>JARZZO010000002.1:14701996-15901996 GCA_030544215.1 Zantedeschia hybrid cultivar | reverse complement strand
TAATGCCCGAACATGTTTCAGATCTGCTATCTAAGGAATATGGCTGATGGGCCTTTGACCCACCTTGTAAAAGAAAGTAATTGCATATTCAAACAAAGTAAGAGTATTCACAAGAATAATCTTATATGGTCAGCTTCAAAAAGGAAGTCTCCAATTACTCTCTCTTCAAGGGTACAACTTACGTCAAATAAAAGTACACAATCAAATAACTCTTTTCCTATCTTTATCTTATATTATTTATTTCTTTCTATCCAATTACCTCCTATTTAAGGGATCCTCCTTCGTCACGTCCCCTAACAAACCGTCAGCAAAATTCACGGCTGCAACTAGTACCTTCTTTCACGAGTTGAACAAGGAGACCCTAGGGACTACTCTACTCATAGTTATTGTTCTGAGCCAACTACGGTCCTTTGTTTTGGACTTGAAAGCCGGATGGAGCCCGTCTTCCTAGGCTTCTAGGTCAATTTGGCCTTTTGGGGGGGGGGGGGGATGGAGATCTACTTAGGAGCGTCTGAGCGAATACGCCGAGCAGATATCATAGTATTCGATTCCGTTCAGTTTAACATTATTCAAATATTCGACTTCACTATCTGACGGATAATAAAAAGGTTTTATTCGAATTCGACTACGCCGAATAATATTCGAATTTAGATAATAATTCGAATACTTGATCATTTTAACTTTATCTTGTAATTTATTACTTGTAAATTTTCTTTTTTGTATAATTCATGAATATCATAAATTTAAATGAATAAATATTCATGTTATAAATATTTAGATAAATTTTAAATAATTTAAATACTTTATTAAATATACTTTAGATAATAACAAATAGCTTAAATAATTTATTTAAATGAGTAAAATCACTAAAATAAAAAATTACAATAAACTTCACTATTATTGTTCAACACATCTTAAGCATACTTCAAATATCAAATTATTATTTACTTAAACATATAAATATCATTAAAATTAAAAGAACTTATCAAAATACATAATTGGTCGGATTATAATCGGAGCGGATATCTAATTTTCGTTTTCGCTTCGAATATTAATCGAATAATTAAACAGATATTCGAATATGTCCGTCGGATGTTCTAATCGGATAAATATCCGACAAATCGAATGTGGATATGAATCGGAGTCGGATATTATCCGGATACGTTGACAGCCCTATTGCACAGTGCGTAAGAGGTTCTTTTGCAACATAAACTCTTTCATTTGAATTTTTTTTACAATTTCTTTGCAAGACTTCGTATTATTGGAATTTTTAGACCATCTGAGCGTAAGTAAGATCAAGTTACTTTTGTCTTCTTCGCTAGCTATATCTAAAAGTATTTATAATTAAATTTGGTTTCTATTTTTGGTTGAAAGTAGAAGTTAAAACAACTTTATTGAACGTACCGAGGTCTTAAATGATCATCCCCCCGTATTTCACTATTGTTCCTCGTAGGTTTCTTAGTTGTAAACAACTTGCGGCACTGCCATACTATTCACGGTGTTTTAAAATTCAAAAAATATATAATTTTTTAAAGTGGGCTCTTATCTGACCACACCTCCATAAATCTGATCATCAATTGGAAGAAAAATGTAAAAAATAAAAAAATCTAAATAAACGTTAAAAAATAATATTTTTACTATTAATTTAGACTCAATTTTTAAATTTTAAGATTTTTTTTGAGTCATTGAAATCCGACGGTACGAGATCGAATTAGGGCCCAAAAAAAAAAACAAAAAAATTAAACTGAAAACACGGCAGTGGCAGCGAGTAGGAATGTGCACGGTTCGGTTCGGTTCGATTTTAGAGGAAATTTCTTCGACTCGAACCGAACTGACATTTAAAATCGAATCGATCTGAAATTTTTCGGTTCCATTCGATTCAAACCGAAATTTCATATTTTATTGATATTAAATATATATATATATATGTATTTAACATTAAAATTATATTTAAAAAATATTTATTTATACATGAATATGTATATGATATTAAAATATTAAAACATTTATATGTATAATGTTAATATAAATACCTATTTACTTTAAAAAATTGATTTATTCGATTTTTCGGTTTAGTTCGATTTTACAACTTTGTAAAATTGAAACCTAAGGCTAGGTTCGATTTTTCAGTTTGAACTTTATTATGCACACCCCTAACAGGGAGTAATCCTCTTCTTATAGTTTGGCGCAGCTTTCAAGCGGCTTTTGACTCCCTGTACAAGCACTCGCTGCTGCCTGCCAATAGAAGCCAAAGTCACTCCGGCACCATTTTTGTTAGAAAGCAACTTCGAAAAAAATATGCGCTAAGAACTCAATTTCAAAACAGTCTAACCTAATTTTAGTTTAATCTAAATTCAGCTTAATTTTTAACTCAAATTCAACTTAAATTCGTCTTATTAGAAAATTTTATCTTTTATATGAATTAGTGTAAAAATCAATAAATTAAATTAGACCAATTCGTTTTCAGTCCAACCCAATTCAAATTTAACTAATATCAATCCAAATTTAATCCAACTTAATTTATATAACCTAATTTCATTTAATATGAAATGGATTAGTTGACCCACCCCTACTCAACATCTAGACACCTGTGAAAGCAAATGGAGATCATACCTCTGCAGATCAAAGGCAAGATCTGAGCAGGCAAGAGTGAAAGGAAAGAAATGAACTTTTTTTTTTGGACAATGGGAACTAAGTGAAGAGGTATACTGAGATGATATTGTGATCGACGATGAAACGCAAGCATGTAGCAAGAAAGCTGCGCCTGCACAGGTATGTGTATACATAGAGAGAGAAAGAGAGAAATATATATATATATAGAGAGAGAGAGAGAGAAGAGCATCCATGCATGCTAATTAATCTGAATTACACTACTTGTTGGCACAGTAGCTTACTAAGCAGCCACTAAATTATATCCTTATGAGAAGACAATTCGCCTGGTCAGATCAAACAGGTCCTCTTCCCGCCATTAACCTCCACGAAGACGTCCTCACTCTCTACTTCGTCGCCTACTTTCAGCTTCTCCTCCTCCCTCCTTAATGTTGCCGTCAACCTTGTCTTCTACCTCGTCCTTTCTTTTCAGCTTCTCTTCCTTCCCCTTCCTTATCTCCTTCTCCACTTCTCCAACCTGGAAAGAACAGAGGGAGATCAAAGATCGGATGCGTAGGAATAGTGGAAGAACAAGAGCGTCCAAAGGAGAAGGACCCAGCTTACGTCCACAGTGTTTGTGGCGGGCGTCCTGGAACCGTGGACAGCCGCTCTGTTCTGCCCCCTTGGCTACCGTCCCGATGAGCCTCGTTCGGGTCTGAGCAGCTAGGGCAAAGGTTCCCGCGGACGCCCACGAGCGGCAGATGGCGCAGCTCTGCGGCGGCATCACGGCGGAACTGGAGCGAGACCGCCGACAAGGGACAAATAGGAGGCAGTGGCACTAACACCGCCGCACCTCACAGAACCCCTTCTCTCTTCTTTGAGAGTGTGAGAGCTGCCATGCGGCAGGTGTGTATTTAGAGTGGGTTGTTACGTGAACTGTTCTTCTCAGGAACGCGTCCAAACGATGGTCGGGCACGTGTCGAGAGAGTGAACCAGTGATACATCCTTAGTTCTCGAAGCTGCATCCAAGGAACCTGTTCTCCGGTGGAAGTGCACCGCCCTCAAAAGTTTCTTCTATGTTACGTTGTATATTTTTATTTAGTATAAATTTATATAAGAACATTGTAACTTAATTTAAAAAAACATCCCTCACGTATCTTAAATTCTAAAACCATTTTACATCATCCTACGTACCCTCCTGCAAAATATTATCACAATAATTGACATATTTTGTGGTCCCTGCACATCAACACAGTCTTAGGGACATCGAAAGGTTGCGAGTTATAATTTAAGCCTCACTTTGTTTGCAGAATAAGTTTTTACGTGGGGCCCACTGACGGAATGGCGTATACCAGAATAAAAGATGTTTAGGTTTGATAGTTTTGTGGGGCCCGCTAATGGAATAAAAAGAATAAGTGATTCTTGGGTCTAAGGTGGGATGGCTTATTCTCCTTATTCTCCGAATACGCTATTCTGCACCGGTATAAGCCATTCTGCTTGTCAAAGCAAAATTAAGCTTATTCTCCCTTATTCTTCTCCTATTCTCCGATCAAAGTGGCCCTAAAGGTACGGACACGAGTGTCAAGTGTCGATAGGACACGTGCATCGGATACAACAATATCTTAAAAATAAGACACGAGGACACATAGAACATACGAATATATATACATAAATACGTAGTTACACATATATATAATAAAATATAATTATTAAAATTTATCTAAAATATAAAAGATATAAGTCAAATATATCAAAATTTATCATATAGACAAATATTCTGAGAAGATATACTAAGTATTCTAAGAAATCTCTAATATTTACTTCGAAATCTTAAAGTAGAGAGTCGGACACGAGTGTCCGAATGTCGCGTCGTGTCCGAATGTCCGACACAGCTCTCTAATATAAAAAAAGTGTCCACCAAATCATAAGTTGCGAGTTTGACTTGCCAAAAAAACATGCATTTAGTTCGATTTTCTCTCCCTTTTAGAGTGGCCCTATTTGTGCTAATTTTTCTTTTTCTTTGAAAGGTTTTTTTCACATCTGTGCAGATCCGAGTCCTGGTCTTTTGACTAGGTGTCTTTGTGCTCATCTACTAAGCTGCCTAATCAGAGAAAAAAATATTATTTGATATCCCCAGACCTCTCCCAAGAAATCAAAACCAGATAACTTTGACCCAATGCTCTGCCCCATTATTTTCAAGTATGGTACTCAAACATCAAACACGGAGCAAGCAAAAAGTTTCAAGATCAAATGGGAATATACTCAAAGAGCTACTCAATTGAAGCGTGTGATGAGGAAGCGTGGATCATCCTCTAAACTGAACATGGGTGAGGCGATGGACCCTAAGCCATCGCCAAGGCAACAATGAAACTTGTAGTGTGGAACTGTCGTGGCATGGGCGGGGCCAAGACAGTGAAATATGTTGATCAATTATCCCGTTCTCTCAATCAGGATATCTCATTCCTCTCTAAAACTAAGTGTAATAAAAGGAAGGTTACAACATTTTTCCAAGCAAGAAATATCACCAATTTCCACATTGTGGAGGCTCAAGGCCTTGCTGGTGGTCTTTGCCTTTGGTGGAAGGCTGAATGTGACCTGAAAGTCATAGACAGTAACCAGAACTGGATTGCAGCGGAAGTGGATTCTAGTAGCCTCAGTCATAATTGGGTCTTAATATGTATTTATGCTCCTCCCTCAGTTTCAACCAGAGATCAGTTCTGGCAGCGACTTCTTCACTTGACATTTAATACTACTATTCCATTTGTTGTTGTGGGTGACATGAACTGCATTCTTCATCAACAAGACAAACAAGGCGGAGCAAAACCAAACAGAAGACAGATGCAGTCACTTATGTACTTTGTGCAAAATGCCAAATTAATTGACCTGGGTTTTAATGGGCCAGTGTTCACCTGGTCCAATCGGAGGAAAGCTAATCATCATATTAGGGAACGGCTGGATAGAGCCCTCGCCAATTGTGACTGGCGCATCAGATTCCCTAACGCTTCTGTTCATCACCTCCCTCGTTACAGCAGTGATCACAGTCCAATCTATCTCAACTTGCTCGGTACACAGATCAGGGGGAGAAGTACATTTAAGTTGGAAGCTATGTGGTTAACTAATCCAAAGTTTGGTGATGCAGTTAATTCCTTTTGGAATTCTCGACCTGCACTGATTAATTTCCAAAATAAGATTTGTCAATTTCAGAAGAATTTGAAAGTGTGGCAGAGGAAACATTTTCAGAATCCCAATAAGCGAATCGAACAAATCCACGCGGAATTGACAAATCTCAGCAAAAGTGACATCACTGAAACCAATATCATTCGAGAGGACGCATTGGAAAAAGAATTAGAAGAAGAACTTGACAAACAAGAACTCTACTGGAAACAGAGAGCTAAGATCCATTGGCTCAAAGATGTGGATAGATGTTCTAAATATTTCCATGCTCAAGCTCTCAACAGAAGAAGAACCAATTGTATTACCTGGATTCAAGATGTTCATGGGAATTGGACTGGAGATCGTAAATCCATCCATTCTGAATTTCTTCTCCTCCTTATTTTCTTCTTCCTTACCTTCTCCTCCCCCTACTCGACCTATATGTAATCCGCCAATTTCACAACTTCAGGAATCTCAAATTACTCTCCTTCCGTCTGAGGTGGAAGTTGCACAGGTGATCCGACAGTTTGCTCCTCTGAAAGCTCCGGGTCCGGACGGTCTCCCCCCTTTATTCTACCAAAAATTCTGGCTCACTGTAAGTAAGGAGGTTCTTGAGCTAGTTCAATTTGTGTTTCAATCTTTTACCCTCCCTGCAGGTCTTAATCATTCTCATATCATTATGATCCCCAAGAAAATACCTGCGAAATCACCCAGTGATTTTCGTCCAATCAGCTTGAGCAACACAGTGTATAAGGTAGTCGCTAAGATTATGGCCAACAGGATCAAACCTTTGCTGCCTGCAATCATTTCTCAACATCAAGGAGCTTTTGTACCACATAGACAAATGGCTGATTGCATTGTAGTGTTGAAGGAGATGTTGCATTCTCTCCATTATAAGAAAGGCAAAACAGGGGGTCTTCGCATTGAAATTGGACATCTCAAGCCACGATTTTTTTTGGCAAGTCTTTGGAGTTGATCATGCAATGTATCTCAACTACCACCTTCTCGGTTGTCATCAATGGTGAACCAGTTGGTCATTTTGCAGCTGAAAGAGGTATCAGGCAAGGATGTCCCATGTCACCTTACATTTTTATTCTTTGTTCGGAGATTCTTTCTTCTATGATCAAGCAAAGACAGTTGGCTGGTAAGATTAGAGGTTTCAAAGTTAATGCCCAAGCTCAATCTATTACCCATCTTATGTATGCTGACGATCCGTTCTTATTTGGGAGAGCAGTCCCCAATGAGCTGATTGAATTCATGGATTGTCTTCAACAATATTCCAATTGGTCGGGTCAAGAGGTGAATCTCTCTAAGTCTGGCATTATGTTTAGTCCTAACACTCCAAATCAGATTTGTAAAATCTTGTCTGACATTTGCAAAAGTCCCCCCTTTGAACAAAGACTCCTTATATTTAGGAGTGCCTATCAGTGTTGGTAGAAGCAAGATCAATCATTTTCATTTTATTGAAGAGAGGTTAAGGAAAAGGCTGAGTAGGTGGAAGGTAAATATCCTATCTACAGCAGGCAGAACAGTTCTGATTAAGTCCACTTTGGGTGCCATTCCTGCTCATCTTATGTCAACAACCTTGCTCCCGTCATTTTTACTTAAGAGACTTAATCGAATTCAGAAGGATTTCTGGTGGGGAGCATCTGATAACCGAAAACTCAACCTCACTAGCTGGGATAAGATAACATCCCACAAATTCCAAGGTGGTCTGGGTGGTCGTGATTTCAGGTTTTACAATAAGGCAGCTTTAATGAAACTTACTTGGAATTTCCTGCAAGATTTTCACAGTCCATGGGCTTGTCTACTTAGGGATAAGTATCTAGGACCTGTTTCATTCTGGGAAATCAAGAGAAAGCAAAATATTTCCTCCACTTGGGCTGGAATGCTATCAGTCAGAGAGGCTTTGTTTAGACGTTGTATATGGACTATTTCTTCCGGTGCATCTATTAACATTTGGAAGGACATCTGGATTCCTGATCTTCCCTTATTGGCGAAAGTTAAACAGGATTATGTAGGCCATGTCCCTCACTATGTTGCTGAAATTATCTCCAATGGTGCATGGGATCTTTGTAAGCTCTCCAAACTTTTTGAACCTCATGTAATGAATCACATCTTGAAGATTCACTTATTTCAGAATCCAGGGAGGTATACTGACAAATTAATCTGGAAACCCACTAATGATTGGGATCTTCAATGTTAAATCTGCATATCGATGTTTAGCAGATGCCCATAGACCAACTTCTTCAAGTTGTGCTGCTATTTGGAAATGTTGGTGGCACCCTAAGATGACATCGAACATTCCTCCTAGAATCATCCTCTTTCTGTGGAAGGCGCTAAATAAAGCCATCCCAACGAATGCCAGACTTGCTCAGTTTACCAAAAAGGCATCTAAGAGCTGTGGTAGATGTGGAGCCCCTGAAGAAAATATTGAGCATATTTTGTTCCATTGCCCAGTAGCCAGAGCTACGTGATTTGCATCACCCTTATCATATCGTACATATGTTGAAAGTGGAAATTTGGAAGATAGACTTGTTAGGTGGTTTAATGCTCAATACCCTAATGAACTTGGAAAATTCAGATTCTTGGCACTTACATGCTCTTTCCTGTGGCAATTATGGAAACACATATGTAAATTTGTGATGGAGGGCAAATTATCGGACCCTTACCTAATCTCTAACAGAGCAATTATGGATTTTTCATCTTGGTCAATTTCAGTTGAGCTCCAAGCGCAGTCGAAGGTGAACAATCAATCTTGGTCGACTCCCTCTCCTAACTGTTATAAAATTAACGTTGATGGGGCTCTAAAGGATGGGCTCAGCAGTGTTGGTGTGATTCTTAGAGATGGTAATGGTACTCCCCTTATGTGCAAAACTTTCATTTGTAATGATTTACACCCAGATATCTGTGAGGCCAGAGTCTTTTTGCAAGGTATCATCCTGGCTTCTTCAGTGCAACAGCCAGTTACTGTCGAAGGTGATGCCCTATCCATTATCCAAGCCATTAGTGGTTTGCGTCCACCTCCGTGGAGAGCCAAGGCGTTGATTGAAGAATGCAAACATAGACTACTTTTGGAGCAGTCTATCTCCATTTCCTTTGTTCCCAGATCAGGAAATCGAGTTGCTCATGATCTGGCCAAATTTGCTATCTCTTCCAAATCACAAGCCTCTTGGGAATTCCCTAATTTCCCCATATGTATTTTATCTGCAGTATCTTCAGACTCTGTAAACTTCTCTTCTTAATCTTCAATAGAAACCTTATTTCCAATATATATATATATATATTATTTGATATCTACGGATGTTTCATTTACCCCATTCTGATGGCATATTTGACAATTAAGTATTTTGTAAAGATACGTGGGATGATATACAATTTTTGTCAAAATTTACATTTATTAGTATTTTACACTGTAAAAAATATTTTAATTGTAAACTTACAGTTAGTTTTGTCATAAAAAGTGAAATAAGTTAGGAATACCCTTCTATTATGGTGCTATTTAGTTTGACATTAAATATCATTAAATATTATAGTCTATAATTTATGCCAAAAGACTCTTATATAATTATTATTATTTACACGAACACTATTAAGATTGTCAAATAACTTATTTACCCTCTCTTCAATCCCTTCTTATCTCTTCTCTACTATCAACAATGGATCTCTTTTTTTTGGACTAGATCAACAATGGATCTCTGGACGGGCCCGTTGGGTGATAAAATTACAATAGATACATGGAGACAAGAAGTAGAAAGAAAGGGGCTGGTGAGTGGCCCACTAGTGCCACCTCACCAAAGGATGAACAATCACATGCCATCCAGGGGAGGATTAACATCTCCTAGGCACACATTTCTTGCATCCTTTAATATTCACCAGTCAAATGTTAAGGAAAACTCCATATTTTCATCTTAATTCTCCCTCCCATTATCTGTCTAACTAATCTACTAGCTAATAAATGTTAAAGAGCCCGAAAAGCCTAGGGAATTAGAGTCTGGGAGATCTCAATCCTAAAGGAGAGGGAGGATTAGTGGTTGAAAGATGAAAGAAGTGAGAGTAACTCTAGAGTGGGAATGGAATGGAGAAGGCCCCTCCCTCTCCCCATGGGACCCACTAGTCCATCACTGTCTAAGAGGTCATAACCCCTTATCTTCTCTTTCCATGGGGGAGTTATCTTCTCTGTCCATCGAGAAGGAGTCAAACCCTTTTCGTCATGTCACTCTATAGAATAGGCCAGACCACAACTTTTCCAAAGAGAGCTCAGAATTTTTTTTGGTCATCTTTGACATTTATTCTTAGGCCTTGTTAATTTGGGAACACTTTCCCAAGTTTAAATTTTATGAGAATTCAAATTGTAAGAACTACCATGTTTTCCGTTGAGATAATTTTTTTTTTAATTTCATTTGGGAAGAGTAAGTATATGAGTAAATAAGGTGAGATACTAGAAGACAAATAAAAACCTTGTATATCCAAATCAAGTCCGTGCCCCTCTTCCCCTCCTACGCATGCATCTCTCACTCTTCCCTCACCGTACATCTTCCTCTCTGTCATGCATGTCCACTCCCCTATACATCCTTTTCTTCTCTCTTTGTCGAGCTCATCAAAAGAACAAGGAGATGCTGAAAACGATGGCAAACACCTAGATTTTTTGTTAGAATGAGATGCTAAAAAGATGAAAAACACCAAGATCCCATACCCCATACTAAGCAGAGTATATTGGGGGAAGGAGATAGCGATGCTAGAATCGTGAATAACATGAAGATGCTCATGTCTTCTCCACCCTAGTTGAGCACCTTTTCTTCAACCACAACATCTGGCGGAAGAGGGAAGAGAGGACAGCTACCTAGTTTAGGACATCTGGTATTGTTGGGCAGGGGTAGAACATATACTTCTTGTAATTCTTTGATCAGGTAAAAATGTGAAAAGGATATGTAGAGGCACATCAAGGCCAAATTTCCCTCTCTCCAATCCTTCTTTTTTGAGAAGTGAGAGCAATTTGAAAGTGACCCCATTTTTCACATGAAGTGGGAATCTACATGTCTCTAAATTTGGCTATCCTTTTTTTCATTTTTAAAGAAAATTTGTTAAATCTTGATTCTTGTAGAACCAAAAGAATGGGAATCGCAAAATTTGTTAAATCTTAATTATTTTAGAATCAGAAGAACGGAAATTTGACTTTAACTTTTTTTTTCCAAATGAAGCCTTAGAAGTTCTGCTCATCCTTCATTCCTATATATCTAAGAAGGCATTCACCCTTTTCTCATCCTTAAAATAAGATACTATTGAGAAATAAGTTTAAAACATCTCTCTTTTTAGGTAAATAACCTTTCCACTTGAGCAAAGTCCTCTCACATTAAACACCTTTTTATTAAAATTTATTTTGGATGCAAGGAGTCTTTTGAATAATTCCCATTCTCAAAGGGTTGTCCCTCTTCCTACCTGCATACTCTTCTTAAAGCAACGGCACTATACCTTTTTACATTGCCTATGTGTAAGTTAACTGAGGAAAAACTTCTAAGAAAGGACAAAAGACAGTTTTCATCTCCTTTCTTTGCACAAAAAGGAATATAACTCTCTCTCACCACCTGTAGGAGTCAGACCTCTCTCTCTCTCTCTCTCTCTCTCTCTCCACATAAGGAAGAGATTCCCATAAAAGAAATGAGATTCTTCGTGCCCTTTTCCTTGTATTGCAGTATGTTCTCACTAACATGGGACCGAAGGTCATGGTAATTCTTGGTCTTATCTTAGCCAATGATTTGTTTATTTTTGGTCTGTGTAAGTGAAGGTGTACTGGAATATAGAAAAAGAGGTTGGACCCACCACTACCTAACCAAAAGAGTTGGATACCTTCCTTAGGAATGAGGAAGTGAAGTTGTCATTCTTTAATGGTCAATCTTGTTAATAGAAACTGTTATGTTTAGGTGTTGCCTTGGTTTGGAGATTCCGTTTACAGCTCCTTACTGATTTGGGGGTTCTATATGTGGACCTCGCTTTCTGTTCTTTGTACATGTAAAACTGTATATATTGACCCTAATTGAGAACATGCTATATAGCGTTTTTCCTTCTCTCCCTCTCGTGTTTTGCTTGCTAACATGGTATCAGAGCAGACGTCTGTGTGCTAGTCGCTTCTAAGATCCGCTTGGTCACCTGCGTTCCGTGTTGTTCGTGAGGAAGCCCTCTTGCTGTTGTTGTTTTCTGCTAGGTGGCCATTGGTGGTCATCATCTCAGGGCCTAGTATTATTTAAGAGCTAATATCATTACCTTTGTCCTGTTCTGGTTGGCATCACGTCCGGAGGAGGCCCATCTTCTTGTTATCTCATCCAAAAGGAGTTTCCACCAGGTTTTGTTGTCCTCTTGTCTTTTGCTGTGCCATCATTATCTTGTGAACCTTGTTAGGCGTTTGCACAACAATCGCTGTGGTTTGGCCGTTTTCTATTCAGATTTGGTGTTGTCAATATTGTTCTTCATCTTTTTTTTTGAATTGTTGCACAATTATTTGGCTCCATTACACGTCTTGGCACCTACGGTTAGTCTTTGTTTTGATCAAATATAATGGAGGCACATGATGAGTTGAAAGCTATAAGCACTAGATTGAATGGAACAAATTACTCTTATTGGAGTTATGTGATGACACACTTCTTACGCGGTAAGAAGATGTGGAAATACGTCGATGGCACAGCTGTTCTGCCTCAGGTTGACTCTTTTGCTGATAAACAAACTGAGTATGAGCAAGCGTTAGAAGAATGGCATGTGAATAATTCCAAGATCCTTACATGGATTAATAATTCTGTAGAACAGCATATTGGCCTTCAATTGGCAAAATTTTCCACTGCCAAGTCTGCATGGGACTATTTGGGCTTACTTTATACGCAGACTAATTTTGCTAAAGAATATCAACTTGAAGGTGAAATACGGTCTGCTCGTCAAGGGAGCCGGTCTATTCAGGAATTCTATTCTCACTTCAGTGTTCTTTGGGATCAACTTGCTCTTATGGAACCACAGTCCATTCAAGGTAACCTTGACTTTATTCGATATCGTGAAAACAAGAGACTTACCCAATTTTTGATGGCTCTTCGCGACGAGTTTGAGGCTGTTCGTGGATCTTTGTTGCATCGGTCTCCTCTTCCTACTGTTTCTGCTGAACTTAGTTAGTTAATTGCTGAAGAGGATCGTCTCAAATCAGTTAGTTCCACTAGTGTTCTGGGTGTTGCTCCCATGATTGTTGCTGTCAATAATAGTGGCATCCAACTTTCAGGCAAGCCTATGCCTCGCATATCAGATGATGAATGTAGCTATTGTCATGCCAAAGGACATTGGAAAAAGTATTGTCCTCAGCTACAAGGGCGTGGTCGTGGACGTGGTCGAGGACGAGGCACTCCACCATATCAATCACAAGGACGTAGTGGACGTGGTGCTCAAGGACTTGCTGCCACAGTCACATCTGATGCATCTACTGAGCAACCAATAGTTTCTTTGCCTCAAGGGATCTCCAGTGCAGACATTCAAGCCTTCTTGTCTGAACAAATTGCACGTTTATGTCAGTCCAAAAATTCTCTTTCTGCCAATCTTGTCACAACAGCAGGTTTAACTAAAACTACAAACTCTGGTACAACCTCCACTTGGATCTTTGACTCTGGTGCAACAAATCATATGACTCCTTCTTCTACCAGTTGGCATAACTATTCTACCTCTTCTTATTCGACACTTGTTTACACAGCAAATGGCTCTACTATGTCTGTTCATGGCATTGGCACTGTTATTCAACCAAATCTTTCTCTTAATGATGTCTTACACATACCTCACATATCCATTAGTCTTTTGTCTGTTAGTCAACTCACTAACCTTGGATATAACGTTATTTTTTCCTCTAAATCTTGTGTTGTACAGGATCGCAGACTGGGGCGCAAATTGAGACAGGCCATAGAGTTGGTGGACTATACGAGTTGGATCAACTTCACGTCCCTACTTTGACTGCTGCTGCAGTGTCCTCTCCAGATCTTTCTTCTTTTCATTTGTGTCCTAAGTCATCTCCTTTCTACTTGTGGCACTCTCGTTTAGGCCACGTGTCTACTTCTAGACTACAATTTTTGGTTTCTATAGGTGTTTTGGGTTCTGTTACTCCTTGTGATATTTCTAGTTGTTGTGGATGTAAACTCTCAAAACAAACTACTC
This sequence comes from Zantedeschia hybrid cultivar, assembly GCA_030544215.1. NCBI lineage: Eukaryota > Viridiplantae > Streptophyta > Magnoliopsida > Alismatales > Araceae > Zantedeschia > Zantedeschia hybrid cultivar. Next base: position 15,888,082 of record JARZZO010000002.1, on the reverse strand, counting down.
TACCTTTTGATAATAGAACTACTCATACATATGTTGCATTTGACTTAGTTCATTCTGATATTTGGGGACCTGCTCCACTTGCTACTAAAGGTGGTTGTCGCTATTATGTTGTATTTGTTGATGACTTTACACGTTACACGTGGATTTTTCTTATGCGTAAACGTTCTGATTTTTTACCTATATATCAGTCCTTCATTGCTATGGTTAAAACACATTTTGAAAAATCTATAAAAATATTTCGTTCAGATTCTGGTGGAGAATACATGTCTAAGACCTTTGCAGAACTTCTTGCTTATGAGGGAACACTTCACCAAACTTTATGTCCATATACACCTCAACAGAATGGAGTAGCAGAATGCAAGCATCGTCATCTTGTGGAAATGGCACGTTCTCTTCTTCTTTCTACTCATGCTCCGTCTATCTTTTGGGGAGAAGCTATTTTAACTGCTGCCTATCTTATTAATCGCATTCCTTCTCGTCTTACTTCTGGTTTGTCTCCGTTTGAGTCTTTATATCATTTACGCCCAGATTATTCATCTATTCGTGTTTTTGGTTCAACTTGTTTTGTGCTACTCCCTGCAACTGAGCGTACTAAGTTATCTGCTCGCTCATGCATGTGTGTTTTCCTTGGATATGGTCTTTCTCAGAAGGGTTACCGTTGCTATGATCCCATTTCTGGTCACTTTTTTCTATCTCGCCACGTTATCTTTTTAGAGCATATCTCATATTATCTCATCCCTAAGGTTTCTCCCCGTATTGATAAGTCTGAGTTACATTACATTGATCCCTTGTTTGAGATCCAAAGATCTCCTACTCTACCTATCACACAGGGTTGCTCTTTTCCGCCTCCTATTGAAGGACAATCCGTTGAGTCTGAAGTTGGTTTTAACTCGGTGCCTACTAGCTCTGTGGACTTAACTACTCTACCCTCATCTGCTGATCCATCACCTTCTACCTTACCTGAACGTCGGGTTCTTCCTGTTCGAAATCGGCGACCTCCTGCTCGGTATGCTTCTTTGCTTACTCTTTCCTCATCATATTCTTCTAATTACATTTATTTTCTCTCTACTATTCATTCTTTAGTTGAGCCTAAGTCCTTTAAAGAAGCATCCCAAGATTTGAACTGGCAAAACGCAATGACAGAGGAGCTTGATGCCTTGCATAAAACTGGCACTTGGGACCTTGTTCCTCTTCATCCAGGCAAACGTGCTATTGGTTGCAAATGAGTGTATAAGATCAAGACTAAAGCAGATGGGTCACTTGAATGCTACAAAGCTCGACTTGTGGCTAAAGGGTTCTCTCAGGAGTATGGCATTGATTATGAGGAGACATTTGCCCCTGTTGCTAAAATGACATCTGTTCGTGTTTTGATCTCTGTTGCTGCCTCTAATGGTTGGCCCCTTTATCAGTTGGATGTTAAAAATGCCTTCCTTAATGGAGATCTATCTGAAGAAGTGTATATGTCCCCTCCTCCAGGACTTTCGCATCTGAAGGGCTATGTTTGTCATCTTCGACGGGCATTATATGGTCTCAAACAAGCACCCCGAGCCTGGTATGAAAAGTTTAGTACTACCCTTCTTCGTCTTGGATTTACTGCCTCGTGCCATGATTCTACTTTGTTCACTTCTTCTTCCTCTCGTGGTCGGATTATACTTCTACTGTATGTGGATGATAGGATCATTACAGGAGATGATTCTAAAGGTATTACCCACATCAAAAAGCAACTTCATACCAGTTCGATATGAAAGATCATGGATATCTTCGCTATTTTTTAGGTATTGAGGTTGCCTCCTCTCCTCGTGGATACATTCTGTCCCAATCTAAGTACACCTTAGATTTGCTTGAGCGTGCTGGGCTCACAGATACGCACACCATTAATACTCCAGTTGAGCTGAATCTTAAGCTTTCACATGATACTGGTATTCCACTAGAAGATCCGACTCATTATCGGGAAATTGTTGCTTCTCTTGTTTATCTGACTGTTACCCGGCCAGATATCCAATTTGCGGTCCATATGGTTAGTCAGTTTAGTTCTGCACCCCACTCTACTCATTGGGCTGCTGTGTTACGAATACTTCGCTATTTTCATGGTACTTGGTCTCGTGGACTTTTATTTTCCTCAGCCTCTACATTGACTCTGCGAGCATACTCTGATTTTGATTGGGCTGGTGATGTTACTGATCGAAAATCCACTACTGGATGGTGCATCTTTCTCGGTGATTCTCTAATTTCATGGAAGAGCAAGAAGCAAAATGTTGTTGCTCGTTCTACTACTGAAGCAGAGTACCGAGCTATGGCCTCCACAGCTGCTGAAATTGTTTGGTTATGTTGGCTTCTTGCTGATCTTGGTGTTCATCAGAGTGCACCTACCTCTCTTTATTGTGATAATAAGAGTGCTATCCAAATTACTCATAACTCTGTATTTCATGAGCGCACCAAGCACATCGAGATTGATTGTCACTTTATTAGGCAGCATGTTCAAAATGGGACCCTTACTTTGCCTTATGTTCAATCTTCTTTGCAGCTTGCGGACTTCTTTACCAAGACACATACTATTTCTCGTTTTCAATTTCTCCTGGACAAACTCTCGTTATTCACACCATCGTGAGTTTGAGGGGGGATGTTAATAGAAACTGTTATGTTTAGGTGTTGCCTTGGTTTGGAGATTCCGTTTACAACTCCTTACTGATTTGGGGGTTCTATATGTGGACCTCGCTTTCTGTTCTTTGTACATGTAAAACTGTATATATTGACCCTAATTGAGAACATGCTATATAGCGTTTTTCCTTCTCTCCCTCTCGTGTTTTGCTTGCTAACAAATCTGAACTATCCCGTCCCTAAAGAGGCTTTTCAAAGAAAGAAACATAATAAAGATTACAATGCAATGGAAAACAAAATTGAAAGTTCAAAAATGTCTTTTAATTTAGCAACACAATATTGTACTGGCTTAAGGGTCTTGAAGATGATTTTGTTCAACTAATGACACTTGATCTGACCTAGCAACAAGCGTATAATAGATCTATTTTGCTTCGTTCATCCTTCGTGCATGCATATTTGTTACTTCTTCATATATGTTCCCTAACAAGGCACATAAGCCATCCTATTAGTGTGTAATCCTCATTTATGTACTTTCAAGATCTCTTACAAGTCCTGCTAGAATGGAGTTGTAGTTCTCCTTTCTCTACACATAGGTAAGGACCCTAGCGCTCTTGCCTCCTAATGTATAGAATAAGACATGAAAGAGAAAGGATCCATGGATTGTTCTCTTATCACCTTTCTTAGTACCAATATAAGGTTTGTAAGGTTACCGGGTTGGATTCAGCTTTTCGATTTTTTGTATGAGTTTTCTAGGGGCCTGGAGTGAGCTTTGAATCGCGTCCAGCAGGCTGAACGTCTTTTCTAAAAGACATTTGCCATGCTCGACGTGATTCAGCTTTGTGCATGTGCGCTCCGTGGCTATGCATGGGGCCGCGTGACTGACTCATGTCTCGTCAGCTAAAACGCATCTATCTGTGCGAAAGCGATTTAGCCTACTTCTGCAGGGCTGCAACATGCCCCTTAGCACCCCCAGGCCTAACTGGGGACACTTGGGGGCGGGCCTTGGGGGTCTTAACCCCAAAATCCTCCTTCCCCTCCTCATTTCTCACATCTCTCTTCTCTTATCTCCTCTCTCCCTCCACCCTTCCCCCTTCCCCCACTCCTCTTCCTCCTCCACCCTTCCACCTTCTCAAGTCATTCCCCACATCACCGCCACCTCCATCTCCAACGCAACCTCGTTTTCCCTGGATGGCGGTCGACTTTGATGGTGGATTTGATGGCGGCTTAGTAGTGTAGTGACTTGGCGACAAGAGGGTGGTCATGGCGGCTGGTTGACGTCGTGGAGGCGGTGCTTCTACGGCGTGAGGACTCCGCGAGGAGTCGAGAAGAGTTCGAGTAACTGATAGGATGATGATCCTCTCATATATTTCGGATTGGCTAGTTGCAAGGTTGATATCTTCATGTAGAAATCCATAAGCAGGATCTCCCTTCCTAAGCTTACTTCATACTCGTTTAATTCTAACTTCATGCCAAAATGTAGTTTTGATATTAATCATGGTAATTTCTCATTAATGGGATTATTGATGTTTGCATGAGATTTTGAAAGAATAATAAGCATGATCATAATGATTTTCCCCTTTTGATAATCATGATTAATGTGAGCTTAAGATTAGCATGCTTGGTGGGTGATTTCCCTATTAATCATGAAGATCGTGATAGAATAGTTTAAGGGTTGGAAAATTATATTTTAATGAGGTTTATGGAAGACTTTTTCCTCATTATAATTCATATAAATTAGAGGTAAATTTTGAGGTTGGGGGGTGTCTCAGGTTGACTAGAGAGAAGCTGTCAATGATCTAGTCTTAGACGATGAAACGCATCCAAGCATGCAGACATGATTTGCAAAAGGCGTCCTGATCTGATGACCAGAGACCATTATTTCCTGCATTCATAGGTGTGATATTTATATATATTCATGTTAAATTTCTTATAAATTATGTAAATTAAATTTCTGTATAAGTATTATATAATTTCAATAATTACATACTTGAAATCATACTTTGGGATGGGATTTTTCACGAACTCGAACTCTGCATGAATACGTGTTTATGTGGTTTTGGACCTAGAGTGACAGTGATAGTTAGCCATACACCTTGTGTCAGTGTGGGAGTGGCACAGTGCCGATGTGGGAGTGGCACGGTGACGCCTAGGAGGTGAGAGTCACCGAGTGGACCCCAGGGGTGTTAGTCAGTGTTGGCGTGAGAGTGGCACACTTTGGAGCTTCGTCACTCTTGTGGCTAGGCAGAGACGAAACCACCTAGGGCTAGGTAGGCCGGTACCCGAGGGATTGCTGCTCTATCATAGTGGGTCGGCGTTTACCGTTTACTATTCTACAGTTACACTTGTGAATTTAATTTTCAGCTGCATGATTAATTTATTGCTTTATTGTGCATTCTTCTGCCTATCTTTTCTCTACAACACTGTGGTTGTGTGTGGGGTGTGGGGATCAGAGGATCCCTACTGAGCCGATTTCCTATGTGGCTTACTCTCCAACGTTTCAGGTGAGGGCTCTCGACGGGCTTAGGAGTTCGAGAGTCGACTCGGGATTGTGCGCCAGTAGTCCTTTTATTATGGGGTATGCCTCAAAGTTATACTTTTCCTTCTGACTTGTATGCACTTATATTTCTTTTCAGTCGTGGATTATGTGTTTATTTATTGAATCGAGTTGTATTGTAATAACGTTTATTTCTTGTACTTTTTACTTCACAATTTGATACTTTAGTTGTTTATTTAGCTTAGTTTATCACATATTTTTCAGATTATCTTGTGATCTTGATTTGGTTCCGAAATAACAATATGAAACCAACTTAGTAATCAGATCTCCGATTATAAGATAGCGGGTTGTTACAAGGTTCATAACTTAATGATTGATATATCTCTTGTTGAGATGCGCCTCCGCTTCTCTCAAACGGTAGGTGGGTTCCACCAAACCCCCCAATTTTGTCACTGATCTCCGATGGAAGGTTTAGCTGGGCTTATTTGGCAATTTTGTTTGTCTCTCTAGCAATAACAGTTGGGTGGGGGGAGTCCCCCCTTAAGACCCCCCTACCAAGTTTGCCCGCTTCTTGCCCCACCCCCTTCATCCTCTCGTTTCCTCTGCCCCTTCCACCGTCATCTCACCTCCTTAGGTCTCCATTTTGCTCACCCCCTTGCCATGCTTTCTTCTTCCTCCTCTCCCAATTTTTCACCACCGCTCCCCTTCCCCCTCTCCCACCATCGCCCCCCTTCATATCCATCCACCTAGGTTCTTATTTTGTAGGGCCCCTCCCAGCATTCCTTGGGATCTCGCCGGCTTTGACTACAATTTTTGCTACCTCTCTCTTTGTTCCTAAACATTTGGTACCCCTTTATTTTCTTTCCTTTTGTTATGACGCCTTTTCTCCGTAGTTTGGCACTGTGTTGCTCCTTGTTTAGTTGATATTGAAATGATCTTGTTTGGGTTCATGGAATCTTAGTCGAAGGTCATGTTCCCGTACACCTTCCGTATGCCCTAGTGGTATATGTCTCCAAGCTCACCGTTGTGTACTGCACTTGTTTTGTAGCCATGGCCGATACTTTGTCTAGACATTCTTGAGGAGCTTCGTTCTCCTCCCCTCGTACCTCACTATCGGTGGAGCTCTGGTTGTGTTTGTTTGGGCTTTGATGGTGTCCGTTCTGGCTTATCTGGCTTTAACTTTGTGGATGCTCTCAACCTTGTGGATAGTCTCCTCCGACATACTAGTGTCGCCTCCTTTGTCGATAAAGATCCAACGGGTTTTGTGTTTACCCACCAGCTGCTGGGTTGCTTTGTATCTTTTCTTTGTTCATGTTGGGGTGTACCCCTTCGTATGATCCCGCATGTTATGTGATATTTGTTATCCTTTCAGATCTCTATATGTACTCTTCTTTTGAATGAAGTACGGCAGCAACTTTACTGTTCAAAAAAGATGTATCTCTTGTCACCTATGAGGAAGGGCTTGGACCCCTTTGTTGTTTCCTTCTCTCTCTATAGGGAAAGGGGTGCAAATACTTGCTGATTGATCTATTCTTTCCACCAACAAGAGAAGGGTTCTATTTCCTTCTGTCTTCTTGATCATAGAGAGAACAAGAAGGTTTCAAACCCCTAAAATGTCTCCTTTAGCTTTGCTTGTGTGGGAGAAAAATACAGAGATAGAATAAGGAGTGGAAAGGGAGGGGAAAAAGGGAGGAGTGAGGGGTGATAGATAGGTATGTTAATCATGCTATTCTATTGCTCGTTTTACCACTCACTTTACTGCATTTATTAGGAGTTATTTGATTAAAGAACTCTCATTAAACATATTAATTGCAACAAAAGTTATGTCAAAAGTAACTTACCATGAGAATTAGTTTATCAAATGATCAAACATCTCCACATGAATTTGGCAAATATGATGCTAAGAAGTGTGATGTAATAGTATTTCTTTAATAATCAATAATCTTTTCTTTGATAATCAATAATCTCATTATTCAACTAATAGTTGCATTATTAGTGGGGTAAAAAATAATCTTTCTAAAGTTAATAAATTGCGTAACTAATTATCTAATTATTTAACTAATTACTAACTTATAGGTCAATATTACAAGCTAACAGCCTTTCTGAACTTTTTTTTTTACCAGTCTTTCTGAGTTTTGATATTGCACGAAGAATAGGTCACTGATCTATCTCTTAAACCTGTTCCAAATGTGACCTTTGGCATCTCTAGCACCATAACCCATCAGCCTGTCCTTTTTTTTTTTGTCCAAAAGGGTACTGCCATTTCTTAAAAGATAGTACTAGATGGGTACATATAGAGGAAACACACCCCACTGACAAGAGCGGAAGAACACACTAGAAAGAGGTAAGTAAAGCAAAACGTATGTCCAGATAGGGAGAGATGTACAACACGGTGGGTATAGAGCAAGGTTCGTCAACTCGAAGAGTCGGACCGACTCGGATCTCCCATGATCCGGTACGAGTCGGGATGACTCATGTCGACTAGTACGAGTCGCATAATCAAATCGTATAAATTCGATCAAGTCACACTGATTCGAATTTGTCATGATACGGTACGAGTCGTCCGAGTCAGCACGAGTCAATCCGGTACGGCAAACCCTGATATAGAGGAAATAGGGTCAAACAAGCAAACTGAGTACAACCAGCAGATGATGTTCCAACCTAGGCTACCACAGAAGCTTTGGATGAAGTCCGATTGGAAATCGATGTCGCCAGAGAAGGCTTCGAGGTGGCATCCACAGAGAGCCACAGAACCTTGGCTCCACTCACAACGAATACTGCATCACGAACTCGGCAGCAAACAGGATGGAGAGAGGCTCAGATGAACATTCCCATATAGGGGAGGTGCGGTGTTGCACAGAAACACAAGCGTCTCAAAGGGGGTATCTGCTTCCAGTTATGAGTCTCCTTGGAGATTCCCATGGACAGCATACCCAAAGGCCGGACGGCAAGTCGACGTAGCCAGTAAGGATTCTCGAGAATAAAGAATGCCATCGACAGAACAAATCTGCAAATACGAAGGGGCACCAGAACGGACGGGGAGAGAGAACCAATGGAGGGTGGATAAAACAAGGGAAACGTATAGTAGTAGGAAGACATCACGGCAAGCAGGGAGGAGAGAGTAGGCACTAAAAGCCGCAGCCGAAGTGAGACCCAAGAGGGTTTACTGGAGAGACAAAGACTGCCCTATGGGGATAGGACCACAAAGATCTCAAGACCAGGCAAGAACCTTACCTGATGTCACATGTACACGTTCTCTTATCCAATGATCCTTGGGTCAACTTGGATGATGCACATTACACAAGAAGCAAGCATAGATCTATGACACATCCTTTTCGCGTAATATCTTAACTAGGCTACACATGCCAAAACCCCTTTTCTTAATCCTCCTGCCGTCCCTCGTGCGGCCGTAATTAAACCCACACTTAACGCGGAGGCCGACGGGAGCAAAGAACGCCAGATCTTACAGCAGCACCTTCTTCAGTTGTGTCCCGAAGCGGAATCGAACGAGCGGGAAGGGAAAACCTCCGGCCGGCATTCCACAGCCTCACATCCGCGCGATCAGAAGCCGAGCCGGGGAGCACACGGCACACTGCAGCAAAGCACCAGCCAGCCGGCCGCGGGCGGTTGCGACGTCGTTTTCTTGGCCCACCCGACCCTTGGCCGCGATCGCTTACCACACTCCCTCGCGCCCCCCGGACCACCCGGCGTGAAGTCTCCGCTACCCCGTGGCCTTCTCGCGCACGAAGGCGCTCCCCTCCCCGCCTCGTCTTCCTCCTCTCGCAGTCCCCCTGCAACGATTCTTTCTTCGCGCAGATGGAGCGGCAGCGGTCGCAGTGCTCCTCGTCCTCCGACGACGAGGAGGACGACGGGGAGGCCCTCATCTCCCAGAACGAGGTGAAGGCCCCCCCTCCCCCCCGCCGCGTCGCCAGCTTTGAGATCGGCCGCCTCCCCGCCCGGATCGGCCGCGGCCGCGGCCTCGGCTCCGGCAGGAAGTACCTGCTCGCGGCCTGCGTCCCACTCCTCCTCATCCTCGTCTTCTTCTCTGTCGACGTCGGGAGTCTCTTCCGCGGCGTCTCCCCCGTCCGGTTTGTGCCTCCTGTCGGGGAGGAGGACCATCGGGCGCGGGAGGGGGAGCTCCGCGCGCTGTACCTGCTCAGGAACCAGCAGCTAGGGCTTTTGCGCCTGTGGAACCGGACCTCCGCCGACGCCCGTCCCAGATCCGGCGGCGTTGCCTCTGTTCCTTCTCCGGTTCCTCCCATGTCGAGCTCCAATTCCACGCCCAATGCCAGCCAGACCGCCTCGCGCAGTCAAGCTGCCCCGTCGCCGCCGCCACCGTCCGTCTCCATCGAGGAGTTCAGGTCGGCATTGCTCGAGCAGATTAAGTTGAACCAGCAGATCCAGAAAGCTCTATTGTCCACTCACCGGCCGGTGGCAGGGAACGCTACCGCGGAGGAGGCCGGTGACAATGTAGGTGATCTGTTAAGTGGTTCTGGCGGTGTTGATGTTTGTAGGAAGGTGGAGAAGCCTGCGGACAGGAGGACCATAGAATGGAAACCCAAGAAGGATAGGTTCTTGTACGCAATTTGTGTGTCTGGGCAGATGTCTAACCACTTGATCTGCCTGCAGAAGCATATGTTCTTCGCAGCGCTCTTGGGTCGTGTTTTGATCATCCCAAGCCCCAAGTTTGATTACCACTATGACAGGGTCATTGACGTTGACCATATCAACAAGTGTGTGGGCAGAAAGGTTGTCATCTCATTTGAAGAGTTCTCAGAAAAGATGAAGAACAAGGTGCACATAAGCAAGTTCATATGTTACACTGCGTCGCCTCCTTGTTTTGTAGACGAAGAACATTCAAAGAGGCTAAAGGCCTTGGGACTCTCTCTACCAAAGCTTGAAGCTGCTTGGCCTGAGGATGCAAAGTTGAGTCAACCAAAAAGGAGGACGGCGGATGATATTATGAGCAAGTTTTCTTGTGATGATGAAGTTCTTGCCATCGGGGACATGTTTTATGCAGATGTGGAGGAAGAGTGGGTGATGCAGCCGGGAGGCCCCATAGCTCACAAGTGCGAGACTCTGATCAAACCCAGTCGTCTCATTGTTCTGACGGCGCAGCGATTTGTGCAGACATTCTTGGGGAGCAACTACATCGCACTGCACTTCCGGAGACATGGCTTCCTGAAGTTCTGGTACATTCCACATCTCTCTTATTGTCCTTACATTCCTGTCATTGGTGAAATATTTTGTAAGTGCTTTGCTTTAGTTTTGAAGTGTTGTTGTTTTATATATACCATTTGTCAATTGTTTGGCCATCTCAACGTCATTTATTTGTCAACTGTTTAGCTGTCTCAATGTCATTTCCTCATTACATGTAGGCATAAAGAGAAATAGTGCATTCATATTTCATGAAAATGTGGTATTAAAAACTGGCCAAACCTGATTGGAACAGGCCAGAACTGGTCCAGTTCTATAGGGGAGTAAAAGGCCAGAACCAGCCAAAGCAGCCTGGAACTGTATTGGCCCTGGTTGATTTCAATTCCAACATACAGTTGTAATTCCTTGCATGGAAACCATAAATTATGATTTGGCTACTTTGGCTGACCGGCAACATCGAATAGGACTTTCATCAAAGGTTCATACATAGTAAAAGTAATTAATGCATGGAATATCATACAAAAACAATGTTTCCTTGTAGAGATGCATATTTCTTCCTTTTGCTTTTGGCACTTCTGAAAATACGGAGGCTAAGTTAGTTTCCTTTCGCGGTCAAGTTTATGCTGTGTATTTCTGGCAGGCTCTGCCTATGCAGTTTGAATCCTGCTTTCAGTGCCATAAACTATCCAGAATCGAGACCATGGATCAGTTGATCCTGGCCATCTCCAACTAGTCCCAGAAGAAGAACAAAATGGAGGAAAGGAAAAGAAAAAGAAAGAACAGGAAAGAAAGAGTGTGAGAGAGAAGAAAGAAGAAGAGAAATCAAATAAAATCTCACCCACGTCTATGTCCAATGACGATGGGTGGCGATGGATGGCAGCAGGTGGACAAGTAAGTGGCACCAGTAGGTCTGGGTGGGTTGTTATTCCCGCCACTGTTATTGCCTCCATAATTGCTGCAATGATTTGCTAATGCTACTATAATAGCGAATGGTAGTGGTGGCTGTTTGTAGGTACATAAACTTGTTTATCAGTGAATTGTAGTGAGATAAAAGGTAGCCTCTGGGGACAGAACATTGTTTCGTGAAGGAAAGAAGAAATGGGGAGTGGGAGTGCTCCGGGGGTTCTAGAGATTGGGCCATATACATGGTTTCCTCAATTTCGGAAGCTCTTGCTATCCCTCCTGAGAAGAGAAGAGATGAAGAGTTCCCCGGGGATTTTGGTGGTTGGGCCATGCACATGGGTTCCTGAATTTAGGAAGGTAGTCCCCTCCCTCCTGAGAGGACTAGTCTTTCTTTGGCTATCACATATTTTCATTCATCCAGGCAAGGGAACAGTGGTGGCATTCCAAATGTTGGAAACATAAAATTGCTTCATGACGGAACAAAAGAGACGGGGACTGGTTCAGAAGCTATGGTGATTGGGCTCTTGCCATTTAAGTGGCTTTCCCAATGTCGGAAGCAAAGGCCATCCCTCATGATGGATTGAGTAGAGTTTTAGAGTCTATAGGACTAGTCCTTCTTTGGCTATCAAATATTTTCATTCATCTAGGCAAGAGACCTATGGTGGCACCCAAGCATATTGGACTCGAAGAACCTTCAATGGAGACTTTGGGAACATTGGTGGCAGATGTCAATGGAAAGCAGGTTGAGGACATGGCCGCATACATTTGCGGTGGCATTTGGAGCAGCTACTGCAAGCCAGGGCAAATGATCAGTGCACAAGCTGAGTCATGTGGCATTCATCGCTGTTGACCAGAATCATATCACGACCAACTGGAGCATCTCTATGTTTTGCCTCCTTACTATGATAGATTACCTGGAGACCTGTAGTATGAGGAATCTCATGTCTTTATGGCATTGTAGATTGGGTTGGGGGGGGGGGGGGGTCATGCTTGCATGAGATTTTTTTTTTCCCCTTGTACGTGTGAACCATGGTCGGGATTGTCCAACCTTGGTAGGTCCAGACTGGTTGGTGTGGATCAGTTGGGCCTATGAATGGTTGTCGATGACCCCCAAGGAGAGGGCATCGTGGCACTCTAGGGGTCTTTTCATGGTATGCAAAGATTGGATGATCCGGAGGGTGATAGCCCATTTTCATGCCTTCTGAGGGTGGAGATATTCCAAGTTTCCAGGTACATGACAACTGTGGACTGTTGATCATTTTGTTAAGTTAGGCTGTGTTTGATAACATCAAATTATGAAATATTAAATTTGAGAAAAGTCTTAAACCTGAGATATAACAGGGAAATCCTGAAGTTAAGTGAAGGGAACACTTTGATAATGCAAAGCTGACATCTGAATAACTAATATGTTTCTGCATTTTCTCGCTGTTTTAGTGTGCCTGCATCATATGCAAGACATTGGATCACGTTAGAAGAAGATTCTTGTGGGCTTGTACAAATGAGAAAGCTGGAGGTATTCTGGTGGTCAAGTGTGACATTGTGTGCAGACCAATAAACAGGAAGGCTTAGGTGTGAACAAGCTGAAGATTATGAACTTGGTGCTTCTGGGAAGTGGCTCTGGGAGCTCTTAAGCCTTAAATGAGGAATCTTTGTGGAAATAGATGATTCTTTCAAAGCATTAAGAAGCTCACCAGACATTTTACCTGCAATCCATGGTTTGCCCATATCGTACCAGATTGTGCCGATTTGTACAAGTCGACTCGTGTATGGGCAAGTCTGATCCTCTGGCACGCACCGAGTGGGACCAGATCGTATCGACTCATACATGTATAATGGGTTGTTTTAAATTGACTTTTTCCTATTTGATAAGTAAAATCACACTTCTATATCAATTAATCGGGTACATTTCTCTAAAATATGGCTAAAACTCATTACTTGAAGTGTTTAACAAATTCATTGCCTTGACTTGTGCGAATTGGACCGAGTTGACCCAAGTTGGATCTATCTGGGAAGACATGATCCGATACGGATCCTCGAGTCGGCAAACCTTGCTATAAACTGAATACCATACTTAGATGTCACAATTTTGGAGAAGTATTTAAAGCTTCTAGGTGAATTGAGGGTGGAATTAAAATCAATATTGGAAATGGAAGTATGACATTTTTTTTGTCGGGAAGGAGGGGTGGGCAAGAATTTTTCTCCTCAAGGACAACTTCCCTCTGTTTTGTTAGTTATGCTTTAAGAAGTGGCTGACTGTTGGTGAGGCATATGTATGTGATGGAAATGGCAGCTATTGGAACATAGATCCTACGAAGGGGTTAAAGGAAAAGGAGTCCCAACAACATATTGCTCTACTGCAGCTGTTAGAGGCATGGTAATCAATTCCGTCCTGTCACAGTGGGGACCGGCCAGAGTGCCCCTGGGACTATACAGTGTGTCCCAACCCCTGTCCCTATCGGACCCGGCAATTCCAGTGTGCGCCAGACAGTCCCAGTTTAACCTGGCCAGAATCATGCGGTCTGGCTGGAATTTGAAACCAGGGTTCAATTTGGGATAGTCATGTAATATAAAGTATATAATACATATACTTTAAGAATTAAAATGACGGACTTACTCACCCCAGCAATCAGATTTTCTGTTGGCAGTGGTAGTTGGAGTAGATTTTGGGAAGACAAATGGTGCTCTGACTTGCCCTTTGCGCAGCTATTTCAGCAACTCTACCAAATTGTTGAGGATAAGGGTGAATCAGTTGCCCATTTCTACACCGCAGAAAATTCTTCTTGGTTTATTATGTTGAGAAGCAACCCTACTGAATGGAGGCTGATCAATTGGTTACAGTTTTGGCAAACATTGGTAATATCCAACTCAATCCAGGATTGGAGGATAAAAGGATTTGGGCACGGAGTAACAAAGGTGTGTTCTCTGTTAATGCTCTGTCAAAAGTTATTAATGACGATGGGATAAGAGTCAGATGGGATCATTTAGTATGGTCTAAGACTTTACCTACTAGGTCAGGATCCTTTTATGGAAGCTAGCTTTGGGGAGGATGCCAACAATGGATAGAATTCACACTTTTTTGCAGAACCAGAAACCTTTATGCATCTTCTGTGGTCTTTTTGCTGAAACATCTGCTCACTTGTTTTGTCATTGTGGAATTATTAATGTATTGTGGAGTGTTGTATGTAAGATTTTCCAAATTCCATGGAAGGAACCACTCGATGAGATAGATACGATGGAGTGGTGGGATACTATCTGTCCATGGCCAGCTAAGAAAAGGTTGTGGTTGGTCATACTTCCAGCAATGTAGGGGGCGTGTGGAATGAAAGAAACTCCAGAAGGTTTAACCAGGAACACAATGTGATATTTAATATTGTCAGAATAGCCTTCAAGAAGGTGATTGATTGGGGGAAAGCGGTGGGGATCTATTCTGATGGGTAGTGCTCTCTTAATATTTCCAAGTCTCAGGATTGGAGCAAGTTGTTTATCTGAGTTTTTGTTTATGTATCTTCTTATTTTATTTTCTGGATAAAATAAGTGGAGTCTTTTGGGTTATGGGGTGTTTTACTGTCTTTCTTTGTTAAGGGATCATTGTCTTTGGCTGTTGGCCTTCCCCATGTAATTTTCTGAACCTGTATTTCTTGTCAGTTATGCAATGAATTGTGACCTTGGTCACCTTCAAAAATGATGTTTCCAAAACCGAGGGCCCCAAGGGCCTCTAGATTCACGTCTATGTGTCGATATGATGTTTCAAAAGCATGCTAATGGAATCCATTTTTCTACTACGCTCTACTAATGTACTTAGACTGGGACACTATTTCTTATGCAAATCCTTAACTAAGTTAATAGGAGAAGGTGGGGGCAGTTGAGTAGCATAGTGATAGGCTCCTACCTTCAGCGGATTAAATTTTCGCAGGTCATGGGTTTGAGTCCCTGTGTTTTCTGGAGTAGTTTTTCAGCACGTTGTCCCCTCTCGCGTGTTGGGTGGTTTGCCTAATATACTTGGGTGTCTGGCCCGGAGCTGCCTCACACCTCAGCCTCTGCTGCTCTGCCGATATATTTGGGTGTCTAGCCTGGGATTTTCTGCGGGTACTATCCTGTTTCAAAAAGGGAAAAAGTTCATGGGAGAAGCTAAAATAAACAAAAATGGACCTAGAATGTCCACTTTTCAATCACAACCAATGTTTTTACACAAGTAGTTTCTGATGGATCGTGGCATCTTTTTGCAATCAAATTAGTGATTTTCCTGTTATGATTCATATGCCTTATGTTGTTGCTTCAGCATCCTAAAGTCTTGTGATGTGTTGAGTCGGGCATTCAACACATTTCTTGGAAACTACTGAGTTATGGAGCTAATAATTCTCTAAGTTATTGTTTACTACGACATTTATAGTTTTTAACTGGTGTTTGCGGAGTGTTGCTATGTTTTCTGTGATTTGCATGTTGGTGGTTAAAAGGAAGCTGCTTGAATGGATCTCTTTAACATTGTCAACAGTTGGACAACTTGAATTTATTCCATCTCCATTACTCTTATTGAACATTTCAACCCGGGCCACGCAATTAAATGCTTTTGGTTATGTAACTTATTTGCATATGCAGCTGTCGGTGACTAGTTTTTAGAAGCAATTGATCTTACAATTCATATCTTTTGTAGCAATGCGAAGGAGGAGAGCTGTTTTTTCCCAATTCCTCAAGCAGCTGAATGCATATTGCGTGTAGTGGAGAGGGCAGATGCTCCAGTGATTTATCTTTCTACCGATGCAGCGAACAGTGAAACCAATCTTCTTCAATCACTAGTTGTGCTAAATGACAAGACCATCCCCCTAATCAAGAGGCCAGAGCACACTTCAGTTGAGAAATGGGATGCCTTACTTTATAGGAGCCATCTTGGGGGAGACAACCAGGTAAACCTCTTCGACCTATTTCACATGGGAAAGAAATGCCGACTTTATTCTCTCAGTCAAGCATGTGTTTCCTCTAGGTGGATAATCTGCCTCCTTGTCACCGTCTGGACGGGAATTAATTTTATTGTTGTTTGTTTCCTTTGAAGGTTGAAGCTATGCTGGACAAGACAATCTGTGCTATGTCAAATGTGTTCATAGGATCTTC
Source organism: Zantedeschia hybrid cultivar (assembly GCA_030544215.1). NCBI lineage: Eukaryota > Viridiplantae > Streptophyta > Magnoliopsida > Alismatales > Araceae > Zantedeschia > Zantedeschia hybrid cultivar. The sequence goes on along the minus strand of JARZZO010000002.1, from coordinate 15,871,824 downwards.
TGGTTCCACGTTCACCGACGACATATTTCGGCTCCGGAGAGACTCGGGTTATGCGTCAGTATGTGATGAAAACCTCTGTCGTGGAGAGAAACCAAATTTTATAGCTGAAAAGGAATAGAAGAAAACAATAAATGGTGAGCTCTAATGTGCTTCACTGTTTGTCACACCAACCGGTGGATTCACCTGATGCAGTGGTGAAACCACCGCCTTGTATATTTGTGTAATCTTTGAATGCATGCATGACTGTAGCTCGAGATTCCTGACCAAATTAGCGAAGGAAACTCTTTCTATTTCTCAACACGGCTGTGATTTCCACGGCTGTGATTTCCTCCAATCCCGGGCTTGCTGCAAGCCATGAAAGTGGTGAGGAATAAGGGAGAGGTCTTCTCGTACTCCCCCTCGGGGATGATGGGGATGCTGTTGAGTTTGATACTGAGATGCAAATGGTATATTCCCAGCGATCTCCTAAGACTGGTGGGGAGCGGAACAGAGAGGTGAAGAGAAGCACAAGGGACCAAATTTGTCATTCCAGAACTTTCTCTGTAAAAAATTAAACTTTTTCGTGAAATGATCTGCTAAGTTGGGCTAGGCAATTTGTTGCCGTGAAAAGCAGTTTGAAAAAAAAATAATAATCCACAGCTCACCATACAGTGAAAAAAAAGGTATGCAAGTTGACGACTGCCGATCTGTCTTTCGTGCCATCTTTTTTTGGGTTTTGATTGGACGACAGTGGATGCATTTTTCGTGCTGTCGTTCTTGAGTGGTGTAGAAATCTGCTTTGATTTGTAATGTTTAGCTCAAAATATGGTAATGCTACGCAACGACAGTACGAGACGCTATTTTGAGTCGCTTTTGTTCATGGCGTTGTTTTCCTCGCAAAATGTAGACAAGTTTGTTCACCTTGTCCCGCGTACTATTTTAAAACCACAAAATAGTGCATTGGATTAAATAACATTCTCAGCCAACATCAAGTGGACAGAAAAAAAAACACAGCATCCGTTCCTCTAAACAAAATTTACTTTCTTTTGGAACGCTGGCAGATCAGACGGCCCACGGTCCACACCTTGCAATGCAAATACATCGACTTCCATCATTCAATGCGAACAGCGTGCAGTCGAGTGGAATTGGAGCCACTGTATTAAAAAAGACTAGTGGACATTAACAACTCATCAGTCCACAACTCACCACCCAAAAACAGAGGGAAAACAATAGCGAAGTGAAGGAAAACTAGATTCAAAAATCAGAGAGCCACTGCTCGGCACCAACACTAACCAACACTACAGAGATGGTGCAGTGACAAATGCAAGTTGCTAAAAGACACCTCAAGGAAAAGGCCTGTCAACTCTGCTGGAGAGGGAGCCTTTTACAGTTGGCTCATGGCAGTCGTGCTCATGACTCCCTCCATAACTGTGAGACACTGCAGATCCTACTCCATTTGTTTTTACCCCTTGGCAGTCCTTTTTAAAGCTGCTCAGCTGAGGAGCCACGCAGACAACCTACTTTCCTTTGGTGTATAATAAATGGCTGCCCCTTTTGCTCCTCTACACCAACGGTCCCTTCTCTCTAAGATCCACCTCTTCGGTTGATGGCAAGTGTGAAATATATAAGTATCATCGTCCCCATGCTAGACCTGGAAACAGCAATTCAAATGCGACCATCACATTCAGAAAAATTCGAACGCCCCGCAAGAGGCCAAAAGCCAGGCATAAAACAAGAAAATATTTTCTTCCTTTGAGAGCATTCAGGACAGGATTTGGTGAGTAAAGCTGTAGGGTCTACTCAGAGATCAAGTGACATTTTTGTTCACTTGTGTAGATCCGACAGATGGAATCCATGGTTAAAACACCGTTCTGGGGTCTTCATCATCAAGTACTGCAATGTTAATATCTGTGGGGGACACTTGTCAGGGTTTGGTGAAGAAGGACAATGTACATAATAAAAAAATATCACAGTAGGAGTAAGGATCTCAAGCTTCCACCATCAGGGCAGGATCAAGCTTCCACCAGCTACTCTAGCCATTACAATTTACACCTGCCCACCATCCACCACTTTTGCAGCCAGGCTGGCAGGGTACCCCCTCATCTATTATTAATTTCTGCCTTTACAGTTATGGGCCAGCCCAGTTCCAAGTATAGAGGGGGATAGAAAAAGGAGTAACAATGGAGGCTGCTCTCCTAAAGTACCTCGTTTTCTTACCGAAGCACAATGCATTCAGTGGATTCAACAGTGTCAGAAGACTATCAGAAGACGAAGAGAAGCTTAGGCAAAGAAAATTATCAGTAGGGAAATGGCACATTATGCACTTACATTGTTGCAAATAAGAGGAGTATTTTTCTTGGATGGATGGTTGTCAGGCGGCTGAATCTTTTGTTTCTTCCATCTCCTGCATCTGCAAGGTTTGGGTTGGCCATGGAGTTCACTGTAACTAAGCCTTTAGTTGTTACCAAGGGCTGCTTCAACAGGTCCAACTGTGAAGATACAACTGCAAAAGAGAGATCCCCTTACTGAAGTATTCAAAAATCTGAATGCAAGTTCTGGGGTTATTAGGACAGACTGTAGACAGAAATGTAACTCCGCCATCAAGGTGGCGAAGTTCAGGCATATTTTGTGCCAAGTTCATAGGAAGTAAGCCCAGCATGCAAATTTGGCATGGAAGCCGAGAGCCTACCCATGAACATTACCGTTTAGTTCTACCACAACTCAAGGCCTATTAATATCTCCTTTTTTCCTTCTGGAAATGTTTCAGAACAATAAAGTTATCACCTGCTCAAAATTTAATGCCTTAGCCACATGACAACCTAAATCTTACAAATAAATATCTGATGTGTCCCACACCTTTAACCACAAATTTCTTGGATGCATCATCAGCTTCTTGCTCCTCATTTCCTCGTCTCTCCATCCGACATGAGCCCTTACGAGAAAGAGCTTTCTGTAGAAACCAGGAAAAAGTTAAACAAGATACTGCATCAGGATGTTATGCATCAAAGTTGTTTCTCGGTGACTACAAGCAAAACTCACTGTCATTTTGGGGCTTCCTGAGCATTTTTCTGAAGATTGTGTAAGATTATCAATGTCCAAAAGCACACTTCCCATTTTCTCCAAAGTTGCGCTCTGATTCTGCAATAAGTTTAATTAATATAGCACAGTGAGAGAGCCAAAGTAACCAAGGAGTGAATACAGTGTAAGCCTGAAATATAAGGCTTCTTTTGGAAGAAACTTAGATGGGAATAACTGTCAACTAGATTACTTCATAATCCAAATATGATCAAGATTTCTCAAACCAAACAAATATTAGATTGGAGATTCTTGATTTTCAAATCCGACCACTCAAACGAAAACTACATAGCATGCTCATTCAAACTCCGAACTCCGGCCAGATTTTTCTCGTATATAAAAACGGTAGGAAAAGATCAGAATGAAGCCTGCTGCATTAAATTTCTCCCAAATGAAGGCCTACATTTCAATTACATCAAACTACCATAGGTCAACCTAGAGAACATAACCTAATAAAGAATACAGTGATGCATGTTTATTATCATTTTGTTCTTATTAGATGTCGCAGTCACAAGGGAAAGAATCAGAATGAAGCCTGCCACATAAAATTTCTCCAAACGAAGGCCTACATTTCAATTACACCAAACTACCATAGGTCAACCTAGAGAACATAGACTAATAAAGAAAATGGCGATACATGTTTATTACCATTCTGTTATTATTAGATGCCATGGTCACAAGGAATCTACAAATAAGCCAGAGAACTTTACATTCAACATATGATAAGCCACTAGGGAAAACTGTAAGTCCTGTGCTTGGATCTCAATGATGACAGTTATACCCATGACATGAAAGGTTATAGCTAAACTAAGCAAATTGAGAAACAATTATGGAGGAGGAATCTGTAGAAACAAAATTACCTGTACTAAGCACTCCTCCATTCTCTATAATGTAACAGAATGAGTACTTCCCGAGCCTTATAAGTGTCAACTGTCATCAAGGATAAAATGACTGTTACACATGATAACCCATTACATCTAACATGTGGATAAATCATCATTGCTCTACAACTCATTTTTTAATCCCAAAAAATAAAAGCTGCAACAATGAATTCAAGTAAAGAACGAAGTACGAACTAAAAATCACAGAAATGTGAAATATGCTTTCCATGAGTTTAAGCTTTCATCGCTTATCCCTATATTTTTGCAGTTCATTGAACTCCAAATCTATTTAAGAACACCCTTTACCTAAATTCCTGCCAAGATGTTAGGTCACGTTCAGTCCACAGGTGCGTGGAACATAAATAAAGTTATGAGAAAGTTCTATTTTATTGTACGTCAGTTCTTCCCTTTGGCAAGCATCCCACCAGCTTCTGTCTTTGCATCAGATATCAAACAATTCATTAGGTCTATGGTTTTTCCCCACCTTATGGCCTTTTAAGTTAAAAATTACTAACTATGAGTAAAGCATAATCAATTGCCTATCATACCATTGTGCTAGCATGTTTCAGCAACTCTTTAGCCTTACTTTATCTGGGTACAATTATGGACTGAAATGCTACAGGCACCACCGAATGTTTCAAAGTGAAATTATTCTGCAATAGACATGTCAATCAAATTGTTCAAGTGTTGGAATACCCCGTTCGCTGGGTGAATTTCCCGTGGGTTTTCCATGGGGGGATCTAGGAGCACAGCAAAAAAATCATTGCGGGTGGAAGGTCTGGAACTTCACGGCCTTGATAAGTTGTTAATGAAGAAAGGTTTTTTGGTGCATTAAGAAGCATAATAAGGCAGTGTTTGGCAGAGCTTCCAGTTGGAGGCACTTTTGGGCTCCCACCTAGTTATTTTGAAGAGAAGAGACTAGATTTTGGAAGTCATTTATATAGTATTTTGATTGTTTTCTTGGCTTCTAACCAAAAACTCAAAATTGAAGCTTGGATTGGGGGTAAAAATCTGGTTCTTAAGGTTTAACTTTTGTAGCTACCCAACTCTCACCAAACATTTCCCATCTTGAAAGTGGAAGTCAAAAGTGGCTTCCAACCAAAAGTTTTGCCAAGCAAGTTCTAAAACTGGGAGGGAAAAAAGGACTCAAATTGACCAAGCATACCTGGTGACCGTCAACACTGTTTCCTCGACGAACTTCAAAAGGAACTGCAGCATTTATGGACCACCATTTAAAGGGCTCAAGATCTTATTCCTCAGCACCAAAAGTTCTGGAGAGAAAAAATAGACTAATTAGAGAATTAACCACAGAACATCAATAGCCATGTGAAACATTAAGCCGCAAGAAAAATGAGAAAAACAGAAGACAAGCCAAGTGGAAGAAATAAAGGCACACAATTAAGTGAACAGGTGGTCTTGATGGTGATACCCATCTGAAACCTCTAGCCACAAGAAAAAGGAGAAAAGAAGGGAACAAGTCAGGTGGAGGAAGAGCAAAAGGCACGCATTTTCCATCTCAATTAATGGAAGCAGGAAATGGAACCACACATGGAACAGGGAAATGGCACCCATTTGGTCATGTTTTCGTTGAGAACATCGTGAAAACAAGAGCACGAACCGGGAAAATGGACATTACCCACCTAATCTGACGAAACCAGCTATCTATCTTGAGACAATGGGATCCCATTCACATCCCACTCACAACCTCTAGGAAGCCCCGTTCTCCACCCTAAAGAAAGAGAACAGCTTGCATAGAGGGAGACAGAGGAAGGAGATGAGAAATAAGACTAGGTAAGGGCAGGAATCCCGGTTGGACCGTTGGAGAACAGATGTGAGGAAAGAGCAAGAAGGAGAACAAGACGAAAAAAGTGTCGTACTTGCTACGAATCCAAATGGCAGATGGAGGAAAAAAACAGGGAAATGCGAAGCTGCCTTCTGCGTCTCCTCTCTCCTTGATAACCCAAATGCGCAGTTAAAAAATATCCCAGTAGCCTACATAGAACAATGCCGGTAGCTACGTAGAGCCCCTCACAAATGCCAAAGCATTTGCTCCCTTTCCGGCAGCATTCAAAACGGGCGAGCAATTCTAAGGGAGGACGGAAGTCCTCGGAACCACTCCAAGCTGCTCTCTTTTCTTCTCCTTTCTCGCCTTTTAAGAACAAAAGACGGAATAGCCAAAGAGAGAAGAGCGTGAGGACCCGGTCTTGGCCCAGTGAGCGTTACCCATCTGCAAATGCCTCCAATCGGAGCGTCCAGGAGAACAAAGGAGGAAACTTTGGCGGAAAAAATGGAAGCCCAGGAAGGGACGCAGGAACAGAGAGAGCTGCCAAGTTCCAACGACAATGCTGACAGCAATATTTGGCACCAGAGTAAGAAATGTGATGTTGTGCAGGTGAGCAACTATACCTTCCCCCTTCTTCCGGTCTCTGTGTTTGGTGATCACGCCCCCTCGCGTTCGTCGTCTTCTTGTACTGCTGCTGGCGACTGCCACCGTTTCCCGCTGCCCTCCTCGACCAGTGGGCGCGGTGTTTGGTGCGGGCGACAGTTCCCAGGCCGTCGCAGCTGCTGCTGCCCCCTGCAGCTCTCTGCCAGAGGAGCGTACAGTGGACAAGTGGGCGCCCAGAGACTAGAGAGATAATGGAGATATGTAGAGAGGCAGAGGCTAGAGAGAGAGAGCGCTTACAAGTCCATCTCCCTCTAGTGACCAATTTTTCTGGTTAAACGTGAGCACGTAGCTAAAACGCCGGGGCGAAGGCCTGGAATTACGAAATTGCCATGCTTCCAGCTGTTGGACATGGTTTCGTTGTCGGGAACCTCGTGTCCGAAGGAGACCCGTGGCTCGCCGACTCCTCGCCTATTTTTCTATTTTGATTTCCTTGATCCTTTTTCTCATTAAAATTCTCCACGGATGATGATATGATCAGACGGTCAATATACTCTTTTGGCGTATTGACCCAACATAAATTAGAACATGTATGAGGGCTAGTTTTGGGGTTCACGGATTGTGGGGGCCAGGATTCACGTGTGCCCTGAGAAGCCGGGCCCACCAACATTCCTTGGGCCGCCTGCCCACTTACAAGCGCATGAGGGGGTGGGGTGGTGGGCGAGGAGGATAGAAGAGTCGTCTGAGGAAGAGGGGAGGACGAGGCTGTAGAGGTGAGCGAGCCTTCACATTGCCGACATCTGCACTTTTGCACCCCCATCAAAGGAGGAAATTTTCTAATAGGTTGTCTGATGATTTTTTTTAAATAGGCAAGTTATATTGTCTCTTAAATAAGATAAGTTTGAATCTCACGAATTATTTTATTGAGGATAATTTTACATTGAATGTAAATTTTTGTCTAATTAAGTCATAATGTTAGGTCAGTTCTACCATTTAAAGAAGTAATTCTACGAATCACATGGCGGAATACTTAAGATACAAACGTTTGATAAGAATTAAATCTATAACCTCGCTGACCAAATAAGAAAATAAAAAAAAATCGTTAAATACCAAGTGAGCTAGTGGTGACGATGACTAAGACCCCTCCGCCCGCATCAGTTCACGTCTATCCCCATCACACCCATTGCAACCTTCTGGCATCGTTTCTATTATAGATCACCCTACCGATCAAATGTTCACAAATCCTTTTAATTAGGGGCAGCTCAAATCTAAGTAAGATAACATTTCAAAGAAAATTTGGACGAGGAAAGTAAATGAGATCTCCCCTTGCTGACATGTTGTCATGCAGGCTTGTGGTGACTCTCCATTAGTTGGGCACACACTGAGCCGGGATGCAAAGGAATCTTATCTTAACTATTATAAAAGTGAAAATGAGTCAAACAGTTAAAAACTTCTATGTATTCAAATTTAGATTGATAAGAAAAGCTAACTTGAAAACCTCCATATATTCAAATTTAGATTGATAAGAAAAGCTAACCTGAGTTCGAGTAAACACGAAATATTTGTATTATATAAATATAAATATAAAGCATATATTATCCATCAAGGTGGCTTTTGAACCAAAGAATTTTAGTTTAGTCAGACTTGTGCTTAGCTTGTTTACCTAAACAGGCTTGGCTGGAGAAGCTTCCAGCCTCCGGCTCAACTTGTTTGGATAAACAGCCACAAACTTTAGTCACCTCACGCTCAAATAGCTCATAAGTGGTTTGATTCATTTGACAAATACAGGCAAAGTTAACCATGCAGATGTATCACATTTTAAAAATCCATACAAAATGGAAAATGTTTTCTAGAATATCTAATATGATACATGAGAAGCTTTTCTCAAGTGAAAGTTAAAAGTACAAAGGTTTACTTAAAATTTTGGAGGAGGCAACGTTCAAACTGTGAAAAGAAAATATACAGGGGAAAACGCATGCCCCGTTGACCCCTCTTGGATTCGCCCACGAACAAATCCAACTCTTTTGCATCTATTCAAACTTCGAATTTAGGGTGCATTTGATTGAGGTATTGTTATCGTGTCAAACTAGTTAGTACTCAATAACAAAGTTCTCGCACTCACTCTCTCTCTCTCTCTCTCTTCCCCCTTTTTTATAAGGTTGTCACAAAATCGAAAACAGATGGAATGAACAAGAGAGTGCTATGTGTCTCATTTTTTATTTTTTTATTTTTTTTTAAAACTAAAAAATTGATATGACTATTACCCATTTATTTACATTACTGATATTTTGATTTATCTCAAAAGTTAAGATTTTTAAAATTTCCTCTAACATCTCAAATAAATATACTTTTAATGATCTTTAACTTAAGTTCGTAATCAATACAATTTCATTAAAAAATTCTATAAACTTATATTCCTTAAAAAATAGAAGATAAAGAGATACTAATCCAGCCACCCTTCAGTGAGTCGGTCTCGGCAATTTACTAATGCGCACCAGATGAGCGGAAAGGGACAGGGCGCCCGCGCCGTGCGACCGTGAGAACCACAAGCGGCCGGCCTCGGACGGGCCGGGCCGGGCCGCCACGAGACGGTGACACCACACCGGTCGGGTCCGAGTCGGACGGAGTACTGTGGCCGTGGTCCAGACAAAATAGATCGAATTTGGTATGTGACAAGCAACTTTTAGCACGAAAATGACACCTGGATCTCGTTGGCACTCGCCAAGCGGCGCACGGCATCGTGCGGCCGTGATGGGTGTATTCCCTGGGTCCCACAACGAGGTGCACTTTGGACTGTATCAAGGGGGGTGATGGAGATGGGTGCATTTGTACCCGTCTGATGAACCGCCTGGCCGACCTCGAGTCCAGCCATATCTTATTTCGACTTCTAGCTAAGGTAGAAAACTATAAAACTGGTGGTGATCAGACCCATAAGTACCTATCTACATATGTCTCCATGTTTTGTGACCAGAAAAAAAACTAAAGGTTATCAGATATCTGGGACATCGCATTTTATCAGTTGTTTGATGTGAACAATACTGTATTTTCTGTCTCATAGAAATATGATGTTTTTATGATATTTAATGTTGACTTAAAGAGGACCTGGTGGATATATAGCAACATAACATAGTGAAATTTCTGATGCTTGCACTAATTCTTAGAGACAAAAGTCCCGGTGAAACATGGGAATGTTCCTTTTAGATATGAATTATGCGAATTGGATAATTTTAGGTGCTGTTTAATTAGAAATGCTTGGAGGATGAGAGTTTTTTTTTCAAAATTAACTTTTTTACAACAACTAATGATATTACAGAAACTGCATAATGATTAGTCGTCTTAAAATTTTGTTTGAACTCTACAAGATTGTAGATTTTGGAGAATTGAAGTTACCAAAAAAGTGATGGGATTAGTGGAGAGAGAGAAAAGATTTAAGAGGGATAGACAATTCCTTTTATTTCAGAAGCTGAATTAAACTCTTGGAAAGTTCACTCCCAACCAGCTATTGCAACTAACTACTACTCTTTTCTTGAATTACTGAGTGTCTCTCTCCTCAGATCCCAAGAGTTGCTAGTGCAGAATCTAATAGAGGGTGGTGTTCTTTGAAAGCTCATGTGAAGTTCCTGTTGATTTTAATCATTAGAACCAACGTCATACTCATCGTCAAAGCGATGCCTAAATTTAAGATGAATCTTTCCGAAGTAATACTCATAGCCCTTGTGTTTCCTTCTTGTGACGATTCAATTGTCTCTCAGTTTTCCTTTTTGTTAGTACCGAGGGCACTTTGTTAGTGGAATAAGGTTTAAATCCGATTTGATCGCGGAGATGCTTAATTCTTCTAATTCTATTTGGATTGTCCAATTCCTTCGATTCTCCTAATTCCTTCAATTTCACTTTTCATTTCACTCTTTATTTCAGTTCTCCCAATCAAATCACTTGAAATAGTACAGTATAATTCTCTTTATTTTAAATAGAATTCCAACAACTTACTAAATCAAAATGTCTCTTATTATGATTTAAAAAATCTCCAAAATGTTATTCTGGTGTAAATAATTTTACAAACAAAGTCACACCTAACCTAAAGACCAAGTGTGCTAATCAAGAACTCATAATTGGGTTATGCCATATTTTTAGGAGTTTTGGTGAAACTTGGACGTTCATGACTTGTTCATCTTCACTGTGGGAGAATGGTTTCTAGTGCTTCCATTACATGCGCGCCTTCATCAAGGACAAGGAGAAAGATCTCTACGAGATGAAATCTCAAAACTGCAGTGTTGAGATTCAGAGGCACAGACTTATATGTACTGGAATCATAATTTAGAAATCGATATAGGACTAATTGTCCAAAGCCATCATGTGCAGCTTAATCAACCTTGACAAGGATGCTTACAACTTGCACGTGCAACTCTGTCCCCTCCTTGTAATTATCTTGACATTTACATGTCTACTAAAGTTATTTGTTTCAACGTAAAATAACGAAATTTAAAATAATTATTTTATTTTATAATATTTTCAGTTGTTTAAAATAATGTAAAGTGAAATTCTGTATGTGCCTTATCTGCCTGCTTGACAGCTCAAATCCCTTTTCTTCTTCTTCCACGGTTCTCTTGATGCTAAAACCTAACGAGCGCCGCCGCCGGCCAACGCAGCTCTTTGGATCCCCCACCCCCTGCCGCCAAGGTAGCTCTTTGGATCCCCCACCCCCTATCGGCCAGTGCCACCGCCTGCCGGCCAGCGCCGAGCACCACGGCCACCGTCGCAGCACACCCCCTGCCGGCGATTCAACCCCAGGCCTAGGCCCCCACCGTCACCCAGCAAGCCGCGAACAACAGCTGCAGCACCCCCTGCCAGCGAGCACCACGGCCACCACCCCTTGCGGGCAAGCCGCGAGCAGCTGCAGCATCCCTGCCGGCGAGCTGCATAAGGTATCACGGTGGACATCACCCAGCCTTTCAGCCAAATCATCATTGAAATCTCTGGAGAGATTGAAGAGTAGCTTTAAGGCCATACACCTGATTTCAACATTTTCCTCTGATAGGAATGGTAGGAGAAGCTGTACCGCACCGTTTTCTTTCATTTTTACCTCATCTTGAAAGCACTGGGTTGGGTCAGCTATGCACCAAACATGGTGATTTATCGACTGCCCCCGTGGCTGGTTTTGCTCTTTTGTCGAATACCCGATTCTCAACTATTACAGAAAATCTAGAACACCTAGAGCCGTTCCTTTCGGAACACTTAAAGTTATTAGCAGATTTTGATATCCTCTTCCAGTGGAAAATTGATGATTAGCGACCCTCCTTTTACAAGTCAAATATGGATGGTAAATAAGGACATTTATAGCCACATTTCCTTCTATTAATGGTATTAAGATTTCTCGACAGGTTTGTGTGATTTCTATTAATTGTATTTTTTAGTTTGATGACATATATGATGGTCGAGATTTACATGACTATTGTTAATTCTACGAATGATATCATTTATGTCATGTTATTATTTTTTCAAACCAAGAATTATATATCATATATATCTGTATTTTTTGTGCCGATTTTTTCAACTAGGGATAGGGACGTATCAAATACCGTACGTATTCTGTACCGAATGTTTGCCGAATGCGAATGTTTAACTGAATATTGGACCGTACTAAAAACAATGAAGATCGATTTATACTCGTATGTATCTCGTACCATATTTAACTAACTATGGTCTGACCACAAGGAAAGCTTTTCAAAATCCTAGAAAACTCTTTTGCACTTACTGTTCAGATTGAACATATGCCTAGATATGTCTAGTTATTTTGTAATGTACACACAAACATAAACTTACCATATCCTGAAGGTCAAATTATGCTGGGAACACAAAAAAAAAGCTGAAATAAAATGAAAACCAACAGTGTTCTCCCCCCTTCTTTCCTAATTTCAAGTTCAGATATGCACAAATATAGAATTGTCCAATAACTAGCCAATCAAAAAATCGGTGAGATAATGAAAATGGATGAATAAGCACGCAATGAATTGTCCAGCAGCTCTAATTCGACAACAAATCAGTCAATGCACCAGCAATGTGCAGAACAGTACCTCCTCTTGCAATGCTTTGTTCAAGGTACCCATACCCTTTGGTGGGAAATCTCTATCTAGACACCAAAAACAGGTGACTCGTAGGAGGCAATACTTAGCTAGATGTTCGATGCAACTTATTCTATGGAAAATCCTAAAATCCCTAACAAAATGTTCTGCCAATGCAGCTACAAGTACTTTTTGAGACGTAGGAGACAATACTTTGCTAGTATATCCGAGCCCTGTGTCATGGGAATTATTCATGTTCCAACCAGTAATCAGATTAATCAGCTAGTCAATTTCAATCGACATACTCAAGCATTGTAGGAATTGCAATCTGAAATATGTATATATGATCAATCAACTGTCTCAAGAGTGAGTGGAAATGAAGAATTTGATTCAAGAGAGGTAACATAAAAAAACAAAAGCATGGACTGTAAGATTCAAATAAAGTGTGAGCGGTCACAAGCCTTGCCAAAATACATGAGAAAATAATCAGCTTTACAAAATACTTTAGAAAATAATCATGATCTAATAGTGTAGGCATCACCAGAGTATGAAGATCCATGTAATACACATTTAGATCAAATAATGGAGGGCCAGTTTAGAAGTTTGTTTAACATCAGTACCAAAGAACATTCGCTAGATACCGAAGATTGGAAATGAAAATTGAAGTGCCACTACAAGAAATAAGGGATTTGTCAGTGAACATATGTCGACGACTATAGATATTGGTTAACAAAAAGATCATTACTTGACAGCTATACGAGACGTTTAAATATATTTAACATATGTCAACGGTTAACATTTTAGCCGTCGATAGACCATAATAGTAATAATAAAAAATTATCAGAAATAAATATGTCAACCACGCTTAGTTTAACCGTTGACATAGCATATTTCACCAGAAAAACCCCCCGCCCCCGCCCGGCCACCCCCTTCCCTTTCCCTCACCCTCTCTTTTACACCTCTCCCAGCCCGTGCCCTAATCGTCGGTGCTCTCCCATTCGTTAGACCACCGCCGTTCGCCGCCCCCATCGTCGCCGTCGACCCGCTCCTATCGTCGTGCTGTCAGTCGGGAAGAGCTTCCTTCTGCCGGTAACCCCCTTCTTCCTTTTTTTTTTTTTCAAACATGGCAAAACCCACGCCTGGGAGGTGCAAGGCGGCACCCACTTCGATTTTTTTCTTCTGTCACGATGCTGGGGGCACCGGGAAGGATTCTGGCTACCAGCACCCCGAGGCCCGCGGCGGGGCGGAGGCCATGGTGGGGGGAGGGCCCGGCGGGGGTCAACAGGTCGGAGTTGGTTCCGCCGTGGCACCCTGATCATGTCCAAGCAGGTGGGGAAGGGGGGCAGGTGCAGGAAGAAGAGGAAAGAGCTCCTGGGTTTGCAAGGTGGGGAGAAGGGGAAGAAAGGGAGGAGGCCTAGCAGCAACAGCGCTGTCCTGCGGGTGCTGGGTTGAGGGAGTAGGGAAAGAAAGGGAGGAAGCCTAGCAGCAACAGCGCGGTCCTGCGGGTGCTAGGCTGAGGGAGTAGGGATTCACCCCTGGAGCGTTGGATTCTTTTCCAACTTAAACAGGGGTGTCAATGGCGACGACTGAGTGAGGTGGAAGAGGCAGCTGTGCTGCTCATGGCCCTTTCTTGGGATTTCCTATATGCGAAACCTTAACTATGTGAGTTTTTGGTGCCTGGTGCATGGTCTGGCTCAAAGACCAGAGAGATGGGGACTGTCGATTGGCTTCCATTCTTGGGTAAAACTTCTGGCGATCTGACTGCAGAAGTCCAGCAACCGTACATGTGCGACATTGTTCGTCTTATTATGTGTAGAGATTTTGCATAATTTTTTTTGATGCCATTATAGTGTTAATAATCATTTATCTAATTGGCCTGGGACATATGCCTATCGTTTGCATCTATCAGCTTCGTCGTCCAGGGAGAAAGCGATTTCTCGCATGAGGAGGGGTACTTTGGGGAAGTAGAACAAATGTAATTCTTTCTTTGCTAGGTGGAATGATGTGGATAGGAAAATCTCCTTTTTCTTTGTCCTGTTCACATGTGTTATTGTGTGACATTGATGGTCTTTAGATATTTCAGGACTCAAATGCTTGAATTAAACAAATAGTGCCAATGTGTAATTTCCTCAGCTTCATATTTATCGATATTTTCATAAAGGTAGGTTGTCCATAGTCCAAATTAACTACACAAGCTCATATAATTACACTCGCCTATAACCATGTGCTTGTCTAAACAGAGGTTATCCGTACTCCAACGTGCAAATCGATTGTGTAGAGGGTGGGTTTAATGTAAAGTGATCTTTAATGTAAGGTTAACTAAGATAAGAATATTTTTGTGGATTTTACATATCTTGACTCAAATAAAATTGTCCTATTTCCAACTCCTTTTAAACTCAATATTAAAATGCAATCCTTAAAGCTTAGAATACTTGAAAAACTCCTAAGAAATACAAATAAAATTCTCTAATTATTTTGCTCATGGTCTTTGATATCAGTGTGTAAGCAAATGTGAGTGGAGGAAGGCGGCCGGGCACGGGGTGGGAGTTATGATGGCTAATGATGATTGATGACGATGAGAGAGCGTAAGAAGAGAAAGAGGGTGATTTCAGTGGCCGTTTTGTTCAATGCGAAATGCTGCAAAACGTTGTGAACTTCCATTTTATTTGATTTTTTTAAATATGTCATGAATTATCTATCATGTTCTTCTTACATTTAGAGTGCCATAATTTGATAACATTTCAAATTTATGTTAATTCATGTGATATTATTTCTTTCATGTGAGTCAGTGATCTAAAGCCACTAACCTCTCCACTCCAAGCCCACCCCAAAAGAGGAATGGAGAAGGAAAGTGGTAGGAAGTTCATTTTAGGGTTAGGATGGAGGTGTGCTTGGTGATCTTCTTTGCTCATGCAGTGTCAATGCTTGTTCTAAAATCTTTAGTTTAGTGTTCACGTGTTAATTGTATATGTTACCATTTGCATCTGTTAATTGTTTTGTGCATATCCGTTTAAAATGACTATCTATTAATTGTATATGTTAGCATTTGCTTCTCCATTCAGCTCGTAGTCTCTGCTTGGACTAACTGCTCGTGGCCTTCCCAACAAATCTGCATCTCCATTCCTCAATTCACTTTGTAATAAGAGCATATACTCAAAAACTGTATAACTACCCATGAAATATCAATCAACATCCAATCTTGCAAATAATTTTGGTTTGTCACATTTTACTTTATATTCTAGTTAAACAATTATTGACTTTATTTCATAAGAGTCAATTTCGCAAAAAGTTTTCTTTTGTCACTCTGTTAGTGATGGCCAAGGGTTAGTGTTATGGAATTAATAAAGTCAGTCAATCATTTAACATTTAACTGGAAGAAGTCCATCCAACCACCCACCAAGGAGAGGCAGGGAAAGTGTCATCGTTAGAGCTTAAAAGTCAATTTGGAGCACAACCAAACCAATCTCCACTCGTTATATCAAGACTTGAAAATAACCCTTGAACATATACGGTGGCTTGCGTTTAATGGGTGGCTATCAAAGCCAAAGTAGCTTCCAATCCAAGGTCCGTGCACTCCTGGTGCATGCCTTCACTATCTCCGTTAACTCCCAAGTGTAAAACTTCTCAGAAGATTAGAAATAAATTGAAAAGTAACATGACTTGTATGAGATGGCACGAAACAGAGAATGGATTTCTGATATCTCAGAAAATAGGTGAAAGTTCCAAACATGACAGCCCTTCCCTACCAAACCCAATCCAGGTTACCCATGTTTTAACTAATACAAAATTCCAGTAAGGTCCCTTCTCGATCATGGATTCATGATCTTATTACTCCCAGTTACATACAAATCTCTCCTCCCTCCTCTGACGGCATCTGGTTAACTTTTTTTCTCTGCCCCACTGGATTGGATCTAGTTTTATGAGTTGTTGTATCATGTTTGGTGTTTTGTGCACATTCGCGCTGGTTAAGACAACAGGGTCTCTGTTGTTGTTATAACATGCAACCTTTTACACGGTGCCTACATGAACTACGAGGTTGCTCCACCTATTGAAGGGTGCTCGGTTCCTCATCCAATGGCAATCTTTAAGTGGAATAGAGATCTTAAGTTGTGCCTCAGACAGTGTAGAGAGAGGAAGTTTTCACAAAACCTTCTCATGTACAACTTTTCCATTCCCAAAGAGATCATTTTTTTTTTAGGAAAAAATCTCTCATCTATCTCTGCACTTATTGAGTCCTTACCAAACGTGCATTTCATGATCCAAATTCCTTCGAGTATGAGCAACTACATTTACCTTTAGATCAACAGGTTATGCAAGCTTTTGTACGTAACCACTAGGTCAACAAAATCAGTGAACTAGGAGCTACATTGATGTATTATTAATTGGCTGCTTTATTGCTCGATGATGTATGCTTAATGATGAGAGTTCCACTGACCACTGCAATGCAGATCGACATGATAGATTTCTTTTTTTTTAAATAATAGATGATAGATGAAGTTGAGGGAGTTCTTCGGGTCCTTCGTCTCGTGGGAAGTGGAAAAGAGAACAAATTAGACTACCTAGTCGGCAATTTCAATCTTAAAATCTTTACAAGTCCTTAAAACATGCCGTACTATAGAACTAGGTGATTAGGATATATTATATCTTGTTTGTTGCATTTTTGTATGGTCATCCCATATAAGTTTCATGTGTTATGTCTTTCTGTTGGCTTCTTTAGATGTGGATGTGAATATAAATTTCTTTTTCTCAGGCTATATTACTATTTTGGTATATCAAACTGGCAATCACAGTACGTAGAGGTTTACTTCTGCCTAGTACCAAAGGATAATATATAAGTAGATAGATATATACTTGTAGATGTGCATGTGAATTTGAATAAAATCTATTTACTGTATATGTGGCTGTGGATGTGAGACATGTGTATATAGATGTGACTTGATATTTACATGTAGATATGTAGATATAAGTAAGTTTTTTTGGAGGTACGGATGATGATGTGGATGTGTATGTGTATATTATGTAATGTAGGTACTATTTTTTTATGAGATTGTATAAAATCAGATAGGTGTACAAATGTGAAAAATGTACAACTTTCAGAGAGGATGCTACCGAACTTTTTTTAGAAATATATATATCTATGTCTATAAATCTATTTATCTATCTATTTATGTGTTTAACTTTTGTTAGTAATATTTTTGAATTAATTGAAGATGCATTTGTCTTTGCAGATTATGTGTGCGTATCCTGGGTATTGTGTGTGAGGCGATGATGATGCACTTGTCTTTACAGCCACTGCAAGCCATCTGCTAATAGCGTGGCAGTCTTGGACGGTCCTGGTGGGTAATCGGATTGCAGCTGTTGTGCAGATCGCTGAAGCATACGGAAATCCTTAGGGGTAAAAAAAAATAGTTACATCTGAGCCTCCCGTCTCCCCTCTTCTAAACTTTATGGGTATGCGACTGTGTGTTTGTGTTTTGCGCGTGTGTAATGTATTTATTGTAAACAATTGGACCTCCTTATCTCATCAACGTGCTTCCTCGCAGCTTGTGTACTTATTGGTTAAGTTCATACTGTGAAGGAGCACATTGACAAGATGAGATGATCAAGTTTCTTGTGTTGTGTGTTTCTGTTGTTGAGCGTTTGCCATGGGAGCGACATCAAAATTAGTGGGTAGATAATTTTTCATTTCTCCTATCAGCTCATAGTTAAAATTTTCTTTAATCTTCTAATTTCATCCTGTTTAGTCTCCTTTACAGAAAATTTCAAGACATATGCTCCTGTAAAGCTAAGGGTGGAAGAAAAAAAATATAAGAAGACAACATTTTTCAAAAGGTATGATTACTCATTTGTCTTGATTCCTTCCCTTCTCTGAAAGTAGATGAACATTTTTTTTTAAATTTGGAGCGAGCCTACTTTGTTGTTTATTTTGGTGGAAAACATAAAGATTGTTATATTATTAGTAACTTTTTAAAGTAAAGATTTAGTTTGGTCAGTTTGTATGAATTATCATTTGTCACCCCTTATTCCCATTTTTCTCAAGTGTAAGTGCGGGATGTCCATATTGGCAGGCGTAGGAGTCTGGCTTACTGTGGTTGCATGATGGGTTCATGATCATGGCTTTATAATATACGTCCACATAATTTCTATACGCATTTGTCATGTATTCAATTTATTATGGCATTGTCCAATGTATGCACTTTCTTATGTGTCCACAATTAGACAAATTATCGATATTCTAATTAATTTACATATGGTTGTTATGACTTTTGAGAATTTTTTCGATGATTTACATTTTAACCACTAGCAGATATTGATGGGAATTAATCCCAAACTCTTTGGCTTTCGCTCTCTCTCTCTCTCTCTCTCTCCTACATATGAATGTTTATTTGTACATGTGGATGTGTTTATTTTGAAAGTGAATGTGTTTAATTGTACATATGGATGTGTTTATTTGTATATAAATGTGTTTATTTGTGTAGGAGTGTCTATAAATGCTATCTACAGGTTATTGTGTATCTACAGATTTTTGTGCATTATTTAATATTTTAAAATATTTTTTTAATTAATAACAGTTGTCAGTAGCTTAAACCGCTGACAAAACCTTCTGTTGAATATATGTCAACGACTGCAGAAATCGTGAGCATATAGTATTTGTCAACGGCTACAGCCGTTAACATATCACAACATATGTTAACGGCTAAAGCCGTAGACATATGAAATATTTGCCAGCGGCTATAACTATTGACATTAGCCACATATGTCAGCGGCTTGAGCCGTTGACATATGATTATATGTCCAAGGCTATCGTAGCCGTTGACATATGTCTCATTTGTCCACGGCTAGTAGCCGTGGACATATGTCCCATATGTCAGCAATTGCTCTTTAGTCGTTGGCAAATATTTGCCAACGGAACTTTTGTCCACGGCTTTGTCAACAGTCGTTTAGCCGTTGACATATCATTTAGTCTATGACTTTCTCATATTTGTCAGCGGCTCTTAGCTGCTAACAAATCCTATATTTCTTGTAGTGAGCTAAAATAAGTATTAGATCCATACTACCCAAAATATTAGATTACTCCATGCAGTTTATGTATGATACTTGCCTTTTTCCTATAATGTGTTGTAATATGTTGTAAATTGCAAGTTGCAATTGAAATAGCCAAGAGAAATTTTTGTAGTTCAACTTGAAATCATAGTAGCTCATAACAAAGTTAATAAGGACAAAACTGTATTTTCAAGAAAATGGCTAGCAAAATACTTATGCTCCCATAAAATGTTGTAAAATTATCACAATGACTTTATCTCATATAAATAGTAACAAATATGACCATTTTTCTTATGACTGTAGACTTCCATCATAGTGCTTCCACTTATGGATCATTTAGTGACTATCTTAGCTTTTGCTTTGACTAAGACATTGTAATTGGATCATACTTTGATTTGCTTGAATAAAATCTTTCATATTGGGTTTATTTACATTACTCAAATTTCTTAGATTAATTTATTCTTTTCTCTGTTCTTGAGATTTGATTTGTTTGAAGCATTTGGTTAATATTGAAATTGCCATGAAATTTTTTAAGGATGATATCAATATGCTGGTTCCAAGGTTAGAAGGCTTCTCTTTAAAAATAAAAATAATATGTTTCTTTGAGATTGTTTTTAGAGGTTCTTTTGATGATTTAATTTAAGCTTTGCCTAATCAGGTAGGCATTATAGGTTTCTAAACTAGCACCATCCTCATCGACATTAGCAAGTGTGAACATATTACCTTGACAAGCAAAGATCCTTACCAACCATTGTCTGAGGGCGTCCTAAAGAAATCAGGACGGATGGTATGAAGATCTACTCATGGAATGTCAATTTTAATCTAGTTCAAATATTACATCGATTTAGGAGGTGTATAGGGGTTTTGGAGCAATTTTTAGGGGGATTTGGACTTGAAGGGTATTTTGATAATTTTGTTAGGTCTTAGAGTTTGTTGACGGTCGTTTTTTATCCGACCGTTTTATTTCAGATTTTATTTGATTGGAGGATTCATGATTGCCTACCATTGGAACATTTGGTCATTATATATTGACTCGCCCATGGAAAATGTTATCTAGATTCTTGTGAATTCAGACTCTTTTCGCTGGTCCGTAGACTGACGTTAATTACATCCTATTGCGACAGGAAAATCCTTTGATTTTTTACGAAGTGTTCCACGCCTTGTTGCTACTATATGGTGCAATTCTCTTACTCGCTCTTATTTTATTCCTTGCACACTATATTAAAAGGATCAACACTGGCCATGATGTCATATTACAGAGACGTCATTCAGAAAGCATAGTATGGCACACTTCATGGGTCTTGCCAATCCCTTGCATTATAAGAAGATACTATTCACAAGTACTATTCTCATGTACTATTCATTAACATTGTTTAGGTGCCCAATGGGCCTTGGCCCATTCTGATCTGTCTCGAAACATTTGACTATATTTATATATGATTTGATTTATATGTTTAATAAAAGGATGTGTGGCACGCTTATCAATGTGCATTTTTATATGCCATTCAGCTCTTCCGAACCTTCATTAGGGATTGTGCCTCGTCAGTACATTTTATTTGT
This sequence comes from Zantedeschia hybrid cultivar, assembly GCA_030544215.1. NCBI lineage: Eukaryota > Viridiplantae > Streptophyta > Magnoliopsida > Alismatales > Araceae > Zantedeschia > Zantedeschia hybrid cultivar. The sequence continues at coordinate 15,850,843 of JARZZO010000002.1, read as the reverse complement.
CCATTTTGATGAGATCAAAGGTTGTGTGCTATTCACCCCCTAGCAACAATTGTCCCATGTAGGTCCCTTGATAGCAGCATCGTGAGACAACATTGCATTTGAAAGAATCAACAGATTGACTTTGATCGACGCAACCATACATAGCGTGTTTTCGGGTGCATTGTTCGCCCCTGGCAACAACTGTTCGGGACGAGTCCCGCAATGGACTGTGTCGAGCATTAACACGAAGCCACATATGATGCAACTCATTTGACTTGTGCCTTTAATGAGCATGACAGAGTGCACTATTCATGGCCTGGTGACGACTATCTTGGGCGAATCCCACAAATGGGTATGAGCACAAGACGATATGACGATGTGATACTATTTGTGACGACGTCACACTATTCATTGCAGCAGCAACACTATTCATGTCAGCGACACACTATTCGTGGCGGTGGCGGTGCATTATTCATGGCGACGATGGCGCACTGTTCATGGCGACAACAATGCCCTATTCATGACGGCGGTGGCGCACTATTCATGGCAGCAGTGGCACACTATTCATGATGACGGTAGTGCTATTCATGGTGACGGCGACGCTATTCATAGTAGCGGCATACTATTCATATGGCGAGATGAATTAGAAGACTGGTGACCGTCAGACCATGTAGAGACTGGTCGGCAACATAACTTCTATGTGTGCAGTATCTCGACGATATCTTTCATAAACTCGCGGGTCGCCCATCGCCACTTGTTTGTAACATCGGGACGAGACGACTTTGTCTTGATTCAACAATTCATCATCGTCCTATGTAGTCAGAGGTGAGAGGCGACCAGGGGGTCGCCTCAGCCTCAAACGCCTAGGCGATGGCCTAGGCGTTTGAGGCGACATTTAAAAATATATATATTTATAATTTATTTATTATACAAAATGTCAAAAACACAAATATAATCATACATAATGACATATTCATTCACTCAAATTATCAAATATAACCAAATAATTTTAAATAAAACTTAATTGAAATAAACTTTAATCATTCAAAGATGTAATCAACAAATTCATAGACATTTTGCTACTAATTAAAATCCACCATAATGAAAATTTATCAACGAAATATTAAGCAAACACAATATAAATGTACATACAGACATAAAGAGAGAGAGAGAGAGAGATTGAGAGAGACAGACAGACAGAGTGAGAGAGACATTCAGAGAGAGTAGGGGTCGGGGGAGGGGAGAGACAGACTGAGAGATATAGAGAGACAGACAAAGAGACAGAGAGCAAGAGAGAGTGAGAGAGACAGACAGAGAGAGTGGGGGTCGGGGTCGGAGAGAGAGAGATAGAGAGAGAGGAGAGACAGACAGAGTGTGCGAGAGAGAGAGCGAGCAAGAGAGAATGAGAGTGAGAGAGATTGTGCGAGAGAGAGATAGAGAGCAAGAGAGAGTGAGAGAGACAAAGTGCGCGTGAGAGAGAGAGAGAGAGCAAGAGGGAGTGAGAGAGACAGAGAGAGAGGGAGAGACAGAGTGTGCGTGAGAGAGAGAGAGAGTGAGAGAGACAGAGTGTGCATCAGAGAGAGAGAGAGAGCAAGAGAGAGTGAGGGTGAGACAGTGTGCGTGGAGAGAGAGAGAGGGGTGATGAGTGAGAGAGACAGAGAGAGGGATGAAGAGACAAACAGTGAGAGTGTGTGAGCGGCTGAGAGAGGGCTTACCTGCCGCGGTCGTCGCCATTGTTGTTGCCGTCGCCGGAGAAGTAGTCCGCTGCCGCCGGAGACGCTTCCCGCTGCTACCGCTTCCGTCGTTGCCGGAGAAGAAGCCCGCTGCGCTCGTGTCGGGGGGGCTTGGGACGCAGGGACAGGTTAGGGTTCGGTTCGATGTGGAGTGAAGGGGGGAGGGTTATGTACGCTGGGCCGGTTTCGTATGGACCCGAATCGAACCGGACGCGTATTGGGTTCAGTGGGCTTCTTCTCCTAAGTTGGGTCCGGTAAGGCGCCAGAGACGTTGAAGGCGTCGGAGGCGCGCCTAGGCGAACGCCTGGGCGAACGAGGCGTTTCCTGCGATCGCCTAGGCGAAAAGCGGGAACGCAAGGCGCCATACCAGCACCTCGCCTCGCCTCGTCGCCTAGGCGTTCACCTCGGGCGCCTTTGATAACACATCCATCGTCGTGTTTTGACAACTATGGGCCAATGAGGTTTCAATTTGACTCGACAACTCACCATCGCCGCATCGAGGCGACAATGGGCTAACAAGGCTTCGATTTAACTCGACAGCTCACCACCACAACATTGACGTGACGATGGGCCGACAGGTCTTCAAGGTAACTCGACAACTTGCCATTGCCATGTTGAGACGACGATGGACGACGAGGCTTCTGTCCTCGACAGTTTGCCATCGCCGCTTCGAGGCGACAATGGGCCAACGATGAGGGATTTGACTAAAACTTAGATAGGTAAGTTATCGGTACTTGGCAACATAACCAATGATCATGCCGCCAAGGCTTGGTAACATTTTGATAGCCACATCCCCTGACATGGTTAATGGCCATGCCCCCAAGGCTTGGCGGCATGGTTTTTTACCTTAGACAAGGAGTAGAAGGTGAGAGCTCTCTTTCCTTCACTAAGTTTTAACCATTCCACCAACCAACTCATCCATCAATTTACAAGGGAGTATAAGGGGGTATTTATAGAGGTTTACAACAAATAGGAGCTGCCAAGTGGTAGCTTATGATTGGCCCGTAAAGGTGGGCCTCGCCTAGGTGGCTAAATCTTTTTGGGTCCTATGAGGTTTGTGGCTAATGCAGATCCCTTGGCCACCTAAATCCATTTCCTCCACTTACAAGTCTTAGAAGTGTAGCCTAATTTGCAGTAGTGTGAGCAACAATCCATGTAAGAGGCCTTTTTCTTTGAGCTTGCTAATGTTAAAACTTTTATAAATCTAGATAGAGGATATTTCTCTTATATGTATAAAGGTCTTAGACTGCACATAACCAAGTCCATCTTCTCTGTTATCAGTCCCAAATCCTTTTAAACAAAGATGCAAAGAGGTTTTATCTCTAGTTAATTTTTTAAGAGAAGATTTTAGATATAAGTTCTTTTATAATAACTTATTTTCATGACTTTTATCTTGATTAAAGATAATAGTTCCTTTCTTTATCTTAGAAAGTTTATCATGAAATTCTTCAAGTTTACTGTTATGAGTTTTATTAACCTCACCAAATGATCGGTTGTCATATTCTAATCTTTCATTATCTTAGACTAAGTTAGTGTTTTCATATTTTAGGGAAGCACTCATAACACTCAATTTGTCATAATATGTTTTAAGCATTTTGAGCTCCTTTGAAAGTATTTTAAATTTTTTTATAGAGTTCATCAAAGGTCTCTTTCAAAGACAAATTCTCATATGAATTTGAACAAGATTCATAAGTTGAGTTAGAGATTACCTACTCATCCTCGTGATGAGAATATGTTGCTAGGAGTTTCAAGTTCGCAACCTCTTCTTCTTCTTCTAAGCTTGAGGAGGAGGATGTGCCTTCTTCATTCTCCCAAACTGTTGCCATGGCCTTCCTCTTGAAGAACTTTTTGGATTTCTTGAAATAGTCCTTCTTATATTCTTTCTTCTTAAATTGAGAAATTGAGGACATTCGGCTCTTAAGTGTCCCGGTTGTTTTCACTCATAACAGATTGGTTCCTACTTCTTGTCCCTGCTGTGCCCCTTTTTGATGTATCTTTGGTTGGATCTTCCTTGGAGCTTTTTCTTCTTCAGTATTCTTCGTAGTCTTTGAGACAGTAGAGCCTCTTCTTCACTGTCGACTTCACTTTCTTCACTTGAAGTACCTTCCCTTGAGTTGGGAAGACTTGTCTTCGGTGCTGAGGAGACCTTCTTCTTTAAGGTGCTTTCTCCTAACCTCTCCATGTTGATCTCATGGGCCATAAGGGACCCAGTGAGTTTCTCAAGGCTGAGGCAACTAAGGTCATTAGCTTCCTCAATTGTTGTCACCTTTAGAGCCCACTTGCTTGGGAGAGACCTTAGGATCTTTCTAACTAAATCTCCACTGTTGTACTCTTTCCTGAGAGCCATTAGCCTATTTATGATGTCTGTGAATTTATTATACATTTGGGCGATGGTTTCAGAGGGATCCATCTTGAACATCTCATATTGAGTTACTAAGATGTCAATCCTAATCTCCTTCACTTTGTTTGTGTCTTTGTAAGTTAGCTTTAGCTTCTTACACATCTCTTGTGCTATTTTGCATGCTGAGATCTGGTTGAACTCTTTCTTGTCCAGCGCACAACATAGTACACTTTCAACCATGTTATTTACATAAATTAAATGTTTGTCGTTGCATGTCCATCTATTTTTGGGAATGGTGATAATGTAGTCACTATCCTCAGACACACTCCATAAATCAAGGTCAAGACCCTTAAGGAATATTCCATTTTGCTCTTCCAATAAGAGTAATCTTCACAATTGAACAATGAAGGGTGGTTGATGAACCATCCTTCACCATAACTGTTAGTCATAGCCATTTCTCTCATATCGCTAAATCTTTACACCTAGAAAAACTTGCTCTAATACCACTTGATGGCCTACTATGTAGAACCCATATGGGAGTGAATGGGTTGTTAAATTTTAGTTAAAATAAATTACGAAAAAAAATAACCTGAACAAAAGAAGGAAGAACAAGAAGCAATCACACAGGGACACAAGGATTTATACTGACTCGGTCTATCCATACCTATATCCAGTCCCCAAGCAAGCTTATTGGGAGTTCCACTACGGCAAGGTACCAACCCCGTGCAAGTTATACACCAAGCAAACAACCCCCAATAATTGTTGGTCCTCTCTTCAACATAGTGAAGAAGAAACAACCTCCTGTATACTGCAAGCCCTTTCTTCCTTCAATCAGAAAGAGGAAAACACGAATAACTATATGATGAAATAAATATAAAGGTGCCTTACAAAAGGCAAGTGTTGAAGAATTGGACAAGAATAAAACTAAGAAACACAAATTTTGATTTTCAGTCTCCCAGAGTTTCAGTGTGCGTAGTGAAATGTTTGTGCTATAGAAGACTTCTTTATCTTTCTCTCTTTCTTACTGGCATTCTTTTAGGCATGGAGATACTCATATTTTTTTACTCTAGGCTCTATGTTCTCCATGTTCTGTGTGTATCTTTCTTTTTCTCTTCTTATCTTCTTTTGAACAGGAGCTTCAAGTTAGATATCTAGCCTTCTAAATCTCCCCGTTAGACTAGAAAAGAAATATTGAAGTAGAGCTTCCCCCTGTGTCTAACGTTTGAATTTTTCAAAGAGAGGAAGAGAGTTTCTACTAACATGAATTGCCTTTTGATTTTCTTTTGGAAGCTTTACAACTGACCAGGTACATCCCGCCAAAGGTACTAAAGGTCAACCTTAGATTGGTAGGTGAGATCTTTTGATAGTGACTTGATATAGAATGATACATAAAAATGGTAACCACATTTTTTCTGTCCTATGTGTCAGCGTAGCAGAACTCCATAATAACATAACGATATAGATGCATAGGAACTCATGAAAATATCTAACAGCTGTCAGTCAATGATGTAAAAAATCTCTGTAGCAAAATGCTTAATATAGATAAAGTAAGTTAGAGGTATGACTGAAAAGAGCATGAGCATATTGACTAACAACTATCTAACATAAAGCTAGAAAGTCAGATCACGAAGATCAAGAATGCATATGTAATTAAACTAATAAGGCAAAAATTTAGTTAATATACAAAGCAATTATACAACGTTCAAAGACTTAGATTAAATGAATAATCGCTGGAGTAAATATACAATAATCGATTTAGCAACCACTGATAACCTACTTAAAGTCGCTAACCAAACTACTCATTAATTGATTTGAAAATAGTGATTAATCGAAATTATAAGTAAGGATTAATCGATTTTAGAATATCAAAATTCAATTCGAGTCTTAAAATCGATAGATTTTTACACAGTAATTTGATTAGATTTACAATAGCAATCGAAGTTACGGGTACTCAGGTTATTTGATTAAACACAAGACAACAGGTTATTTTATTAAACACAAGACAATAATCGATTGATTGTAAAATTATAATCGAAGTTTCAAACGATAAAAATAATTGATTAATCTGATATCAGTAATCGAAGTACAAACCCAGTAATCGATTAGAGCTCTATTAGGGCTGCAAACGGTAACCAAAGTTCCGATATCCTGAACCAATTACGATCAAAATTAGCGGTTTTGGATTAAAATTAGCGTTTTCGGTATAATGCTTCTGTTAAGTAATCGTAATCGATGTCGGAATTTTAGATAACTTTACGAAATCAAAATCGGAATGAGTTGAATCCGTATCCGGTTTCCCATTTGCAAATAGCTTTGCTGGAAATATTTTAGACCATTAATAGAAATGAATCCAACGGTGATTCTCACACCTATAAATGGAATATACATCCAAAGTTGCCGCATTTTCCACTTTTCTAGACTCTGGGTATCACACGGCCGCCTCTGGAGGAGAGAACCCTCCCTGCTCCCTCTCCAGCATCAGCGCCTTCTCCGACTCCCTCCCTACGGCACGCCGCCGACGGCAGGGTCCCCTCCCCATCACCACACCCTCCTCGCGTCGGCCAGAGGACTGGATTCCCTTCTCGATCCCTGCCCACGCCACACCGGCCAGAGGGTCAGATTAGCAGATACCCATGGTTCTCGCGACGCTGGCCAAAGGCAGGATCTCGTTCCACCCTCCCTACATGTGCTGGTCAGATATGTAAATCTTCTCCACACCCCCCCACCCGCGCCGGAAGGAAGCAGCCATCTTCTAAATTGTTTTATTTAGTTTACCATGTAGTCTGTGCGTACTCTGTGTTTCTTGTGTCTCATTTGAACTTTTCTTTTTTTGAAAAAATGTTTCTTCTTTCATCTTTATTCAATAGATGGCGACAAGTGACTTCTAAGCCAGGTGCTGGGTCTGAGCGACATGATGGGAGTTGTATTCCTATGATCTTCTCTTTGATTGTTTTTTTTCTTTCCCTTTCATTTCTTCCTTGTCTTGTGAAGCATGGGTATCTGGATGGGGTGAGAGAAGACAAATTTTATAATTTTGTTCATATTCAGATCGGTGGATGTAGTTTTTCTAAAAAATTGTATAAGCTTCGCAGTTTGCATTCGCAGAATTTTCAAGTTACATATAGGTAATTTGGATTTATACATTGTTGGATTTATAACCGAACAATTCTTAATGCAAAATTCTCTCTTAGTAGTTCCGATAATTATCGAAAATGGTTCCCGTTTCAATAATAGATTCAGAAACAAAACGAAATTGGAAACGATATAGTCCAATTCTATCGGAATCGAGATCGGACCATCACTTTCACTATCAGAAACGGAAACGAAAACATGTGCTTCCGATTCGATTCTGACCCGTTTGCAGTCCTAAGTTTTATCGATAATTTAAGTGAAAGATTTGAATACATAATCGATTTACGATATATCGATAATCAAAATGAAAAACACAAAACTGTAATCGATTAAGACTGTATCCATAATCGAATAGAATACTCAAAATGATAATCGATTAGTGATATACTATTAATATGAACAAGTAATCGATTAGGGTTGTATCGATAATTGAATAGAGTTGCGTAATCGATATGAAGAATGAATCGATTAACAAAGTCAGAACACACATATACACTGTTAATGGATTAGCGATAAGTACTTAATCTATTTTCTAATTAAGTCTATAATCAATATGATTATAGATCTTCTTGAATTCAACTTAAGTTCAGAAGTAAGTATATAACAGTGATATTGACAGCATATAAAATAATTGAATTAATCTATTAGTAAAAATCTAAATGATGTTGATTGCTAATATTTTCATTATTTATTATTACCAAAATATAGGAGTTAAACAAATACACAAATTGCTCAAAAACTATGAGTTACCATTATATCCCTAGCAAGAAGTCTATTTTATTGATTGACATCTGTATGAACCGGAACGGAAAGTCACTCTTTTTTCCGGTTAACCTGTTGGTTCGATCCGGCTATTTAAAAAACTGGGTTTCAAATCCGGTTCCCTGTACCCAAAACGTTACCCACCCGGTGCTGCGAGGGTTTCGTTGCAACTGCATATCGCCGTCTGCCCCCGCCGCCGCTAACGAATGACCATCGTCAACCTGTTAATCGTCACGCACCGTCGATATGCTGCGAGCTAGAACAAGAAGTTCAGCCGTCGAGCTCCCAGATTCCAGAAGCTAGAGAGTAGTAGTAGGAGAAGAGGGAGGAAGGAGGAAGATGAGGAGGAGGAACGAAGTTTCCCTCCCTTGCCGCTTCTCGTCGAGCAGCAACTAGTAGGTGATTTTTTCTTTCAGTTTCGTTATCTTTTTTTTTTTTCCTCCAGAAATTAGCCTTCTTGTTTATTTTCGACTTTGTATTCGAGGCAAATCCAGTCAGCAGTAGGGGATTCCAAATATGTGTTCGTGCAAAACATTTCTGATTGTTGGTCTATACTTGTGAACGATGATGCTGTTATGAGGTCTTGGATCCTTGATTCCCTGGAGGTTATTTATGTAATTAGTTCTAGTTGTTAGAAGAACGGTCTCCTACACGTTTCATTCTCCTTGGTTATTATTTTGTTCACACAATAAATAGTTCATGCATGAGGATGGTCAATGCGGTCAAGGAGGGTGATGTATGGCTGATGCATGTCAAGTTAGGTGGACCTTCAAAATAATTTTCATTTTTATTTTGCTCACTTGAGATTTTTCCTTGTAAAAATTACGTTGTAAGTGTTTTGCACCACCTGTCTATTAAACGGGCGAAGTATACAGAGTAAAAGGGAGGCAGCTCCGTAACCAAAAAAATAACCCACCATATGTGAATTTCCTTCCCTGTACATTGTTGAGTCATAAAGTTTGTATGTTCTTATCTCTCTCTCTCTCTCTCTCCCCTCTACTCTGTGGCAGGCCCTCCAATGGATCATGAATTTGACAAAACATTGACATACTTGGATATCAACGTTTCTCATATCTTTCAGGAGTTCATGACCAGGTGATTTTGGGAGATGCAGATGTTTCAGTCTATTCATTTCTTTATGTTTTGGGATCATGGTAACTGGTTGCTCGATCAATATCACTTGCTTCATTTTTACTATTTTGCAAAAGATCATGTGGACTTCTTAGTGTTTCTTTGGCATCATTCACATTCCTTCATTTACATCTGTCAGCTGTACAATCGTATGCGTAGGAGATTACCTGCACTAACCTGGTTCTTTTTCAAATCTTTGTTATAAAACTGTAAAAGTAGCATTTTTGTATCACCTTATCATGTGAAACGGTGTTGATAATGAAGCCAAACAAACTTGGCCACCCATTACATTTTTCCTTTCTGATGAAACCAGACATATGTAATTTTAATTTCAAACTTAAGATGTTTGCATGATGTGTCTACTTGGTAGACTTATATTGAACTTGATTTGTAACTTTACTTATTATTATTATTATTATTATTATGAGAAGCTCATCTTGATGTTATAAGGTTTTGTGCGAATTTAGAATAACAGGAGATTTTTTGAGTGACTGGCCGACTGCATAGGTTCATGTTCAGAACGAAGTTTCATTTTACCAACTTGCTGTGTGATTCTGGTAAGCTCAATTACTGATGTTCTCTTCATTTAGGGTTGCAAAGATCGAGGAGCTGACAAGTGTAGGAAATCAGTTGCTCATGAATTTCCATCAAGAAATAGGTTTGTGCTTTTCAAGGTTGTTTCCTTTTCAATTTTTATGGTTTATCCGATGCTGGAGTTAGAGGTGGAGAGTAATTTTGATGTACATACACATGTTTAAACTCTTTAATCCATTTTATTACCTTTCTTGAATCTTCTTTAAGAAATGTTAGGCATCATCGGGGAATTATGTTTAATAATGATACATGCTCTAAGCTGCATGTTTTTGGAAGATGATTGAAATAATTCAATTCACTTAAATGAAAATCAATGTGCATAAAGGATAACATAAGATTGGAGGCAAAATAAAGGAGGAAGAAAGCATGATAGTCAAGGAGGAAAAAACATGATAGTCTTAACTAGTTGGTATGGGCATACCACTAAAAATCATCTGAAAAAAGAAACACAAGACTAGTTAATCTGAAGTGCTGGCACCCATTATAGGGCAACACCCCTGCCACTGGTGCATCAGTAGTAATAAATCAATAAACATGTTATTCCCACTGAAGGTCCAACACTCTGGTTAGGGGTACTATGACATGTGCACTTATGTATAATGCCACATTTGACAAACAAATGATTCTGGATTCCTGTATGTTGTAATTATTTAAGTCTTGTCCACGTAACACATATTATAAAAGAAGAGGGGGTCTGATATCTGACCTACTCTGTATTGCAAGACTTTTTCTTCCATTGGGAAAGACATATTGATAATGCAAAAGCTTATGGAGGTTACTAAGTTTATGTTGTAAGATGTGTGAAAATGTCTTCTTTGATCATTTTTTATTTAGTTTCTTTGGGGTCTTTCAGTGGTGATGTTAACAAACTTACCTGATGATTGATGGTGGGTAAACAGTTTTGCCTTACCAAAGCTGTTTGTTCATCTTCCACTCAGACTGACAAACTATTTTTCCTTTTTATTTGCACATGCAAGTCTTTTGAACTACACTCTGCAAAATAGTCTGCCCGAAGTTTGTGATCTTCACGTCATTGGTTTTTCATTATTGGAAACATGCTGCTGCCCTGTTGTGATTTTACACTGTTCTCATCTGTTATGATATCTGTATTTTTTGTTCCTGAACGATCCACTAAAACAACAATGAGAAGTCATCTGATCCTACAACCTTTTAACTTTGGAAGATTTGTCTCCTCTTAGATAGAGAGAATACATAGTAGTTTGGGGAGCTTAGGGTCTGTCCGTACTCTTGGCAATGAGATTGGTGTAGGGGGAAGTAATGAGGAGCTCAGGAAAATGGTGGATTGTCTTTAGGAAGTCTTGTCTTCTTTGATTAATCCAGTGTGTGCTGAGAAGAAAGGAGTTTGTAAAAGTTCTGAATCTCCAGCAAGTAGATGTCTGCAATTTGTGAACAGTGAAGTACTTGAACCAAAACTAAGTGTGTTTTTATTGAAGCAAATGAATGCTTTAGATGCTTATCTCACAAATGACACGCTAAATGCAGAGGTGTTTGTTGTAAGTCCTTTAAACATGGAAAGATAGCTCTTGAGTCATGTTGGATCTCCTTAATGGTAGTGAGACTGATGATGGTGTGTTGGTTTGATGTAGTATCTCGGCCAGGTCATTGGAAGTTTCAATTTTCTGAAAGAGATTGACCAAGAGAAGCTGTTCAATGGGGAGCGGTGAATGGCATAGTGGATACTGGATAGGCTCCGGGCTTCGGCGGATTAAATTCCCATAGCTCTTGGGCTTGAGTCCGTCCGTCACCGTAGAGTAGTTCACCCAGCACGTTGTCCCTCCTCATGTGCTGGGGCAGTTTAACCAGTATGACTTGGGTGCCTGGCATGGGAACTGTCACAAACCTCAACCACAATGCAGTATGACTAGGGTGTCTGGCCTAGGAGTTACCTTAAAACCTAGCCAGGGTTTCCCAAGAATCCAATCTCTACTAGAAAAAAGAGAAGCTGTTCAATGATACAAGGGTGGTGTTTGGTTATTGATAGGCATCAAGTATGGATTCCATAATTATCGAATTCACTTTATAGTGGAAAAGAAGTTAGAGAGCTATCAAGGATGAGTAGCAAAGGGAGGTTTCTTGGACTCGTAAGGACATAGTCAAGGCTTGTACAAGAGAGAAAGAAGTTCAAGCGCAGAATCTGATCAAAATGTGTTGCTATTGAAAGGAGTTAGGATCTTCATCAGAATCCTATTCAGCCTAGAGGAAGAAGAGAAGCATATGTCAATGACAAGTTCACAATAAAGATGCAAGGGAAGCAAAATAGAAGCATGCAAAAAGAAAAAAATGACGCCCCACTGAGCACATGAGAAGTGATGGGGCCACCCTCTAATGGAGTAGTCTAGTCAGCAAGGGCAGCAACTTGTGGAGTTGGGTTCGTAAGTAGAACAAGAACTTCCAAGGGGTTGGTCGGGACTCGTTCAACGTCTTCCGAGTCTTTGATCAATGGAGGTCATGAAGGAACAACTCCTACGAAAAGTTGGCATTCGTGATAAGTTGAAAGAAGAATGATTGAAAGAATGACCAAGGGTAAGGCTTCCCACCCAGAAACAAATGCCCCAAATTTTTCATCAGCCTAAAAAAAAAGCAGGAAGTAAGGGCATTGTATTGATAAATCCCGCAGAAGCAATAAGGCAAGTTTCCAGGCTCTCTATAACCAGATCCTGCTCTTGTCTATGGGCACCATCGAGAGAGCCTCTTGCCTCAGCCATGATGCAAAGGAGGAAAGAAGTGAGCTGGATGCAAAAGAAAGAATTGAGAGGAGTTCATTACAAAGAGTTTGAAGTGCGAAGGGACAAAATGAAGGACCATAGATCGTGGTGAAATTACAAAATTTGCCTTGATACAGTCAAAGCTCCGGCTAGTTAGGGCCACTTTCACAATGTGCCCTAAAAAGCCACAAGGGGGTTACTTATACCTAAAAGTTTTGAAATATGAGTAAATGTCGAGGAAATGATAAAAGATTGGCATTGCACAACTTTCATCGGCCATATGTGCCTTGAATGCTGTACAAGGCAGGCTATTTCGGACACTCTTTCGAATGCTTGGAAAGCTGAAGAGGAGTGTTTGGTGCTCCGAAGATTCCCAAGTCTCGTTAGATGGTGAGAAGTGAGTTAACGCAGTTGGAGACTCACAAAGGTTATTCAAAGCATTCCAATTGGATTGAGTCAAAGCCTTTGCCACTCCAGAGTCCTCTTCCTAGCGTGCCTAAGAAAGTCGAAATTGGGTTGTTCACACCGTAAATATTGAAACCGGACAAGTGTTGAAAGATGAAATACATTGCCCGAACATTCTCAAAGAAGCCTCTCAGTAATGGATAGGCCCCAAGGTAGCATGTTATGGCGGGAGCTATTGGAAATATCCAAGAAGTTAGGGAGGAACTCCGAAATTTTAAATGACACAGGCCAGGATTCACTAAAGAAGTTCAGTTAGGTCCAGCTTGAAAACCACAAACGTAGGGCTGGTTGGATGCCTTTGGTTCACCAGAACCGTTTGAAGCAAGGCTATGGAGAACCTAGAAGAGGTGGATTAACGTCATTTCAGTGCCAATGAAGATTGTTTGCTCCAAAATTCAGGAACTTTAAATGCTTAGTGTCCCGATATCTAAGCGAAAAGATTTTGATCCCCAAGTCAAAGAAAAATCTCAAGATCAAAGACAACGCAAGGCAGTTGCACAAAACGAAGCCATCAAGTGCGGAGTGCAAACCACACACGGGACACATGCCTCCGTCTTTGCCTTCGACATATGTCCCATGGGGGTGCATTTGTTGAGTATGTTTTTTTTTTATACAGTGGCATGAAAGCAAAAAAGGAAGAAAGAAGTGGTGAATTAAAATAAAATAAAAAAGACCCCCCCCCACTAGTAACAATTAGGTGTTTCTTTTGAGAGCAAAAGAAAGAGAAAAAAGAAAAGAGAGAGAAAGAGAAGAGCCGCTTGTGTGTGTGTGGGGGGGGGGGGGGGTCTGCCCCTTTGGAACCCCCCCCCCCCCCCCCCCCCCCTTTAAAAAAAAAGAGAAGAAAAAGAAAGGGAGAAAAAGAAGAAGAAGAAGGAAAGAATAAAAAGAAGGGGGGGGGGCACCGGTGCCACAACCCCCACTGGTGGGGGGTGGCGGTTTCCCCATTGAAAAGGAAGAAAAAGAAGAAAGAAGGAAAGGAGGAGGGGGTGCCCATTGGCTCCCCATTCTCTCTCTCTCTCTCTCTCTCTCTCTCTCTCTCTCTCAATTCAAAATGAATGGGAGGGAAGCCTTTGGTGGGGGCTCCCACTGGCAGCCATACCCCCCCCAACGGTGGCTACTGTGCCACCACTATAAAAACCCCAAGCGGTGCTGCTGCAAGGAGGGCTTTTTTTTTTTTTAATGCGAAGATGCGCTTTGTGAAGATCTTGAAGAAATCCCCGCACTGTCCACTCATTGCTCTAAAAGTTGATAAAGGTTTTAGACTTAGGTGGTTCATTCATATTGTTTGAATGACCATTTTTGATATTGTTATAGTTATTGGGCCATCCAACTCAAAACCTTAAGGCAATGAGTAGAGTGGGCACCATCTATTAAACACTTTTTGATTTTGTCCTTTTATCGATGTAGGACTATTCTAATACCCCCCCCCCCCCCCCTCTCACGTGCAGGTCGATTTAGACTCTGTCACGTGGACCACAAATACGGGGTGCGCGGCCCAGTTCGTTACCATAGGCTCTGATACCATGTTACAAACCACAAAACCCGGGTGTTGAGTTTGAAGGGGCCCAAGATCATAAGCACTGGCCACAACTGAAATTATCCGATGTAAGACTATTATATAGCCGCTCCAACACTCCCCCTCACGGCCAAGATGAACCGTAGAAATTAGATAACAGGAGGTGGCGCAATTAGAAGATAAAGTTGGGTCAGGCCCTGCTCTGATACCATGTTATAGTTATTGGGCCATCCAACTCAAAACCTTAAGGCAATGAGTGGAGTAGGCACCATCTATTAAACACTTTTTGATTTTGTCTTTTTTCCGATGTAGGACTATTCTAACAGATATTAAACGATTCAGCCATATTGTTTGAGTGACCGATTTTGGTTCATTCATATCGTTTGAATGACCAATCCTTTGTATGACTCATTAAATGGGTGATCATTATTCCTATTAATCAAGTCCTGATATACCTTGTAATGCATCAAGTTTAATAAAGTGGATATTTGAACTTATTATGCATGTGTGTTGAATAAAATTGGGTTCTAATGGATTCTTAATGGGCCGCACTACCCTCGAACCATGATGACCCTAATTGAACATAGAAGTTGGCTTAAAGGACTCTTTAAGGACTCTACCTTAAAGGATACTTAAGAGACAAAAGACTTGATCACATCCTTTGAGGAAATTACGTGGACACATCATGTCAAAGTGCATTATTTAAGCATCCTTTAAGGGTTTTAAAGGATTCATTATACCTCCTTTGACTATTCTTTAAGCTTTAAAGATCCCTTAGGTGTACACCTTTAAGGATAGAGGAACATCATTCTCATATCACTCAAAGGTCTATCCTCTAGGTATCCTTTAAGTGTTTTTTTTAAGCACATCATACAATGTGTCATTTAAGAACCCCTTAATGATCCAAAAAAGAATCCAATGAACATGTCATGCCAATGTATGTCCTCTAAGGATACAAAGACATTTAAAGGAATGTAATTGACTTGTTTCGAAGTTCTTTTCATGACTAGTCTTGTTTCGACTTGTTCATCAAAACTTGTGTCGCATTAGTGCGTGATTTTTAATGGGCGTTACCGGACGGTTAATCAAGGATTGCTAATCATTGATTGGCGTAATTAACACTGGCCACGGTCAGTGGGGAGAGGCCAAATTCATGGATCAATGCTTGATCCGAAGTTCTAGACTATCTGAGGACTCATCTTAAGTTCTCAAAGTCTACTCCAAAATAAAAATCTTATAAGAAGGGAAACAAACCCACAAGTCCCCAGCTTTTCCTGATCATTGTGTTGATTGCAACGGCTCATGCTTAAGAAAAGTGGTACCAATTCAAGTCAGGCTGGGCCACTATTTTCAAAACCCTTTTCATCCTCCCCTTGTGGCATATGGGCTGGAAGATTTTCAACCTACTTGAGGAGGTCCCTTTGAGCCAGGTGGCACTGGGCCGATCTTTTACTATTGCTGCTTCTATCCAATGTGTTCTGATCCAGGGGGTAATTTGGTTTAGGTTCTCAAAGAAGCAGCTAGCCAGAAACTTCCCTTGATGAGTGCTTTGTCTCTGATCCTGATCTTGGGGGCAACTTCTTATATTTATTCTAATAAGGAGTTGATTAAAAAGATGCAGCATTCTGAGTTCAATATCAATGACAAAGTCGACCAATTTAAGAGTCTTTGTGATCAGTTGTGATGTGGTACTCATCCCCCAATTGCGTTGCAGTTCCAAGTTACAATATGATCTCTTGCAGGTGGGCAGTATTAGGAAGGTATAAATTGATGACATGAAATCACTAGCGGGGATTATTGCGACTAGCTTGAAAACTTTGGAAGTCTCAGATGTTTAGGAAATGGAAGATCAAATGAAAGATCGCTTAAGGATATTTGGGGTTTACAAGAAATTTGGGGGTATTTTGATGTTTTAGGGATTAAAGAAATTTGGGGCCTGTAGTAGGGGATGGGATGATGGCTTTGGGGAGGGTGCTTTAATGGGTCTTTGATGTAAAGGGAAACTGTAAAGTTGGGTTGGGGCTATTTTTTAAGAGCAGCACAGGTTCATATCACATTGTGACCATCCCTTTTTTGTTTTTATAGAATTGTGGTATTATCCACTATCAAAAAAGTATTGGGGAAGCTACTGAATCTTGTAGATGAAACCTTGAAAGTGGATTATGAGGGAAATACAAATGTGTGGGCAAGTATTTGGCACTTTTTATTAATTGGTTTCACTTTTTTGATGAAGTTCTTTATCCAGATTTCAGTTCAGTTACTCATTGTTTTTATTCATGGAAAAGTTGTATCCAAGGGCGAATATTTCTTCTCCTTCATATTGTTCTCATTTTTATTTGATCCCTAGGAACAAATCTCCCCCCCCCTTTTCCCCGGTTATAAAGTTGCTAAGATCTGTGATTTGATGCAGAACTGTTTAGGCGACCGCCACTGCAGAAAGTATCTAAAGATGTTCAAGATGTTATCAAGGCTAATCAAACTTGTAGACTGAAGAAATATATTGAATCTGGATGCAGACATGCTTACATGGACATGCAAAACATACACAAGTGTAAGTTCTGCCTGAGTGGAAATAATTACTGATACAAAGGGATTATGATCATACTAGGGATTCAGCAGGGAAATTCTCACGAAAATGAGTTCTAAGGAGTATGAAAAATGAATGTGTTTAGTGTTTAATTTTGGAGTGTACTTTAGTACTTCATTTTGTAACTTGCACAGCTTTATGGTGTGATCCCACTGCTCAACCATAAAATCTGTTAACATAGTACAATCTCATTCTTCCACGTCTTCTTGAACGGTAACTGGTAATGCACAGATGCACATACACACGCACATATTATATTATATGGGGAGCAGTTAAGAGTCCATTGACAGCAGACTCTATCTAGAGCTGTCTGTGACTCTGTTTAAGGTTGAGCAGCCCCCTTGTTTGGTGGGTCGGGAGGTAGGGGTTATCCTACCTGCAAATTCATAGGTGGGAAGGCACCCAGCTTGTGAAAGTTGGGTGCCATCCAATCAAGACCAGGCACTGCCTGCTTTTGCTGCAGGGAAGAGGCTGCAGCCACCTGATGCAACATTTAAAGCTTCAGTAGACGTTGCGAACTCATTGGCTGCTGTCTGATCACAACTTTCTTCTTTACATCTGCTTTGAGTGGATTCTAACTGCAGATCAGGTGGCTTCATTTCAAGAGGTGACCTCTTTTATTTTTTTCCCCTTTAGAAGGGCCTGCCTGATCTTGATATAGTTGTCCCACTTAGAATCCACTGCCCATGAACATAAAGAGGGCAGTGGGCTCTAACCGCTCCTTACATCTATGTCTATCTACCCACTTAACTACACATGAGAGAGAGAAAGAGTAATGCTACTATCTGCCTAGGTACTTGTGTGTGGCCTGGCTGCCTAGCAGCAGAGCCATCTGATTTTGATTGGACAGCTTAGCTTAAAAGAAAAAGGTACCTGCATAGGGTGGGTACTTTCTCTCAACCTGCTGGGTATGCTGCTGCGTGCGGCCACTACACACTTGGCATGATTGCTGGCAATGCACTGGGTATGGGGATGCTTCCCACCAAATTGCGCCTTCCCCTTTTCAAATGAGGTAGGGGTGCTTTCAGAGGGAATGCCATCAGTGGTCCATTGAAGATTGGATGGTTGAGTTACTATGAGGCCAGGCGCCCTCGCACTGTGCATTGTGCTGTAAATGGATAGATGGCGGGTGAGTCCAAAACCATGCATCCAGGTGCATTTTTGGGTCATGATCATTCAATTTTGATCAGACAGCCATGATGCTATGCAGCTGAAGTGTTCCCAAAGGCCTGGCCTTATATTGCCATCTCCCTCCCCCCCCCTCTCTCTCTGGGCTAAAAATAGTATTATTATTTATGTTTTTCCCCCTTCCCATTTCCACCCATTGCTTGGGATTTCCCTGCATTTTATTGGGCTTTCTTTGTTTTTTATCCTCCAAAGGACCACCTTGCCGCTCCTTTCATTGTGTAGAGTGAAGGACAAACGGGTCCTTTCACATCTTATAAGAAATTTCCTCCAACGACAAACTTGGGTGATGTATTGTAGCAAGCAGTGATGCCATCTTATTGAACCAAATCGCTCACATAACTTGAGTGGGTAGAGGCCTTGGACTAATATAGGTCTGAACTGGCTCATGAATACCCAGTATGGGATTAAACGGCTTTTGCCAACAATTAATAATTGCATATTTTAACAATCTGCTTCATGCCATCTGTACATCTGATCATAGGACATGTGAGGTCCTAGGAAGTGGATGAGGAAATTCCCCAAAATCTTCTTGATAAGAAACTGTCATAAATTCATAATACAGTGTTTATAAATTTGATCTTATATTTGGAACACAACTAATGATTAAAGATGGCTCGTGATATAAGTTACTTATTGCCACTAAACTTTGGCATTTGATGCATATGTAATATCTTTCCTTCTGCGTAACTAATGCTTGTTTTTTTTTATTTTTTATTATAACAAAATTACTTATATTGGGTTCATTGTTTTCATGCTTTGCTTGTGGCAGTAAATTTGTGCCAGCAGGGGCTTCAGGACCACTTAATTAAAGGCAAGTTTCATTTTTAACTTTGGGACTATGTCATTTGTCTGATACTCTTTTTTGCTGAACTGTCCACATCTACTTTGAAATCTACTGTACCACTCCTAGCGCATTTTCCCTTCCTTTCCTTTTGGAATTTTCTTTATCTTTTCCGGAAAAAGAGGCATCAGTAAATATTTATAATTAACCATATGCATGTAAAATGTATTCACAATGTCAATCTGGGTCATATTTCTTATATGAATTATAAGCATTTTCCAAGACATCTTTGATAGCTAATTCTAAAGATTTTCTTGTTTCTCAATCATGTTCCCATGAAATTAGTTGATTGAAGTAGTAATTCAAACATTGAGGTATTCTATGCAATGGATTTGGTGCTGAATTTGGTCAGCTCCAAGAATTCTTAATGATATTTTATATACCATAATAGCTGTATTAGATTCATAACCCGCTGAGACATGGGCTTCAATCTGGTAAATAGCTGTTTACTTCAAAACATTGGCAATGTCGTAATGATCCCCTGAAATGATAGGAATGTTACCTTCAATTAATCATTGTGGGTAAATCTATATCATTAATTATATGCACAAAAATGCATTAAAAATAATATTTCTTCTATGAGTTGTGGGCCTTTTACTCGAAAGTGTCTTTGACAGCAAATCCTGAGGATTTTCTTGTCTCTTATGTGACTTTGATGGGTCAGGAGCCTCTTGTTTTCCATGCAATTATACCACCTCCATTTATAATGTTATAAAATTGGTGCTGCAGCCTATTATTTTTTTCCCCAAAAAAGGACTTTATTGATGTCAATTAGATGCATCCTCTGAAATTGATTAACTGTATAGTTCCCTCTGCCCTGGTTGCTCAAGTTTTTGATTATATGGTACACAAGCCTGCTGGAGTCCCTCGTTCAGAAGAAGCCTCAAGGATGAAGAGTTGGAAGATCTACGGCAGCTTCTTTTGATGTTGCAGCTATACATCTTGGCTCTCCTCGCTGGATAAATGGGCTTGGATATGGGATATGAAGGGTGGATTCTCAATCAGATCCTTTTACTTCATCCTAGCTGCTGGGGGAGCGAGATTCTCTTTCTTCTCTTCAGTCTCGAATGTCAAGAACCCCTCTCAAAGTGAACATCCTTCTTTGGAAGGTCTCTTTCCAGGCTTCTCACCTGTGATAGGATCTCTTCCTTTGTTCAAGATCTGAACCTCAGCTGTTGTTTATGTGGCACGGATCAGGAGATCGCAGAGCATCTATTCATTTCCTGCTCCTTCTCAATGGAGGTGTGGCAGCTTTTGCATGATCACCTTCACGTGGGTCTACATATGTCAGATTCGGTGGAGGGTCTTCTCCTCACTTGGGGGAGGTCTTGGCCCTTCAAGGAAGACTGAGTTATGTGGTGGCTGGTCCTCCATGCCACCATTTGGGCCCTCTGGACAGAATGTAATAGAAGAATCTTAAGGAGGGAAGCGGGTACGCCGCACAAGATCTTATATTTTGTGCGTGAAAAAGTCAAGGAGTGGACCAGGTTTTCTTGTAACGTGAATGAGCATTCCTCTTCCTTATTTTGTCTTCTTGGGGAGGGTTGATCGTATTTTACACCATCTTGGTTTTTTTTTCTATAATGGGACTTTTGTTCCGTGCCCCCCCTACCTTTTTGTAAATGTTTTTTTTAACTTCTATAATACAAGTGGTGCCATCCCTATGTAGTTTGAGGCGAGAGGCAAGTGACGCGACCAGAGGTTCGCCTTAGCCTCAAAGGCCTAGGCGAATGACTAAGCATTTGAGGCGATGTATTTTCTCCGACAAATCATCATGAAGGAAGGAAATATAAATAGGAGGAAACTAAAGAAAACATCCAAGATAATAATACGTAAGACTTTGAGAAAACTGATCATGTCCAATATCCAAACAACAATTTGTACAAAACACTCATATAAGGAGTGGGTGGTCTAAGGAATCATCAAAAATACGAAAAATGTGGCAGCATGTAAGAGGAAAATGGCATTAGACATTGTTAAGAGAGGCACGGGCCACTTTAAAATAATTAAGAACAAGAGAAAGCAGTACAAAAGCAATACCATATAATTGAAAATGATAGAAGCATTTGGCATAGACAATATAGGCGAGTGCCCAAGTGAGTGAGGTGAACATGAGGCAAGGTGAGGCATTGTTGGCTCGCCTCACCCTACTTCATTGCCTAGGTTAGTACCATCCACATCTAAAAAAATTAACTTCAGTAGTAATTCAAACATTAAGGTACTACCTGCTACTGATTTGGAATTGAATTTTATAGAGTTTTCTGAACTTTTTAAGGCTTTTAATAAAATTTTCTATGTGTGATAGCATATTAAATGCCTAACCCTCTGATCTATGGGCTTTACTATGGAAGATTTACTTCAAAATCTTGGTAATAATCCGTTAATATTTCTTGATGAATCATGGTTTGTGTCTCTTTGTTGATAAGGTCATTTTTCTTTTCTTTGGGTTCTTATAGCTATTGTATGTGATATTTTAGAACTTTATTCCTTTGACCTAAATGCGACATCTTTTTCTATTGTTCCAGTGAAATCTCAGCTTGATGAACTTGAATGTCTGTCTGAGGATGGCATTGCTATAGTAAAAACAGTGAATCATGAAACTTTACATTCGTTTGACAAATCTTTCAGTGATTGCTGTATGAATCAAGCACATTCCTTTGAGGAGGTCAGATTTTTCTGCTAGGTCTATTACATTTATGGTCTCTTCCTTCTGATATCTCATTGTCTTAAGGTTTTAAGAATTCAGGGACACTCTTTATGTGTGTTTCTTAGATAAATTCTATGAATATGATGCAACACTATATTTCTACTTTAGAAATGTTGGTAGGTAATATAAAACTGATTACAGGAAGAAGTAAGTGATTGTTTGCTAGCATTAAGAATTTAAGGATCCTTGCACCCTACAAAGATGACCATGAGAACGCCAGTTAACTGCTTCTGCTTGTGGCATACTAAAAGCAAAAGAAAGTTGATAGATAATTTCATCAATTATTCCAGGAATTTCTATTGGGAAATGGAGAACAGGGATGGTGGGTAGGGTAATAGATGGAAAGCAATTGTGGATCATTGGACACATAGTATGAAGCTGTTCCATTCCTTTGCAGGTCTAATGTACATTCATGTTTCTTTTTATCCATGAAACACTTCATGATTGAACGTGATGCTGAATTTGGAAGAGTGAGGCTGAAATCCTACCATAAGATATGCCAACATATTGAAGCATTCAGTGATTAGCAATGGCAAAGTCCTAGTTGTAGCTATTTGATGTGCTTTGATAATCTGTGAGTGGTGGATGTCAGAGGTGGAGAAGCACATCACTAAACCACTTTGCAACAAATGGGTGGACACTAAACGAAATTTGCCATTTCTTAGAAGATTAAAAGTGTTACTATATTACAAAAAATAAATAGAAGAACAAAAATGGTCCAAACCTAAATGAGGAGACATAATCTTTTAGCTTTGCGTCTTGAGCTGAAATTTCTTCAATTTAGTTCCTCCTCTGATATTGATAGTTTGTTCGTATCTCTTCTTAGCATCTGCCCCTCATTTTTTTAACCTCCCCCACCCCCCACCCCCCACCCCCCCCCCCCCCCCCCCGAAAAAAAAAGTCTTCTCAAGCCTTTCATTATTTATTCCCTTAACTTGTGTTGGTGTTACCTGAATCTGCACACAACCTGCTCATCGGATTGCTAAAACACCTCCTTTTGCTTTCATTTTTTCCTTCAGTGGGAACAATTCTGTGTTATGCTTACTTGAAAAACTTTGCTCATGTTGCCAGTGATGCTGGACATTCTTCTCCAAGTGAAAGTGGCACCATAGTTTACATCAATGCTCTTGCTGATTGTTTTATACATCCTCTTCATGTCCACTTGCCCCTACCACATGTTATGATGTGTATCACTTACTTTTTTGTTTGTTTTGGTGAATAATCACAAATAGTTTGTCAGTAGAACACCTGCAGTGACTAGAATATTGATCCTATTTTGGAACAGGTGAAGCTTCAATCAAGTGAAACCTCAATAGGAAACTTAATAGCAAATTAGCAAATCATGAATATTCTGCTCAATAATCATTTTGAACATTATAAAAATGGATTTTTTCTGCAATTTTGATATGATGAGGCATGTTCGGGGAAATCAGAAAATGAGAAAACATCATGGGATTAATCTCATGAAAAAGGTCAATGGATCTGAAGTGATAGGAAATGTATAAAGCACAATAATGAACATTTAAAACCTTATGAAGATGGTGCATTGTATGATCAAAATTCAGTTCCAAGCGAAGAGCCTGGGTAGAAAACGGAATCTTGCATCATTCCATGATTGTCAGTCGCCTCATTCAAGAATAATTCTCTATTGCCATGATTCTTTTTTCAAAAAGTTGATGGTATCACAATATATTCATAAAGGAGGGGTGAATTTGCATGTATGAAGCTCTCGAAAAACACCTCTATACAATGGGCACCAAAGTGGTGCAAATCTCACTCGATCCCCAAAAGAGCAAAAAATAGAGTGGACTACAAGCTCAAGATTGAAACCATAAGTAGTCATAATCTAGTTGTTTAAGGGCCTTGAGGCCGTCTCTGTACTGTTATGTTTCTCAATGTGTTGGGGACAAGAAATTGAGTTTTATTCTTCCAAGATGAAAGTCAATCTTCCACTATTCCAGCAATGGAACTTTCCAATATATTTATATTTTAGTTATTCTCCAAAAACCAGTTGAAATATGCATTTTCTATAGGTGAAACTACCAAGCTATCAAGGGAAATGCTCCAATGAGGAAAATGGAACCATATGCCCTCCAGATGAAAGCATTCTGATTCGTGCAATATCCACGAGGATCATGTACAACATGCTAAAACTTGACTATGAAATGCAGGTATTACAGAATGACATTTTTAGATGCAATTTTTTAGTCAGATGGAAAATGTGTCATGATAATAGTAACTAATATCAAATATTTGTTGCAGAGAAAGGTTGTTCTGTCTTTAAACCTTAACTCGTCATCAGAGGAGCTAGATAGTTACTGTCTCATGTGGGGTCTGCGGCCATTCATAAATGACAATACAATGCGGCAGTGTTGGCGATTTGTTCCCCAATGAGCTGTTCCCTATCAGAAAAGCTGAGTTTGTCTTACTGCATGAGAATGTGAGATGTCTAGGGAGATGGCCTAAAGTGTGGACATGATACCTATGATCTATATTCAAACGGTGCAAAAAGATTGGCTGTTTGTCCTGTCTTCATCCGATTGATCTCTGCTGGTAATGACAAAAGCTGGATACTTTTTTTTTGCATAAATTTCTACAGGAGACCATTGGTCTGAGAAGCGCATTCCCCATTGTTCAAATTGCATGTAAATATTGTGCTGCTTATTATTACCATCATGTGAGAAAATAAATATTCAAGCATATTCAAAGTAGTAGTTTTCCTTGCCGCCTGTGTAGTTCAGGTTGCAAAATTTTCTTCTAAATTATTTACTGTTGTTTCCCAGCTAGACTTGTGTTCACCTAATTTTATCTTGAATTAATAATTTTGAATTTTCTTATCTTGCATTAAGAATTTTGAACACTTCCTGCTAGCTGAGGTAGCAGAGCAAATCCAACCAAGGCATCATATTTGCAGTTTATTTCTTACTTCAGGGAGTCGGGCCTGAAGAAACCCAAGGAGCAAAGTTTTATTCAGAATGTGCTTAATGTATTTACCATTTTTTTGCTTGCCAAAGTTCTTGCCCAGTCGGATGTACTTGGAATTGTTCTCCTGGTTTGTATTTATCTCTCCCTCATAGGCCTCACAGGTGCCTCAGTCAATTGTTCTGAAGGCCTCTACTCTATCTCGCTTGGTTTGTATAGAAATGATCTAGAATGCACTTATCCTGTACCGTGGCTTATCTAAGTCGGTAGGCTATGTTTCTTCGCAAAGTTGTTTTCGTTGGCCAGGTGTTAAAATTTCACATTTGCCTGAAATCTGTCTTGGATTCTTGGAGTGTACGTAAACCACTTTGATAGCAGAATGGTTGCGGTGGGATTAGTTATTCTAGATTACTTATTTTAGAATAAAGACTATTTTACTTTGATAGCGGGATAGAATCTAAGATGGAATATTAAATTCTTAGGTATAGGGTGAAATTGCTTGTTTATTATTCCAAGAATAAGCAATTTTTTAGCCGAAATATCAAATCCCTCTTAACGAATTGGAATTTGGCTTGTTCCAAGAATAAGGGGGCCTTATTCCGCCAAATTCTGCAACAAAGTGGAGTGTTTGATTAACAGTTCGGTTAGTGTAATAAAAATAAATTATCTGTGGCATAGTTGACGCGAAGGTTGTTTCACTTACCTTTGAAGAGGTTAGATAGAGTCCGATATTTAGATGACTTGTTTGTAACTGTCCTCTTTAAGTTTTAATCGATTGTCCAACTCGTTTGGGGGTGGTTGGCATTCTAGAATCTTCGGAGAAAGAAAAATAGATCTTGCAAGACATTCTTTTAATAAATAAATTATAAAAAATATATGATTCTAAGTTATATTAATAAGTGAGGATAAAAATGTATTCTATATTTTTATTATTCTTTTTTTGTATCTCTTTGTGTGTGCGTGCGCGCACAATGTCACGACTGTTATGTCCAATGATATTCACATGGCCACAGCTTGTGCCCCGCCTTGTATAGCTTCTGGTTTTTGCCAACTTTATCTAAGAATCTTCCTAACCATTATAGGGGGATCTTATGTCTAAGGGTGGAGGAGAGTAAGATCTTAGTAGGGGTGGAAGAACTTGGAACCATCAAGTAGGATCTTAGTGCAACTACCAAACTTGTCCAAGCTTGTTCACCGAGTCTTTCACCATCCTTTGAAAAGTCCCTTACTCGAATAGAATGATTTGTTGCCTTGTTGGCTAACTTTCGTGTCTCACTCTTGTACATTGTTTGTTGGCTTTGTGGGTGTGCTTATGTTCTTCATGCATGTGTAGAGCTACACGTTGTTAGCTGGCCCATGACAGTCGGTTACATGGGCATTGTACGGCCTCAAGTCAAGCAGCAACTTGAGACAGTGATAGTTGGTATTAGAGCGAGTTGCGAGGCATGTTGCTAGCAACAATGGTGCAAACACACATTGGTGAACCCACGGGCTTTGCCAACGTGTAGGACGCGGTGATTCTACTCCCCCTGCACTAGTAGATCTCATTGACCCTATTCGTGAAGAGGGATGGGTCAGAGACCTTGGCATGCTCATGATGGTGTTGGCCCAAGGGGTTGGAGGGCCTCACCAAACGGGTTGATACCCTCGAGCACTCGAGGGACGTGATTGCCCAAAGCATGGAATCCTAGGAGGATCAACCCAAGGGTCTCGCAGAGATCACCACTGCTCGCTGAGGAATAATGGAGGCCTTGCAAGCAAGGATGGATGACATTCTCGCGTAAATCCCCATACTCACCAAGGCTATTGGCTCCAACACAACGAACTTCGGTGAGAACCCTGGCTAGGTGAAGATTCCAGAACCATAGGGCTACGAAGGTGCACGGGATGCCAAGGAGCTCTAGAATCTTTTGTCGGCATGGAGCAATATTTCTACACCCTTCGGCCTACCACGAATGAGGAAAGGTCACCATTGCGGCTATGTATCTCAAAGGCGATGTCAAGCTTTAGTGGCACGTAAGGTATGAGGACACGTCGGAAGGCTTATGTTCCGTTACCACATGGAAGTACTTGAAGAGGGAATTGAAGGCTCAATTCTGTCCAGAGAATGTGGAGTTCTTTGCGTGAAGTAATTTATGACATCTTCGCCACACCAACTCTGTCCGAAATTATGTTTAAGCGGTTCACCGCTTTGATGTTGGACATTAGCGACATGTCCGTAAAAGATAAGTTGGGCTTGCAACTTTGGGCCCGCTATGAGTTGCTTTGCAGAGAAGTGAAGGATATGAGGGCAATGCAAGCGATGGCTGAATGCCTAGAAGACTATTCCCACTAGGGAGTCTAGCAATAAAAACCGCCACCTTAGGAGGAGAGAAGTCTTGCTACCTCCTCCAAAATTTCAAAGAGTAACACGTTAAGACCCACTTTTTCACTAGCAAAGAGTAGCGACACTTCATGCTAGAGCAAGTGGAAGTCACCTGCCAAACAGTAAGAAATATGGCCCTATCAAGACGGCTTTTGAGGAAACTCGATTGCCCTTAAGCTGTTTCCTTTGTGGTGGACTGCACAGGGTTATCCATTTCCCTCAGTGGGCTTGTATGCTACGTAAGGAACCTCTTCCAAGCTAGCATGCCCCGACGAGGTGCTCAAAGTTGAAGATCTGCCAAAGGAAGATTAAGAAGCTCTGTGGATTGAGGCCTTGCGGTTTCTACATGTTATCATAGCTGAAGTGGGGAGTTAGGCTAGAAGGGATTCGTTCCTCATGCCAATGGGTTGATGTATATGGACGTCCGCCTCAATGGCCAACAGGCTCAAGAGATTATGGACACTAGTGCCACTCATAACTTCATCTCTAATGGAGAGGCACATCGCCTTGGCCGTAGGTAGATGAAGGATTCAAGTCACTTGAAAGTTGTCAATTTTGAGGCCCAACCCACTGTGGATGTAGCCAAGAATGTTCCTTTAGAAGTGGGCAACTAGGTGGCACTAGCGATTTCCTTGTCGTGCCTATGGATGATTTCCAGCTTATATTGCGCATGAAGTTCCGACAGGGCACAAGGGCA
Source organism: Zantedeschia hybrid cultivar (assembly GCA_030544215.1). NCBI lineage: Eukaryota > Viridiplantae > Streptophyta > Magnoliopsida > Alismatales > Araceae > Zantedeschia > Zantedeschia hybrid cultivar. The sequence goes on along the minus strand of JARZZO010000002.1, from coordinate 15,823,157 downwards.
GTTCCTATGTCGTTCGTTGAGTCAGTGTGCATGATGGTGATGATACGCCCTACATTATGCCAGTGTCCTGAAGTCTGAAGGAAAGGTTCGAGTTATTCTTAGCCTTGCAATTGAAGCGAGACCTACAGAAGGGTGAACCCACCTTTTTAGTGACACTCACAGCTGCTACGACATCGACAATTAATGCCCCAGTGCCCAAGGCTATTTTTGGAGTATTAAAGAAGTTTGAGGCAATGATGCCTCCGGAGTTGCCCAAGAAGCTTCCCCCTCAATGTGCGATCAACCACAAGGTCGAGGTTGCACTTAGGGCCTCACTGCCAGCTCAACCACCATACCACATGTAAGGATCTGACATGGAGAGTGAGAAATAGAAATAAACTATGACGCAACATAATTTAAAATTAATTATCCCACCATTCTTGATCTGTTTCGACAAAAACGAACAAAAATGGATGATCGAACACCTTGCATTGATTCAGATCGACGTTCATTCAGTTTTGAGGAAGCGATACTGCTAGCCATGCAAGTGCCCAGCTTCCAATAGTATCCATGCGATTCTGTTGTTGATGGATAATCCGCAGTTCATCGGTTGGTTCGACAGACGTGTCGACGTTTCTTCTTCGTGACACCCACGACATGCGAACGAGTCCCCAACAATCGAAAATCAGAGCAATGAAGGAGAGAGAGAGGGGGCCTAGGACGAAGGGGGTGCTGGCCAAAGAGGAACAGAGGAGAGGGACGACCAGGCTCGGATGGAAACCTTGGAGCTTGGCCCAGGGTTCCTCCTTGACAATTATTTCTAGTAACTCACACGACTTTTCACAGAAGTCCTTGAGTTAATATGAATCCTACGTAATGACCCTTGACTGAGAATCTTTATGCGTATGACCCTCTAGGCCCAAGTGCCAGTCTGATTTCGAGCCTAATAACCCTAGTAACCCTTTATTGATTTAAAATAATTAATTTAATATATCATATTAAATTATAACTTAATCAACTTATTACCTTATGATAATCAACTAGGCATTCGATCAAGTTTGATGTCAAGCAACATTGTATGATTCCGGAAGGTAATGCGATTCAACAACTCGCTCAAGAAACCATCATCAGTTACCACGTGACTATAATCATTTACTCGTACCAATGCTCTCAAGTAAATCTAGAGTATGGTCAATATCAAACCCTAATTGATTTACTTACTTGGATAAGATGCTTTAATATAATATCATAAAACACTTGTTTGATATGATGTCCTCCTTAGGCAAGGACTCTTTAGCATCATTCCTAGAGCATTATCTTTCTAATTATTGAGAACGAATTATCTCATATTGAATACTCAATCACTTTCGGAGGTATTCAGTTGAACCCGATCCCTTGACTGATTAGGGCTCCGTAGTTAGAGATCTATTAGCCAAGGTCAAGGTCAAGAAATCTACCGACATTGAGTCTTTGGTGTCTCAGGTCTGAGGACTAACCACGCCACTGTGACAATGAATCAAACTTATTGTAGTTAGGTAACATTATCATCTAATGATTTATGTTGGATCAGTTTAACGAATTCATTCATCGATGCACACCTATAGGTTCGTCTTAGTGTCTCCAAACAAGTGATTATAAGACCAGTCACCCTCATCATATGAGAATGACTAATTTATACTAATTTCACCATATATTTGATGTCCTTTCCAAATATCTTTTGACTAAAAATAATTACGAATGTGTCTTTAAAAATGTTAATCTCATAATTATGATCTCATCATAATTTAACATCTATTACACACATTCATGAATTTCATTATGAGATGTTAAATCGAATAATACATAATAAATAAAAATATTTTTATTATTAATATGAGAATATGATTGTACAAGTCATGTGATTGGCTTGACGGACATACATAACTAATAGCTCCTACTTGGATTAAAGTCAATCACCTTTATGCTACTTATAGACTCTATGTGACGTTGAAACATAATTTGAGTTAAAGGCTTCGTCAATGAATCTGTTATGTTGTCGGCAAAGAAAACTTATTCTACCAAGACTCCTCTGATAATGATCTCCCTGATCAAGGGAAAGCGTCTCATAAAATGGTTCGACTTTTGATGAGACCGCGACTCTTTCACTTGAGCAATAGTCCCATTGTTGTCGCATAACAACATGATCGGATAAGAGATACTCAGCACCACACCAATGTCGGCGATGAACTTCTTCATACAGACAACTTTCTTGATGACTTTAGCTGCAGTAATGTACTCAACTTCTGTCATCGGATGTACAGTAGTTTGTTTGAAACTCTTCTAGCCTACTGCACCTCGTTCAAAGTAAACATGAATCCGGAAGTAGACTACCATCATCTAGATCAGATTGGAAGCTCGAGTCTGTGTACCCGTACAACTTTAGTTTACCTCCTTCGTAGACCAAGAATATATCTTTAGTTCTTCTCAAGTACTTAAGGATATATTTCACGGCCTTCCAGTATGCATTACTTAGATCTACCTGACACCTGCTCATAACACTTAAAGTATATGCCACATTAGGCCTCGTACATAGCATGATATATATGATAGATCATGCAGTAGAAGTATAAGATACTCTATTCATGAATGCCCTCTTTTTAGGAATCTTAGGGGTTTATTCCTTAGGTATCAGTTTGTTTGCAGAATAGCTTAAACCAGAATAAGGAGGAAGGGATTTCTTAACCCAGAATAAGAGGTATTTTAGTTTGGTAAGTAGTTGGTATTCCACCCAGAATAAGTAGAATTGCACTGCGCTATTCCAAGTGATTTGGTAGGAATAAGTAGAATAAAGAAGAGAATAAAGAGTGGAATAAAGAGTTCAAAATATTATATTGATTAATATATATTCATAAATATTAATTAATATTAATAAATGTTAATTAATATTGATAATATTAATAAATATTATTGTGATTAATACATACTAAACAATATTAATATAGATTATTATGATTAATAAATATTAACTATTATTATTTTGATTAATAAATACTAGCAAACATTAATCATAGTTAATTATTAATATAAATTTTATTATGCTCCATTTAAATAGTATTAAATATTAAAAATGTTAAGTAATAAATGTTAATTATTATTAACAATGTTAATAAATATTATTAATCACCATTAATTCATATTAATAATAAATATTAATTCATAAATATTAATATTAATAAATATTAGTATGATTACTAAATATTATTTAATATTGTTTTGATTAACTAATATTAATTAACATTAATCATAGTTAATTATTAAGAAAAATTTATTATGCTCCATTTATTGATAAGAAATTTGAATAACAATTAACGTTAATCATAGTTTATTATTAATTTAAATAGTAATATACTAATTACTAAATATTATTTAATATTTAAATATCAATAAATGTCAAGTAATAGATGTTAACTATTATTAATAATATTAATAAAATATTATATTGATTAATATATATTCATAAATATTAATTAATATTAATAAATGTTAATTAATATTGATAATATTAATAAATATTATTGTGATTAATACATACTAAACAATATTAATATAGATTATTATGATTAATAAATATTAACTATTATTATTTTGATTAATAAATACTATCAAACATTAATCATAGTTAATTATTAATATAAATTTTATTATTCTCCATTTAAATAGTATTAAATATTAAAAATGTTAAGTAATAAATGTTAATTATTATTAACAATGTTAATAAATATTATTAATCACCATTAATTCATATTAATAATAAATATTAATTCATAAATATTAATATTAATAAATATTAGTATGATTACTAAATATTATTTAATATTATTTTGATTAACTAATATTAATTAACATTAATCATAGTTAATTATTAAGAAAATTTTATTATGCTCCATTTATTGATAAGAAATTTGAATAACAATTAACGTTAATCATAGTTTATTATTAATTTAAATAGTAATATACTAATTACTAAATATTATTTAATATTTAAATATCAATAAATGTTAGGTAATAGATGTTAACTATTATTAATAATATTAATAAAATATTATATTGATTAATATATATTCATAAATATTAATTAATATTAATAAATGTTAATTAATATTGATAATATTAATAAATATTATTGTGATTAATACATACTAAACAATATTAATATAGATTATTATGATTAATAAATATTAACTATTATTATTTTGATTAATAAATACTAGCAAACATTAATCATAGTTAATTATTAATATAAATTTTATTATGCTCCATTTAAATAGTATTAAATATTAAAAATGTTAAGTAATAAATGTTAATTATTATTAACAATGTTAATAAATATTATTAATCATCATTAATTCATATTAATAATAAATATTAATTCATAAATATTAATATTAATAAATATTAGTATGATTACTAAATATTATTTAATATTGTTTTGATTAACTAATATTAATTAACATTAATCATAGTTAATTATTAAGAAAAATTTATTATGCTCCATTTATTGATAAGAAATTTGAATAACAATTAACGTTAATCATAGTTTATTATTAATTTAAATAGTAATATACTAATTAATAAATATTATTTAATATTTAAATATCAATAAATGTCAAGTAATAGATGTTAACTATTATTAATAATATTAATAAAATATTATATTGATTAATATATATTCATAAATATTAATTAATATTAATAAATGTTAATTAATATTGATAATATTAATAAATATTATTGTGATTAATACATACTAAACAATATTAATATAGATTATTATGATTAATAAATATTAACTATTATTATTTTGATTAATAAATACTATCAAACATTAATCATAGTTAATTATTAATATAAATTTTATTATGCTCCATTTAAATAGTATTAAATATTAAAAATGTTAAGTAATAAATGTTAATTATTATTAACAATGTTAATAAATATTATTAATCACCATTAATTCATATTAATAATAAATATTAATTCATAAATATTAATATTAATAAATATTAGTATGATTACTAAATATTAATTTAGTATTTAATATTGTTTTGATTAACTAATATTAATTAACATTAATCATAGTTAATTATTAAGAAAAATTTATTATGCTCCATTTATTGATAAGAAATTTGAATAACAATTAACGTTAATCATAGTTTATTATTAATTTAAATAGTAATATACTAATTACTAAATATTATTTAATATTTAAATATCAATAAATGTCAAGTAATAGATGTTAACTATTATTAATAATATTAATAAAATATTATATTGATTAATATATATTCATAAATATTAATTAATATTAATAAATGTTAATTAATATTGATAATATTAATAAATATTATTGTGATTAATACATACTAAACAATATTAATATAGATTATTATGATTAATAAATATTAACTATTATTATTTTGATTAATAAATACTATCAAACATTAATCATAGTTAATTATTAATATAAATTTTATTATGCTCCATTTAAATAGTATTAAATATTAAAAATGTTAAGTAATAAATGTTAATTATTATTAACAATGTTAATAAATATTATTAATCACCATTAATTCATATTAATAATAAATATTAATTCATAAATATTAATATTAATAAATATTAGTATGATTACTAAATATTATTTAATATTGTTTTGATTAACTAATATTAATTAACATTAATCATAGTTAATTATTAAGAAAATTTTATTATGCTCCATTTATTGATAAGAAATTTGAATAACAATTAACGTTAATCATAGTTTATTATTAATTTAAATAGTAATATACTAATTACTAAATATTATTTAATATTATTTTGATTAACTAATATTAATTAACATTAATCATATTTAATTATTAAGATAAAATTTTTATGCTCCATTTATTGATAAGAAATTTGAATAACAATTAACGTTAATCATAGTTTATTAAGAACGTGTAATTCTGCCCATATTCCACTTAAACCGGGTATAAGGTATTCCACCCTGGGTTAAGCAATGCCCTCCGCCAAACTGGGTTAAAGGGTTTAAGTGGAATAAGAGACCCTATTCCGCAAACAAAGCAAGGCGAGAGATAAATTTCACGACTCATCAGTATGAGACTTCTCTTGAAATTTTTCATGTCAAACTTTCAATGGTGTCTATGTACATGGATTGGATCAAGCCGAACATTCTTTTTTTATTTATCGTTATTGATCTGTATTCCCAATACGTAGGATGTTTCTCTCAAATCTTTCATGAAGAAGTTCTTTAACAATCATACTTTCACCGATGATAACATTACTACATCATTTCTAATGAGTAGGATATCATCAACACAAAGTATGAGGAACGTGACTACACTCCTACTGATCTTCTAGTATACACACAATTCATTTTCATTCTTAATGAAGCCGTGAGATTTGATAGCATCATCAAATCTTATGTTTCAACTCCAGGAAACTTATTTCAGTCCATAAATAGATCTCTGAAACTTGTACACTTTATTTGAAAACTCCTTGAATGTGAAACTCTCAAGTTGTATCATATATATTTCTTCTTCAAGGTTTCTATTGAGGAAAGTTTTCACATTTATCTATCAAATTTCATAGTCATAGTGTGTAGCAATGGCGAGAAGAACTCTGATCAACTTTATCATGACAACTGGTAAAAAAAAGTATTGTCATAGTCAACTTCTTGTCTTTGACGATATCATTTTGTCACCAATCTTGCCTTATAAGTGTCAATTCATCGATCTGCACATATCTTTCTCTTAAAGATCTACTTGCAACTAAAATGTATAATACGTTCGGACAAGTCTTCCAAATTCTAAAGTTGGTTAGCGTACATGGCTTGTATCTCAAAATTCGTCGCTTTTCACCATTTCCCAGCTTCTAAGCTCTCAATGGCCTATTGGTAGGTCTTAAGATCACCATGCTCATTGTAAGGTAAACTTGACATACCCTCACTGATATGTCTCATGTATTTTTCAGGTTATCATAGTACTCTAGAAGACCTACGCAGTTTGTGTGTACGTTCTTGAACAGGTTCAAGAACTGATGACTCACCTAGTGGGCCTCGTGTAGCCTGTAGATCTAAAACTACTTTACTCTCATTGTCCTCTTGAAAGAAGTATTCCTCTTCTAAGAATATAATAACAAATATCTTTTGTTCATCAGGTTAGTAAAAGTAATATCTAAAAATCTCTTTTGAGTATCCCACAAACTTACACATGTCTGTTCTTAATTCCAATTTATCTGAATCATGTCTTTTCGTATGAACAGGATATCTCTAGACGTTAACATGCTTAAAGTTGGGCTTTTTGCCCTTTCATATCTCATATGGAGTTGAAGACAAAGACTTAATAGGAACCCTGTTCAATAGATATGCAACTGACTCTAGTGCATATCCCTATAATGACACTGGTAATTGTGAAAAGTTTATCATGGAATGCACCATGTCCAATATGATGTGGTTCCTCCTTTCTGACAAACCATTCATCTATTATGTTTAAAGAGGAGTCCACTGAGAAAGGATATTATTATCCTTCAAGAATTATGTGAATTCCGTACTCAAGTATTCACCTCCTCAATCTGATCAAAGAGATTTAATACTCTTTATGGTTTGCTTTTCCACTTCATTCTTAAATTTTTTAAACTTCTCAAAGGCTTTCAACTTATATTTCATTAAGTACACATAGCCAAATCTAGATAAGTCATCAATGAAGGTAATAAAGTAAGAATAGCCATCCTTGACTTGGTTTGACATTGAATCACATATATCAGAATGTATTAGTTTCAATATATCATTGACCCTCTCTCTATATCCAGTGAGTGGAGATTTAGCCAATTTACCCATTAAACATGATTCACAAGTTGTAAATGATTCACAATCAAATGGATCAAAGTATTCATTCTTATGCAACTTCTGAAACTTATTTTCGCCAATGTGTCCAACCCTACAACGCCATAGGTAAGCTTGGTTCACACCGTTCTTACTCCTCTTAGGAGCCCTGTCAATGTGGAGAATATCACAAGAAACATCAAGAAAGTACAACCCGTTAACCAAATGTGTTAAAGCAATAAATTTATTTTCAAAATAAATCAAACAACCATTGTTTTCTATAATTAACATGTACCCAATTCTATTTAAACTAGGAACATAAATAATGATTTTAATGATGGAAGGAACATAGTATCAATCAACTAATGTCCTCCTGTCTCCGGATGGAAGCTTGAGGTCCACTGTTCAAATAGCAAGTGCCGCAACCTTTCTGCTATTTTCCAACCTCAAGTCTACCTCGCCCTTGCTCAACTTTCTTCTACTTGTCAACAATTGTACATCATTATAGATATGAAAAGCATATCCAATATCTAATACCCATGATGTAGAATCTCTAACAAACAAATATAGATATTTGAAGCTTCAGCAAGCTTCCTCCTCTTGAGCTTTCTCTGCAAGGTAGTCTTTGTAGTTCCTCTTCTAGTGTTCCTTCCGGTGGCAGTAGACACACTCGCCCTTCTCTACTCCTTTGCTTTTGTCCTTCTTCTGTGCTGGCTTCTGCTTAGTTTGCCTTTTAGCTTTGCCTTTCCTAAAGGCCTGAACTGTTGTTCTATTTCTGTTATTTCTACCAACTATGAAAATAGTGGGCTTGTCCTTCTGAAGGTTGCCCTTAGTAGTTTTCAGCATATTAAGCAGCTTAGCCAAAGTCACATGAATCTTGTTCATGTTAAAGTTAATAATGAACTAAGAATATGATTCGGGCAGTGACTTGAGGATGAGGTCAATGCTCATTTCTTTGTGGAGTTCAAAGTCGAGAATATCGAGTCTCTTAATCCACTCTATCATCTTCAGCACATGGGTCTGCACTAAATAGCCCTGTATCATATGAGTCGTGAACATGTTATTAGATGTCTTGTATTGCTCAATCCTACTGTGTTCTTCAAATATCTCCTTCAGATGGAGTAAGATGGATCTGACATCCATCTTCTTATGATACCTCTGCAACTCATTGCTCATAAAGGCGAGCATATAGCGTTGGGTTAGAGTGGAATCCTCCTTCCACTTCTTGTACGCGATCATATCCTCTTCAGATGCATCTAATGCTAGTTCAGGCGAAGCTTGATCCTTAAGAACATAGGAAATTTGCTCAGACATGAGGACAATCTTCAAGTTTCTGAGTCAATCCAAGTAGTTTGGGCATGTTAACTTGTTGACATCCAGTATGCCACAGAACGGGTTGTTTGACAATATTTTTGCCTTCAAAGGAATGTCAATAAATCAACCGATGTTCTATAATTATTAAATCAAGATTAAGACTTAAATCAAAATTTAACTTTCACTAACTTTTGATGGACTGTATAACCCTCATATATACATAATGGGAGATACCGACGGTCTCCCAGTAGGGATCAGAATCTCGCTAACTCATAATGTAGCCTTGTAGATAGCGCAGCAAATCACACTTTGATTAGAGAGCAGTCAACTCTTGACACTTGTAACTCTTGCAATATCTAATCATGCTTCGGCTCCAAATTCTTTAACAGCTTTGTAGATAGAAAAATAAGGTATTAAAGTCTGGTTTAAATAGTACCATTATTACTTAACGGACATAGATTTAGTTGCGACCATTGTGGATAGTACAACAATACTACACTATTCTTCTATCATGTTTAAGGCATCATCATACCATAGTTTTAGTTTGTCCTCAGAATCTGACAGATCTTGTGGATAACTTAACAACATGTTCGATTTGATTTCAATCCTAAAACTATAATGATTAGAGCCACACGTTACATTCTTAATGACTCGTGCTACGGCTTAAAGTTTAATAGAGAGGGTTTTATTAAAATTTTATCTTGGTCTCATGCTATGTGATAGTAAATAAATATATTAGATATATTTGAATATTTACTATACTTAGATATATAGATTTTGATCAAAATTAAATATAAAGCATGCGTCGACCATACATGTCAATTAGGGTGGTTATAGACTGTACGGTGATTAAATTGGACCCATATTGTTTATCACCAATTAATCAATATAACATTTATATTAATAATTAATAAACACACGGACAAGTGTTCTCATCTCCTAAACACTAAACACCTTCTTAGTTGTTGTGGTGGATCGTCCTCACTCCTCCTCGACCATCAAGTTCAGTTACAAACTAATTGAGACATTATCAAATATACATTTGTAAATGTAGAAAGTCTTATAGCGAGTACAATAATGAGGGAAGTAGAAATACATTGGAGTGAAGAGAGGGAGGGAGGCACGTATGTCTCAGTAATTAATAATTAATTAAAGCATCACCATACATTTACATCCACATCATACAGCACATGACATGATAATTTAAGTGCTTGTCAATAACCACCAAGTAGATTTTAATCCTGTCACACATATGCTATAACACATCAAATGGGGCAATTTATTTTTAAAATAAAATAATTTTAGTTTTCATAAAATTAGAGATCCAATCAAAATTGAGTTTATTTGAAATTTTAAAAAATTCCATATTCTAGCATGCTCTTAAATCTATATATAAAAGCAGTAACACATCAACATGTATGTACAATAACATCAAAAAAACATCCTTTACTTTCTGTGCAATAAGGAACAATTTCGATGACAATTAATCTATTAATTAAACATGTGATAGGGTGGAATTTTAAATATAAGTATCATCTATTGACAACATGAACCAATTCAAGGTTCAATATCCCAAAAATAATTGCATTGGCCCAATCATCTTATTAAATTTTAAATATTAAATAGTTAAAAATTTGTTTTATTTTTTTATGTTGGACCATGTGGGTGTCCCAGGCGATGGTGCCAAGTCGCCGAATCTGTCATAGCTGACTGGATGGTCATGAAGGCCTCGATACTTGGCTGCATAGAGTAGGTATCACCCTTCCTCTTCCCCGTTGCTATGAGCTGCCGCTACCTCATCGTCATGTCCTTAATACGAAACCCAGTCGCAGTAAATTCACAAACACATCGAAGCTCTTTAGTTAATTGCATAATTGAGAGGAGATTCTTAGCAAGTTGAGGAACAACTAAGACATTTGTAAGGGGTATGTATACAAGAGCCTGATTTATCAATGATTTTGGTTTTTCCTGTATGTGAAATAGGCAATTTGTCTCCATTACCAACAATAACACACAGAGGACCATTGTAAGGTTCGGATATTTGTGAGCATACCTTTGTTCATTGTCATGTGAGCCCCAGCTCTGGTGTCAAGGAGCCATTCTACAGTGTTGGCATGATCTTCTAGAGTAAGTGGTAAGAGGGCAGGGGGAATGTCGTCTTCTTGATACGCATGATTGAGACGTTTAGGACATTTACGGGCTTTGTGGTTGCGAGCAAGGCAGATCTGACAAAGGTTGCTTGTCGGACGAGGTCGTATGGTTATTGGAGTTGTTTTTTGCACGCTTCCCACTGGCCTGTGAATGGGGAGAGAACCCCTTCCCCTTGGAGTGAAAGTTGGACGATTGTTGCGAGGATTGGAGTACCCACCGCGACGTCGGAAGCAACCATTATTACCTCCCTTCTGGCTTATGAAGGCCGGGGCAGAGGTAGGTTGGAGTTTTGACGTGTGATTGTCGAAATCAATGAGCTGAGGTATGATGGCCTGGTAGGACTGAAGCGGGGGACGCATAGCAGAGGTTGTGAAGGATAAGTATTCAGATCCAAGACCATTTAACGGGTGCATCACCTTGTCCTCGTCCGAGAGAGGTCGGCCGATCATCGCCAGGTCGTCACAGAGACCTTTGAACGCATGAATGTAGGCATGGATTGTCTGACCACTCTCCTTAGTAAGACTGGTGAGACGACACTGGAGATGGAGTCGTCTTTCAGTTGAGCCATGGGCGTATGTCGACTGGAGGGTGTCCCAAACTTCTTCCTTGGCCATGATCATGTCACCGACCAAGCTGAGAGCCTCTGTCGTCAATCTGCTGCAGATCCAGGCACGCACCCATCTGTCGGTACGTCGCCAAGCAATGAACGAGGGATTGTCCATCTCCTTCTTGCCAGGAGCTGCAGAGTGCTCTGGGGAAGAGAGGACCATTGGCGGTTCTGGGGTTTCATTAGAGATGAACCCAGACTTCCAATCAGGTTCTTCATTTGCCATGGGACATAGTTTGTCGAATCTAAGATGATAGACACGAAATTAGTGACATTGAGGGTGGCGGGATAAGGGAATGGCTCAGACGGTGCTGAGGTTGTCATGTTGGGAGGCAACAGCGAGAACCAGGAGCTAAGGCTTGAACCTTCAATGCTCTGATACCATAAAGAAACTGGAGAATGGAGAAACCTCGGTGGGCATTCCATTACTAATATACAATCATGTACAAGAATTGGATCTAACAAATCCATCAGAAAATAGAAAAAGTATCAAATAGAGGAGGTGACAACATTAATAGAATGGGTAGCTGTGCGGATTGCCTCGCCTAGTGCGAGATTAGTGGGATCTCGTTATTGATTTCTTGTCATCTCTATCAATATAAAATGTTTAAACATACCAAATATGCCATTATCGTGACAATTTTGGAACATGATACGCGTTAGCATGGTATACAAGATAGTATGCAAGTAAACATAATATTTTTAAAATTTAAAGTTATTATTATAGGAACTAAGCTGAAAAACACATTGTCGAGAATAGAAACCAAGGCGTTCTAGCTAGGCGAATGAGAGGATGACTCTTGCAGCTCCCAGCCACTTGGAGTGAGTTCCACCTCTTCTTGTAAGGATATGGGAGAAAAGAACCGTCAAGGGCCACAATTCTACTGGAGAAAATCCTCTGATGTTTAAGTCAGTGGAGACTTTTATAGTACAAATCTAGGTATGTATCTCCCTCTCTTCTCTTACCTGAATTAGGGGATTTATGGCCGTCTCAGCAAGGGGAGGCTGGACCGTGGGCCTCCCCGACCGGAAGTATACGTGTCGACACCCTCTGCATGGCATTGGGTGCTAGGCATGTACTGCAGCATAGTAGAGTCTAATCGACCGTGGGGAGAGAGGGTCCCTAAGTTGACATGATAGGAAAGATTGTACGAAATCTTCATGACGATAGATCATCATGATGGTACTTTTCCTCTTGCGACGAAATACGGTCTTTGGACGCGAAGCCTTGTGAGTTGGCCGCATGCCCCTCACGTCACTATGAATGCTTAGATGCCTTATTGGCTTGAGGGTTCTGTCGACCTGCGTCTGTGGGGTTCCAAGGATCGTGCCCTGGGTTTGGTCGGGATGTTTGGAATGGTCGGGATTTCGGGATCCTTAGAATGTCCAAGGATTCCTTTTGACTCATGCAATCTCTCCTCCATGGAGGACAAAGCGTAAGTGGAGTTGTAAACCGTGGGCCTTTGCCAGATCATTGTAGGCTGCTTTGCCTCTAGGGTTAAGTGCTTCTGGGCTCTCTAGCCTAGTGTACATGGCTGGGGTGTTATTGGGCATGCAGGGATTTTCCCTGCTCCCATATGATTAAACAAATAATTCGATAGTTGACGTTAAGAAAGTAGAAAGTTCATTTATTAATCCTATGACAGCATTTATTCTCATGAGTCAAAATTATCACTTCACTTGATGATTTGCAAGTGAAAGTGTTCACATCTTCTGATACTAATTACGTAATGTCACAAAAGATGGAAGATACGTAGTTTCGCCAACTTTAAGGACTCAACAAGAGACAAGTTTCTTACTATCCTTATTCTTTTGATAATGGGAAAAGTGGTCAACAATACTTTTCTGGTTTGCGGAACAAGGCCGGAATAACCGGTATAAAGGTTCTATTCTGATTTAGTTGCAGGGATATATGATTCCCTCCCAACTCTACGTAGAATACCTAATTCCTCCGTTCCCTCAATTTTATCTTTTATTTCACTCTTTATTCTACTTACTCCTATCAAATTACTTGGAATAAGACAATATAATTCTCCTTATTCTGGGTGGAATACCAACACCTTATCAAATCAAAATATCTCTTATTCTGGTTTAAGAAATCCCCAAAATCTTATTCTAATTTAAGTTATTATGCAAACAAAATGAACCGCAAAGGAGAGTTTCAAATTGTCAATAACTAGAGAGATATCTATAAATTTGTTTCCGCTACTTATTTTTTCAACACTTTTTGATGAATTAGACTCTGAAAATCTGTGTTCAAAAGGACAACAAACGGGGCAAGTCAATATTATCCCTCACTTAGGGTTCATTTAGTTCAACATAAAATATATTCGAATAGAAAAAAGCTTTTAAGAAAATATAACTATAAAAAATAAAAATAAACATTTGTCATTTGATAATTATGAAAATATTTTTAATTACTTTTAAAAGAGCATTCCGTATCATCCCTTACGTGTCATAATTGTAAAAGGAAAATAGTAGCAACACCATTTCCTGATATCAACTTTTGACATGCATAGGCGGCAATCACTTATTCGAGGGAAGTATTGGCCCCTCATGCTTTTGACGGCTCCATCTTCCAATATGTGATCGCCACCTAAACGTGTCAAAATATGGTGTTAAGAAACAGTGTTCGTGTACTGTTTTTCATTGCGAAAAGAGGGGGTCAATACGAATTAAGATTTCTGTTGATCAGAGTAATATGTATTGCCAGGCCCAAACGGATAGTTCCGTCACACCTTTTAGGAAAAAAGAAAAAGAAAAAGGTATTTTATACAGTTTATTTTACATAAAAGTAAACGGACCCTTAAGTAACTTGTATCAACATTCGGCCGGAAATGAGACCGCCTCACGTGTGGTGCAGGAGCCAAAGTTCCGACGAACGCCTTGGGCAGTTGGGCTTTCGAACGGTTCGAAGGCCCGCGGGCCCAGCCCAACACGACTTCGAACGGTGTACGCGGCCGGGCCATCGAACCCCAAAGAATTCGCAGGACCGGACCGGAGTCACCGGACTCCGTTCTTGCATTGGCGCCTTTTCTCCACACCGGCAACGGCGTTGGGCGTCGGAGTGGCAGCGGTGTTCGCCCTCCATGGGCAGCGGGGCGCCGGCTCAGCTGGCGGAAGCCCTCTACAGGAACGCCCAGAACCCCGCCCTCGCATGGCGTCTCTTCAAACACTTCCTCTCGTCCCCTTCCCCTTCCCCCGCCCCCTCCCTTCGCTCCTTCGCCGCCATCGCGCGCATACTCGCGCGCGCCCGCATGCTCCCGGAGATCCGCGAGCTCCACAACCACGTCCTCCCCCTCCGCCCCGCCGAGACCGCCTGCTCCGCGCTCACCGCCCTCGCGCAGGCCTCCGCCGGCTCCGGCCTCCTCGACGAGGCCCTCTCCCTGTTCCGATCCCTCCGCACCCACTTCTCCTCCAACCCCCCGCCGGTCCGCCTGTACAACACACTCTTGGAGTTGTCGCTGAAGGAGAGCCGTCCGGATTTGGTTGAGGTCTTGTACAAGGACATGCTCCTATCGGGGGTCTTACCGGAAACGTACACGTTCAATCTTCTGATGTCGTCTCTGTGTGAGTCGGGTCGTTTAGATGATGCCCGTCTGGTGTTCGATAAAATGCCGCTTAAAGGTTGCGCGCCGAATGACTTCAGTTTTGGGATCTTGATTCGTGGGTATTGTAGAGCGGGGCTCACTCCCCAGGCCGTGGAGCTTTTGGACGTGATGGGGAGTTTTGGGTGCTCTCCAAATCAAGTGGTTTATAACACTCTGGTTTCCGGGTTCTGTCGGGAAGGCAGGCTCGAGGAGGCAGAGAGATTGGTTGAGAGAATGAGAGAGCAGAATCTTTTTCCAAATGTTGTTACGTTTAATTCCAGGATATCTGCTCTTTGTAAGGCGGGGAAGGTTTTGGATGCTTCTAAGATTTTTAAGGATATGCACGATGGCAATGAGTTGAGCTTGCCTAGGCCTAATTTGGTCACTTACAACGTAATGCTTGATGGGTTTTGCAAAGGAAATATGATGAAGGAGGCTGAAGACTTAGTCAAGGTTATGATAAGGTATGGGCTTTTTGGAAAACTGGAAACTTATAATATATGGTTGTCGGGCTTGGTGAGGTGTGGAAAGCTCTTGGATGCCCAGGGAGTGTTGTCAGAGATGATACAGGGAGGTGTTGGACTTAGTACTTACTCATATAACATCATGATTCATGGTTTGTGTAAGGAGGGATTGATTTCAGATGCTAGGTCGCTGATGACATTGATGAGAAGTAGAGGAATCAAGCCAGACACAGCATCTTATAGCACAATGCTGCAAGGGTATTGCACCAAAGGGAGGGCATTTGAGGCCGGTCAAGTTCTTCGTGAGATGATGACAAGTGAATGCTATCCAAACACTTTAACTTGCAACATCTTATTGCAAAGTCTATACAGAGAAGGCAGGATTACAGAAGCTGAAAAGCTCTTGGAGAAGATGGATGAAAAACGCTATGGAATAGATAAAGTGACCTGCAATACAGTGATCAATGGTCTCTGCAAGAATGGAAAATTGGACAAGGCAATGGAAATTGTTGATGGGATACAGCTTCATGGAACTGCAGCTCTTGGTGATTTAGGAAATGCATTTCCTGTTATGGTAGATAAAACTAACAATGATGTGAAGTGCTTCCCAGATGTTATCACGTATTCATCTATAATTAATGAATTGTGCAATGCTGGTAGATTTGACGAAGCAAAAAAGAAATTCCTTGAAATGACAGGGGAAGATGTCATTCCTGATAAAGTTATCTATGAAACCTTCATTCATGGTTTCTGTAAGCATGGGAAGTTGTCATCAGCTCTTAAGGTTCTGAGAGACATGGAGAAGAGATGTTGCAGCTTAAGTGCCAGAGCTTACAATTTGTTGATCCATTGTATGGTTAAGAAAAATAAGTTTGATCAGATTGGTATCTTGATAAAGGAAATGCAAGAACGAGGGATTGCTGCAGATGTCCTTACTTATAACAATCTTATTAATGCTCTTTGTGAAGAGGGTAAAGAAGGAGAAGCTGTTTTGCTTCTACATGAGATGTTGCGAAAGGGTATTATGCCAAACATTTCTTCTTTCAGATTGTTGGTCAGGGCCTTCTGCAAAGCAGGCAACTTTGAAGCAGCTAGAGAATCATTTGAGAATGGTCTAACCATACTTGACCAAAAGGGTGCCCTTTACAGCTTAATGTGCAGCGAGCTATGTGCCTATGGAAAGCTTTCTGAGGCAAGGGAACTCTTGCTAACTGCTTTAGAGAAAGGCATGGCTATTGAGGGTTCCTCGTATAAGTATCTGATCGAGGAACTGTGTAAGGAGAACAAGGTGGAGGATGCACACAGTGTGTTGAATATTATGCTTAGTTTGGGATATATATTTGATCCTGGAGCATTCATACCAGTAATTGATGGGTTGGGCAAAAGGGGTAACAAACATGAGATTGATAGGCTCTCAGAGGCAATGATGAACATGGCTTCCCAGCATGATGAAATAAGTGATAATATTTCTCATCATCAGAGTAGTAGAAAAGGCTTGACACCACAAGTAATTGCTGTTAAAAAGAAAGAATCAAATAAGTGGCAGCAGAAGGAGGACAAGTCCCTTGGGAATGAATGGCAGACTATACCACAGAGGTATATCTTCTCATGTTTTTGACTCCTTGCTGTTCACTATGGCTAAGGAAGCTCCATAGCCTTTCTTTTTGTTCTTGTTGCAATTCTTTGAAAATTGTGAATCCTTTGATTCTTTTTTGTGAAGTTTTCTATCAATGGTAGAATAATATATTATGTGTATTACTTGCAGGGATGATGGGAGTGGAATAGCCATGAAAGTTCTGAAACAGGTACAGAGAGGCTGGGGTCAAGGTGGCATACCAAGGCCAAAGCCTCAAGAAAGTCAATTTTATGAAGATTGGCTGGATGCCATTTAATAATAAGGTTGTGGGAACAATTTTGGGATAAAACCATTGTATGTTATCTGAAGAGATAAGGAAAGTGCCTGTTTCAGCTTGTGAGCCACTTTCATGGGATTCCATCAGGCAGATGTCAAGCTTGTAGAAACAGGTTGTCTAAAGGCTTGTTTGCTCATTTGAATTCATCAGAAGTGACAATGTGTCTATTTGGGATTATTTGAGATATCCTAATGGACAATAGAGATGGTTCCATGAAGGCATCGATTGAGCTAAAAATTATGCATTTTGGAGCCAGTTCTCTCTTTCGGATTCCAAATATTCAAGAAAGCTATCCATCCTCAGCATGTCATATTTGTATATTTGTGTTTATTTCTTGATGGTATTCCAAGCCGAATGGAGAGGTACAGCTTCTGGAATCAAGTAGGGGGAATTTACTTGATGAAGATGTCCACAAGATGTATATGACAACACTGGGTATGCCACTACAATACTATCTGAGGTCAGCCTTATTTTCTTTCCATGCCTTTCCATGGAAAATGGTATCATTGAATTTGTTTATAGGGTGTCTGGTTGTGTATTAAATACCTGTATCAGTAGCAATTTTAATACTGCTACCAATACCAGTCAATATTAGATGTTTGATTATGTTCTACAATATTTTTATTTCCTATTAGAAGAATCAATTGATATAACAAATTTAGAAATTTAAAGACTGGCCTAAACCTGTTTTGAAAACATTATAATTGAGGCCAGAAGAATCTCAAGACTCCCTTCTCTCCCTCTTCCTCCCCCCACCTCCACCTCTCTCCTTCCCTCTGGTTGCCACCCTGTACATTCCTCCCATGTGGATTACAATATCAATATTGTAGGCTCTAAAAATACTAGTGTCAAAAGTAATCATGTACCAAAGCTAATATTTGAACCAAACAGGGAATTAGGTACCTGCTTTGCTGATTTTCCTTTCTTATCTGTTATTTATGACCGATGTTCCTTTAGTTCTAATCTTCTATTTCTTCTGTTTTTAACCTGCACTGTTTGAAATGGTTGCTGCCTAGGTGCCTAGGCTCACCCCAAAAAGGTCGGCCACCCTCAAAGGTTCCTGCCTGAGCCTTTTTCAATGATTTTTGTCTAAATGATGTTTCATCATGTAATTACGACAATGCCTTGAAGATACTTTGCATTACAGAAACATATAGTTCTAGATAGATGTTGAATAAGTCTACAAAACTTGATAACGATGTCAAGAGTTTCCAATAAAAAAACTCAAAACTTGATTAGGGCTGTTGTAAAAGAAACGATAATGGCACTTAATTTTTATGTCATCGAAAAAAAGGACACAAGAAATGATAAAATTGCATGGGATCTTCATCCCTCTTTCTCGTATCTTGTACTCCAGCTGAACTCCACCATCAGAACTGCGGGATTGCATCCTTTTTTAAACTTTACAGTCATCTATTTCAACTCTTTTCCCCTTTGTACATGTAGGTCCAAGTTACCTCCAATACACAACAATACAGTTCATAATCTTGGTATGTAATGTCAAGGTTCCTTAAATCACATTATGAACCTGAATTATTGAGAGTGTAACATCTCTTAATAACGGCCCCATGCTGCAATAAATATGAATCTTAAGCCTGGGATGTAGTTTTGGGTTATTTTACACTATGCTTTGTTAAAAAATGAAAACAGGTCTTAATCATTCTTCCCTTCATGATGCGCAGATAGTCCATTTTTCAAAATGTCTACTCTGGTGACAGTATCAAATCGAGCATTTTTTGAAACTGATTTAAAGTATTTAAAATTTGACAAAATGTAACCACCTTTTTAGTGAGACACCTGCCCAGGGATGTTTGGCACACTGTTAGTGTGTACTCTCTAGAACACACTGTTGTGGGGCATACATCTTGTTTGTTCAAGAAGATCCTGAATAAGCTCTATAGTATCTCTCTGGTTTTGCCTTTCTGCTGAAAATAGAGTAGATCTTGCCTTTACGAATGTATTTGGATGGCGAATACCCAGGTTTCTCTTACATGTCAAGATTAAACTTGCTGCGACCTCGTCTCTCCTATGGTTGCCAGGGACATGTATATGACCAGATTTCGCTTAAAAACATGATCCATCAAGGTATGAATGAAATCTATGATCTAAAGAACTCTTGCATAGTACCTCTTCTTGAAAAGGTTCAGTGACATCACAAACATAGTAAAGACAATTGTGAAGGAGCTGTTGTAAAGAATATTGACACTTCTCTAGGGATAAGGTTGGGGGCTTGGAGTATAAATACCAGATCAATGCCTTATCTGATTTACCCTCACATAATTAGTTCGGTGTAATTTATACAGAGGGTTCATAATCAAGTTCTATGGATAGTATTTGTGTGTTATATCCTGTGGTCATTGCGAAACATCCAAATTTAGCACTTGAGGGAGAGATGATTTTTTTTTTTGCCCTAATCACATGGTTATTTTGCAACCATTGGAAGTCAATTCAAACACACTTTTTCTTCCATTTTCTCGTAAGAAAGCTGTCCTAGGGTTGCAGTCAAATCTTAAATTGAAAGGAAAGATTCACACTAAATTGTTATCTCTTATCTATTTATATTCACTCATTATATTTTTGCATGTATACTCCTTGTTTGGTAATTTTGTTAATATCTTTCTAAAATTTTAATCAATGTGGACCCTCGACATAGGCGGTTGGACCCTCATTTTTACTAGAAATACCATCCTTAATGAAAAGTTGTCTAGATGATTTTTATGTAGTAAGGATATCTTTGTGATCAGATTGCCCTTGGAAACTAGAGTTTTAGAGGCAGATGTTAGCTCAATAGTAAAACAGGTCTTCAGTCTAGTGGTCGCAATAATTCATGAGATGCCCTCTTATGAGGCTCAATCTGAAGAACCGGAAGTTACAAGCTCGGATGGGATAAGATATTGTCTTGAGAAGAACTTGCAAGAGGTTTTGTGCTAGCTCAAGTGGTGTATGGCTTAAACTGTAAATTACCTCATGAATTAGATGACACCTTTTGTTGACATTTTCCATGCCCTTTTCTTGTTGCGTGCACACATCTCCCTGCACTTTTGCTTAATGGTTACTCCAGTTCTATCATGTAATCTGCACTAGAACATAATACATGTATTTTTTGTTGTGTATCACATTCTCTTAAGTTGTTGGTTAACTAAATTTTGAACTACCGTAAAGAGCCATGTGTCCCGAGATTGACAAAATCCCAACGAAGAATTTACTAATATCCCACTTGCTGACTGATCTGTATGATTTTCTTTCCTCCTCTTTTCTTCCTTTTGAGGCATTAAATAAAAAAAGCCTAAAATTCTTCATATTGGTTATCTACTATATTGTCAAAACTAACATAGTTTATCCTCTTTCATTGGTCTTTATCTTATGCAGGACACGCTGCAAATGCCAAGGCAGAGGCAGGAATACTAAGTGTACATAGTGCAGCACAAGGTGCCGAGAACAGGACGAACTCTGGTACTCCTATTTTTTTCCCTCTACGGTGAGAAGATCCAATCAAGGAATTTCTTTATATCCCCTCCCTTTCTATAACCATTTTACTTTTCTTTCAGTGATATCTCATAAGGATGAATTAAAAGATGTATCTTTTTGAAATTGGATGATGCTGCATATTCTAAAAACGAGAAGAGGTTGCAAATAATATAAACCAGTCAGAGTTTCCCCTGCGATCACCTTTGTAAAACAACCTGACAGTGCAACAACCTTGGGATAAAAAAAACCTCACAACGAAATGCCCAAGCCATGTCCCACGGGTTATACGAGATCCACCGGTGAACCAGCCAACCCTCTTATGGCTGTCTCCACTCCCCTTGCACAGGGGCTTCTTTTGTACAAATGATAATTCTTTCCCTCCTACCCGGGAATTCAGACACAAGGATCTTTGATTATTTGTTGGAGCGACTACATAATAGTCTTACATCGACTAATTTCAGTTGTGACTAGTGCTTGTGATCTTGGGCCCTTCAAATTCAACACCTGAGTTTTGTGGTTTGTAAGATTATTCCCACAAAGGTGACAGAACCCAAAAAAAAAAGGTTGTGTATGCCACCACTTTTGCTGAAGAAGAAACGCAACTAGCACAAACATGCCAGGAAGTTGAGAGCACAAGTAACTCCGCCCTCACACTACAACTCCAGAGAACAACAATAAGAGTTACAAGAGAGTCTGCCAGAACATAAAACTCTCCCCAAAACCTCCCAAGGAATATTAAGGAATACACAAAACCATCACATGTTCTCAATTCTCTGTTGAAAAACTGCTTCCCTCCGTTGTGGCCGTTGTGATTGCCTCCGTAGAACAGGCATAATCATGCTCGATTCTGAAAAGAGAACCATCATCTAGAACAATCTCGTCGTGCGTTTTGCCAAAGGCTTTGTATAGAATCTACAGATAGTTCCCATGGTTAACAGATTTTGTCCAGTCGAATCAAATCAATCAGACGTCGATATGTTAAGCCACATACTCTATAGCAGCCACACCCATAAATCTAAACCTTGATATGCGTTAACCAAAACACAGTTCAGGACCAACTTAACCTCCCGAACAAAATCCCAAATAGCTGATCTCTACAAGATGGTATCCACCCATTCAATTGACCCACAAAAGCCGTGACAATTGCTTTAAAAGAATGTTCCCTGCTCTTCTTATTACCTGACCCTGCAACTTCGGTTCCTCACCCACACATAATTACTTTAACTGGGCCGTTTTTTCTTTCCTATTAAAATATCGAAGCAAGATAAATCTGGGTCTTCTTGTTTGGATTCATGAAGATGACAATCAACTTGGCGAAAAGTTGTTATTGGTTCTGCTAATAGTTAAACCTCCTTTCCCTCTGCCAAGTGCCAAGAAGAACGGTATCTAATGGATTTAAAGCCCATATAGACTGTTGAAAAGCACAAATGTGAGTATTTTGTATGGAAGACGAATTCACATTTTTTTTATCATGTTTTGTATTGAGATAACTTAAGCGGGGATAAGAATGTCTTGCTGCACCGTCAGGGGCTATTACGCCGCCTGGCGGTGCAAGCAAGTTAAAAAAAAAGAAAAAAAACTTTATATATATATATATATATATATATATATATATATATATATTTTTTTTTTTTTTTTTTTTTTTTTTTTTTTGAAACCCCTCAAGATGCCCTACAACTTCCTGCAATCCGATTTTTGATAGGATATCTCAAAAAAAGATGAAAATTAAAAAATCAACCCCCTGAAATCCGGTTTTTTACTGTTCATTGGGGTTTGGTTTTTGAATTTTCATCTTTTTTTTAGATATCCGATCAAAAATTAGATTGCAAGGGGTTGCAGGGCATCTTGGGTGGTTCCCAAAAAAATCAATTTTTTTTCTTTTTTTTACCTTGCCTGCAGCCTCTGGCAGTGCAGCATGATATTCTCATATCTTTATCGACTTATTCTCTTATCCCTAGTCTGGACAGAAATACAAGTCAAATTTATCCCCGTATTTGACTCCGTTTTAGACGGTACCTGACGAAACATGAATGGAACTAGTTAATAGATACGCGCATATTTCTTAAAAAGAAAATTTATGTAGTGTTAATATCTTTGAAAATATATATTCGATATAAATATTACTTTAACCTTTTATGTTAAAAATATTGCAACATAAAAAGATGCTTCACTGATCATCAACCTTCTTAAACAGTTAAGAAAGAGAAAAGATATTTAGATAAATATTTATTTTATATGAATTTATATTTTACATGCAATAAGAATACATAGTGAAAGATTTAAAATCAGAGCACTGAATTCTTAGAAGATAAAGAGTTTTTGTACACATTCATATGAGGCAATATATTGTTATAAATATTTCCGACATCTTTAGGAAGGTTGTGTGTTAACCCTTTCAGTCAAAATGCCGTGTATTCCAACAAGATATGACAAAAGATTTTGATATATTCATACATACATATCGGGTTAGGCCCGCTTGAAAGTGGGATAAGACTCGAACCGGATGAACTATCCAACTGATTCGAGTGTGCAGTCACTTTGCTTGCATGGATTACATATTCTAGTGAGAATAGCTTATTCCTGCACAAATTTGAATAAGCAATCCTATTAAAAATCTCAAATTTCTTGTTCTTCGGGATCAAATAAGTAGTAATTTATGTAATTATTTTATTTTTATTCTATATAAAATAATAATCTTATAATTGAAAAGATATTTTTTCCTATACAAATAATCCTGAATCTCCTATGCCTGAGCAAGTAATTTGTATATTAAATAGGACCCAATATTTTAAAGGAAAAGGATAACCACTGTCTTTTAAATATATTTAGGATATGTATAATAATATTTGAGAGTTGGGATATAAATAAAGTATGAGCATTTATTGGGTTATACATTAAAAATAAAAATTAAAAACTCGTAAACAGTGGGAGGGATATTACCGTATGGTAATCCAATTTCAGAGCATCTTTGAAATGTATGGGGGCCAGGAAAATCAGTGTGAACCAGAACTGGAGGTTAAAACGTCAACCCGGATGACAACTTAAATCGGCAGACAACATGCGACTGTACGACAAAGAACCCATGAATCCTTTTAAGTAATGAGAATAATTTGTTGCACCGTCACTAATTGAGTTCGATTGGACCATCTTGTCCCACTCTGTCACGTGGCACTTTGCAAATAACTTTTTGCCCGCATTAAATGCATCATGACGTCAGTAAAAAATAATTTAAAATTTTTCATGCTCTCGAGAACGTGAAGATGTTGTCGAAAACTTCTTGATTCGTGCTCTTGAGAGCGTTAGACGCTCTCGGGAGCATCCTAATGCTCTCAAAAATATATATATAAAAAAAAATGCTGATGCCAAAATACATTTAATATAGACAAGAGGTCATGTGAGGGGTGACCCATCTCAATTCAACTAGTGGCAGTGTAGCAAGTTATTCTCGTAAGTAATGTAGGTTATAGGTTAGGCAAAACAAGTCAGATTCTGATGAATCCATGGCTCTGGATCAGGGGCTGTGCGTATGCAAGTTTGGGCCGGAATCAGTCAAGGGAGAGGGACCCAACGTTAGTGGGATGGGCGATTCTCGGTATCGAAAAGAAATTAGATGCTGAACGAATCAGACACGAGGAAGGGGCAAAAGCCCTAACTGGGCCCTCGCACGAGTTTCCTCGTTTCCAAAGGAGCACAAAGAACAGCATATACCCTCAACCTGTAGCCCCCGCCAATAATAGTGGAATTGCCCCAACTAACAAACATGGGGATACCTTCTTGGAAACGAAAATGTACTTCTTCAGTTCTGTTTACATATATACCTTGGCTAATGGCTAACCTTAAAACGGTATACTTAGCCTAATAAGCACTATTTTAACATATATGCCCCTCTATAACCTAAATATCTCATTAACTATCACACACAATAGTGATTACCCTTCTTATCCCCAGAACATGTTTCAATTAACATTTAGCTAGGTTCTCCATATTTGTTATCGTACCCCATAAATCTCCATAATATCTGTATAACTGCATCCTTTACCTACCTCTTACCTTTTGGTCTTTGTGGTGTGGGTGCCCCACCTAACTCGTCAAATGTAATGATAATTATTTGGGTTAGTTGCTTCTATCATGGTTCCTTCAAATGATAGACCTTTATAGTGAACCCTATTTAACAATTTCTTAAAATAAAGGGTTAATTTCATATAAATCCTCCCTACATGCAAATATGAGATATGCTCCTCTTATTTCAGCAATATCATATATACCTCTGTTAAAATGATATAGTATCCACCAAGGGCACTTTTAATAGAATGTTATCATAACGACGATATATATGATATTCTGTAATATTATGTATACCCTCATTAAAATGATATGGTATCCACAGATGGCACTTTTGATAGAATGTTATTATATATGAAATTCCATACATAAGAGGAGTATATCTGATATTTTTCATGTAAGGAAAGTTTATATGAAATTAACTCAAAAATAAATATCCACCTCCCCTTAATCTCCAAATCTCTAGTTAGAACCTTTTAGTCCTCACTTTTGATGCATCTGACGTAATTTAATCCTTGCTCTGTCTGACATTTTGTTCATGAAGTTTAAAAAATAAATATCCACCTCCCCTTAATCTCCAAATCTCTAATTAGAACCTTTAGTCCTCACTTTTGATGCATCTGATGTAATTAAATCCTTGCTCTGTTTGATATTTTGTTCATGAAGTTTAAATATATTTTTTCATCCTTTGAGTTCCTAATTTATGACAAAAGTCTTCAAATGCTTTCAACATAACTTTATTAATTATTTTCTCTATGTTTTTACAATTTTGCATTCTTTTAAGGTTCAGCTACTTTTATCCTTTTGTCATGTTTGAAGATATTCTCATTTTCCTCGAATAGCACTTTAATTTCATTACTCCACCACCAAGTCTTTTGTTTTCAAAGTCTTTTTAACTACTCTTTTTATATAATTACTCATTTTATTCCACATTATGTCGATTTGTCCTTTAAAGGTTTAGTTTTTTTCCCTTTTAATAGATAATTTTTAGATGAACTTGACTTTCCTCTTTTCAAATTTTGACATTTAATCCTAGGGAAATCTTTATTATACCATTTATCTTCCACTTTTGGATGTAACATTCGCCACTAAAATTCTATATTGAAGGGTTAAACTTTCTATAGGCAGAACTTTGCAACTTATGCATGATGATTGGTTGATTTTTCTAACAAAAATAATAGTCTATTTGACTCTTTTATGTTTTACTTTTTAAAATCTATGTGTTTATTCCTTTTTTAAGTAAATACTTTGAAACTATTAGATCATAAAAGTATTAAAGTCAAGAATAATATGACACATGCCATTTCTAATTTCAATGTCCAAAACAACCATGAACTATTCCATAGTCTCTGTTATCCTTGCCTACATGACTACGTAGATCTAGTCTAACAAAAATTCTCTCATCAGTGGGTATGTCTTAGATTATCCTATCAGAACTTTCCTAATCACTTAATAACAGTTTAAGCATTATAGGTTTATTCCTCCTCCTCTTGGCTTCTACAACTTTTTTTAATTATCTATAATAATACCTAAGATATTTTATTATTAGAATTGCTTAGGTACCATAAACTACGACAATTAATTTCTATGACGATTAACTTCTTTTGCTTAGGGCTTTTTCGACCTAATAATGTCTTATAAATGAACTATGTTGACCTTCTCTTTCTCATTAGTCTTGCTAACTCCGTATTTTTAATAATTTGGTCTTTATATTCCATCCGTACGTGTACTTAGATGAATTTTATCATTATTCTGGAGTAACTTTTTTACTCATGTTCATCTAATACATAAGAAATGATTGCAATCCAATGCCATCTTTGCGTGTCTTCTTCTAAAGGATGTCCTATCAAATCCTTGTTCACGATGTCATTACATTCAAATGACAATGTAATGCGTCAACCTTGGAGAATGCCCTAGAATTAGGGAAGAAATTACTTCAGGATTAGAGTGATTGGGATGTGACAAATTTATGAAGTGCTAGTTGTCAAGCTAATGCACTCTCTTCTCTTTCGTTTGGGGCAGCCATGACATGACCTATTTCCAACTTATAATTACCATTCTTGAGTTACCTTTAACTGCAAGGAGTAGATGAGGAAGCTAGTTCTACATATATATATATATATATATATAAGCAAGTACATTTGCAAGTATGACAATTTCATCTGTAACAGGAACATATATGCAAAAACCTCAATCATATGTTTGGACTTCAATTATTGCACAAGGAAGAGTATACATGTGAAGTGCAGGCGCATTTCAATGTCAAAATGGCCACACATGTATAAAGTAGCACCTGTGTCCTGGTCAAGACTCAAAGAGTATTCTCCCCCATGACTGAGAAATCCAGAAAGAGAGAGAGAGAGAGAGAGAGAGAGGGTGCTAATTCTGATCAGAATCTGCACTACAACGACATAAATCCAGTTAATCTGCACGAAGATCCAGTACTACCTACTCTCGTGGTCATCATCACCCAAGTGCGCGCGTGAAATCTAGACGGCTCCATCGCTTTCAGCAATCTCTTTCCATCAATCTCAGGAGCTACCCGATGGTTTCTTCCGAGCAATCATTTACCCAGTTGAACACACCTCGCGTGGAGCTGGACGGAAGCAGCTGCAGGCGAAGTCCTCCCCACATGGCTGCTCCCAAATGGAATCTTCACCGAAGCATTTGGTAGGTGATAACGGGACCAAACTGTTCGTCCGGAGGCCGCAAGGCACGACTGGTTCTTCTTCCTCCCACACCTCTCATCACATGGATTGATCCCTGCAACTGGGGGAGGGGCACTTATCTCTTCACTGTGCTTATGATTGCCCTACCATCAAAGTCCTCATCGAGGCCACTATGCCTGCGACCCATTGGTGGAGGGGACAGCTCATGCGAGGAGCCAACCTCAAGTCCACAACTCTTCTTGTGGATGCCAAGTACCTTCCTGAAGTGAAAACTACTACATATGGACGCTAACATCACATGTTCTATGACAAGAAGCATCATTTCATGATGCTGATATTTTAAAGATTGGGCAATGTAAACAAAACAGAGGTCTAAGCGACCGGGTGATGCCTTTGAAATATTTGTTCTCGAAGTCCCATCGGCCAAATAAAGAACGGGAGGTTGGGAGGGAACTAAAGAGCGGCTGCTAGGTACGAGCATGTGTTCTTCCGCGGTTTGTCTCGTCCAATGGCAGTTCTGCTTAAGTGTCCGTACTTACATTATTAAAAGTCCATCTGATCTGCCGTCCGTGGTTTTACTTTGCCTTTTATATGCCTCCTTTAGCATGCTTGTCTCTAGGAGAAATACTTGCCTGTATACTCTCTGTCAAGACTTGTAAGAGTGGGTCTCTTTTTGTTTAATTTTCATCTTAGATTTTTTTTTTTAATATTCTTAAAGCATCCAATAGAAAAATTGCACAATACAACTAACAAGCTTGGGTCACCTCCAAACTTGGTGTATAATTTTTTAAAAAAGAAAATTGTGCACGCAAATTGAAACATGCAAGAATATTTTATAATAAAATTATACAGATAATTCGGGGCCGACTCGACAGGCTATACTGAGGCATTGCAACGCCCCAGGGCATTGCAGCAAGTAGTTCTCATCTTCTTGTTGAGTAGGTTTATGTGAATTGTATAAGATGCATGATCTATGTAATTTGAGCTTTGGGAAGACAAGCTTAATGGACCACTTTGAGTACTCTACATGAAGGAGAGTCTATCTCAGGCATTTGCGAGTTGCATATAGGGATGTAAAAAGATACATATATGGGAGAATAGTAGTTCTGTCTTTTTCTTTGTTCTTTAAATAATATATACTCTTATATTTATCTTTGTCCTCATATATTCTTATCTTTTAAATTTATTAAAATTTATTGAAAATAGAAACATAAATGTTAAACTATTAGACAATCCTATGTGTGACTGTGGACTTGTCTTTCGTTGCTTTTAGAGGTGACAAGGGGAATCCTACTTTCAAAAATATAAATAGGTTTTTTTCTAAGTAGTCCTTTTATTGTAAAATAAGTGACATCTATGAAAATGAACCTCACAAACTAGTGAATTAGGAAAGAGAGTTAAAACAATGGTGGAGACAAATAAAACATATAATTAGATAGGTACGTGATTGGGATTTTATTTATAAATAGGTTCGAAATGAGAGTTATAAATAAGATATGACCAATAGCTAAGATGAATGAAAAAGAAAATGGACATCTAATCGGATAATTAAACTCAAAAATAGGTGTATCCTTATTGTTATCTGAAATTATTTGGATATAATTTTTTTAGCCTAATCCTTTTAAGTTATATTATTTTATCACCTTTAAGCTTGGAAACTGATGGAAACAAATTTCTGGGTACCGTTTACATGCTTAGTTGCACCTTTGTTGATGGAGCTTGCAAATGATCAAGCCTTTTTCAGTGCACAAGCCGTTTAGATGAACTGATGAAGCAGCATTTCTGCAGCAAAATCACAAGGTCCATTGGAATTTGATACATGTATATCAGGGTTCTGACATTAGGAAAATTTTATGGGACTGCATTTCATTCATTATTTTGTTGATAATATTCTTGCTCTGGGAAAGATTACAAATTACTGTATAAATTAACTTGCCTTTTAGTTTAAGGAACTTTCGATTTTCACTCCTTAATTGCATGAATCAAAATTTCATAATCAAGAACATAATTTTCCTCTGCCAAGTGGACTCAGATCTTTTACAGACATCTTTCTCAAAAACCCTAAAAAATGACACTAATTTTACAAAACCATTACAGACATTTAATGAAAAGAGTGTACCAAATATATCCAAGTTAATGGAGAAAGATTTATGATGATAGTGATAATGATGACCATAACTTTAGGGTTGTCTCTAGCCGCCGCGCTAGGAATACCCAAAAAAAAATAACTTTAGGGTTGCAAATGAAGTGGATATGGCACAAATATGACATTCTTATGTCCGTCTATTGACTTTGAATAGATAATTCGTATATGTTATATTTATGATCTGGATAAAAAGCAGATACGAGTTTTTCAAGTTTCTTCACATGCGGAGCAGATATGAATAATATTTGGATGTGGAAGAAATTAGTCTAGATAAAAATATCTAAGAGAAAAAAAAAATCTACAAAAAAGAATTGTGCCATATGTTATGTGAGATGGTTTAAAAAATTGTTGGTAAAAAAAATCAAATATACAACAAATGTTAGATCAAAATTCTGTTAACACCGATCAGCAGTGGATCCTATACAGAGCAGATATAAGATTGTTGTGCTCTCTCTATTTCTTAAACGTGTCATAAACGGATATTTATTTACTATCTGTCAGTATAATTTTTTTTTTCAAAAAAATCGTTTACTAGATATGAATCAGGATTTTATACTTGCAACCCGAGATAGCTTTTCAATTTTATACCTGCCCGACTTTTCAACCTCCCACGTTCCATCAGTTGGCAGCTGGGCACCGCTAAAGTGCACCCAAACCCAAACCAATGCACGGTTTAATTTAGAGTTTTTTGTATATATGTCCCTCAAATACCTCATGTTTGCATGTATACCCTTAACTCACGTATTAACATCAATACTACTGAAAGCTTTAGAAAGTTATACTTATACCACTCAATCTAATGATTTTCAATGAATACTATATATACCTCTCAATTCACTAAAATCCTAGATTATATACCTCCGGCACCTCCAATAATACCATGATTTATGCAATGTTACAGACATATTTCATTAAAAATCACCTAAGTTTGATGGGAGGGATACAAATCAACATTTTAAAGATTTCAAGGATATTGATGATAATATGTGAGAGTTGAGAGTATACATGCAAATATGATGTATTTGAGGGGTATATATGCAAAAAATCCTTTAGTTTAACTCAGGAGTACTAATAGAAATCATTTTCTTGCCCCAATTTGGTTGATATGATTATTTGTATTTAATTATATCATACACTGGTTTTATCATATTTCACATAAGTTTTACTAGAATAAAATATACATGTATAAATTAAAAATGTGATAATAGTTTATATATATACATATTTTGTTGTTTATTAAACATATTCTGTTTGATTTGCTTTCATAGTCCTTCAACGGAACCAGTCTAATTCTTTTTCAAAAGGTTTTAGTTCGATTAACTTTTCACTTTGAACTTGAAAACCAAATATTACAAACTCGCATGAGACATTACAGTTTAAAATTAATGCATACTACTAAGTCGTTAGGGATATTGCAATCAGATATAGATTCTAACACCTCTGACACTGATACACATCAAGATCTGGTGAAAGCATGATAAGTAGAATCGAAAAAGAAAAAAAATCGAAGTATAAAATTTTAAAATCACTCGATCATCTGATCTGACTAATTATAAATAGAAAACCTTATATCTCTATTAAGTGTTCATGGTTTGGTTTGGTTTGATTTGAGGAGAATTTTTATGTAATCAAACCAAATCGAATTAAATTCAAATCAAACCAAACCAAATTGTACATATTTCAAACCGAACCAAACCAAACCGAAATAATTCGGTCTGGTTCGATTTGTAATTCGGTTTGGGCTTCAAAGTAGACCTCTAGTTACAAAATGGACTTTCAACTATATGATGACTTGGTGAGTAAAAAAATCTGCAAATTCAAACTTCAAAGTGGTTGCAGCTGTGGGCCTCCCACAACACACAATACAACCTACAGGCCATGTCCAAAGCTCACAGAACAAATTCCTACTTAAACCTTCGAAATCCAATACTTAACAAATCATAATCCCTTCCAATCAGACCACACCCACTGAAAGTTAATGAAAAGCCCACATTACCTTTTAGACTATATAATATTTACTCAAATATATTAACTAAATTCAGATAATAGATAATTTTTATATGTCCGTAACTTGAATTCAATTTCCTCGGTTCTGTTCGGTTTATGAACCGTCCAAATTGAACTAAACCACTCTTTCTTGTTCGATTCAGTTTAAAATCAAATTGAAATTTTTTAAGATTTTGAATCGAACTAAACCGAACCGAACCAGTCGGATCGATTTAATTTTTCGAGTTGACCCGAACAGTGAACATCATTTAAGCTCACGTACGGGAGTACCATGTATCAGTGGAAGTACAATCTTTTCCTCTTATTTTACCCGATCAGTAAAATCACTATTTGGGAATGAAAAAAATACTATATGAAAGAATTTTTTTTAAAAAAATTCTTTTTTTACTGACTGAGTTCAATTCAAATTTTCATGTAGAAGATCTCTCTATTCAAGTTATAGTCGCTACAAGAACAAAATCGTCTATAGCATTTTATCTAGACTTCTGTGCGCCTTTAGACTCCAGTACGTCCTATCATTTCAAATATAATTGGCTTATTTATCCGCCCTTTATTGACTTGGGGGCGGACCCACGTTCAGACGATCTGGTTCCGCCGCTACAGGACGGGCACACCCGACAACACTCCTCTTGCGCCACATGTCGCATTCCCAGAGTTCGGCCCTGGCATCTTCCTGTTGTGACCTTGTACGCCTACCCCATAATTCGCTCTCTCCTCATCTACTCCTTCCCACTCATGAAGCCTAGAAGTGCTACTACAAATGTCCATGAGGATCCTTCTCTTTATTTAAGCACAAGCGCTGCTGCTCCCATCACCAGGAGGAAGGGAGAAGAGGAACGATCATGACCAAACCCAGGTGCGACCCCCCGCTTGTGGAAACCTATGGAGAACTTCTCTACGATGCTTCCTGCAGCTACGGCGCCGTTCGCCGAAGCCGGCAGCACGGTGGAGGCCGTGGCGGGTCATGCGAGCTACCAGTCATCGACCTTCGCGGTTTGCGCTGCGGCAGCGAGCGGGACAGGCGGGCCTGCGTGGCGGCCATCGCCAGGGCGTCCTCGGAGTGGGGCTTCTTCCAGGTGGTGAACCACGGCATCAGCCGGGAGCTCCTCAGGGAGATGAGAAGAGAGCAGAAGAGGGTGTTCGGGACGGCCTTTGAGAGGAAGGCCAGCTGCTGCAGGCTCCTCGACGGTGCCTACAGGTGGGGGACGCCGACGGCCACCAGCGCGGGCCAGTTCTCCTGGTCGGAGGCCTTTCACATTCCCCTCGCTAAGATCTACGAGGAGGAGGCGGAGGACGACGCCTGCAATGGCGAGTTCAGCTCGCTGAGGTATTCTGCTCCTCCCGGCGGCCCTCCCCCACAAAAACTGTCATGTGTCGTCTCATGCTCCAGCATGCACGCATGTGCACGCTCTCTCTCCACTTTCTCACGCCCACACTACTACAAGCACACCCTCTTGATTCCAGTGTGCTTAACCTTGCCAGGGAGGTGATGGAGAGGTTCGCGGGGGCCATCTCCGAGCTCGTCATGGCGCTCGCCGGGGTCCTCGCCGAGAACCTGGGCCAGCCGGCGGGCTTTCTGGCGCGGAGCTGCGGCAAGAGCACATGCTTCCTCCGCCTTAACCGCTACCCTCCCTGCCCGTTCTCGCCGGAGGCCTTCGGTCTGGTGCCTCACACGGACAGCGACTTCCTCACCGTGCTGTGCCAGGACGAGGTTGGCGGCCTGCAGCTGATGAAGGATTCCGAGTGGGTGGCCGTGCGGCCCAACCCCGACGCCCTCATCGTCAACATCGGGGACCTCTTCCAGGTGAGCTCGGTAGCCCTCAACATCAACTAGATGCTTCTACAGACGCACCACACGTCGTAACATGTGACCAAC
This sequence comes from Zantedeschia hybrid cultivar, assembly GCA_030544215.1. NCBI lineage: Eukaryota > Viridiplantae > Streptophyta > Magnoliopsida > Alismatales > Araceae > Zantedeschia > Zantedeschia hybrid cultivar. The sequence goes on along the minus strand of JARZZO010000002.1, from coordinate 15,789,050 downwards.
ACTGACGTATGGAGGGACCCTTTTTGGCTGACGAAAGAGCACTTCGCCTCTGGCCTAGGGCATCCTTTTCACTTCTAATGCAACCAAAGAGTTAATTGCATAGATGTCCTTCTCAAAAACTAATAAGTCACTTAACTTTCAGAAATGCAGTTAAAGTGCACAAACTTGCATTCGCGCATGTTGGCATTTTTTCCTGAAAGAAAAGGTCGAAGTCTGGACCATGATCTAGCGACCTGATGATATTTTGCATTTGAACTTGAACATGTTTGAGTTACGTACGACTTAATCATAGACTTGAAAGATTCTGTACGTAATCAATGTGGACATGAGAAGAGTTCTCGTGGTCTTGTACCCAGCATGCATGGGGATATTCAATTAGCTAACCCTTTTCCATCCATACACATATTAGTAGCTAGGATAAAAAAATCTCTTGAAATGTTAAAGATATATAGAGCGCAACAGGGAATAGCTGGAAGACATCATATGGCTACACGTAATCATATGTATTATACCCACGAGGATTGAGACCTCAATCTACATCACAAGGTGTGTATATTTATATATATATATAGAGAGAGAAGGGTTCCTATATATTGGGAAGATGTGTATTCTCACATATATAATTAAGTATGAAAGAAGGTATGCATGCAATTGCGGCAAGGAACTAAGCCGGCCGGGGAGGCGGCGCATGCGTCAACTGTTGCGGCGGATGTTGTTGCCTCCCCCAAGTCCAAATCCAGCCTTGAAAAAATTTTGAGACAACGCGGCTTTGCCGCCTCCAGTGGTGAGGACGGCGACTTAAATAATTAACCACCATAGACACACCATACTGAGTCGTCCTTTCTTCTTTTTGTGCTGTGGTGGGGCTGAGCAGGCATGGAGCAACGACGTGTACAAGAGTGTGGAGCACAGAGTGATGGCGAACGGGGAGGTGGAGAGGTATTCCATCGCCTACTTCATGTGCCCTTCGTACGACTCTGTCATCGGCGCCTGCGGGGAGCCCTCTCCTTACAGGAGCTTCACCTTCGGGGAATACCGGCGGCAGGTGCAGGAGGACGTCAAGAACACTGGTCAAAAGGTTGGCCTTCCCAGATTTCTCCGCCCCCACTTCTCATGAATCATGATCCCCCCGTGTATATCTTATTCTGATAAAAAGGAAGGAAGAAGAAAACGAAGAGAGAGAGAGGGGGGGGGGGTACTTAAACATGCATGTGACAAAGGTCAGGTGTCTCCAGAGAGAGATAGAGAGAGAGAGGGCAGTGGTATGAACATGCCCATTTCCAATATTCTTTTGTGTAAACTAGCTATGGCTCTCCTGACTGTTTACTGCATGTGTGGATTGAGGATATCTTCCACTTTATACTCAAACTACTCTATTTTATCTCATTAGCTAAGACTCTTTGAAAGATAGAAATTATTTTCATTTTCTTCCCTCATGTATCTCTTGTCATAATAAGTGGATCCATAACACAAAGTATAAATAGTAAAAAAAAAATTGGGTGAACGATTTTAATCTGTGTGAAATGATATATAGTCCTGCTCCTGCCCTGTCTTGGCAATGCAATGCAAGCCCCCGCTCTGGTGGAATCTGTGAATTGGTTACCTGTGTTTTTGAAACTGCGACGCACGTGTGGGAGAAATTTGGCAAAGAGTAGTGAGGATTGAGAGTGAGAAATAGTCACCAAACTAGTTCTATGCTCATGTGACGCACCGAAAAATATCAGATTTGAATAAATAGATTTTTAATTAGTATAAGTTAAGTTAATTTTTTATAATTATTTTAAAAAATTAATACATCAATTCCAAAAAATGACCTATTAAAAAATGACAGAATATTAATAAATTTTCACGATTTTAAAATAATAAAGCATTTTTTTAGATGCTCATAAGTTACACAGTCAGAAAAACAAAATAAGGAAATGTATAAATATTCTATTTCTAATTTACGGTGGCCGGTTTCTAAAAATCAAAATAAGAGAATAGGCTACTAAGTGGGTCAAACAGAGGCTCTAATTCATCATAAAGAGAGAATTATTTATTTAAAATATAAATATTTAAATAATATAGAAATAGTCCTAATTTCAACGCATCATAATTCATCATAGAAAGAGAGAGAGAGAGATTCTCCGTGTCCTGATTTTAATTTTGACTGGAAAACAGAAACTCTGTTTTAGTATTATAATATAGATAAGAAAAAAGACTCTTGCATTGATGAAAAAAGAAGTAAAATATGAATATAATATGGTGTATGGCATTTGGAAATAAAAGTTACATTTAGATTTCAATCACAAAAAGTTGGAAGAGACAAAGAGGAGACAAAGCATTTAATAGAAGGGGAAATTGAATTTTTTTCAAAATCTATAGGGTTTTAATGTAGAGAAAAGGAATATGGAAAAACTTTTTCCTTCTTACTCATCTATTTTTCAAAAGTTCTATCTTCTTGGCTTTTCTAGATTTTGTATGATTGACTTGTACTAGGGAGGGACAGAACTCATTACCAAAATCCCCTATTTTCCTATACAAGTTTACGAGGTATTTCTTAAGATTAGATAATTGACGCAATTATTTAAATGTATCAAAGTTCATGATTGTGCTCTTAAGACTTTTTACCTTATGTTTTTGTCGTTCACATGAGAACCTAAAATAACGTATTAACTTAATATACTAATAGTACTTGATGTAGCCGAGGCTATCACGACAGGATTCCGAGGCTGGGATCCGGTATTGGGATCCGAAGCTGGATCAAATCGGAGAAGGGGCCCGACGGGGATCCGGAACGCGGCGAGGGTGGAGACGAGGCCGAAGATCCGAAGCCAAGGGTCGCCCGGTCGGATGTGGGCTGGCCTACGGAAGGTGCAGCCGAAGTTCCTCTGGTTGAAAGACAGCTGGTGTGGGACGGAGCCGAGACACCTTCGGTCGAGGAAGACCAGCCAACGAATGGCGTCGAGACTGGAGGAAGAAGTCCGAGGTCGGTGGTCGAGTCCGACTCAGAGAGGTCGGCGAAGATTCAAACCGAGCCCCTACAGGAGGGAAAGAAGAAGAAAAAACCAGTCAGTAGGAGTCCCGGGCTTCGGCCCTTAGGAACCCCCTCCGACAGTTAAGTTAGTTTCTGAAGATGATTCGATTCAGAAGTCAAAGAGGCGGAAGAAGCAGCTTTAATGCTTTTTGGACTGTAGTCCTTAAGGGTCACGAAGACATACCTTTGGTAATAAATAGCGGTGTATTTATAGCGGAGGATAGAGGATGCTTAACGGTGGTAGCCGATATAGGACTATGTTCTGGGTTTATTGGTAAACCGCCATAGTGCCTAGTCCTCCCATCGGAGTGGGTTTTCTACGGCTATTGGGCCGAAAGGGGGTAGGGCCGCTGACGGGCCAAATGCCGCTTAGTGGGCTGGAGCCTGCTGGGTCGAGGGGTTGCTGAGCCGCTAGCGGGCCGAAGATTACTGGGCCGCGGACGGGCCGAGGACCACTGGGCTGCTTACTGGGCCGAGGGCCGCTAACGGGCCGAAGGCTGCCATGGGGCTTTTTACTGCTGCTGTCGGACTGATCTGTGTTGGGCCTGTTTTAATGGGCCGTATCGGATTTTGCCTCATCAGTACTCATGATTGTTTCTAGCTAGTTATAAAATACCTTTTTTCGATCATACACATTTGATAGCGTAAGTTCATCTGCACATGAGTGCATGGCGGATTCGTGCCACATTGCAGTTAGACAACAGTATAATATGAGTATAATGTTGTCCACTCTATGCTATGAAAAGTAGTATAAATTAAGAAAATTGAAATGGATAAGAAAGATTATAAAAATAAAAAAAATAAAAATCTCAAAACATAAAGAAAATTCCATTAAATTAATAGAGAAAATAATTAAAAATGCACTAGTGAAACATTATTACGTTTCAACATACTTGATAAACTTAGCAAAAAAAGACAACGAAACATAACCAATGTCCGACATTTAAAATTGAATTATAAAATATTTTTTTGGATGATGTACATGGGAGAGCCCAGGTTCATCTGCACATGAGGGTGCATGGTCGATTAGTGCAACGTTACATATAGACAGAAGTAGAATATGAGTGTAATATTGTCTACTCTATTGCTACAAAAAGTAATAATAAAGTAAGAAAATTAAAATTGATAAGAAAGATTATAAAAGTTAAAACCTAAAAATCTCACAATAGAAAATTAATTTATACCAAAATTCCAATAAATCAATGGAGAAAATAATTAAAAATGCACTAGTGAAACATTGTTATTGATGGGGGAGAATCCGACTAGGCCCAGCACTAGGGGGCCGGCCCAAATAAGAGAAAGGGTCAAAGTACATTCAGCCCAAAAAGTCAATCAAACAGAAACAGTCCAGGCGCCTTATTGAAATAGTATAGATTCGGCCCAAGCGATGTGCTCAATTAACGACCATATTCGGTCCAACCGTAGCGAATAATAAACCGAAATGGGTCCGGCCCATTCTGGTTAACTGTTGTCCAACCATCGGCCTATTAACGGAGTATTTCGGCAATTTCCTCTCAAACTCCTAAATATCCTATATCGACTGCTACAAGAAGAGAACCTCCATCCTCTGCTATAAAAAGAAAGGTATTCATTGGGGAAAAGGTACACCTTAAGCACACAAGTTTTTTCTTCCTTCTAAATTAGTCTTCTCCATAGACTGACTTTACCGTCGGAGGGGGTTCTCCTGGGCCGAAACCCAGGACCCTCACTGATCGCTCTCTTCGTCTCGCAGGAGTCTCGGCTGCATTCTTCGCCAACCTCTTCGTCCGAGTCCGTCTCGGCAACTGGTCCTTCGGTTCACATTCGGATTCTACCCATGGAATCCATTAGTGATAGCTTCGGCTACATCACTTAGCGCCGCCTGTAGGAAAGAAGCATAACAACCATGTCTCATCGACCAGTGACCAGACGATCCGGCCAAGATGAGGCGGAGACGCGAGCGACTCCGGCGCAATCACTCCACGCCGAAGGTACTCCGTCCGTCCTTCCGCAAGGTCCCGTCCTCCCAACAATACCGGAGCCCCACATTCCGAGAGATGACCAAGTGGAAGAGCTCCAGCAGCAAGTGCCACACTGATCGCTACTGTTACTTCTTTGGCACCATTGCGGGATATGGTTTCTACTATCGCCTAGCATATGGGGTTGTTGAACCAGCCCGCACAACAGGTACTGCCTCTTCCTCAGTATTGCCCTGTTACTCAACCTGTGAAGGGGTAGCCAACGCCCTCGCGGGCGTTTCACAACGAAGTAGCATCGACGCGTAGTGAACCATTCGGGCCGCAAGGCCGAATTCCTCGCGCTAGTCATCTTATGACGGAGCAAGACAATGCTTCGTCCATATTTCATCCGACCGAGGCCGAGGGACGTTCGGCCGCTACTTTAACAACTCCAGAGCTGTACCGGAGATTAACAGAGATGAGGAAGGAAATGCAGCAACCATATGGGGCACCTCTCGCCAGCACTACCCTGGAACAGACTCCTTTCTCTCCGGAACTTCTAGCCATTGAGGTACCTTCCAACTTCAAGCTACCAAAAGGTCCTCTGTATGATAGAATGACATATCCAGTCTGCCATTTCCAGATATTTTACTTTTACCTCTCTGTCCGGAGGGTTTCTGAGGCAGTCCGTTGCCGTCTCTTCCCCCTCACTCTTGAAAAAATAGCCTCTACTTGGTTTGAAACATTGGCCCCCAATTCCATGCATTTATTAGTACAATTAGGCCAACTGTTTATCGACCAATTCTATGATGCCACTCGGCAATGCAAAACCTCGGCCAGTCTACTTGCCATTCGCCAAGGGCCGACCGAGACTCTTCAAGAGTACTTTACCAGGTTTCGGACCGAAGCAGCCTAGATTCCGAACCTGGATAGCTCAATTGCGGTATCGGCCATCATCAGCGGATGCACAGACGAGGTGCTTCTCAGCTCCATCGAGAAGCGTCATCCTCCTACCTTCCAGGATCTAGTGGCTCGAGCCCACAAATATATCAACCGGGAGGCCCTGATGATGTCCAAGGGCAAGAGTGTGTAGGCGTCCGGAACGTCCCCCGCCGCGAGTACGAGCTTCGGATGGGGGCTCCTCTCCGTTCGCCTTAGCACTGTGGCGATTAAAGGGGGTTAGAAATAAAGTGTGATCGCCAGGAGCATTACCTCTCGGTCCCTGTGCTCCGCAGGATGGTGAGGATGTGATCACGTTCTGTGGGAGTGGGAGATGTTGGTTCCTCCTTCCCTTCCTCCGGCCGGCCAGAGGAGGAGAGCCCGGTACTCTGCACGCGTGAAGGTGGCAAGGATCCCCTGAAAATAATAAACAAAACACAGAATAACCCGATTAGGAATATTTGGTGCAGGATCTACTCATAAAGATGTAAAAAACTAACTAAAATCAGTGGGAAATGCACCGGATGGGTGGTGGGGAGGGAAGGTGACCATATGTTATGGCCACCCACCTCCCGTTTTTTTTAGAACCTCTGTGGGTGTAAGGATCACTAAGTCATCCTACGTGTATGCATGCAAATGAAGAGTAGTTGCGTGTGTGGAGAGTGGAGTGGTATTACTAATGCAATGGAATGAATAAAAAAGTAAAAGAGAGAAGTTAGAGAGGCAAGCCGTGTAAGGAATCGCCATGAACGCAGCGGAAATAAAAATTAATTCCATTGTATCGGTTGATGGGGTTGTAAAACGGACATTAAAACTAAGCGGGAAGAACAGTTCTTCACCTTTGCGGGGTTTCGAATCTCCCGTGGATGATGCCGACTCGTTAATCGCGCACGCGCACGATCTCTGGAGGTATCCACACGAGTTCCGGCAGCAGACGCGATTTCCTCCTCAACTTGAGTGCTGCGACCAGATCTCAGATCCACCATGCGCGGAGAGAGATAGATCCACTTCGAGAAGGAGAGAGAGAGAGGAGAGAGAGAATCTGGGGAGTAAAAATTCATCCAACTAACTTTTTACCACTCCCCCTTGGCCCTCCTTATATAGAAATAAGGATAAGCACAAGAGTTAATCCTCATGATTATCCAAGAGTTTGGCCTTGGATAATTCTCCATTAAATCTTCATGTTTATCCTGCAGCTTTTCACAAAAACCCAGATAAGCATGAAATTTAACATCTCTCACCGTATGACGAGAACTCTTATGTGTGTGACCCTCCAGGCCCATATATCAGTCCGGTTGCAGGCCCATTAAACTTAGAACTGTTTCTTTAGTTTAACATTTATTAATTAACATTTAAACATCGCATGTTAAATGATTAATTTAATAAACAAGTAAATTATCATCCGATGATTAATTCACTTGGCCTTCTGATCATGAACAGCACCAAACACTACCTCATGATCCCAGAAGATATAAGGGATACAGTTCCCTTCAATTGAACCTTTCCGTCTGCAGATGCCGCACAGATATAATCCTTCACTCATGCAATATCCCGATAACGCAAGGGTATGGTTTTATAGTCAAACCCTCTATCGCATTATCCAGATGGATTCCAGTACACAGTTAATATCTAGAAAGACATCTCTTTCATTTGACCCTGGCCAGGGATTTCTGTGTACACATCCATGGGACATTCTCTCTCCAGTCTCATACCAAGAGTGAGTGATCCCTTGTTGTTCACTCAATTACCTTCGCAAGCTTTCCACTGTATCTGAAAGACCGATTATGGTGGACTTAATGGTTAAAGTCCACGAGTCAGAGAATCAAGATACAATGGTCCACAAACAAGGTATCATTGGTGACTCAGGTCTAAGGACCAACTGTGCTACTGCAACGATTGAATTCCCTGGTTGACTAATAGGTATAATTACCATCCATGAATTCTTATTTGGGTCTGTTCAGTGAACTCATTCTCTAATGAGCACCCACTTGTTTGTCTTAGTGTCACCACACGAGTGAATGTGAGATCATTCACCCTCATCACATGAGCAGACATAACTTGTGTCGATCTTATCGGATATTTAATGTCCATCTCAAATATCCTATGATCGAGAACTGTTTAAGACAATTGCCTTAGGATATTGATCTCACTATCATGATCTCATCATGATTCAATATCCCATATATTTGTCTATGGACCTTCATTACGATAGTCGTTTGCGAGAACTATTAAATGAAGTAATAAATGCCTTTATTAATATTCTGAACTAGAATGTACAATGATTGGCTATGAGGCCACCCAATTCTAACATTCTCCCACTTGGACTATAGCCAATCACCCATGTGTCTAAGTCCCATAGACTTAAGGTGACGTTCTAAATTGTTTTGAGACAATGGCTTAGTCAAGGGATCTGCTACATTATCTTCAGATGAGACTTTCTCAACTACTATATCTCCTCGGGCGATGATCTCACGAATCAGATGAAATCGTCTCAGAATGTGCTTTGACTTCTGATGTGATCTTGGCTCCTTCGCTTGAGCTATTGCCCCATTGTTGTCACACAATAATGGAACAGGATCTGAAATGCTTGGAACGACTCCAAGCGCCGAGATGAACTTCTTCATCCAAACCGTCTCCTTGGCCGCTTCAGCTGCAGCAATGTATTCTGCTTCGGTCGTCGAATCTGCAGTAGTTTCCTGTTTGGAACTCTTCCAACTTACTGCACCTCCATTTAACATGAACACAAATCCAGACATGGATTTGCTGTCATCCATATCCGACTGGAAACTCGAGTCAGTAAATCCTCGAAGTTCCAAGTCGTTTCCTCCATAAACGAGAAATAGATCCTTAGTCCTTCTCAAGTATCTAAGGATACATTTCACCGCCTTCCAGTGTTCCTCACCTGGATCAGCCTGATATCTACTAGTGACACTTAATGGATGTGCCACATCAAGCCTAGTACATAGCATTGCATACATGATGGATCCTATTGCCGAAGCATAATGAACTCTATCCATGTATGCTCTCTCTTCAGGTGTCTTGGAAGACATTTCTTTAGAGAGATTAATTCCATGCCTCATTGGAACGAGGCCTCTCTTGGAATTTTCCATGCCAAACCTTTTGACTATGGTATCTATGTACATAGATTGGGATAAGCCAAGCATCCTTTTGGACATATCTCTATAGATCCTTATTCCCAGAATATAAGATACTTCTCCCAAATCTTTCATGGAGAAGTTTTTGGATAACCAAGCCTTTACCGATGACAACATTCCTACATCATTCCCAATGAGTAGAATGTCATCAACGTAAAGTACCAAAAAGGTAATTGCGCTCCCACTGACCTTTTTGTATACACAAGGTTCATCTTCATTCTTAATGAAGTCATAAGATTTGATTGCTTCATCAAATCTTAAGTTCCAAGTTCGGGATGTCTGCTTTAATCCATAGATGGATCTTTGCAGCTTGCATACCTTGCTTGAATGCTCTTTGGAAGTGAATCCTTCATGTTGTATCATATACACCTCCTCTTGAAGGTTCCCGTTAAGGAATGCTGTTTTCACATCCATTTGCCATATTTCATAATCATAGAATGCAGCGATAGCAAGAAGTATTCTGATTGACTTAATCATGGCAACTGGAGAAAAGGTTTCGTCATAGTCAACACCTTGCCTTTGACGATATCCTTTTGCTACAAGCCTTGCCTTGTATGTGTCAATTTGTCCATCTGCCCCGATCTTTCTTTTAAAGATCCATTTACTGCCAATAGGTACCATACCTTCTGGCAGATCAACCAAGTTCCAAACTTGGTTTGCATACATGGACTGAATTTCAGAATCCATTGCCTCTTGCCATTTTTCTGATTCATGACTATTTATGGCTTCTTGGTAGGTTTGAGGATCATCATCCTCATTTAAGTGCACTTTTGTTTTGCCTTCATCGATATGTCCAACATATCTTTCAGGCTGCTTAGGCACTCTACCTGATCTGCGAACCTTTTGTGTATCATCTTGAACAAGTTCTTGAGTCATTGGTTCAGTAGATGAACCAGTGTTGATTTGTGAGTCTAGAATTTCTTCCAGTTCTATCTTGCTCCCACTGTCTTCTTTTGAAAGATATTCTTTCTCTAGGAAGACAGCTCTTTTTACGACAAACACCCTTTGATCGCTGGGCTGATAGAAGTAATATCCAAAACTCTCTTTTGGATATCCTACAAATCTACATTTCTCTGTCCTGGAATCCAGTTTGTCTGGATCATGTCTTTTGACATGTGCAGGACAACCCCAGACTCTAACATGCTTAAAGTCTGGTTTCTTTCCTTTCCATATCTCATATGGAGTGGAAGGTACTGACTTACTCGGAACTTTGTTCAACAGATATGCAGCAGTCAACAGTGCATATCCCCATAAAGAGATTGGAAGTTTGGCATAACTCATCATGGATCGCACCATATCTAATAGAGTACGATTTCTCCTTTCCGATACACCATTTAACTGAGGTGTATAGGGAGGAGTCCACTGAGACAAAATACCATTATCCTTAAGATATTCTGTGAATTCTGTACTTAAGTATTCACCCCATCGATCTGATCGAAGAGTTTTAATACTCTTTCCAGTCTGGTTCTCAACTTCGTTTTTAAACTCTTTAAATTTCTCAAAGACTTCTGACTTATATTTCATTAAATATATGTAGCCATATCTTGAGAAATCATCTATAAATGAAACAAACTATGAGTAACCGCCCATAGCATGAGTGGACATTGGACCACATACATCACTATGTATTAGTTCCAATAAGTCTTTAGCTTTTTCTCCATGTCCTGAGAATGGAGCTTTGGTCATCTTTCCCATGAGACAAGCTTCACAGGTTGCAAATGATTCATAATCAAATGGATCAAGATATCCATTCTTTTGCAACCTTATGATCATGTTCTCATTTATATGACTTAGCCTACAATGCCATAGGTACGATTTATTCACATCCTTATCTAAGCGTTCAAGAGAATTATTTACCAGACAAACATCATATGAAATATCAAGTAAATATAATCCATTCAATAAATACCCAGAAGCAAACAATTTGTCTCCTTGATAAATTGAACAACCTTTATTCTCTAGTTTCATAGAATATCCTTGTCTATCTAAACATGAAATAGATATGATATTCCTAATAATGGTTGGAACATAATAACAATCTATCAGTTCCAAGGAGTCTCCTGACGGCATCTGAAGTCTTGCTGTCCCCACAGTTAACGCAGCAACTTTTGCTCCATTCCCGAGCCTCAGATCCACGTCTCCGCGGTTCAATCTTCTCTTACTTGTTAACACCTGCAAGTTATTGCAGATATGAGAAACACATACAGTATCTAATACCCAGGATGTTGATTCTCTATAGGACAAGTTAAGATCGATCATGAGAATACCTGAAGCTTCACCAAGCTTCTCCTTTGCTTTTTCTGCAAGATAAATCTTGCAGTTTCTCTTCCAATGACCTTCTTTATGGCAGTGGAAACACTGACCTTTATCATTGACTTTAGCTTTGTCCTTTTGTGCCGCCGGTTTGCTTTTCACTTGCTTCTTAGGCTTACCTTTCTTAAAGGTCTGTCCAGCTTTTCTTTTCTTGTTGGTCTTACCAACAAGCATTACACTTGGCTTATCTTTCTGGATAGTGCCTTCAGCTGTCTTCAACATGTTGAGCAACTCAGCTAGTGAAACTTCAATTTTGTTCATATTGAAGTTGATAATGAATTGTGAAAATGAATCTGGAAGGGACTGTAGGATTAAGTCAATGCTCAGGTCATTGTTCATAACAAAGCCCAGCACAGCAAGCCTCTCAATCCACTCTATCATCTTGAGCACATGAGTTTGCACAGATGTGCCATCGCTCATTCTGGTCCTGAACAATTTCTTAGATATCTCATATCTTTCTGTTCTGGATTGTTCACCAAACAACTCTTGTAGGTGATTCAGAATGGTCTTAGGTTCCATGTTATCATGCTGTCGCTGCCGTTCATTATTCATTGAACCGAGCATATAACACTGGACCTTGATAGAGTCCTCCTTCCAATTTTCATACATCATTAATTCATCTTCGTTAGCATTATCACCGGGTTGCACTGGATCTGGTTGATCCAGGACATAGGCTAGCTTTTCGCACCTGAGGACAATCTTCAGGTTGCGTAACCAGTCAATATAATTTGGTCCCGTAAGTTTATTTGCATCAAGTATGCAACGGAGGGGGTTAGGTGACGACATAGCGACCTACATGGAAATATATAAAATGAGCAGATAGTTCTTAAAATCAGATTTAGGACTTTTAATCTAGATTTATGCTCCCACTATTTTTCGGCGATCTGTATTACCCTCTAAGATACAGAACGGGAGATTCCGGTGATCTCCTAGTGGGGATCAGAATCCTTCGGGCAACATGCATGTGACCTTGTGGTAGCACAACAAATCACATCAAGTCCCTTAGGCAGTCAACTCTTGACAGTTGCAACGATTGCAATATCCGATCGATTTAACCCCTGAATCAGAACGACCTTGTGGTAGCACAACAAATCAATTTGATTCAGTTAAGTTTATCCATCATTACTTAGATGACATGAATTCATAGTGCAATCCTTGTGGTAGCACAACAAAACTACACTATTTGTCCATTCATCTTAATGACATCACATGTCGTAGACCTAGTTTAATTCCTAAATCAAACAGACGTTGTGGTAGCACAACAAATCCGTTTGAGATAAGAATTATCCTAAGATCTATAATGATGGTAGGTTACGTGGATTATTCTTAATATCTCACGTTTACAACTTAAGTTTTAAAAGAGGGTTTTTTTTATTTTTGATTTGTAAAAAATCGTGCTATCAATAGTATTTCAATTTGAAGTATCAATATACTTAATAGAAATATATATATGATAGCATAGTCCACAAATATCACATATGTGCAGAAAAATTAAATGAGGATGATCATGGACTGTTAAAGCTACTATGGAATCATCGGAGCCAAACGATGATCCATAATAGGATCCTAATGTGAAAACAGCAACACTGGTTCCATTTGATGCGAGTCCTCCCTCCAGAGGTGTCTTCTGAAGATCCCGTCCTCTTAACTTAATCCGATACATTTAAATACAAAATTCAGGACTCGCAGGTCCACAAATGTACATTTAAATAATTAGAAACCTTGATCTTATCAAGGGGAGTACAATCTTATAGGAAGGTAGAAAGTACACTTGGATTAAGAGAGAGGAGGACACGCAGGTCCTATTTTAAAATACCAAATGAAATAAGCATCGCATCCATTCACATCATTCATCACATGAAAATTCTAAGTCCATGATCATCCCACCATAAAACACATCACATGCATCACAATCATCACATAATTGTTGTTTGGTATTAAATTTTATAAATATAAAATTATAATACCAATTAGTTTTCGAAATAACATTTATTTCAGCATAATCAATAATATTCAAAACATTATTGACAAATAAACTAACTAAACTATTTAGTTATTCTAAATAATAATTCAAACAATTTGAACAGCTAAGTGTAATCAAGTTATGCATGAGATTAGTTTAAAACAATTTTAAACTAGTTAATTTAACAGGAAATTAATTATCTAAAAAAAATTTAAATAATTAACTAACACCCTATTAATAACAGAGCCCTTTAAGTAAATAACAGTTATTAAACACTTTAATAAGCTGTTAATAATCATAAAAATAATTAATAACAATTATTAATTATTCCTATAATTATTCTGTTTTAAAACAATTTTAAAACTGGCTTAAATGGGCTAATAATGGGTTTAATGGGGTTTAAACAGGTATTTAAAAACAATTTTTAAAAATCAGAAAATGGGCCTAGCCCATTAGGGCCCAAAGGCCCGGACCCAGGGCCCTGGCTCGGCCAGGGTCGTACCCTGGCTCGGCCAGGGCGCCGCCCGGTCCGACCGGGTCGGGACCGGGCGGTTCAGCCCGTTTGACCTGATTCGACCAGCCCCCTTTCTTCATGCAAAACTAGAAACCCTAGATTGTGCAGGCCGGCGGCGTTGGGGCTTTGTGGGCGGCACCGGCGGCCACCCCCGGCGGCGGCGGCCCCGGCCGGCGGTGCCCCCGGCGCCGACGACGTTCCCGGCGCCGGCAGGGCCCCCGGCGGCCTCCGGTGAGGTGACAAATTAAGCCCAAAACCCCTCCAAAATCTGATTTTGCAGGGTTTTAAATCCGACTTTGGGCTCGATTTTGAGGACCTCCAAGGGCACTCCGGTGCCGATCTCCATGCCTAATGAGAAGTGGTGACTATCACCAAGAGATCTAGGGATTCTTCCGGCCATCCCAACGCTTGGGATGCACATACGAAGCCGCCGAAGTACCCCGTTTCATCATCACATGACGAACTCCGAAAAACCCAAATAAAAATCCGAAAAATACAGAAAAATAATCAAATCGATCGTGATCATCATATGAACACTAATCTGTCATTTTTAATCGGATTATACTCAAGAACACGTACAATACGGGTTCTTCACGCATAACGAGAAAACACACAAAACGGTGCCGTTTTACAACCGAACCAGCAAACCTGGCTCTGATACCACTGTAAGGAATCGCCATGAACGCAGCGGAAATAAAAATTGATTCCATTGTATCGGTTGCTGGGGTTGTAAAACGGACATTAAAACTAAGCGGGAAGAACAGTTCTTCACCTTTGCGGGGTTTCGAATCTCCCGTGGATGATGCCGACTCGTTAATCGCGCACGCGCACGATCTCTGGAGGTATCCACACTAGTTCTGGCAGCAGACGCGATTTCCTCCTCAACTTGAGTGTTGCGACCAGATCTCAGATCCACCATGCGCGGAGAGAGATAGATCCACTCCGAGAAGGAGAGAGAGAGAGGAGAGAGAGAATATGGGGAGTAAAAATTCGTCCAACTAACTTTTTACCACTCCCCCTTGGCCCTCCTTATATAGAAATAAGGATAAGCACAAGAGTTAATCCTCATGATTATCCAAGAGTTTGGCCTTGGATAATTCTCCATTAAATCTTCATGTTTATCCTGCAGCTTTTCACAAAAATCCAGATAAGCATGAAATTTAACATCTCTCACCGTATGACGAGAACTCTTATGTGTGTGACCCTCCAGGCCCATATATCAGTCCGGTTGCAGGCCCATTAAACTTAGAACTGTTTCTTGAGTTTAATATTTATTAATTAACATTTAAACATCGCATGTTAAATGATTAATTTAATAAACAAGTAAATTATCATCCGATGATTAATTCACTTGGCCTTCTGATCATGAACAGCACCAAACACTACCTCATGATCCCAGAAGATATAAGGGATACAGTTCCCTTCAATTGAACCTTTCCGTCTGCAGATGCCGCACAGATATAATCCTTCACTCATGCAATATCCCGATAACGCAAGGGTATGGTTTTATAGTCAAACCCTCTATCGCATTATCCAGATGGATTCCAGTACACAGTTAATATCTAGAAAGACATCTCTTTCATTTGACCCTGGCCAGGGATTTCTGTGTACACATCCATGGGACATTCTCTCTCCAGTCTTATACCAAGAGTGAGTGATCCCTTGTTGTTCACTCAATTACCTTCGCAAGCTTTCCACTGTATCTGAAAGACCGATTATGATGGACTTAATGGTTAAAGTCCACGAGTCAGAGAATCAAGATACAATGGTCCACAAACAAGGTATCATTGGTGACTCAGGTCTAAGGACCAACTGTGCTACTGCAACGATTGAATTCCTTGGTTGACTAATAGGTATAATTACCATCCAGGAATTCTTATTTGGGTCTGTTCAGTGAACTCATTCTCTAATGAGCACCCACTTGTTTGTCTTAGTGTCACCACACGAGTGAATGTGAGATCATTCACCCTCATCACATGAGCAGACATAACTTGTGTCGATCTTATCGGATATTTAATGTCCATCTCAAATATCCTATGATCGAGAACTGTTTAAGACAATTGCCTTAGGATATTGATCTCACTATCATGATCTCATCATGATTCAATATCCCATACATTTGTCTATGGACCTTCATTACGATAGTCGTTTGCGAGAACTATTAAATGAAGTAATAAATGCCTTTATTAATAATCTGAACTAGAATGTACAATGATTGGCTATGAGGCCACCCAATTCTAACAAGCCGGTTTCCAAATGTAGCCTGAGCCTTCCTCCTTGGAGTATCCTCGAGCTTCTCACCAGAAGGTCTCTTCCTCTTGGAATCCTCCTTAACCCCGAAGTCCTCCAACCTCTAGTCCTTCTTCTTCCGAAATCCTTAACCCCCTGCTCGAGAGGATGTGGGGGGGTTTAAATAGGCGGAGGAAAAAAGGGGGAAAAAAGGGGTCTAAATCCCCGTAAATCACCCTTCAACCAATGGGGGGTGGTCAAGGGTCGGAGGTAGTGGTCGCGGCAGTCGCCGGAGTGGGAAGTGGGCGGAGTAGTGGGGAACGAGGGCGGAGAGTGGAGGAGATCGTGGGGAAGACGGAGTCAAGGGGGTAGTTAAGGCGTGGACGGCCAGGTGACATGCCTCCATTCTTGTGGTGGAAGGCGGCCCGGCTGGCCTTCGAAGGGGGTGGAAGGCGAGGGGTGGCCTTCGAAGGTGGTGGAAGGCAAGGGAGTTGGCCTTCCACGAAAAGGTAGTAAGAAGTGAAAAAGGTGGCTAAAACGGTGGAAGGCGAGGTAGCTGGCCTTCGAGGGGGGTAGAAGGCGGGGGGTGGCCTTCGAAGGTGGTGGAAGGCAAGGGGTGGCCTTCGAAGGTGGTGGAAGGCAAGGGAGTTGGCCTTCCACGAAAAGGTAGTAAAAAGGGTCAAAAGGGTGGAAGGCAAGGTGGCTGGCCTTCGAGAGTGGTGGAAGGCGAGGGGTGGCCTTCGAAGGTGGTGGAAGGCAAGGGGGTGGCCTTCCACGAAAAGGTGAAAAGGGTCGGGATCTGGTTGATGGGCCTGGCTGGTAGTGGGTTTAGATGGCTGAAATGAGGGGATTTTGGTGATGATAGGCTAATGATAGATTGGGTTCATGACCAAAAGGCCGGTCCAAAATCGGTGTCTACAGAGTGCTGCCGAGACAATATCGGCTATTGCCCCGCCAGCGGCTCATCCTCGCCCTGAAGATCATGAACCCTCTCGTAAGAGATATCGGAGAGAAGAATGGGGCCGAGACAAAAGCCGATATCTATAGCAGCGGTACATTCCACTACCAGATCCTCTCTCCCGGATGCTCATGAAGGTGAAAGGCATGTTTCGGCACCCTGAGCGCATCAAGACTGATCCTCGCCGAAGGAACTCTCGAAAATATTGTGAGTACCATCGGAAAACTGGACATTCAACAGACGAATGCCGACACCTTCAGGAGGAGATTGATCGCCTCATCCGGGAAGGCCGCCTGCCGCAATACTGACAAATGCAACCTCAGCAGCAGCAAGGCCGAGACGCCCCCGCAGTGCCAAGGCAACCTCAACTCCCAAATAAAGAAGCACCTCCTCAGCCGAAGGCTACTTCAACCTCGGCAAAAGCATCGCATCAGCGACCTAGCGCCGGATCAATCATGATGATATCTGGAGGACCGAGAGAGGGAGCGCGGCGTCGTTGTGCCGAGGCGGCGTCAGATGTAGCAGCGATCAATGCTAAGCCGAAGCGACCTCGTCAAGAAGACATCGTTTTCGGCCAGGAGGATCTGACTGACGTTCATGTCCCTCATGATGATGCCCTTGTTGTAAATGATGTATTAAAAAATTACGATATTCACCGTATCTTCGTTGATAATGGGAGTGCACCTAATGTGCTTTTTTATGACTGTTTCTTAAAAATGGGTATGACCGAAGCTGATATGAAGCCTCACCGGGGGGCCCTGTTCGATTTTAATGGTGCACCCTGTCGGGTGGAAGGCATCGTCTGGCTACCTGTTATCCTCGGCACAACACCGAGGCAACTAACTATTGAGACGGATTTTGCCGTCGTGAAAATCGATTCAGCCTACAACGTCATTTTTGGCCGAAGGCTGATCGGAGGAATTGGAGTTGTGCCATCGTCCTACCACCAAAAATTGAAGTTTCATACCTGTAAGGATCGAGACTTTCGGATCCGGTTTTCGGGTCAGAACCTGTTGTTCTAACCCTTGTGGGGGGGTGGAAGTTCTGTGTTGAATAGCGTCAGGACCTGGCGACGCGTTTTAAACGGCGTCCACCTTGGCAGACGCATTTTCAGGTGCTGCCACGTGGGTGCCACGGGGGTTGGCCTTGGGCCGCGTGTGTACGGCCCTGTCAGGTCGTCTGAACGGCGTCTGCGGAGGACGACGCCTTTCAGACTGCGACTCTGGGTGTGTCAGAGTACGGCCCTGACAAATTGTCCGATTGGCGTCTGTGTAGGACGACGCGTTTCAGAATCTTGTCAGAGCGGCCGTCACACCACCTGATTGGCGTCCGTAGATGTCGACGCGTTTTAGCCAGTTTCTGGTTAACCCCGTGAGCCCTCCTTCTTTCCCTCATTTTTCTCCTACTCTCCTTCTCTCCTCCTCCTCCGGCGACCGGCGGCGGCCACCTCCTCCTCCCTCTTTTCCTCCCACCATTTCGCCTCTCCCTCCACTCCATCCTCTACCTAACTCACACCACTACCACCTCCACTTCCACTGCGGCGTTCTACTCTCCGGACGGCGGCCGACGTCTCGGTGGAGCAGGGACGACCACGGCGGTACCGGCGGCGGCGTGGGGCAAGAAGGGTGGACGGCGTGAAGCTTGGAGGAGTTCGAGTGTTCGGTAGGGTGACGTTCCCTGTAGCGTTGTGTTTAAGATCATGTTTTCCTCGAGATGCATGTGGTAGAACTTCGGTTTTGGGGGTTAGAATGAGCATGTTTAGGTTTTCTATGGGGGTGTTTGCTTATGAATTGTCTTGCTCTCCGTTTCCCCTCCAGTTTGAATGATTTTTGGGGTTATTTGGGGTTAGAAAGGGAGCCCTCGGGTTTAGGGCGTTCCTGGTTCCTGGGGTTGAAAGACGTCGTGCATGGACGACGCCTTTTTGAAGGGCGTCGGGCCATCACGACGCCTTTTAGACAGGAATCGACTGACAGGCAGATTGCCCGGTCGGGGATTCTGTGGCTAAATGGCGTCATGGGTAAACGACGCATTTTTGAATGGCGTCAGGCGTCCATGACGCGTTTTAACCACAGAAATTCCCTGAGTAAAGCTCTTGGAAATTCCGGATTTTCGTGTTGAATGGCGTCTAGGGATGTCGACGCCTTTTAAAAGGCGACTACTGGTGTCGACGCCTTTTAAGGCCAGAATCTGAAGACTGATTTATATAAACCTGTACTTGGAGCTTGAATGGCGTCGACCTTGGTCGACGCAATTCAAGACAGAATCTCACTAATGCATGCCTGTAAAACGTGTTCATACTGCTAGATAGATGGTTAGCACATATCTTAGTGCACCCGAAAGAGATGGATTCCTCAAGATCTGATGGTTCTATGTGTGTTATGCGATCGCGAGCTTTTCACGTGACCGGATCGCACTGTGTTGGGTTTTCAGTTACTGTGGACCTGGAGTGACATTGTAGCACTTTATCACCCTGTGCTGGTGGGGGCGTGAGCACAGCGCCGGTGGGGGCGTGGGCGGGGTGACGCCTAGCGAGAGAGGGTCACCTGGTGAACCCTGGGGTCAGCTAGTACCGGTGTCGGAGTGGTACATTCGGAGAGTCACTCATGATGGGGGAAGGGGTAGTCACCTGAGCCAGTTGGGCCGGAGTAGCGAGCGTGCTATCCGAGGGGCTACTCCTTGGTCTCAGCGGGTCGAGGTTTTCCCACCGTTGTTTGCACGGTCGGCGGGTTCTATCGAGATGACGGTTGTAGACTTTCTAACGGCTGGTTTAGAGTGTGCATGATTATTATAATTGCAATTGCATGTATTCTCACGTAGAGAATTAGGAATTGTACCTGCCACTACACTTATTGCTTCACCGTTAGCTGTACTTTACACTTGTGGGTGTGTGCGTGGGCAGTGGGGATCGAAGGATCCCTACTGAGTCTTGTTCTTGAGACTCACCCCTGCGGTTTTCAGGTGAGGACTCCCAGCAGACTTAGAGCGGTGTGTGCAGCCGTGTGGTGTACGTCTTCGGCAGTCGTTCCGGGGTATGCCCCGATGTAGTTGTTATTTATTTCTGGCCTGTATGTTTAATTATTTCCTTTCAGCTGGAGTATGTAATTATTTGCTGTAATCGAGTCGCATTGTAATAATTTTAATTTCCTGCACTTTCATTTCAATTCAATGCGATGTGGATGTTTAGCTTAGTTTATTATTTATTTCCCAGACTTACTAGATCCTGGTTTGGTTCCAAATTAATGATTCGGTACCCATTTAGTAATCGGATCCCCGATTATAGGGTGGCGGGTCGTTACAATACCAGTCACGGAGTCGGCAAAGAGAAAGGGAATCAAGAAGCTGCTAGACAATGCTACATGATCTCAGTCAAAGGGAAGGCTGGAGCCGAATCCCTTTCGATCGAATCTTCGACCGAAGCATCTCCAGGAGAAGAGCTCGTCTCTATTCCAGCTCCAGGAGGAGAAGGCCGAACGCTAATGATAGGCTCCGGCCTTGAGAAAGCCGAAGCCGAAAGACTCGCCAGCTTCCTGAAGGAGAACCTCGTCATCTTCGCCTGGTCTCCCTCGAATATGCCTGGAGTCGACCAGGAGGTAGCGGAGCACCGATTGTACGTCAATGCGGATCAATCTCCGGTCAAGCAGAAGCGGCGCATCTTCAACCAAGAAAGGAGAATAGCCAACCAAGCTGAGGTACAAAAGGGGCTGAATACGGGACATCTCCGAGAGGTACATGATCTGGAGTGATGGTGCCCAAAAAAGATGGTAAGTGACGAATGTGTGTTGATTTCACTAACCTCAACAAGGCTTGTCCGATGGACGGTTTCCCGCTGCCTCGGATAGACCAGATGGTGGACGTCACTTCCGGCCATGAACTACTCAGCTTTCTCGATGCCTATTCGGGCTATCACCAGATCCGAATGCATCATATGGACGAGGACAAAACAAGTTTCACAACAGACCTCAACCTATATTGCTACACCCGGATGCTTTTCGCCTTAAAGAATGCTAGAGCAACTTATCAGCATCTCGTCAACAAAATGTTCGCCCCACAGCTCGGCCGAAACATGGAGGTCTACATCGACGATATGCTGGTAAAAAGCCGCGTCGCCACTGATCATTTGGCCGATTTGGCCGAAACATTCTCTACTTTGCGCAGGTACAAAATGAAGCTGAACCCTGCCAAGTGTGCTTTCGGCGTAGCTTCAGGGAAGTTCCTCGGCTATATAGTCACCCGCCGAGGGGTGGAGGCGAATCCTGCAAAGATTGCGACCATCCTTCAAATGCGCCCTCCGGCGAACATCCGAGAAGTTCAAATGCTAAGCGGGTGAATTGCTGCGCTGAGCCACTTCATGTCGAGGGCAGCGGACCATTGTTTCCCTTTCTTCAAGCTACTAAAGAAGACCAACAAGTTTTCCTGGACAGACGAATGCCAATCGGCTTTCGATCAACTGAAAACTTATCTTTCTAATGTTCCAGTTTTGTCTAAGCCAGTCCAAGGAGAACAACTGTTCATTTATATTGCCGTCTCAGAAGCAACTATCAGTGTCGTCTTTATCAGAGAAGAAGATGGTATTCAAAGGCCGGTTTACTATATAAGCCGAGCGCTCTACGGAGCGGAGCTTCGGTATCCAACTCTTGAGAAGCTGGCCTTGGCCCTCGTCTCCTCTGCGAGAAGGCTTCGGCCTTATTTCCTTGCACACTCAATAAAGGTCCTCACGGATCAGCCTTTAAGGCATGTTCTCTCTTGGCCAGAAGTGTCCAAGAGACTAGCTTAATGGGCGCTTGAATTAGGGGAATTCGACATCTCCTATGCACCTCGGACTGCAATAAAAGCTCAAGCTCTAGCCGACTTCATCCCTGAGCTTACTCCTGAGTCATCTTCGGCCCCTCAACCAGAGATAGTCGGAACAAATCCTGAGGCCGAAAGAACTTCGGTTCCAGTATCTTCGGCTACTGAATGGCAATTGTATGTTGACGGATCTGCATGCTCTTCGGGTAGTTACGCAGGGTGGATCCTGGCTTCTCCAGAAGGAGTCGTCACCGAGTATGCCCTGCGCTTCACCTTCCCAGCCACTAACAATGCCGCCGAGTACGAAGCCCTCATATCCGGCCTTCGGGCCGCTAAAAGGCTCGGTGCGCAAAAGATAAAGACGTTCAACGACTCTCAGCTTATCGTTAGCTAGATCATCGGGGAGTACAAAGCCCGAGACGTATTGATGGCGTCCTATCTTCAGGTAACTCACAAAATCATTGACGAATTCATTTCTTTTGAGATCGTGCGGATCCCTCGGGCCGAGAACACTCGAGCCGATGCCCTCTCTTGGCTAGCATCAACACATGATGGATGGGGGGAAGCCGAATGGTCTTGGTAGAAGAGCTATCTGAGCCAAGTCTCCAAGAACCCAAGGTTATGCAAGTGAATGATTCCGAAGGAGAAATCTGGATGACTCCATTAATCGCTTTTATCCTCCAAGAGGAGCTCCGGTCCGATCCAAAAGAAACAAGACGCATCCGGCAGCGTTCCTCTCATTTCTTAATTCTAGAAAATATATTATGTAATAAGTCATTCGGCCGGCCACTCCTCCGATGTCTCGGCCCGACCGAAGCCAATTATGCCTTTCGGGAAGTGCATGAAGGAATCTGCGGAGCACATGCAGGAGAAAGGGCCTTGACCCACAAACTCTTGAGGCAAGGGTATTGGTGGCCGACACTCAGAGAGGACACAGCTAGTCTCGTCTGCCGCTGTGACCAATGTCAGAGGTTCAGTTCTCTCATTCACCAATCAGCAACCATTCTAACACCTCTGTCAGACCCTTAACCTTTCGCCCATTGGGGGATTGACAGTCTGGGACCCTTTCCCATTGCCACCGGCCAGAGAAAGTTCCTTATTGTAGCAGTAGATTATTTCACAAAGTGGGTAGAAGCCGAGCCTCTTGCGTCTATCATTGATAATAATGCCTGGAGCTTCATATGGAAGTCTATTATTTGCCTCTACGGCATCCCTCGGGTGATTATATCAAATAATGGCAAGCAATTTGACAGCAACTGATTCAAAGACAACTGTTCAAGCTTCAGCATTCTGCACAAGTTCACTTCGGTAGCTCACCCTCAAACAAATGGCCAGGCCGAAGTCACTAACCGAAGCATATTACGAGGACTGAAAACTCGCCTCGGCAAAGCCAAAGGCCAATGGGTAGAAGAGCTGCCGAGTGTACTATGGGCTTATCGAACAACAAGCCGAGCCCCTACTGGAGAGACCCCATTTCGAATGGCTTACGGAGTGGAAGCAGTTATCCCTGTTGAAATCGATCTACCTTTGCCGAGGGTTCTTACTTATAATCCGGAGAATAATGATGAAGTCCTAAGGGATCACCTTGATCTCATAGAAGAAACTAGGGATCAGGCTCGCATTCGGCTGGCAGCATACCAACAACGCATGGCCAGATATCACAACGCTCGAGTAAAACCTCAAAATTTTGAAGCCGGAGACCTTGTGTTGCGGAATACCCATGCGTCTAAGCCAGCCGAAGCCGCAAGAAAGCTATCTCCAAACTGAGAAGGCCCTTATCGGGTGAAAGAAGTAATCCGACGAGGGGTCTATCGGCTGGAGACCCTCTCGGGCCAACCTCTCCCTCGTACCTGGAATGTAGAGTGCCTTCGGCGCTATTTTATGTAAAATGTTTTCCCGGGCTTCGACCGGACACCTTAAATGAATACTTTGTTATGAAATATTGTGTTCGGCATTATTCTAAGTCCGTGTAAACTGTACCGGGAGTGGCTTCGGCCATGCAAACCATATCGGGAGTGGCATTATTCTAAGTCCGTGTAAACCGTACCGGGAGTGGCTTCAGCCATGCAAACCGTATAGGGAGCGGATTATTCTAAGTCTGTGTAAACCGTACTGGGAGTGGCTTCGGTCATGCAAACCGTATCGGGAGCGGCATTATTCTAAGTCCGTGTAAACCGTACCGAGAGTGGCTTCGGCCATGCAAACCGTATCGGGAGCGGCATTATTCTAAGTCCGTGTAAACCGTACCGGGAGTGGCTTCGGCCATGCAAACCATATCGGGAGCGGCATTATTCTAAGTCCGTGTAAACCGTACCGGGAGTGGCTTCGGCCATGTAAACCGTATCGGGAGCGGCATTATTCTAAGTCCGTGTAAACCGTATCGGGAGTGGCTTCGGCCATGAAAACCGTATCGGGGGCGGCATGATCCTAAGTCCATGTAAACCGTATCATAGTTGATCCGCGGCCTCGTCTACATCCATCAGCTTTCGCTGGATGAGAGCCTGGCGGCGAGCGAGAGCCTTACACATGATCGTGGCCTGAAAGAAGAAAACGAGAAACATAAGACGAAGCAACAAGAAATAGTAAGTACTAAGATAATTGAAGCTCACTCACCTGGACGGTATAACGAACACACTACCGGGAGAGACACTCCGAAGACAACTCCCAGATTTCATCCTCGGCCATGGGGATGGCCAGGCTCCGTGCAAGCCGCATGCACGTTTGGGAGTCATCCAGACTGTCGTCTGCGAAGACTCCTGTATTCGGATGCCAAGGCTCATGTCTGTATTCCCGGGACATATGAGTCCCGGCCTTCCCAAACGGGAATGAAGCTCCTGTATCCGTTGCCGTCGTTGCGGCTGGAGGTGAGTCACCCCTTTGCAGCTGAGGTAGTGAGGCCGCTAGTGGTGCCTCCCGCTGCGAGGTGAACCTCTTAGCCGGCCGGGCGGACTCTCTCTCACCGTGGTTGCCCTGCCGCCACCTCCTCTCGGAGCGCTCGCTCCCATGGGCAACAGCCTTACCTTTCTCCCGTCTCTAGCATTCGGGAGCAGCCGCGGCCGCCCTTCCTTCGGCGGAGGCCGCCATCTGTCGGACCGGAGAAGCGTCCGACACCGATATGACATCGGCCGACAGCCCTTCGGCTGGGCGCGGCCGGGACGGACGGGAGGGCACCGGTTGTGTTGAGATCCGGGCCATGAGTGATCCGAGGCCGGACATATCTGAAAGTAAAACGAAGAGTTAGAAGAAATTCGGTGACGATCGTATGACCTAAAGCCGACTTACCCTCGGCTGCAGCTTCAGCACCCTCGGGCGGATGACGGGCTTTGGCCGGGGCCCTGGTTATCGCGGTAGCTCTCGCCGCGGTCTCTCCCGAGGCTTGATCAGGAGGAAGATAGGGAGAGGCCCAAGCAGGAGAATGCGATGGGTCCGGCCAAGCTCCCATCCCAACACGCCTGTCCTCGTCTTCTAGAAGCTCGGCTATATTGAAGGGAGCGTCATCCTCAAAGAGATGGGCATCGGCAAGCTGCCCGAGGCTGAGGGAAGGGCTATCAGAAATCCCCTCGACTAGGGGTCCCCATTCGGTAGGGAAGGGTCAAACACTTTTATTTCCCTCCGGTAGAGTAATGAAGAAGAAACCCTCTTTCCAATGATGAATGGACAAGGGCTTCCCGGAGAAGATGCTCCGGCTGAAGCGGGGAATGAAGCAGAACCAGGAAGATTTTCCCTGGGGTTTGATTTTAAAAAGATAGCGAAAATATTTACAGAAGGAGAGAGACCGAAAGCAGAATTAAGGGCCAAGAAAGCATATACAGTCCGCCAGGAGTTCGGGAAAAATTGAGACGGAGCCAGTCCGTAGAAGTTCAAAAGATTAATGATAAAAGGATGAAGGGGAAGACGAAACCCAGCCCGAAAGCTGTGTTCGTAGATTGAGAAAGCACCCGGCCGAGGGGAGTTGGCCCTCGTATGCTTCCCAGGCCGGATGGGTGTCATCCAGGAAGGGATTAGATTCCAAAGAGTAATGTCCTTCAGCGATTGAGTGCTAAGGGCAGGAGCCACGACCGAAACTTGCTCGGTCGGACGGCGGCCGGAAACAAAAGGCTCGACGGGAGTAGGGACTGATTCGGTTTCGCCCGCCATATCAGAAGGGAAGGAGTTCAAGGAAAAAGGAGACGATAGAGAAGGCTGAGGAGCAAGTTTAGACGAAGAGCAGGATGAACTGCTCTCGGCCGAAAAAGAACTACTGGACATGTATCAAAAGCAGAAAAGGCTGGAGCTGAGGCTTATCCTCATATTAAGAACTCCCCAGCGATCGACAAGACGTCCTCGGACGGCCTCGATGGAACACTCGCGGCTGGAGAAGAAAAGACGTGCGCGGTGCTGCTCACAGGAACGCTCTGGCGCGAAGAAGAAGAGAGAGAAAGTGAAGGAACATTTCTGAGGCGAACGAAGCCAGTATTTATAACGGAACCTAAGGGGATCGAATGGCAGACCAACGGCCGAGATCCTCCGACCCTTCGGATGCTCCTCGCTCGGATGTTCGCCACGTGTCCCGTCCTTTGTCATGATGACGAGCGGGCTGCATGTTCGCCAACCTCTTCGTCCGGATCTGTCTCGACAACTGGTCCTTAGGTTCACATTAGGATTCTGCCCTCATAATCCATTAGTGATAGCTTCGGCTACATCAGTTACGTTTCAACATATTTGATAAACTTAGTTAAAAAGACAATAAGATATAACCAGCTTCCGACATTTAAAATGAAATTATAAATTTAATTCATAAGCTTGTCACTCGTAGCAATATAAGAATTATTTAAATATTTTATAAATATGTAGAAAGAATAGCAGAAGGATAAATCAAGTATATACATATATATATATATATATATATATATATATATATATATATGTGCTATTGTGAGAACCGCACCCTCGGTGCGATCTGACCACACAGTCCAAATCCTCCCTTTCTTGTGTTGAAAAAAATAAAAATTATTGTAAAGTTTTAAATATTCAAGTGACCTTTCAGGATAATTTTCATCCCTTGAAGTTTAATTTTTACTATTTGATCATATCCGAATTAATTGTAACATTCTAATCTTATGCGAGCAAATTAATAATCAATACTAAAACCAGAGCAGATGGGAACAACTCTAAAGTTATTCCGACATTTTTTATTTTTGACTATTTTTTCATATTTTTTAGAATCAGAATTTTTCAGATCGGATAGGATTGGACAGTGAAAATAAACCCCCAAGGGATGGAAATAATTCTAAATAGGGAATTAAATATTTAAAAATTTATGATGAATTTATTTTTTTTTAACGTGGGCATGAGATCAAAACAATGCATGCAAAAGGATTCAACACGCCTCCCCCTCCCTCGAAAACCCACTCACCCCATGTTAAAAAAAATAAAAATATATATATTTTTAAAAATATTCATATAGGGTCCTTAGGATTGATCACATCTCCGGGACTTTAATTTTCACCTTTTAATCTTGAAAATCAATTGAAAACATCCAATCGAACATGCATAAAAAATTAATGTCTAAAAATGTTAAAAATAGTCTAAAAATAGAAAATTCATCAGATTAGTCCTTAAGGTTGATTCTATCCCCTAGGTTTTAGTTTTGATATACAAACAATGACTCATTTAATTTAACGGCTACGGTTAAGTTTTTTGATCCAACAATGAAAATTAAATAAAAAATGATAAAAAATCACCTAGACGGGGTATTTGAATATTTTAAATTTTTTATATATTTTTTTTAAATCAGGGTGGAGGGTTATCGGAGGGTACCTTTGTAAGGATTGAGGTTTCAGATTCAGTTATCGAGTCGGTTTTGATGTCGGACCCCTTGATTTAGGCCCTTGTGGGCCTAGTGCATGGCCTCTTAATCACGTCAAGATGGCGAGACCCGCTTTTGAAAGGCATCGGCCTTGAGAGACGCGATTTAGGAGTCATTCGGGGGTGCCGCGTGGCAAACGTTACGGCGCCAGTGTACGGCCCCGGTCTTATCGTATGAATGGCGTCTTGTATGGCCGACACCATTCAAACATCTGCTCTGAATGGCGTCTTGCATGGCTGACGCCATTCAAAGATTTGCGAGTGTACGACCCATTCTCGTCGTTTGAACTGCGTCATCTAGGAACCATGCAATTCAACTGGGTCGATGTTGACGTCCCGAGCCCTCCTTCCTTTTTATCATTCTCTCATTTCCTCTATCTCTCTTCCCTCTCTCTGAATCCCTCCGTTCCTCTTCCCCTTCCCTTCCTCTTCTCCTTCTTCCTCTTCCACCACTCCAATACCCTCCTACCTCTCACTACTACCACCACCATCTCCTCCGCGACACTTAACTCTCCAGACGGCAGCTGACATCTCGGTAGGATGACGACGTCCACGGTGGTACCAGGGGCGGCTTGCAGTGTAGCGGATCGGCGGCGAGGAGTTAGGAGGAGTTCAAATAACCGGTAGGGTAACGATCCTTACATGTAGTCGATTGCTTTAAAACCATTATTTCCCGCTTTGAAGCATGCTATGGTTATGCGGGAGAATTTTTGGACTTAGAATGAGCACGTTCTAGGGGGATGTGGGTTAGAAATGATGTTTTCGAAAATAGATTAGCATGTTATTGTGATTCATGATTTTTTCCCCCCTTACCTCTTTTGTGTTTTTCATACTTTTTTGGGGGGGAGAGAGACTCGTGTTGTGGCTCGGTGGAGACCGAAGGAGAGCTCAGTCTCGGACATAAATGGCGTCCCCTTAGGCCGACGCTATTTGAGATAGGCGTAGACTTGAGTCGACGCGACTTACGCCCCATGTCCCCGGTTCCCAAGGCCAGTGTGGGATAGGGAGTTGAATGACGTCGGCCACAACTGACGCAATTTAAGACAGAATCTCATAATTCATGCAATTAACATGTGTGCATATTGTTAGACAATCCCGTTAAATGCATGCTTGAAATCATACATTGGGGGCAGGGATTCATGTGATTAGATTGCATTGTATTGTGTTTATGCGATCGTAGACCTAAAGTGACAGTTATTAACGCTTGAGATCATGTGTCGGTGTGGGAGTGACGCAGTGTCGGTGTGGGAGTGACAAGGTGACACCTAGTAGGCGAGGGTCACCAGGTGTATCCCGGTGTAATAGCTAATACCGGTGTGAGAGTGGTACACTTCGGAGTGTTACTCGTGGATGGAAGGAGACATAACCACCTAGAGCTAGACAGGCCAAAGTAGCCAGCGCGCTATCCGAGGGGTTGACATTCCGTCCTAACAGGTCGATGTTTTTCCAGTTGGCTTGGTAGTTTCTTATGTGTTCCTTTTCAGTAGACGTGTGACTTGTTTACTACTTTACTTACACTTATATTGCCTATATCCTTGTGCTGTTGCGATTGTGGGTGCGTGTGTGAGAAGTGGGGATCGAAGGATCTCTACTGAATCTATTCTGGTGTGACTCACTCCCTACGATTTCAAGTGAGGGTTCTCGACAGGCATAGCGTGATGGGATTTTGTCTCGAGTTGCGCGTCAGCAGCCACTGTTCCGGGGTATGTCCCGATGTAGTTATTCTTTCACTTTTGAGGCATGTACGCATAATTATTTCTTTCAATTGGATTATGTAATTATTTGCTGAGTCGAGTCGAATTGTAATAATTTTTAATTTATGCACATTCTTTACAATTTGATGTTGTGTTGATTGTTTAGCTTAGTTTATCATTTATTTTTCAGACTTATTTAAGATCATGGTTTGACTTTTAATTTTAATGATTCGATATCCATTTAATAATTGGATCTCCGATTATAGGGTGGCGGGTCGTTACAACGTCTAAGTTAGATGCGCCCTGAGACGCATTATATCCGCCTATATATATGTAGCCCTCAAATGATGATACGTAGCAGCAATGACTGAGTTCATGGAGTCACTCTATTGAGCTAGAATCAATGACCCGTGGGGTCACTCTAATGGGCCGAGATAAGTAGGCTAGTGATAAGTTGATAATTTTGATCATTTAAAAGGGCAATCGCACGCATCATACTCACAGTTTTATGTGTAAAATAATATAGAATGATAGATAATTTTGTACCGATCCTAACGGTACTAATTTCGTTAAATTCCAAGTCAAAAACATCATCATTTCATGCAATTGCGGTTTTCTCAACAAAATCGAGATTAAACAATTTATTTAAGTATAAATGTAATTTTATTCATGATAATATCCTAATTTACATTTATTTTATATGAACATGACATGAAGAAGATGCAGTGTAATTGGCTAAGTTTATGGTCGTTTGTGGGAACGACGGAAGTTCGAATCCCAGCAAAATCGGCTTTATTTTGGCAAAAATACTAAAGTAGGGGTAAATGGGTCATTTGTTATCTTAAATGATTGCCCTAATTTTTACCCCAGAAGAGAACAAGAGGAGCCAGCCGCCATCCACTTTCTTCCTTTCTTTATTTTAAAATTATCTCTCCTTTTTTAAAAGGTTTCTTCTTCCTTTCTTCTCTCTCTTCTACTTTTTCTTCTCCCTCTTGCCTTCTCTCCCTTTCTCTCTCACTTTTGTCTCCCTCTTTGCTACAGTACCCGCGCTACAGTACCGCGGTACTGTAGCACCTCTCTCACTCTCTCTCTCTCTCTCTCTCTCTCTCTCTCTCTCTCTCTCTCTCTCTCTCTCTCTAACCAGCGGCTGTCAAGGGCAAGAGGGGGACTCAAGGCACTGTAATTTACGACTGGAAGGAGTCTAGGGCGGCCAAGGATCCGCGCGAAGGACTACGATGGCTGCAAACACCAGTTTTCTCTCTCCATCTCCTCTCTCTCTCTAATTTTTGAGTTCTCCATATTACATTGTATTTCGAACATTTTTTGTAAAAGTTTCCTTATGAAAGTCATATTATTTTTCAACGTAAATGTCTCTGTAAAATTTTATACAATTATGTTAATGAATGACAGTAGCTCCTTTGAAAAAAGTGATCTTTTCTCCCTCTTTTTGTTCTACAACTTTTATTTTTTTCTTTTATGGACACCACTCAAACTTTATATTCTACTTTTAATTAGTGTTTTAAAGGTAGTCTTAGTTTAGTAGATGGTCTGATTATGTTCGTTTAGGGGTGCTCCTTTTGTGAGTTCATGGTAAGTCCGATTAGCTTCAATTGTTATTTATTAAATCATCATGCTCCATCTTCTTTCTTCTCTATTTTTCTTTTAAAAAAATCAAAAGTTTTCAACTTTAAAAATCTACTTCCCTGTAGATTCGACTCGAACTCACCATTGCTATTGTTAAAAATTCAATTTGAATGAACCGATTAATTTAAATTATTAGCTTTAATTTTTAACGGCACAATCTTAAACTATTAGCTAGTCATTCTCATAGATCGAGAATGACGAGTCTTCTTAACTTTTATAAATTCCAGTGGGGTCACAGGACCCCACTAAAATAGCTTGAATCCGCCACTGCATGGTAGAACAAATGTGAGAGAGAGGACAAGGAGTAATTTTCTCACGTAAGGACTCCAGAAGAGAGAGAGAGAGAGAGGGAGAAATTTTACTTTTATTCTCACGTTTCTCCTTGCCTTCCTTGTCCTCCTCGATTCCCCACATATTGCCCATGCCCATGGCTCTGACTGGGGGCGTGTTGATCGGTTGTGCCAGTGTTCAAGGCCATCACTGCCGTCGCAGGACCTCGCTCTGCATGGATGAGTCTCCCTCGTTACACAGCTTGCTTTACGAGCCAAGTAATGTTCAAAACTACCGCCGTCCTACGGGAAGTGTTTAGGGTTGGCGTGCTGACACGAAGCTTGCAGTTAGGTAGATAGATGTCTTTGAGGAGGCATAAAGTGGAAGACGAAAACTATTTTATCGTAGCTAAGTTGGGAGACTACTGTGAGCAATTTTCTAACCAGCGAAAGTGTTGGCTGAAGTCAGAAGTCGACGAAGGTGTCGATAGTGTAGGTGGGGGAGTCTATCACGGCCGAAGTCATGATCTAAGTTTGAGGTGTTGAGAATGCTGACACATGGCAGAATAAATAAGAGAGAGGATAGGGAGTAGTTTTCCCATGTAAGGAATCCACAAGAGAGAGAGAGAGAGAGAGAGAGAGAGAGAGGGGGGGGGGGGGGACAAAAGCATATAGATGACCTCGATCTTCATTAAATGATTCAAAAGAACTAGAGAAGAATGAAGACAAAACAATTGCATGACTTTATTAGTTATTAGCAGAAAAAAGTCTTACTTGGTGGGTTCATCATGGAAGGAATCCGTGTCGTTTTCTATAAACGCGTATGACCTCGATCTTCATCCTAGTGATTCAAGAGAAGAATGAGGACAAAACAAGGACTATTTTCCTCATACGTGCGGCAAAAAGGGCCGTGCATGACTTTAGTTATTAGAGAAAAGGAACCATACATGGTGGGCTAATCATGGAAGGGATCCGTATCCTTGTAAAAAAGCTAATCAAAGATGGATGTTTCACAAAAAGACCCTCCAAAATGCGTCAAATCTCGGTTGGGGAACCATACTGCTGGACCTAAGAGGACGGCAGCCTTAGGCCTTTGTTTGGATGCAACTTTAAAAACTGGATGCAACTTTAAAAAACGTAGATAGAGTTGTCATAAACCCATTTTATCACAAATCGAGTTATGGCAAACGCGAGAGAGAGTCTCCAATATAAACTAATTATGGAACAATTTTGCATTTATCATATACACGAATTTGTTAAAAAAACATGTGTACATTTTTTATAGCTTGCTCCAAACAGGCCCTAAGATTTATGGGGTCGAAACCCTGGCCAACCAAGCATCTCCTTCTGACCACGTTAATTTACATGATCAAAGCAAAACCACAAATTTTAAGTACATATATAACAAATAAAATAGGCATAATTTAAATAAACTCACAATAATAACATGTCCATAGAAGCCACGAGCATCGATCTAATTTCATCAAAAGATCACCCTATGTTATCATTGTTATTACGTTTTTAACTAAAATGAATAATTTGATAATCAGAATTAGAAACGTGTGTTCTTTTTCTCAACAGAAATAAGAGGAGAAAGTTCATATCTTTATCCAAAAAAATCTTTATGTGTCCTAGGGAGGTTTGCATGCTCAGTTTTTTCAAAGAAATGGAGAATAGCGAGAAAAATTTTATAGAAGACAACTAATCTCAAGAAATAACCTATCCAGAAGAAACAAAAACGGTGTTTGCAAAATTTACGAAAACATGTCTAAAAAATAAAAAGCATGCGTTGACAATGAAATATGAAAAGGAACTGATATCAAAACTGAATTTTAAAATTTAAAATATGAATTAAATTTTAATAATTAAAATAAATTAAGTCTCCTAAAGAGCAAGATGCATCACTTGACCTAACATTCTTCGAATGAACCAACCTACCCTAAGATATTGGAAGGTCAATTGAGATCTTTTCTACTTTCTACGTACCATTTGCTCTTCACTTAATCTTATTAAATCTAACATACTTTAAAAATAGAAACCAAGCCCCACGTAAAAATGAATACAAATGAGCTATAGAAAGAGGAGTAAGCTCTCTATGTTTGGCCCCATTTGTCAACACTACAGGAGAGGAGATTTGGAAAATAGTGTCCCATTTTTTTCTGCAATCACTTAAAAAATAGATTCTTGAAGAATTTGAATAAGAAACTGAGAGAACATATAAAGCCGCCACGTACCCTGAACAGATTTCAAAAGATATTTAATACTCAAAATGGTGCAACGATAATTCCAAAAACGTCTTTCGTTAACAATATACTGTTCCAGATTTTAAACCATTAACTCACATAGTGTTAACAAGCGGAGACTTTGAAAGGCTTGGATGAAGTGGGCACGTGAGACCAAGACCGCAAGGGTAATTGAAAATATCTTGTTTAGGAGCCGCACGGAAGATGCCGCCAACGTGCACTACAGGATTGACCATGGACATCCTCACACCTGCACTCCTACACAGCAGAAAGAACTTGAGTACCCTTCAACCTGGCGTGTATGCAAGTTACAGGCTAATCAATTCCTCGAATCGCAGACTATACCTCCACAAATGTACCGGGAAGTCCGACCTTTATCTGGTCCTGGATGTAGAACCCAACATGTTAGAATGTTTCAATGTCCCCTTCAACCATAGAAGACCAAAATGGAAAAGAATAGCTAGACGAGCATGACACGACTACGCCCATAAACAACAGAGAGAAACAACAAATCTTTCAAGTGGCACTAAAAGGGAGGGGAAAACAGGCCTTCCGTTTGACTCTACAGTGTAAAAAAGGCACCTTCTTCCCTTATAAAAACAAAGATCCAATCCACATTTAAATGTAACCATAGTCTTCAATTTGTCTGGGTAATTGACTCTTCCCCTTTGCTGCCTTCCACCGTCTCATGAACAGTTGCCAAGTTGCTTGTAACTTCACCCTCTGTGACAGAGCTAGTATTGCTGACGTTTCGAGCGAGGGCGCTCCCAGGGGCAAGGGGGCTCGTCTTCCCAGAGTTGGAAGCAGAACCAGGCTCCTCAGATTGTCTTGGCCCGTTTAAGGCATGACAGTGCGGACAGTAGTAATTTATGTGCGGGAAATCCTCTTTTCTGGCAAGTCCTGAACAAATTACAAGAAGGCCATTGCAACCTGATCATCCTCCCCACCTTTTCATAGTTAATTATTAGAAGAATACCGAAAACAGAGAACGCTTGCATTCACTCACCATTGTGCATACGGCAGTTTCCACAAATAAGTGCATAGCACTGTGTTGGATCTTCACCCACAAGCATTGCAGCGATCCGAGCAATCCATCCTCCATCATTAGTTCCTGGACCTTTGTAGTGTTCAACTACTCTCTGAGTCGGAGCAAGACCCTCTTGAACATCAGGGGCAAGCTCAGGTGATGTTTCATGGCCAAGTTGCTGCACCATGCTGCTCCCTGTGCTGTGACTTTTGGTATGAGGTTGTTTCCTATTCCGAAGTCCATCAGATGGAACCAGCTCAACATCATTGCTCTTCCCCGATGGGTTAGATTCATCTCCTACATAAACTTTCAAACCAGTGTCTGTCCCTAGCTTAGAAGCCAAAACAGCTGCCGCAGCAGCCTTGGCTGCAGGATCAAGATCATATCTCTGTACGGGGAAAAATGAAAGTGAATAGAATATAGGGATAAGCCAGAAAGTGAATAGAATATGAGTTATACGACAATAAGCAAGCAAAGGCACAATATAAAAGAGAAACGTGCAGGATTTTGGACCAAGAAGATTTTTTGACATAAAGATTAAACGTGTGCTGTGATCACCTGGATGAGCTGCTGTGTGGTGTAGTAGTTAGTTCTCTCTTTAAGTTCATCAATCTTTGCCTGCCTTTCAGCTCTCAGTCTTTCGAGCATCTTCTGGTCCCTATTGTCAACTACAGATGCACAGATATGTTATTATTAGGTTTTGAAAATACACCTTCAGATGTAAAAAGTTCTTATCATAACTAAAATGCACACTCTTAGACCACAACAAACATTAAAAAACGGTCCATATCATAAAGTGTACCATACAATAGTGACCAAACCAATTACATGAATGAACATATAAGACTGAATCTACCATAGCTCAGATAAGGTGATCAAAACAATGCTACTCTTCCTCACAGGTTTTCTTGCTCTTATTAACAAAAGCAAAACCATAAGACAAACGATAGGCAATTTAGTATTAAACCCACACTGTAGGAGCACCATGGAAAATCTACTGATATTTGGCTCAAGCAGATACATAAAACATTAGGGCTTAGAGATTCATAGCCATTCTTGGAAACCCCTGCTTAATCTGCTTCTTAGATCAACTGACTCTGGAGAAAACAGCCTACTTATGCAAAAATAGTGTACTTAATGGAGATGATTATCCATAGTACACCCCTCGACTCCCTTAAGGTGCCGAATATTTCAAACAATAAGCCACATGCCAATCACTGTGGAGGTGATGTCAGAAGCACCTTAAAGGAGTGTGTCAAGGGAGTAATAATACATTTCTCATTGAGAAAGTCTAGACCCAAAACGGAAACTCATTGAATCAACATCGTTAATACCTGTTTATGGGATTCAGATAGAAGACACCAAGGATGCCCAGGAAGCAAGAACACAACCTGATAAGAATCATCAACAGAAACTCTACTGCTTGATGATTTAAGGGGATTTAAGTAGTTGAAAGATCAACTACAGTCTGTAAAAAAGAGATTGAGATTGTAGGAAGGAATACAAGTGATGTGTTGGAGGACAGTGTGCAAGAACTGCCATTTTCTTTTCATCATCCATTATCCTCCATCAAGCTTCAGACTATCCTTCACCATCTGTTCTTTCCCTTTTTCCTTTTAAATAGAAATGCTAATATGGCTCAAAACTTGAAAGAATGATGGAGGTGTCCTTGCTTACACCATATTCATCCCTCCTATAGATTTTTTTCTTCCTTTTTTTTCCTTTTTAATATCACAGATAACCATAAAAATACATTCTAGTCCAATTTTAAAGATGGTGGATAACTGCCAGATCTGGGCCAATCCCAAGCAACAACTTCCCACCACCCCATCTGCTGGAAGCCTAGTAAAACGCCAAAGGCCTCTCTGAATGCAGATTTGCAGCATTGTTTGCTGCAGCTATTGCCGTTCTTGGTGCTTTATCCCCCCATGAATAAAGCACAGGGAAAGAATAGATGGAGATATCTTAGAAGAGACACCACAAGAAGGATTAATGGAAGCCCCCCAGAGAAGAAGATGATGAACCCTGGAAAGATGAAGTTCAGAAGATGAACAGTTGGTTCAGGTAGTCGGCAGCCTCCTTCGGAGTTAACCGGGGGTACCCAACCCAAGGTCAACATAGCAAGGGAAAATCCAAACAGAAATCAGAATAACTTTGTATGATTCACTGTCCCACCAGAATACTTATTCTTCATTTTATTTATTCTGAATCCAAACAAGGCCTTTAACTCAACAACCAAGGCAAAAACAACTGATCCATTGAGTTTAAAGCTTAAAAAACTGCAGCATAAACTGCTTAACATTTTCTCTCTTTTGAGGGGGTGTAGATTGATGGAGGCATGGGAGGCCATCAATTGACACAAACACTGAGTTAACCACACAGGTGCTGGGTCCACACAGCTAATGTCGGTAATCATGTGACTAACATAAAACTTTAGAGCACTGTCTTTCTTGTATCTGTGGTTACAGCATATTTTGGGAATTCCAGCTGACTGCTGGAATAAGATTTTTAACTTTGTATAACGTTCTGTTTTGAGTTTTTTCAGGGTAGGAATCTCTCCTACCCTGTTGATTGTACTTTCTCTATTTATGCTTAATAAAATTGGTGGTACAATCCATGCTTTCTTTGAAAAAAGAAACATAAAACTTTAGTATCAAGGGTAAGGTGACAAGTGTACCACGGCATGTACATGCTTATATAAACAAATAAACACAGACTTTAACCTTATTCAATCTAAAGACTTACAAGTGCTTCATTTGCAGACTAAACAGTAAAAGAAATTAGGTTCGCTGACAGTCACACCTTTTTTTAATTGCAAACAGCCACATCTAACATTCAGATGTTGATAACTAATGACAAGAAGCTCCCGATACCTTGCCCAATAGGCAATTCATATTATTAATTTACAAATTGCAAATTTCTCAGCTTTAGAAAGAATTCAGATTGGAGAAGAAACCAAAGAATAAAAGAATTCTGAATTCCCTTAGGTCACTAACCTAAGCAAACAAGTGAATCATTAATCATTCCCTCCAAATCAACATGAAGCACATGTGGAAACCGTCCCGCAAGACAAAATGGAAGTGTTTCATCAGCATTCTTTTCCAAACTAGCAAGGGAATCTGCATCCCCTTTCCTCATTCCTCCCAAAATCCCAACCCTATAAAGCCAAAGAAGAGCAGCATTGCTCCCATTTTCAAACAATTTCCCTCGTAGATTAACTTTGGAGTGGGGCTGACAGAGAGAATGAGGGGTGAGGAAGGACCTTTTATATTGCATAAAAACCATTCTCCAATCATATACCCATGCCCAGGTAAAACTGTGAACAGACTGAACATAGACTAACAAGACAGTTTGATGAACTACCTTATCACCCAAGTCAAATCGACAAATGGCAGTCATGGCTACATCTTCCCACCTCCATCAAGGCCTTGGACTACAAGAGACACAGCCAGCTTCTTTGCCATGTCAACTCGATCCCTTGTCTGAACTCTGAAGTGGTACTCCAGTAGGCCACATGTCAATTACCCTACCGCCATGTTGGAGTGGTTCAGGTTGCCATTTTCCAAGTAGGTTTATGTACCTAGTTCAGATCAACCTCTTTGAATGAACTCCCTCAGTTAAGCAATCAAATCCAACTTCACCTTTCCATTCAACTTTGAAAAGTCAAAAAACACACCCATCTCCGCCTAAAGAGTTGGGCCAATCCAGCCATTCAGTGGAAAGCGGAGACATGTAATCAAAGCATTGGACTTGGTTGCCTCCTCCTGACTCCATGTGCCTTTTGGGTTCATTCACTCGCACTAATGCAGCCTTTCCACCCACATCTCTCCACCTCATCGTCCCCTCTTGCCCCTTCAACTGATCCTCAGTTGCCCCTTTTTACTCTGCCTAGAAGATTCACCAAACAGTTTGAGTGCCCCATACGACGCCTAAAAATTTGCGATAAATTCATCCAACTAGAGATGAAAAATGTGCTATGAACTGATCCAACTAGAGCTGACTTGTAAAAGGACTCGTAGTTGACTCATGTGAGTTAGCAACCTAGCAAGTTTTCTTATTAAGAGCTTAACCGTTAATAGGCAGACTTATATCATATTGTATCAAGTGACCCTAGACTCGATGTTAGTCTAAAATTTGGGCCAACTCATTTGTCATGGAGCAAGTTAAATTAGTTGGTGAACCACAGCCTCCCCCAGACCTCCCAGCTCTATTCTCAAACATTCCATGGCAAATGACCAAACACCAAAGACAAAAAGCAGGCTTACTTCCATGTGAACTGGAAACCTCCATTGCCAACTAATCTTACCATCACCTAACCCTAGGGTAATGCACATTTCAAGGTCCCTCATTTTCTACTAATATGTGAATAGCTCCACTCAAAATGGCTGCCTTCTTCCACTGTAGATGACAAGGCATGCCAGCAAAGTTCCCCGAAGCAAAAAGCTTTCAATATCCCTGAATCTTGAGACTCCATTATTCCCTATCAGTCACTCCTTGCTCCATTACATATGCCTCACCCTCAAGCCGCTCCTCTAACCTCCCCATTGGAATATTTTCGCATCAAGCGTCCCCAACCCAGTTTCCATGCTAGCAAGCATCCCTTGTTTCTCAACTCACCACTAGAAGCCCAGCCATCTCATGCAGTAAAACATCCATGATTCCATGTTCTTCACATGGAATATCAATTGTGACATCAGGACAGACCACTTACCCTGGGCTACATGTCTGCCAATAGGAAGATGGAAACAGCCATGTAGAGCCGTTCTCCTCTATCACATAGACCTCATGACAGGAGCAAGTGGTTCCCTCCCTAGACACTCCCAAATGTAGCATCCCACACTGACAAACTCTTGTGGCTAGGTGTCATGCCACCCCAACATCCTCTCTCAAACAATGTAGACATATGATACAGAATTTAAACCAACACTGCATTACATCCTAATCTGACATGCCGATAGATGCTTTTCTCATACCCCAAACCTAATCATAAATCAAAAATTCCCAACTGACTTAACAGGTACCATTTACAGTGACAGAGACATACACACACCATTACTTGAAAGGAAGGTTAACATATCAAACAAGTTTAGCATGAATGAAGGACAATATGAACCAAGGCCAGCTCGTTTACATGTTAAATGTTGGACCCAACAAAAGCAGACAAATGATAGGTCCACTGTTCACTAAAACCCATTCACAACTAGATTTACAGGATTAAAGAATAAACGCTTGTACATAAAATTTAATTAAAAGAGGCAATTGGAAGGTCAACTACTTTGACTTTCAAGACAAAAATCATCTATTCAATATAATTGTGGCCTTTCATGAACTTGCTAGAAATGTATTATTATTATTTTTAACATGGATAATACCACATGATATAAAAATGTAAAGAGAAGAATGTGCAAGAGTAAAAAGCAAAACCCTTATAAATTCCCCCTTATACAAAAAGGCACCAAAATGGTGCAATCTCAAGAATCACCAAAAAAACAAAAAAGGATGATCTATTCACATCCTCATTACAAAAGGCCATAGCCCACTCCCTCACTACTTCACTCAAAAAAGTGAAAAGTCTCTCTGGAGTTGAAGCTTCCTTGAGAAAGATCTGCCTATTTCGCTCTACCCATATAGTCCAAAAGGTAGCATGCAGGATCAACCACCAGAGTCTAACATCATCTCTCGCAACAGGGTAAGAAGCCCAAAAGAGTAGAAAAGTGCACGCAGAATCCACAGCCTCTAGACCACGAGGTTGGATATGCAACTTGCGCCACAAGGATTGCCAAGCTGTTTGGCAAAGTCAGAAGTAAGAAGGATGTGATCCAAAGATTCATCCTCCTCCCCACATAAGCAACAAGTAGTAAGAAAGTTATCTATAAATCAGGCGAGCCTATCAATTCATCCTCCTCCCCACATAAGCAACAAGTAGTAAGAAAGTTATCTATAAATCAGGCGAGCCTATCACAAGCGGGCAATCTGCCAAGAGAAATCCTCCATATGAAAACTTTAACCTATAGAGGGCTTTTAGGAGACCAAACATGCCTACAAAAAGGAATTGTTGTCCACCATCTGCAATCATCTCATAAGTAGACTTCACTAAAAGCACCCGGACTGTTCCCACTCCCAACGCCATGAGTCTTTGGCTGACAAAAGAAGATTGTGCCCCTATAGAAGGGACAAAAGGCGACCAGCTGCCCCCTTCCTCCTCCTTGCAAGAGTTGTCAAAAATATGGGCAACCATCGCTTGAAGATGGGAGGCAATGGCAAATAGAGAAGGGAACTTTGCGGCTAGCGAAGTAGATCCACGCCACTTATAGAGCCAGAGAGTGAACTCCCCATTGCCAAGGGAAACATGAGTGCCTGCTTTAATGATATCAGCCCCCTCTGGGACTCCCTTCCACACCGAAGGCTTCCTATAGAGAGACTACTTGCTAGAAATCTACTAATGAAAAGTTAAAACAAAAAGACCTTATAATGAAATTCTAATTTATCTCAAAAGTGTTTTTTTATTTTTTATTTTTTTTAAGTGCATCTCAAAGTGGATACACAACCAGTTAGATCTGCGTTTTTTTTTGGGGGGGAGGGGGGGGTAACCTCCAAAAGCATGGTCAAACAAATTCAATAAATAATGAACTTAAGTTAATTACTGGCAGTTACCTAAAACACCATGCAGATTACAGAAGCCTAGACTGGAAATGACAACATGCAAGATTAGATAATTACAGATATCATACTAATGCATCTGGATTGACATTTACAGAATCTAGACATCTTTTTCGTATAATAAAGTTACAACTTGCTAAAGTAGACTCTAGAATCCCTCATTTGCACATTAGTAAAAGGCAAAAACTCCTAAAAATATGACAATATAACTGGAATTCTCATAAGAAATACTTAAAATAAAAAATGACAATTGCATATAAAATTTAAAATACTCACGCATTCTTGTGAGCCTTCCAAGCATAGAGTAGATAGCAGTGGATAGAACAGGCAACACAAACATAGGCAAAACTCTTATTGCCCTCATCTGCCAATTCAAATCTACTGATCTTGTAGTAATAACAGCATAGGCAACAGCTATCACCTGGTAGACATCAGAAATAGCAAGAAACTTGATTCAGGAAAACAGGCTGTTAAGCAATAGTGACAAATGCAAGAGAGAAATTTGAAGGCATAGACACTCTAATAGACCATCAAGACATCAAGTAGAGAAACAAGAAGCCAATAATGTTTTCCCAGGACATGCTTATTATTACCTAAAAAACAGGATAGGAGAATCTAACCACCATGAGTGTATTACTGCAGATGTGTACAAATTGTTTGCTTCAATAGGCAATACAATGACAGGTATGCAAGAAAGCACAACTTGGAAACAAATGGAAAGATTGGGGGATTGCTTGCGAGTTTACATGACAAAGATATTCCCTCTTGCAAGAAATGCACATGCACAGTGCACTGCACAAGGAATGGAAATCATGTCCTGTGCATCTAATGGCAGAAATATCGATAGTACTTGGTAAATGAGAATAAGGCATCTATCCTTTTCTATAACCTTTCATGAAATTTTTGGTGTAGAACCAACAGCAAGCAAGAGGCAGAAGTACATACAGAATGGATGAAAGAAGTGTTTCTCTAAAATTAAGTGCTCAAGAAGTACATGTTCACAGTTCTATTATGGAACTGTACATCAGAAAGAGAGGAAGAACAGAGGGTGAGAGGATAACAGAGGGTGGAGGCGCCTGCAACCTAATATCCCAACCTAAAGGAGCCAGTTGCAGACCTCTCTCTCCATTTATATTACTAGGGCAAACATAAATATATACATGACAGTTTTGCCCATGTGCAACATGTAAACACCGGAGGGTAAATAAATAAAGAGAAAAAAAATATAAAATACATAAATGCCCTTCATTGTTTGTGGCACAAGTTACTACACTCCACCTCAAGCTGAGCATGCATATTGATCATCTTCAGCTTGCCAACTGCATCCATAAATTGCTCTAGAGGCAGACCTTTAGTCAACACATCAGATAACTGTTGACCCAAACTAACATAAGGCAAACACAACTCCTCAAGGTCAAGTTTCTCTCGAATGAAGTGTCTATCTATCTCAATGTAATTTGTTATATCGTGTTGTACTAGATTGTTTGCAATATTGATCGCTGCCTTTTTTCACAATACAACTTCATAGGTAGTCAACTGTCACTCCCAAGTCTTTGAGCAGAATTTTCACCCACATTAATTTAGCTGCAGCTTGTGCCATAGCCCTATACTCAGCTTCAACACTCGATCTGGCACAGACAGACTGCTTCTTACTTCTCCAAGTGACAAAGTTTCCACCCAAAAAATTTAATACCCAATAGTAGATCTCCTATCGTCTTGAGAGCCAGCCCAATCTACATCTGCACACCTTTCTAATCTGAGATGATCTCTTTCGGAGAATAAGAACCCTTTTCTAGGACAAGATATACCTCAAGAGTCTATCCACAACTCTAAGATGTGATGTACAAGGTGCATCCATAAACTGGCTAATTAAGCTTACAGCATATGCAATATTAGGCCTAGTGAGGGAAAGATAAAATAATTTTCCCACCAACCTCTGATACTGTCCCTTTTCCGCCTCAAAGAGAAGATCACCATCTACTCCACTCAATGTATGGTTTGTCTCAATAGGAGTATCTACAGTCCTGCACCCAAGTTTTCCAATTTCTTTCAGCAAATCATGTGCATACTTGCGCTGACATGTATAGATCCCCCCAATACCTAGTGACTTCAATGCCTAGGAAATATCTCAGTTGTCCCAAGTTTTTTATCTCAAATTCATTGGCTAAGTTTTTCTTCAAAGATTCAATATCTTTTTGGTTGTCTCCAATTACTACCATGTCATCAACATAGACAATAAAAAAAGTAACTTTTCCATCCTTCCACTTTGTAAATAAACTGTGATCTGCGTTATCCTAAAAAATTCATATCTGATCATAGCAACTCTAAATCTCTAAAATCATGCTCTGAGAGACTGTAACAGTCCATACAATGCCTTCTTCAGTTAGCAAACTTTACCGACTATACAATCCCAGGAGGTGGCTGCATATATACTTCTTATACAAGATCATCGTCTAGGAATGCATTCTTAGCATCCAAATGATGTAATTTTCATGAAAAATAAGCTGCCAATTAAAGCATGACTCTAACAGAATTTAACTTTGCCACTAGAGTAAAGGTCTCTTGATAATCAACATTGTGGGTTTGCGTGAAACCCCTTGCTACAAATCTGGTCTTGAACCTCTCTACACTGCCATCAACTTTAAACTTGATGGTATAGACTCATTTCGAGCTCAATCCCCTAAAGGAGGTCAACAAGTTCCCAAGTACCATCCTTCTTGAGAGCATTCAATTCCTCTTCCATAGCCCTTACCCATCTTAGGTCCTTGATGGCCTCAGCAAAGGTTGAGGGAATTGACAAGGAATATACAGCTGAGAAAAAGGTCTAGTAAGAAGGAGACAAATATGAGTAGCCAAGGTATTTAAATATCGGGTGTTTGGTTTGGTGCACTCTCTAACAAGGTTCACCGTCTCGGTGATCCGTATCGGATCGGATCTTCCCATATACAAATTGGATT
Organism: Zantedeschia hybrid cultivar; assembly: GCA_030544215.1. Taxonomy (NCBI): domain Eukaryota; kingdom Viridiplantae; phylum Streptophyta; class Magnoliopsida; order Alismatales; family Araceae; genus Zantedeschia; species Zantedeschia hybrid cultivar. The sequence goes on along the minus strand of JARZZO010000002.1, from coordinate 15,744,897 downwards.
CAATCCGACTCGGTCTAACTCGCACGAGTCAAGCCAATGAATCTGTTAAAAACTTAAAAGTAATGAGTTTTAGCTATATTTTAGATAAAGATATCCTATTAATTGATATAAAAAGTGTAATTTTACTAATGGTAGAAAAAAAACTCAATTTAAAACAACCCATTATACATGTATGAGTCAATATGATCCGATCCGACTTAGTGCGTGCCAAAGCATCAGACTCGTTGAGTCAACATGATCCGGTCCGACTTAATGCGTGCCAAAAGATCATACTCGCCCATACACAAGTTGACTCATGCGAGTCAACACGATCCGGTACGATATGGCAAACCATGCTCTTTAATGCATGGAATGCAGAATCGGCCGATCCCGATCCAAATCGGCCAAGTCGGATCGGGATCGGCGGGTCCCGATCTGGCCGGAATTGGCCGATCCTGGCCAATTTCAGTTGATTCTAGCCGATCCGATCCCGATTCTGATCGGGATCGGTGGGTCCCGATCCGGCCTCCCGATCCGTGCCGGAATTCCATGCTTTAATGCCTTCGCTCTTAGCAATCGTTTTATCAAGGTCATCATATGGCTGGCTTGGTTGTTGGTTTTCACACAAAACATCATCAGCCAAAGATGATTCTGACTCAAGAACATTATCAGCTTCTTGAGAAGGAGGATCTACAAGAGGCACTTTTTCATGTTATTGATTTTTAACCTGCTAAACCTTGTTTTTTCCAACATATTGCTTACCAAATCTCGCTGCCTCAGTCTGACCAGTCCCTTTGTTGTGTTCGATTTCACCAAAAACTTTAATAGTTTTATTAGTACTAGGAGTATCCTCCAAACAAGGAGGGGAAGCAGAAGTAATAAAAGGGACAGAAGAAAGAGTATGGGCAACATCTTCTTGTGTAAGAATGTTCTCCCCCTCTGTCGGATCTAGGGATTGGTAATAAGATTGTATTCATAGAAGGTAACATCTTTGACGGTGTACTTTTTACTAGTTTTAGGGTCATAACATTTGTATCCTTTTTTAGTAAGAGAGTAATAAGAGAAATGCCACGAATGGCTTTGGACCTAACTTAGATGAGCCAAGAGCAAGTTTATGGATAAAACAAAGACAACCAACATTCACATAGGTAACGGAAAGAGTGAATGCTTAGGCAGAAGAATGGAATAAGGAATACAAAAATCAAGCACACGAGAGGGCATTATATTGATGACATAAGCAGAAGCTTATGTTGAAAGAGGAGTGCCACACCATTCTGTTTGGTTGTCCATGAGGGCTCATGAATGATACACTCATCCTCAAAAAAAACATTCAAATTTTTTGCCAAAATATTCCTTTACATTGTCAGATCAGAACACTTTTATTTTCAATTCAAATTGATTTTTCACCATTTTTTCAAACACGTGTATAACTTTAGTCTCTGAGCACCTCCTCTCTCATTTTCATAGGATACAACCACATACGATGTAAAAAAATAGCGATTGCCATCAATAGAAGGAACAGAAGTTGGACTTCAAAATATACCAATTCAAAAGGAGCTGAACTTTTATGAATAAATGAAGCAAACTAAGTTCTACATTGTTTGCAATGGGACAAACTTGACACTCAAGAGACCACATCTAATTTTTGGAACAACGAAGGAAACAAGACTCCTAGTGAAGAGAAAGACAAATCTCCTAGACGCGAATGCCACAATTGAATTTCGTCAAACGATGGGACACATCAATGGTACTAGCAGACTGAAAAGCTGCACCATGCTTGGACTAGAGTTAGTAAAGGCCCCCTACTTCACACCCAATCCCAGTCATTTGTCCTGTCCTCAAATCCTGAAAGGTACGATGGTCAGAGCAATCTAAGGATTTTGTCAAACCACTTACAGACAGCACGTTAATTGAAAGTTTGGGAACGTAAAGAGCAGAGGACAAAACCAGGTGGTTGTTAAGTGGAATATTGCCTTTGCCTACAATGGTGACGAGTGTCGTCGGTAAGGTCACTTTATCTTGTCCAAAGCATAAAGTGTACGATGAAAAGAGTATAAGAGTACCAGTCATGTGATGGGTGGCCCCTGAATCACCGACCCGGGGAGTCCCACTGTGTTGAGAAGCAACACTAAGTGCTTCCGCTTCGATACTTGACTGAGTGGATAAAGTGGAAATGTTATGGTTAGAAAGGAACCACTAGAAGTTGGCTATTTCAAAGGTAGAAAGTCTCATGAAGCTTCCTTGGCTGATTGCACCATCCTCAAGAGTCGAGCCTTGTGAAGCTCATGTGGTTCTAACTATAGCTACATTGCCTTTAGCTTGCTAGTTCTTCCTGAACTTGGCAGGTTTCTTTTCTGGATACAACTCCCAACAAGTCTCAACTAAATGATTTCTTCTGCCATGGTGTGTACACTTCTTCCCTCCTTTAGTTTGCTCCTTGAATGTGTTGTCTCCACCCTTATTAGCTTTAGTAGTGCTGCTGGCTAATGTTGAATGTTCTCCAGCACTCTGCCTTCCAGCTACCGAAGTGTCCATCTGCATGGTTTTCCATCTTCTTTCTTCAGTAAGTACCTTCTTATAGCAATGTTCAAGAGATGGGATCGTCTTAAAATTCAAAATTTGAGTAAAGGTTCACATTCAGAAGTAAGACTACATAAGAACTGAAGAACCCTTTTATCCTTAAGGTACCTTTTGTAGTCGGCTATTGTGTCCTAATCCTATAACAAAAAAGTCTTATTCCTCCCACAAAGCTCGTACAGCACGATGGTACTCAAAAATGGACTTAATTCCCCATTTGGTGTCATGTATAGCTAGCTACTTCCAAATCATACAGATGGATTGGATTAGCCTTTTCACAGTACATCCCTTCTAGTATCAGCCACATGTCCCTAGCAGCTGGCTTTCGAACAGCTATCCACCAATCAAAGAGCTAAGTAGCCAAGCTATGTAGTCAGAGGGGAGAGGTGACCAAGGAGACCAAGGGTTCGCCCCAGCCTCAAACGCCAAGGGGATCGCCTAGGCTTTTGAGGCGATGTGTTGTCTCATAAATCACCATGAAGGAAGAAAATGACAATACAAGGAAAATAAAAATTTCAAGATAACCATATGTAAAACTTTGAGAAGCATTGGCCATATCCAACATGTAATGTCCCAAGACCATCCTCTACCTATATAAGTAGTAGTGGACGATCTTAGGAATTATCAAAAATAAGAAAGCATATAAGAGAAAAATGGGTACTATAAATGATTAAAAGAGGCATTAGCCACTTTGGAATAATTAAGAATAAGAAAAATCAGTGCCACAATTAAAAAAGAAACAAACATATGACATAGACATTATAGGTAGTGCCTAGGTGAGTGAAGCGAACATGAGGCGAGGCGAGGCATTTTGACTTGCCTCAACCTACATCATTGCCTAGGCGAGGGAGGCGATAGCCTCTGATAACATAGTAGCCAAGTCCACACAATGTTGTTATTATGAACCCACACATCAAACTTGTCATCATCAAGTTCCAATGGTTTAATTTTTCCAATAATGTAGCCAACTTTCAAACGTGCACTAATGAAAGGTCTTGTTCATAGCAACCCAATCAAGGTAATTAGTATCATTCAACTTCACAGGGGGAAGTCGAAGCTAAATATTCTCCGCCATGCTGTCAATATTAGTACAAGGGCAAATGAAGATGTGATGGGGGACAAGGGGAAAGAGGGGGGAATGGGAGAGGGATCCTGCCGGCCTCGCACCGGCAAGGAGGCTTCCCCCGGCGTCGCACCAAGGAGGGGAAAAAGGGGCCGGCGTCGCACCGACAAGTAATCTCCGGCGTCGCACCGGAGATGGGTAGGGGCTCTCTCTCGCAGAGAATCGATCGCACAATAGGTATTTTTTTCTTCAGCAACTCTTCTCTATCTCTTTTTTCGGGGGGGGGGGGGAGGGAAAGTACATATTTAAAGAGTCTAGATGTGTAACTCCTGACTCTTAGACTCCCATTCTAACTCTAGGACTTCCTATATGTTATCCACGTTTTTATAATTCCTAGAAAGAAAAATATAACGGACCATAAATGGTCCTAATAAAGACAAATAAAAGAAACTCCAAGCATGCATCATCTCCTGCATGCATCAATCTCCCATGGTTCGAAAAAATTCGTCCTCGAATTTTGAAGTGCGCCAGTATAAATAAGCGAACAACTGGGTCATGTGTGGAAATCTTCAAACAAAGAATCATATCAAGAATCACCGACCGGTCTGTTGTATGTGAATCACAGGTCTGCCATATCATATCCACAGGAGATTGTAGCAAGTCATACATATACTCGTGCAGGGTAGCTATCATCACATCTTCAGTAAGTGTCGGATGAGGTTTTGAGTTAGCAAAAACATCATCAGCAATAAGATAAAACTATGCCTCAACAAATAAGTCATGATCCCATGAGATAATAGGAAATGATGCAGTATCAAGTAGATCTGCGCAAAACACATCATCAGATATGTGATCCAATCCTGACTGTCTAAACAATACGTAATCCCAACTGTGAACCACCCATGAGACATCAACTTTGAACAATGTATCATCAATCAAATGTAGCCCAGAAGTAATGCATAAGTCGTGCTCTCAACCAGTAATAGATGAGGGTGCCACTTTAGCTAAACAAGCTAAATCTAACTGTTGAAGTTTCTCCCGATCAAGATAAGTGGAATTGAGAATACGAAAGGACGTCGTGTATCCCTCGGGTCGTAAAAGACAATCCCGTCTAATAGGATCAATTACAACTTGTCAATCATCTATCCATTTTTTGCCCAAGCTAATATATGAACTATGTGGTGTAATCTTGCACTATGCATCATTATAATATCTGACAGATCGGGAAGTGCTTTTACCCTTTAGAAGATGGGAAAATTGCACACAAGCTCGGTCTCCAGAGACAACCATGTAATCCGTATGGGATAGAGAATTCACAATAGATTGCGAAATAAAATTGTTGAACAGACTTGCAGTAAGAAACACCCTAGCTTGCATAGAATCGGGTAGGTCCACCTCAAACATAAAATCTATGGTAAGGAAGCATACCTAGAATTTCGACTTGTAAGACAAATCGGTCCGAATAGAGCAGATGGCGTGCAAATCAATGCACCACTGGCTAAAGAAGCGTTGGACGAGGTCCGCCTCGCTGCAAGGATACCAATGGTACGATCGGCGCTCGAAACGGAGCGCAAACGATGACCTACATATACGTGCAGAAGTGACACGCAAATCGATACAAATCAGATCTGATGTGTGCTGAAACTAGATGGGCCTCGCTGAGACAAGACCAACACCGTTGACGACGCTTAAATAGATCCGGGAGGACCTCGAACGGCGAACACAAGTGCCCTCGTAAAGCATGCAAGTGCATCACGCAAAATGAGGCAAATCTGGGAGGCAGCGCACTAGATCTAAGTGACCTCGTCGAGACAAATCCAACGGCTCAAACGGCAGCACGGATGAGTTCTGCACAAGGGCGATGCGCTAACGGCTGCAATTACACCACCCGGCACCTAGCACAGACCTGGATGACACCCTAACTGGGACCTGGCCGCACCCTAGCTCAGACCAGGGTTGAAACAGGTGGCTTGGACCACTTTACCCTTTAGAACCTAGTCAGACCAAGTATCAAATAGGTCCCCCTTTAAAGAAGGTGGCTCGTATCAATAGGGGCTTTGGTTTCGGACCTGAGCCCAATAGCTCGATTGGACCAGGTGATGGGGATCCAGGAACGGGGATCCAGGAACGGCTGGAATGGGGTCAAAGGCCCAATGTGCAGTTTAGTTGGCCCATTAGGGGTCCATTTGGAGTCTTTTAATTTACATGTAATTTTCCCATGTTTTTTAGTTATTTTCGGAGTCCTAGGGGTAGTTTAGTAATTTTCATATTAGGGTTTCTTTGAAGAGTCTATATATTGTCCTGTATCCCCTCGTGGGAAAGCATTGAAGAAGAAATTTGAAATGATGAGCCGCCGTTGCGTGTTTTCTCCCGAGACGGGACGGGAACCCTAGCCTTCTTCTCCTCCAACCCCTCTCTTCTCTCTACTTCCGGCCTACCCCCTCTCCTGTCCCGCATCACCGGGTCAATACGTTTGACCGGCCAACTAAAAATGGGCACAAGCCCTTTCTTCTGTCCCCCCCCCCTTTTCTTCTTCTTCCTTACCACCTCTCACTCGAGGGCACGAGGGGTGCAAACGGCGCCAGCGGGAGGCCGGCGGCGGCAGCGACGGCGGGGATTGACGGCGACGACGGCTCAGTCAGGACGGGAGGAGGGTGGCTATGGCAGCTTCCGCAACGAAACATGCGATTAGGGTGGAGGGGGGCAGCGGCAGCTGCGGTATCGACGGCGGAGGCAGGGGAAGCCAGCGCTATCACCAGCAATGGCGGGCTCAACGACGACTACAGCGGCTACGGTGACCGGCAAAGATGGCGTCGACGGTGGGCAGAGCCGAAAGGGAAGGGCGAGCGGCTTCGGGGGAGGTAGACTGCTAGGGCAGCAGCGGTGGCAAGCACCGGCGACGACGATGGCACCAGCGGCAGGCTGCGATGGCGCCGGTGCGCTAGCTGGCGGTGAGCGCAGGCTGCGGGGAGGAGAAAAGGCAACGACATCGCGATGGTTCTGGGAGAACAGTGGCGAGGGCGGCCAGGGGCCACTGCAGGCTGTTGGCGATGACGCAGCTGACGACTGCAACGCCGGTAGAGATCGGCGACAGCACCGGAGGGCTCCAACGGCGGGGCGGCCAGCAGTCTTCTCGCCTCTTTTTCTTCTTCTTCTTTCAGAACCGAGGGATAGAGGAAAAAAAAAAAAAAAAGAGGGGGGGGGGAACCTGCGGTAGGGATACGCAGGTTGCTGCCGGCAGTGAGGACAACTGCGGGGAAGGAAAGGAGGGCAGCGGGGGGGGGGGGGGGGGGCAGCTACGGGGGCTGGTGACGGAGCGGCAGTGCAGTGGAAGATCGAGGTTGGCTCTAATACCAAAATTGACGGGGGACAAGGGGAAAGAGGAGGGAATGGGAGAGGGATCATGCCGGCCTCACACCAACAGGGAGGGCTTCCCCCGGCGTCGCACTGGGGAGGGGAAAAAGGGGACGGCGTCACACTGACAGGTAATCTCCGGCGTCGCACAACAGGTATTTTTTTCTTCAGCAATTCTTCTCTCTCTCTCTCTCTTTTCACCGCCTCGCCTTGCCTCGCCTTGTTGCCTAGGTGAGCGGCTCACTCGCCTTTGATAACAAATGTTGTTGATGTACTGAGTTGTAGCAATATTGTCCGCCTCTGACAACACAAACACATCTTAATGCATGCAGGAGACGATGCATGCTTGGAGTTTCTTTTATTTGTCTTTATTAAGACCATTTATGGTCCATTATGTTTTTATTTTTATTTTTCTAAGAATTATAAAAATGTGGATAACATATAGGAAGTCATCGAGTTAGAGTGGGAGTCCAAGAGTCTGGAGTTACACATTTAGACTCTTTAACTATGTACTTTTTTTTCCCCTTCTTTGGCCTGTGTCGCCTAGGCGAACACTGTAAACGCCTCTTTCGTTGAGGCGCTTGCCCCCGCACACCTCTTCACCTCCGTCGCCCCATTCCGCCTCAACCAATCCGCTCGACCCATTTGGCCCAGCCCAAAGGGCCCAATGCCCTGGCTATATAAGGGTCAAACCCATTAACCCCCCCAACACAGTCTCGATCAAAACCCTAGCGACCCCGACCACCCGTGAGCCATTCGTCCTCCTCTCCACGGTCCGTGACCCTGAGCGCCCATCTCCACAATGCCTCCTCGGCAACGGACACAACGCTGCACTCCGGCAAGGACGACGGCACTACACTTCAACGACAGTGAATCTAGGTAAGTTTCTCTCCATGTCTCCCCTCCCCTAACCCTCTCCCGACCCCCTCTCTCTGTCCCTCTCCATGTCTCTCTCCCCTCACCAGACCCGCTCACTCTCTTTATCTCCCTCCTTGTCTCGCTCCCCTCCCCACTTTATATGTCTCTCTCCCTGTCTCGCTCCCCTCCCCCGACCCTCTTACTCTTTTTGTCTATCTCCATGTCTCCCTCCCCTCCCCCGACCCTCTCACTCTCTCTGTCTCTCTCCCTGTCTCGATCCCCTCCCCCGACCCTCTCAGTCTCTCTGTCTCTCTCTCCCCCCACCCTCTCTCTCTCTCCTTGTCTTCCCCCCCCCCTCTCACTCTCTTTGTCTATCTCTCACTCACTCTATCTATCGCTCAACTCTCTGTCTCTCTCTTTCGCGCCCTCTGTCTATCAGAGGGCAGAAGCCCTCGGCTCTCTCTCTCTCTCACTTCCTTTGTCTCTCTCTCTCTCTCTCTCTCTCTCTCTTGTTATCTTCATAATGCTCTCTCTCTCTTTGCAAGTAGACAGTGATTTATTAACTAGGTGGATTGTGGACGACATTGATTTCTCTTTGTGACTAAGGTTCTACTTTTTGCCTTATCTATTGTTATGTTTTTCCTTAATAATATCTAAGTTCAATGATTGTTAAATATTATGTATTAATTTTCATATTGAATTTTTATTGTCATTGTTACTTGTTTAAGATGCCCACACCAACGGGAGGTTCGCCTCATTCGTCTAATCAAGAGTCTACCGAAGGGAAAGGGAGAAATAAAGATCTGGGTGAAAATATGGTACTTTAGTGAATCCAACTAATAAGAACTGGGTAAAATATATTTTTTGTCAGAAAGATTATAAAGGAAGGATCCACGGATTGAAACAACACATAGCTGGGACTTTTATAAATGTGACAACTTGCATGAAGGTGACACTGGAGGCAAAAGAAGAAATTAAATAGTAAATGGTGCAATCAAAACAAGTAAGGATTAAAAAGAAATGTTTGGTTAGGGAAGCAGAAAGCCAAGATGATATTTTAGAGATTCGGCTTCCAAAGATTCATCCTTTGAGGTGAATCAAGTTGATGACATTCTTGCAAAGCCTCCTCAAATGAAAGGTCCCTTAGATAGATTTTGTACTCCTGATCCTGAAAATTCAAAGGGCAAATCTATCAAGGACAAGAAGCATGAGAAGGAAGCACGAGAAAGGGTCATCCAGTACATAGCTAGGTGGATATACCAAGCTAGAATCCCATTCAATATTAGTTTCGAAACAATGTTGGAAGCTATAGGACAGTCCGAGATTGAAAGGCCCTAGCTACCATGAGATTCATGAGACCCTTCTCCAAAAGGAGATCCAAAAGACTCCAGAATTGGTAGATATAAAAAAAGCCAACTGGGTGAAGTTTGGTTGTACATGTCTAATGCATGGACAGATGGGAAAGGCCGTACTTTGGTCAATTTTTTGGTCAATTCACCTACTAGAACTGTGTTCTTGAGGTCCATTGATGCATCTCGGTATGTCAAAGATGCAAAGTTGTTGGCTGACTTATTGAACAAGATAGTTATAGAGGTTGGTGCAGAGAACGTGATACAAGTCATCACAGATAATGAAGCAAGCTATGTTGCTGCAGGAAAAATGTTGATGGCAGTCCACCCTCACTTATTTTGGACACCATGTGTTGTTCATTGCCTAGACTTGATATTGGAGGACATTTCTAAGGTGTCTCCAATCAAGTCTATCATTTGGAGGGCAAAGATAGTTACTACGCACATACGAGGGTGTTTGCTATGATGAGGAAGCATACAGATGAGAAGAATCTTGTCCGTGCAGCTGTGACCCGCTTTGCCACCAATTATTTAAATATGGAAAGTTTGCTACATTGCAAAGATGGTTTGAGAAGAATGTTTATATTTACTTAATGGACAACCAACAATAAGTGAACAAGAAAAAGTGAAGGAAAGAAAGCACAAGATACAATTTTGAAGACTCGGTTTTGGAAGGGAGTTGTTTATGCACTAAAGATATTCAAGCCCCTTGTCATGGTTTTGCGGTTGGTTGGTGGAGAGAAGCCGTCAATGGGTTATATTTATGAAGCCACAGAACGCGCCAAGGAAAGTATCAAGAATGCTCTGGATAGAAAGGTGGACAAGTATGGTCCACTTTGGGAGATCATTGATAGGAGATGAGATTTTCAACTTCATCGTCCTTTACATGTAGCTGGATACTACCTCAACCCTCAATTTTATCATGCAAATCCAGGGATTAATTCTGATGGTGAAGTGAAGCAAGGACTATATGATTGCATTGAGAAGTTAGTTCCTAATCCTAAGGTACAACATAACATTATCAAGGAATTGGCGTGTTATAGGAATGTTATGGGCTTCTTTACATAATAGTCAATCATAGTAATCAATCCTGTCCCATCTCGGCTAGGACGTCCCGTCCCAATAAGAAAACAAGATGGGACAATTTCTAGCTTGTCCCAGTATGTATCCCGATCTATCCCGGCTCATCTTGGCCTATCCCAGTCTGTCCCGACCTTTCCCAACCAGAATTTGTATTTTTACATGAGATTTTCCTAAGTACTTAAGCTCCTTATAAACTTATTTTTGGGAGGTTCATTTGATGAATATACTCATTTATAAACCCATAAATCTATCATCAATACTTCTATTGCATTAATCTTGTGTTATTTACACATTTATATATTTATTTTCATATTAATTATTGTATACGTATACTTTATATTTGTTGGCATATGTATGAAAAAAATTCTGGAACGGGACACCGAAATTGTTTGAGACATCGGAACGTCCCGTCCCAATAGAAAAACAGGACAAGGACCGGGACGGGATTGACAACTATGTTTCTTTGGGAGAGAAATGGTTGTAGGGCAACGTACTATATCTAATCCTAGTATATTTCTATATAGACTGCTACATTTATCAATAATTTCTTTTTGATGTGAAAATTAAATACTATTTGAATGTTTCATGTAGTTAAGTGGTGGGTGAATTTTGGAAGCAAAATCCTTAATCTGCAAAGGCTGGTCATTCGCATCTTGAGCCTCACTTGTAGTGTATATGGCTGTGAATGCAATTGGAGTACATTTAAACATGTTAGATTTTTATTAACTTTCATTAAATAATACATCTTATGCTTACTTTTATTCTACATTAATCTAAGAAAAATATTTTTCTATGTGCACACTAAGAAAAGGAATAGGTTGGAGCAAAAGAAGCTGAATGATCTCGTGTTTGTGCAATACAACCAATGCTTTCGAGATCGCTTTTTATGTTTCCAGCAAATTAAACTTGATCCTATAAATTTGGAAGATATTGATGATTACAGTGATTGGATAGCACATCCTCATGATAATGAAGATGTTGTATATGAGGATGAGGGCCTCACATAGTTAGATGTTGAGAATGCTATAGGGATTGGTGAAGAAGAAAGTCCATATACAAGGTCAACATCAAAGAAACGTTGTTTAAGGAAGGGGGAAGCGGCTGCAACAAGTTCCACATTAGACTCTATTGATGAGCTTGAAGTTGGGTCTGATGATACCATAGTTGTCAAGGCGGTAAGGCGGACCAAGGCGTGCTCGGGGTCTCCGACCGCCTAAGCGCTTAGGCGCCCGCCTAGGCGTCGCCTAGGCGTACACTTCAAAATAATATATTTTATATCACAATAACTTAACATTAATATAAAAAATATGAAGAGAATAACAATAATATCACATTAACATGAAAACAAATATTACAATAAAGTACCAAAGTTAAATATGTGACTGAACAATAATTAGAAAAACAAAATTTCAAAGATAAAATACTAACCTCATATTTATGGAGTTCCTCTTCCAAAATCTGCAACATAATACTCATAACAACAATATATATATGATGCAAAAATGTAAACACATAATAAAAGAAGATAACTTCATTACATTAAATAAAGTTCATGAAGTCCTAATATCACATCCATCACTAAGCATAAAATAAAGAAGAAGCAACACATTAAGACTAAATACTCAAGAAAGCAAACAAATAAGACTAGTTCAAATGTCTAACAAAACTAATTCAAATAAAGTTTAAAGTTCTCTAAATTTTAAAGCCAAATGGTGCATGCTCAGGAGCCATGTTCCCATCCTCGTCCCCATCATCTTCATCATCATGTTCGCCATCTGACTCCCAAGATGCATTATCATCATCATCTTCTTCCTCTGCCTCTTCTTCCTGATCTGAATGGTTCTCTTCTTCATCATCACTAACCATAGGCATGGGCTGCGAAGTACTTCCTCTTTGTGGCATTTTGCCTCTCCTGAGTCTTTCTTCAGATGCTCCCATGGCTATGTCCACAGCTGCCCATGTGAGATCGTTATCATCATCATGAACCAAATCTTCTGCGTCCTTAGTCATCCACTCACTTCCCCAATCCAAATCTGCTAAGCATATAGGATCACTCTTCTCTGGACGATTCTTTCTTTCTATGAATCTTTCACGAAGGCGCCGATTGTATTGAACATACACTAAATCGTTCAATCGTTTATGCTCCAACATGTTCCTCTTTTTTGTATGAATCTACATAAATAAAAAAGACAAATCAAAGACAACTAGAGAAATTCAAATCTGAAAATTGAATGAAAAAAATAAAAACATACTAAGGATATATCTCAAGTTAAATACTTACAAACTCAAATGTGCTCCAATTACGCTCACAACCAGAGGAACTACAACAAAGTCCTAAGATCCTTAAGGCTATCTTCATGAGCTCCGGTGCATCTCCACCAAATTGCATCTACCACTCAACTATAAAAAGAATTTAACTGGTAACTCTAGTATAATGTAAAATCATTTAACTTGTAAAACAAAAAAATACCAAGCAATAAAGAGAGATTGCAAGAATTTACTCACTTGGTAGCCTCCTTTCACGAGCTCTAACTGCCATTGGCTTTGCAAATAAGCCTTTTCCACAAATATAGTCTGCAACTTGATCACTTATTTTGTCTTGTATATCTCTTTCTGGCACCATCTTTTCAACACATTCATAAAAATTGCTCTCAAATTTTTTACCATTAGCAACATCTTTTGATTTGGCCTCGAAGTATAATTTGGGATTCAAAAAATATCCTGCTGCATGTAGTGGACGATGCATTTGATCTTGCCATCTTTTATCTACAATTTTCAAGATGGGTTGATAATTTTTTTCCTTTGAACCAAAATTTACAATAATTTGTTGCCTTGCATATTCCATGGCAGCATACATGTATCCCATGGCACTAATCTCAAAACTTGCAAAATTGGTTGTGAGGCTCTTAAGACATCTTCAATACCATGCCAGAACTTCACCTGAAAGACAAAAGAAGCAACGTTTTTTCCCATAGTTGTCTTTGCCCATGCACTATTATGCCATGCTTCTGAAGCAAACAACCTACGCAAGCCTCTCCTTACAACATCATCGTGCAACCTTTCTAATGTAAGAAAAACAGTTGCAAACCTTGTAACTCCACATCTCACAAGTTCCTTTCCCTTTGTCTCCTTTCTCATATAGTCAAGTAAACGTGTATGTGTGTAGATGTATGAAGTCAACTTCTTGGCTTTTGAAATGACACACTTATATGCCTTTAATTTGCCAAAATCTTCTAACATGAGATCAGGGCAATGTGCAGCACAAGGTGTCCAAAACAATCTTCTCCTCTTCTCCATCAATATTCTTCCTGCAGCAATATTATATGAAGCATTATCTGTCACAATTTGCACCACATATTCTTCTCCAATTTTTTCAATCATAGCATCCAACAATTCATATAAGAGGTATGCATCCTCTTTACGATTTGAAACATCAACGGACTCCATAAAATAAGTCCCTTCTTGACAATTCACTAAGAAATTAATCAACTTCCTCTGCCTTTTGTCAGTCCATCCATCACACATGAGGGTGCAACCATAAGTCTTCCAATGTTGCTTATACTCATCATGCAACTGATGTGTGCTCTCTACCATTTTTTTTAAGAGAGGCACTCTCAACATGTGATAACTTGGAGGCTTGTATCCCGGTCCAAATCGCCCCGCAAGTTCGAACATCACCTCAAAACTCTTCAACTTTGCAACATTAAAAGGAATTCCAGCCTCATAAAACCAGGTGGCTACAGCTTCATCAAGCTTCAATTTTTCTTCTTTCTTCCATTTACTCTCCAAAGTTGTTTGAACCCTCTTTCCATGTCTCCTTGCTTCAACAAAGTCCTCTGCACTCATCTTTGCAAAAGCATCCATTGGCCCCTTGTTTGGCTTTTTCTTCAACGATGAAGAACCTTTATCCGATTTGGGGGGAATTTCCTCGTCAGATGATTCATTTATACACACAAACTCTTGGACTGTAATTTTTCTTTTCTTGTTTTTTGCCATCCAACTCAACATTTCTTCAGAAATATCCTTTGTTGTCTTTGGACATTTTTTTACATCACTGAATCCTCCTACTAAATGTTCTTTTTGTCTTTTGATCCCCCCATTTGTCACCAAACCACAAAGTTCACACTTCACTTTATTTTTATCATTTTCATCCGGCCAATAGGAATACTTCCATCCCGGATCATTTGACTTGGCCTTCTTCTTCTCTAACATTCCTTGCACGGATGCGGACTGCGACCCTAACTCTTCTTCCATTTAAATTTTAAAGATAAAAATCTGGCATGGGACAAATAAAAAGGAGTAAGAGAGTGGGTGGTCTGTGACATGAGATGGTGAGAGAAACAAATAAGGTGAGAGAGAGAGGGGGTGGGTCTGTGACAGAGAGACAGAGAGAGACAGGATGAGAGAGAGAGAGGGTGTGTGACAGTGTGAGTGAGAGAGAGACAAATATGGCCCGAAAGAGAGAGAGTGGGTCTGAGAGAGAGAGAGAGAGAGACAAAGAGAGAGTGGGTCTAAGAAAGAGGGTGTGAGTGAGAGAGAGTGAGACAGAGTCTGAGAGAGAGGGTACGACAGAAAGAGAGTGGGTATAAGAGAGTGAGACAGAGAGAGGGATATAGAGAGCGTAAGACAGAGAGTGGGACGGAGAGATATAGAGAGAGTGAGACAGAGAGAGGGAGATAGAGAGAGTGGGACGGAGAGATAGAGAGAGACAAAGAGTGTGGGTGTGTGAGACAGAGAGAGACAGAGAGTGTGGGTGTGTGAGAGAGTGAGACAGAGAGAGACATAAAGTGTGGGTGTGTGAGAGAGAGTAAGACAGAGACAGAGAGCGTGGGCGTGTGAGAGAGAGGGAGCCAGAGAGTGGGGGTCCGGGACAGAGAGAGTGGGACAGAGAGATGGAGACAAAGAGAGGGAGACGGAGAGACAGGGAGATAGAGTGAGACAGAGAGAGGGAGATAGAGAGATGGAGACGGAGAGACAGGGAGATAGAGTGAGACGGAGAGAGAGTGAGACAGAGAGAGTGGGACAGAGAGATGGAGACAGAGAGACAGGGAGATAGAGTGAGACGGAGAGAGAGTGAGACAGAGAGAGGGAGATAGAGAGAGTGGGACAAAGAGATGGAGACAGAGAGGGAGACGGAGAGTGGGGGTCCAAGACAGAGAGAGTGAGATAGAGAGATGGAGACAGAGAGAGGGAGACGGAGAGACAGGGAGATAGAGTGAGACGGAGAGAGAGTGAGACAGAGATAGGGAGATAGAGAGAGTGGGACAGAGAGATGGAGACAGAGAGAGGGAGACGGAGAGACAGGGAGATAGAGTGAGACGGAGAGAGAGTGAGACAGAGAGAGGGAGATAGAGAGAGTGGGACAGAGAGATGGAGACGGAGAGACAGGGAGATAGAGTGAGACGGAGAGAGAGTGAGACAGAGAGAGGGAGATAGAGAGAGTGGGACAAAGAGATGGAGACAGAGAGACAGGGAGATAGAGAGTGAGACACAGAGACAGTGAGAGATATAGAGAGGGGATGGAAGCCTCACCGGAGAATCGGAGATGACGGCAGCTAAGAAGGCCTCGCCGACGACAGCTCCAACTGCAACAGGCAAAGGAGACGACGGCAGTTACAGAGGCGATCGCCGGCGGCAGTGGACGCAATCGGCGGCGAGCAGCGGTGGCGTCGCGACGAGCGAGGGCGGCGAACGCCGTGAACCCTAGCGGAGCGAGCGAAAGGGGGTGCCGGGGTCGAAAGGGGGAAGAAGATGATCGTATCGGGTTGGGGTTATTTAACGATGGTAGCCGGCCGGGTAAATGGGCCGTGGGTAGTTTGGGCCGGCCCGTCCGGGTAATGGGCTGACCCAGCGGGCGCTTAGGCGGCCCAGGCGGGCTGAGCGAACCGCCTGGGCGCCTAAGCGAACCGCCTGGGCCGCTTTTTCAAGCCCGGTTCAGGCGCTGGGCCGCTTCGTCCAGTGACCAGCGCCTATGCGCTTAGGCGACGCCTAGGCGACACCTAGGCGTCCGCCTTGACAACAATGGATGATACTGAGACTGATGAATGAGTGAGGCTTGAGAAAGGAATGTATTCATAGGCTTATTAGCCTTATTTGGACATGTTGTCTACTTATTTTCTTAACGAACATTTGAATGTTGTAATAGACTTATTTAGCTTACATTTGTACGTTTATATTGTCTTTGTTTAACACTCCGTTGATAAATTTTCATTATGGTGGGTTTAGTTAATAGCAAAATTTCCATGAATTTGTTGATTACATCTTTGATTGAATAAATTATATTTCAATTAGCTTGATTTAAAATTATTTGGTTATATTTGATAATTTGAGTGAATGAATATGTCATTCTATATGATTTTATTTGTGTTTTCGATATTTTATATAAATATGTGAATTATTTATATATATTTTTTAAAATGTCGTCTCAAATGCCTAGGCCATCGTCTAGGCATTTGAGGCTGAGGCGACCCAGCTCGCCTCATGCCTCTGACTAAGCCTTTGCAAAACTAGCCGGTTCTCTCTTCCCTTCAAGAGAAGCTCCACGGACAAACAAAAGTGATATGTGTAGCAAAGTGAAGAGAAGAGGAGGAGATGCAGCGGAAGCAGGAGAGACGGAGCAACATGCCGGAAAAAAAATGTTGTAGGCCTAGGAGATGAACTCCCCCTGCGAGCTATACCACCAGCAATCATGGCCTCAATAGCAACCAAAAAGAAACTCTTCACAGACCTGGGAGAGACCTCTAGTTTCAGGTTTGGGATATCCAATGGAAACCCTAACTTTGACAACAGTATTGCTGCATGGCACTGTAACTGTACAGTAGCACAGGCCCCTGGTCACCAGCAGGATAAAGATGGAGAGATAGACCATCGATGCTGCTTCTTTCTCTGTCTATCTTTGCTCTAATACCATGTAGATTCGAGAAAGAGAGGAAGAACAACGGGTGAGAGGAGAACAGAGGTGGAGGCGGCCACAACCTAATCCTCAAACCAAAAAGAGCCAGCCGCAGACCTCTCCCCATTTATATTACAAGGGCAAACATGAATAACATAAAACGTGACAATTTTACCCCTATGTAACATGAAACACCGGGGGATAAATAAATAAAGAGAAAAGAACATGGAAAAAGACATAAATGCCTTCATTGTTTGTGGCGCAAGTTACTATAGGAAATGGTGCATTCAGAAACTTTTAGACGAGCAGATCAAAACCTGAAAGCCTCAGATTCACACAAACTGGCTCTGTGAAGAAAGCTTAAAACAAGCCTCTTATGTATGCTAACTTTGCTTCCTGTGACCATCAGTTAGACAAACTAATAATTAAAAATTAATTTCATAAAAGCTCTTAATTTGCCATTTTCCATTTGGACAAGATAGTTCTACTCTGGAACTGATGTATCGGAAAACTTTCAGATGAGGAGCAGATCAAAACCCAAAAGTCTCACATTCACATTAATTGGCTCGCTGAGGAAGGGGTTAAAATTAACCTCCAACACTAATGCTTCTCGTGATCATCTGTTTAGACAACTAATAGATAAAAATGAAGTTCATAAAAGTTCTTAATATGTCATTTCCATTTGGACAAGCAGATAAAAGAAAGCATATAAGATGGCAAATTTTAAGATTATCATTTCCCTGTTTCTCAACAGTCAAAGAGAAAATCAGTACAGAATCTCGTATTCTGAAATGCAAGTACTGACCCCCACATCTAAAAGATTTCCAATGAAGAAAAAAAATGTAGAGCTAAAATAACAGTGTTAAAGTTTTGGAAGAACTATAAAGAATCCAAAACAATAAACCAGCATCCACACGCCACAACCTTAAAAACATTCTTAACAGTCAAGCATAACCAACCCCCCCAACCCAAAAAAAAAAAGTGCCACGTTTACGGAATTTAACAGGATCATAGCATGAACCATTAGCATATGAGATGCTTGCTTAATGCCAGCCAGTTCAGGGATTGGCAGTACACGATTTATCCAAATGCAACTCCTCCTCAGTCAAAATCCCTTTTTGGGGGGCTATATGATTATCCAGATGCGCCATCTTAACAACCTATTGTTAAATCAATCGAAATCGCAGTCAACATAGCAGCTCTCTAGAAAGTTTCACAGCCATCTCCCCCCTAAGCCCACCTCGACCAGGGTCCAAGACACCACCATCACAAAGCGAGCAACGAACGAGAAGCACACTCACCTCCAGGAGAACAGAGAAGACGATGATGTTCCTGGCGGTGCTCCGCCACCGCTGCGCCCTCCTCTTCAACCGCGCGATGACGGCCGCCTCCTCCTTGGACAGATGCTGCAGCTTCTTCTCGTAGTCATCGTCTCTCCTCTGGAAGATCCCGTGCCAAATCCGCGACAGGATCCCCTTCCGCGGCTTCTTCCGCACCTCGGGGGTTGCGGACGGCTTTTTCCCCTCCCCCGCCGCGGCCGCGTCCTCTTTCCCCTCCTCAGCCATGCACTGAGCACAAAACCACCGCAAAGCAAGAAAAGATTAAACAAACACAGGCATGGAGCTGCACTTGGCAAACGAATCGGAAGCGCGGCCAAACGGGAGGATTGATCCCAGAAGAAGAGAAGAGTAGAACACAAACGAGGGCGACGGCGAACCTGGTTGGAGAGCTCTGGATTGATCGGATCGCGGGGAGAAGAAGAATAACCAGAAGAGAACAAGGGGAACGCAACTACCCCTTTCTCGCTTTGTGGCTGCTACCTTTCTTTGTTGCTGCGCGTTGGAGCCGCTCGGGACCTAGGGATTCCGGATTAGCTTTCGGCCTTTTTCCACAACCTCGCATCTGGGGCGAGCGAACGCGTCTGGATTGGCGCGTTCGGCTTAAAAAATCGCACCGGACATGGGATCGGGGAGAGATCCGCCGGGTCGCCTTCTTCTTCTTCTTCTTCTTCTTCTTCCAGCTACCAACGCCACTGTTTTGTACGGGGCGCGCGCCTCACTTGCTGCTGCTGCCGCGCCTCTCGTGTGGGGGGGGGGGGGGGGGGGTAACGAAGTTTTGGTGAAAAGGGAGGGGGGCCGGCCGTGCGCGTGCCTTGGCCGGACAGGGTCCACACGGACCGGCAAGAGCGTGAAATGAAGATTTTTGCCATTTTGGCGTACGACAAACGAGAAGTATCCGTGGCGACGCTCTTGTTGCGATGGAACCATGTTTGGGCGACTTCTACACTACTGCACGGAGAATGTAGCAGAATGCACGATGCAGTGGGGTCTAAGGCTGCGTTTGAAAAAACTTATAAATTATAAATTGGATTTATAAATTAGATTTTAAATCCTATAATCTCTGACAGTTTATAAGTATTTTCAAATAGGCAAGTCTCCTAAGTTTTTGTACAAGAAGTGTTGTAGAAAAAAAAAAGAGAATGAAATAATCATGAAGAGATTTTAAAAAGTCACGAGAGATAAAGCTTCTGGGAGAGATTATGGTTTTTTTACTTTCTCCCCTCTCTAATAATGCTTCCAAACCAGCCCTCCCAACTCTCAATTATGTGGCAGTTGTTCGTGCAGTCCCATTTTTATATTTTAAAAAATATATTACACATTTGGGTTCGGTGCCCATATCACTTATTTTAAAATAACTATAGTGTAATTTAATGACAAAATTAGTAACTTGGGTTCAAAATTTGGCTTGATTTTTATTTGCACATTCCTATAGTAAGCACTTGGGTACACTCTTGCAAAATCTAACACGGTGTTTGGTAACGCTATTGAATAGCCCATGAACGTGGTGTATTTGGCTGTATCATATTAATTTTAAAATTTATTCTCATTAAAAGCCTTTAACAGTAACAAACTTAATACAAGTTATCCCCTATATTAAAAATGATACAGACGTCTTGATCAGGGGACATGATGCATGACCTGCCACCCCTCTTGCACTCCACCCCTCCTCCCTCCCTCTTGCACAGATTTCTCTCTCCCCTCATCATTTGTCAATGATCTGCTGCATCCAGGTGACATTGGCGGCGAGGGAGGAGAAGGGGGAGAGGGAGATGAGTGCTGTGGAGCTTGTCACCAATTTGCAAACCTATATGTTCGAGTGATGTTGATGGCTGGGAAGGAGGAGCACGGGGAGAGTAAAGCCCGTCATGCCCCACTTGTGCCTCGATCACATCATGGAGCAGTGCCCTTCAAACACCCCAGCATTGTGGAGACTCTAGCCATGGATCCTAATCGCGAGGAGGTCATGGCTGACCTAGGGACTTCGCCAATGGAGCATCTTCTTGTAGACCGGCTGCACATGGAAGCGAGGGTACCTGGAGAAGACAGTCGTGAATTGAGGCCAAGGTGCTTGCTGACGATTTATCCAGCCTCTGCACTAGTGATGCCGGCGTTAGGAAGAGGAGATCAAGGAGGGGGGAGGCGGAGGTGGGTTGAGGCTAAGGAGTTGGTGATTTGCTCCAACTGGTAGGGACGATTAGGGGGAAGGTGGATGTGGGCAGAGGAGGATGGAGACTGGAGATTGGAGAGGGAGGGGAGGAGGCGGATGGAGTAGGATTTTTAAGAATTTTGAAATAATAATTAGAATAGGATAAAATGATGTTGATTTAGGACTCGCTGATTGTGTTTAAGATGCTATAAAATTTCGTCTGGAAATCACCGTTTTAAAATTAAGGAAAATAAAAGCTTCGATCTTAAAACCTTCAATTTTGAATTATGATGGTTCTAGATTGAAAATTGAAATCGACCATAAAAAAAGATTTTAAGGGTTAACCAGTTTCGGAATAGGACTATATATGCCATTTCAACTATATAAAAATGATTTAAAATAATCAAAACATAGAAAAAAATGTCATTTTACGACATCAAATGATTTCTTAGGAGAATACTATAATCATTATAATAATTTAAAATTTATAATAACAAATAAGAGTCATCTAAATGCGTGTTCTATCATTTTTTATATTATTATAAATTTATCCAAACACCTAAACATTATATCATATCAATTTTGATATTGATATTCAATATTTTAAAAATATTAATATCAAAATTAATACCATATCAAGTTTGATAGTCGAACCAAACAGGGTTTAAGAGTATTAGACGGGATAACTTACTTATAAGAATAAAAATAGTAAATTTTAAGAAAAAATTAGAGTACCTAGGCTTTACGTAAGAAACTGTAGAAGTAAATGGCACTTTTCGAGTTTCCACTCCACGACCGAACGACTCAAAAAACTAAGAAATAAAAAAAGTTCTTATTTTAATAAATTCAACTCGTTAAAGGTACTCTTTTATGTTTATTTAACTTAATTTTTATTTTTTTAAATTTCTTACATCATACTTATAAATTAATTGTATGAACATGTCAGACATGACAAAATTCATCTTAAAAACTTTTCAAAAGCTGGTTTGTTTCCACAATAAGCGTCGAATAAGACATGTTACCACACTAGTCCGTTTATTCGGTTTGAAAGTCCAGATATGTTATTCTTTATTATTTTGAGTACGGGCGCATTATTTCTTGAATAAGTAAAATAAAATATTTCACTTAAAAGACAAGAATTATTTATTCTGTTAAATTATTTATTTTATCTAAAATAAATTCTTTTTAGTCTAATAATAAAAAAATTAGAAATACTACGTGCACAAAACAAACCAACACTTTAATTACGGCCCATGTCGTGGGCCAATTATTTACTGTAGGTGTGAAGCCAGCAGCGAGACGGGACGGGTCTAGTTATCCAACGCCCACCTAACTGGCGTCCCCGTAGGGCCGGTACAGGGCACATGAGTGGCTTCCCAGAAAGCGTACAATTGCTGTGGTCGTAAACCGACAGCCAGGTGATCCAGCGAGTGACGCACCAATGCGAGGTATTTAAACTTTGTTGCAATAATTAAAGTCGGCAAATCGCCTTTGCATTTATCTCTTATAGGGGTATGCTCCTCCCGGAGGAGCACATGAACTTAGAGTCAACTTTTTTCGAAAAATATATTATAATCACTTATTTGGTAATACGTAAAATTTAAGTCAATCGAAAAATTAATTTGTTGACTTCTTCTTTTTAAATTTGAAATCCATGGTATAAGATCAAATGCTTTTTAAAAAAATAAATAAAAATATTTTCATGAATATCAAATGACAAATTTTATTTTTATTTTTCTTGTAAATATATTTTCTTATAAAATTATTTCGGCCTGATTACATTTTAAATATAATCAAACGGGCCCTTAATAGAACAGTGTACCGGTTTGTACCTCACTCTCGTTTTGTCAATGTTAATTGATAGAGACAGCAAGATTGGTGGTGATGGCGTGTTGACAGTTTTGATTTTCCTTCTCGTGAAATGTCCGATCTCACGTTCTTCTATTTGCGTTTTGTTGTTTATCTATTTTTGGTGGTTGCTCTTGTCCCCCTCAGGGAAAAAGATCTCAACTTTCACATTTAGATGTCGTTTGATTTGATGAGGTAAGACATTGTAGATGGATGGTATTATGCTATCTATATTATATGAATAAAATAGGATTTCTAATTCAGTTGATGTGGTACTTTCATATTTTTTTTCATAAAGAAAATATTAAATAATTATTAAGAGAAATCATCAATAGTCATAATATTATTAATTCTCCTTCTCACTTTCACATATTTCAAAACAACTTATTTAAGAGTTTTAACTCTCACCTTCACCTATTTAAAATAATTCATTAATGACCATAACTCTCTCTCTCTCTCTCTCTCTGGAACGGAAGGCCATGACCCTCCTAAAATTGAGGAAAAACTTCACATGAGATACTTATTCTCGGTCCGTAATATTTAACTTATCATATAAATTTATTCAATTCATATGTTATATATTTTTTGTCGTATATTATTTATATTTATTATTTATTATTTTTAGTTATAATATATAACATACTAATATTTTCAATTATATTAACATAACAGCTAGAAGACAACTCAACTCTAAAATTAGAAGCATACTTTTCGGACTTTTACTTAAATGTTAGTCTTTATCGACAATATCCTTTATGAATGATTTATTTTTGAATAATGATATTGTTAAAATCTTTATTGCGTGAAAATATCATAGCTGTCCATTGTGCTCGAATAGAGCTTTACCTAATTTGCACGTTATTATGATTTGTCGTAATCGTTATATAAAATTATGTTTATACTTAATTATGTATTGCATCCTTTTTTTTTTTTAACACTGCTTTAGATCTCCTGAGATCTCTCCATTAAATTCACCTAGTTAGCAGTACAATGTAACATGCGAGCGAAATACTTTCATATTAGAACCCTTATTATGCGAAATTAGATATCCCTCGTGCAAAATTATCTTTATATTTGATTATTTACTTAAATTAAAAACTTATTAAGACAAAATTATTTAAATCAATATGATATTTTTTATCTTAACATAAAGTTTAATAATTTTTAAATAATTTCACATGTAATACATGTCGTACATCTTATAAGTTTGAAACTAGTTGAATAACACTTGCCGCATACGTATAAGGTGCAGCAAGTTGTTACATCGCATCATTTGCATAGGATGCAGCACAAAAAATGAGAAAAATATTTTTTTAATTTTTTTGGGTTGACCCCATCATGACCAACTGTCCATACATTCCGATCCCCCCCCCCCCCCCGATCGGACTACTCGAAAAAACCCAAAAAGTAAAAATTGAGCCGATCACTATTCATTGGAGTCGATTTTTTATTTTTGAGATTTCTTTTGCCGTCCGATTGAGGATCGGCCTGTACAAAAGGTATCGGACAAGACGGAGTTGACCTAAAAATAATAAAAAAATAATAAAAAATTGTTATTGCTCCGGCAGTTGTCCACACACGTGCAATCCACGTCCTACACTGTGCTCAAGTGCTTCTCTTGTGCTATTTGGCAAAGCTACCATCAATGGCCGGGACAACTTATTAATGAAGAGTAATATTAGCTACAATGTCATTGATTACAATCCAACGTGGATTGTAATACATGGCACAACAGCCGTTAGATCGGACAGCTGTTGTGTAGTCCATCTAATACATCTAATTTAAGGGGAGCCGGTTGGAGGGTACTTTTTATTTTTTTGTCGATTTTTTTTAATTTTTTTAGAGCGATCAAAAATTCGAAAGTACATTCGGGTTGTTCGGGTCGGCCCCGACCCGACTATATATTTTTTTTTCAAAAAAAAAAAAAAGACACAAATCTCAATTTACGTGCAAAATGTTTTTTTTTTAAAAAAATATACAATCGGATCAGAGCCGACTCGAGCAACCTAGATGTATTCTCGGATTTTTAATTAGACGCTCTAAAAAAATTTAAAAAATCCGACAAGAAAATAAAAAAAAATTGAAAAACACCTCCCAACCGACTCCCCCTTAAATTAGATGGGCTGTTGTGCCATGCATTGCAATCCACGTTGGAATGCAATGCATGGCTTTGCAGCAAGTATTACTCATTAATGAATCCAAATATGGCCTTTTCTTCAGTTCAAACATTTCATTTATGGTTCTAGTTCAACTCTGCTCTCGCACTGGAATCTCCTTGATGTCAGGTAAGGAGATCTATTTAGGAGTTTCTTTCTTGCCACTTAGGAGGCATGCTCTCGCACTCGAAGACAAGATGAAAAGCAAAATTATCTAGATGGAGAGCCAATATACTGTCTTTTGTAGGTAAGATTATCCTTATAAATTCAGTGTTAACTCCCATTCCTCTACATGTAACGGATATGGGGCGGCTTCCTAAAACTACCATTCAGAAATTGAATCAAATCCAGTGCTCTTTCCTTTGGGGTGATTCTAATAATCACAGAAAGCTTCATTTGTGCAACTGGAGATCTATTAAGAAGCATCAAGTATTGGGTGGTCTTGGTATTAGAGACCTTTACACTTACAATATTGCCTCAATCATGAAACTTGTTTGAAATTTTTTGCAAGATCAAAGCTCCTTATGGTCCTCCATTATCCATGCAAAGTATCTCAAATATCACACCTTTTGGGATGCCCCAAATAATGGTATGTATTCTCAATCTTGGTCTGCTATGGTACATGTCAGGGAGCAATTTGCTAGCATTATGTTTCATGTAATTCAAGATGGTCTCACCACTAATATATACAAGTCTTTTAATCGCGGTAAGTGGGGTAGGTGGACGCCGAAATGGTAGTCCATGGACCATTCCCTTCCTCTGGCTGTGTACTTTATTTGCTTCAATGTTTTCTTCCTGTTACCTAATGTATATCTCGTATGGTTCCTAGTTAAATGATAGTTGTTTTATTGACCAAAAAAACACCTACCACGAATATATGGTAGGATAATTGGATTCCTAATTGCTTAGGCCCTCCCACAATAAGGAAAGATTACACTGATCCTCTTCCACAATGGGTCTTCCAGCTCATTGACAAAAATCAGTGGAATCATAGCCTCATCAACAGCATCTTTACTGCAGATTATGCCAAAGCTATCACTTCTATATCTGTACCTAATGGCTGTGGACAGTCCGGGTGACACTCAAATTTGACCTCTCACTATTATGGTAGATTCTCTATTAAGTCTACCTACGGACACCTTTCCGATATTGATCACCTTGGAAGTTCATTTAGGGTGCACATATTTGCAAAGTTGTTCCCCCAAAAATTACACATTTTATTTGGAAGTGTCTTAAGAATGCTATTCCTATGAATGATATTGTAGCTCCATGCATTCCTAATGTGGACAGCCATTGCCAAATCTGTTGGAAGGAGCATGAAAGTATTGATCATATGCTGTTTACATGTGATCATGCCCGCACTGTATGGAAAGCTTCTCCTTTGAATTACCACTCCACTAAGGATGGTTTGTCCCTTAATGATAAAATATTGTGCTGGGTTTAACCTCCTCCCTTCTCCATTAACAGTAAGGATGTCTCCTTTGTTTCACTATGCTTCTCCTTAATGTGGCAATTGTGGAAGGCAAGATGCAAAAAAATTTTGAGGGCAAAGCTTCCAACCCTCTGTCAGTTATCTCATATGCAGTATCTGATCTGGATTTCCTGTCAGCCTGAGGAAACTCTAGCTCCTATGACTCTTCCTGATAAGAAGTCCTGCTGGCACTTGCCTGACCTGAACTACTTAAAGATAAACTTTGATTCATGTGCAGAAGATAAATGTTCCTTTGATATTATTATGAGAGGAACCAGCTGCCTAGGGCAGTAAGAAAGATATTATTATGAGAGATTCCTTAGGCACTCCAATTCAACGTATCTCAAAAATTGTGTAGTCCTCCTAGCCTTTTGTAGTTGAAGCTCTTGCTCTTTTGAAGCTCTGATACTGGCATCCCACACCCATCCTTATGCTTCAGTGGAGGGTGATGCTATGGTTATTATCAATGCTGCTTTGAAGACTTCCGATGCTCCATGGATAGTGAAGAATATCATCAGCTATTGCCAAAGTATCCTAGCTCAGAATTGCATTCCTCTGAACTTGATTTCCAGAGTTTGTAATAGTGCTACTCACTCCCTAGCAAAATTTGCCTTATCCTATAGTCTGGAGAATGTTTGGAAATTTCCTTCATTCCCTGCTTGTATTAACTCTGCTCTTATAGCAGATGCAACTTGTTATTCTCATGAATTTAGCTAATTTCAATCAAAGTATTTTAAATTCTAAAAAAAAGTTATTACTCGTTGTAAATTATAGAACAAGATTTTTTACATCCATACCTTTGAAAAATACCGTATTTGCATCTATACCGACAACTCCCACATATTGTCATCAACAGTCCTGAAATCTCAAAAATGTCGCAATTATACCCTTATGTCAAAATAACGTGAACTCTAACTGTATATGTCAAACAGATTCCGTAAATCTTGAAAACATCAAGCATGCATATGCAAAATTCTAGTGAATTTAAAAGATATACATGTAAAATATTAGTATATTTAAGGGTATATATACAAAATATTTAGGTGTGATTTAACGGAATTTTGACAAAGGGATATAACCACAGCATTTCTAATATTTTAGGGGTATTGATGACAATATGTAGGAGCTGAGGGTCTAGATGTAAATATGATATTTCTAGGGATATATATGTAAAATCCCAATAGAAAATCACGCAACCCTTTATGCACTCTAAAATTTAGGGATACAAATGGATCAGGTTTAATGTAGATTTAAGATGGATGGGTGGCCGTATCCATTATCCTACCAATTAAAAATATTACATGTTAGTTGGCCTATAAATAATAATCAGTCAAATAATCAAATTCTCAATATGCCATGTACATTCAGTTGGACGAAATTCATATCCATTAACATATATATCCATTATACATATCAATGTAGAAGGACTATTCATTGAATCAACTTATCAATTAGTAATGGATTATCCTGCCAAGCATCCGATGATGAAGCAGCCATATTACCTATAAAAGGGATTACAAAATGACTTTAACACACAAGATATATTATATGCATATATTTTTCTAAAAAGTTGATCAATACTTATTTGGTGATTTAAAAACATAAGATAATAAAAAAATCAAATGTACCTACTATTATTTTTAAGAAATGCTATTATACCATACTTTTCGATAAATTTATTTAAGAAGTCATTTGATCATTTGACTAAATAACTCTTATGAAATGTAGTAGTTGCAAAAAAGATAAAAATGTGCCATAAGTAACTGTAATAAAAGTTACCTAATCATATAGTCAAACAGTTCTCAATAAGTGTGGTAAAGAGATTAGTAAAAGATGAGACATCTGATCAAGTGATTAAATGATTTGCTAAAACATGAGGTACAATAGCATTTCTAAAAAATACTAGCAGGTATATTTGATGTTTTTCTGATTATCATAAGTCTATCACCCAATAATTTATTGATCAAATTTTTATATCCGGATTTCGGCATCCACAAATTTATTTGATACTCGGATGGACCCTTAATACTTTGAAGTGCTAGTAGAGAACATGCATACGCCGTGAGTGAATATAAAATGACGCATACGTCATGGTTTCACACTTGCCTCCTTCGTGGGAGATCTTAAGTTCGAATCTGGTTAGAGCTTACAAACTCTCCAGTCATACAGCCTGTATGTGCTGTTGGATATTTATTCATGATCCGTGTGATTACTTTATCGGAAATCAGTTCGACCTGGAATTCTCGTCTAATTAGGTAGACCTTTAGACCTGTTCAGATTTATCTCCAAACACTGAAGGATTTTTTGGGTTCCACTCAGATTGGAATTCCGGTCACTTGTATATATTGTAAATACTTGGCCACTGTGCCCTTCCAAAAAAAATAATAATAATCGGCCCAAGTGGAATCTTCCAATAGGGCAATCATCCATTCGATAAGAAGCTGAACAACCGGTATGTTGTTGCATTTTACAAGTCCATGGTCCAATAACTTGAGAAGAGGGATGAAAGTTGAGTGGGTTTGGCTGACTATACATTAATTTAAGATGACCTAAATTAAAAATAGTTCAATATAAATTCTCTTTAAAGTAATGTTTTATGCATTGTGTGTGGTGTAATATGCGCTGTATATAATGTAGCATTAGATTGTGCACTTGTGTGATTCAACAACTCAAAAAATATATGTATACCATCTTATTTATATTTTTCTAACTATACAATAAAAAATAAGACGATATGAAGACAAAACTGATGTACTCGACAAACTTTTTAAACAAAAAATGCAATATTTTATTGCTCTCCTATCAAAGAGATTAGAAGATAGCACCCCCCTGCTGTACAAGCCACATCAAGGGGCGATGCTCTTCTTTCAAGCCAAATTTAGCCTAATTATCATGTCCCAACTCAGCAAAAAGAATAATATTTCTTGCAATGCCGCCCCAATGCTTGTGCATAGCTGTCTGATCGCTATGGTCGGGCGATCGCAGTAGTAGGCAAGATGGTTAAGTCTTATTTTTATTTTTTTTAGAATTTTTTAATTATCAAATCAAAGATCAGACGTCATGATGGCTTCCTTAGAGCTGACCGCATCCCTAGGATTTTTTAAAAATAAAATAATAAAAATTATATTTATTACTATAATCGTCAAATCAAAACCGACCGTACAACTGTGTACAATGTTCACATGTTCACATTGCCCTGAGTATTACTCTAAGGGTAATACTTGCTGCAATGCCCCTGGGTGTTGCACGCAGGGGCATTGCAATGGGTAAATGAATTTTTTATTTTTTTATTTTTTTTTATTAGTTCGAGGTGTCTTAATTATCTGTACAGTGCAACGATCCAAAAAAATCTGAATAATCAAAAATCGAGTTCTAATGAACAATAATAAGTATTAGGACATTGTAAACTCAATTTTTTATTTTTTCGGGTCGTCCGATCGGACATTGCACTGTACGGACGATTAAGACAACTCGGGATCGACCTAGAAAAAAATAAAAAAATTCATTTACCCGAACACAAAAGTCACTAGCTGTGAGGCATGCCACTTATAATAAATTTATATTTGACGGTTTTTCGATAATTTGCTAGAGGTCGCCATCTTCTTGTGTGAGGCCTGTTTGGTTGAACCTATATTAATATTACTTTTAATATTGATAGCGATAGTAGTTTTTTTTCTGAGCTGTTTGGTTAAGGAATATCATATTAAAAAATCCTGTTCCTTTACTACAAGTGAGACCCAATATTAATTTCAATAGAGGATGCATCAAAGGCGACCTCTGCCCGCCACTTGTCGCCTGCTGCGCCCGAGAGGCGGAGGGGGGAAGAATGGGAAGGGCCCGAAGGGGCGACCTTCCAATGCGACGGAAACGGAATTCTGTTGGATTTGGGAGCAAGCCCCGGACACGGAATCTCATTCACTGTTGTGAGAGATTTGGCGAGGGAATAAATGGGGAGAAGAATATTGTTGTACAGATTAATTATTTTGTTATCGGTCAATTTTCTGTTTGGCAGAAAACGGTAAGATTCATTTTTTTTTTCAATTGGAGGGGGGGTGGATGAGGAACACAACCACTAGAGAATATTCGACCCCCAAACCAGCCGCGTGGACTGGTTGGCATCACTTTGTTGCCTCTCTTTGGAAAGTCTCATGTTCGAACCATATCGCTCTGTCTTAATGTCCACACTTGCCTACTGGGCATAAAACACGGGACTTTACACAGATTTGACTATAGGTAAGTGTAAAACTTCGCCACTAAACTATCCAACCAAAAACATACTCGACCTCCATATATTTGAGTTGATAAATAATATTCAGTAATGAATTCTGAGGGTAACTCCAATAGACTTAAGTGGAATGTAAGCAGTGATGCATTTTTTCCTAGATAACTAGTGGAACACAATGGTGCCGGTGAAAGATCTCAAATGAATGGAAGCCCGAAGCATGGACTAAAATGGTGGAAAACTATATTATTTCTTTTGGTGTTCGTGACCGTTGGCCAACTAAACTCATGGTTGTTTGTAAATTATTTTTTGGAAAGGACAGATGTTTTTTTAATGAAAGGTCAATTTTATGATCTAAAACATCTAATTAATAAAGTTAGTAGTTTTGGATGGCACCATGATCACAGGATAATCGTATTGTGTGTTTGTGCTTGTTTTAACATTTAGCTAATTTGTGTTTTGTTAGTAATTATTTTAGATTTTATTTTTTAAATAAAATTGATAATATTTAAGCTTAAGTTGATTTTGTTTAACATAAAAAATGTATTCATTAAAAAAATAATTAAATTAAACTTATCCAATGAAAGTATCGAATTTTAAATTACTACTACAAAATCCTTGATTCGATATTAAGTAGTTTTGAACCAAGAATGGGACAGAAAGACGTTAGTTTAGTTGCAACATTTCAAACCTTCAATTTTACTATATTATTTGGAGAAAATAATATTATAGTGATTAAAATTAGATACTGGATGTCAATGATTTTGAAAAGATTGCAAGATATTCTATAGGATATCAAGTAGAAAAAAACATCATTTTATGATAATTTAAAATATTTTATGGTACAGAAATGATCACATAGTTATTATATTGAATTAAAATTGACAATATATGTCATCCAAACAACCTCTTGTATCACTTTTGACATTACTACAAGTTCAACCAAACACCTAAATTATTATATAATATCAATTTTGATACTGATACTCAATATCATAAAAATATCAATATCAAAATTGATATTGCATTAAATTTAATACTCTAACCAAACACGATGCAAACCATGTGTTAAATTAAATAGAGATCAATTTAAAATTTCAACTCAAACCAGCAAAAAAATTTATTTAGAATAATACTTACTGCAATGTTCCTACATGTTGCATTCATGTGCATTTCAATGAGTAATTTATTTTTCCAGGTTGGCCATAAGGTGTCCAAAAAAGTTTGGGTTTGGCTCATTAAGGATATTTTTACTGTTCATTGAGATTTAATTTTTTATTTTTAAAATCTTTTGAATCGTCCGATCTGAGATCGACCTATACAAGTATGTAGAATATTTCAAAATCTATCTATTTTTTTTTAAAATATATATCAACTACACTGAGAAGCAATACAAATCACACCCTCAATATAGCTAGCAAGTATTACTCCAAAACTTACACAGATCTGACAGGACTTGAAATGCGATTGTAAACAGCAGAGCAAAAGCAAAGTTAAACCTCCCTTGGACCTTCTCAATTACGAAATTTTACCGGTGTATGGATGCGACAGAAATTTACGTCAAAAATACTAACATTCAAAATTACATATGCACCCGGACTTTAAACAACCAAAGCAAAAGCAAAGTTGGCACGGCGTTTACTCGTGGCTTGTCGCAATCTGATATTTCACCTTCCAAGTCAAGACCAAAAACAAACAAACAAAACGGGATCACTATTCTATTCACTGGTACCTACTAAAGAGGGCAGTAGCAGTACTTCTCCAATTATGCATTTCTCCACCCGTGCAACTTTTTTTTTTTTTTTTTTGTATCTCACATCAAAATGGGATGTAGATATTGGTCATCTTATTATGAGAGAAGATCTCGGACATGGATGTTCTCACATCAAAATGAGACGTAGATATTGGTCATATTATTATGAGAGAAGATCTTTTTAATACATATTTAAATCTGAGTCTAATAGCATCTAAATATTATAAAAAACTCTATATAATTTTAAAATTTAACAAATATATATCTGGATCCTCCCCTCTTAATACTACCCATCTCCAGTCTAATTCACATTCATATATGAGAGAGAGCGAGCGAGCTGTTGAGAAGGGGAGGAAGGAGCTCTTCAGCCGCAATTGGCGGCCGCACCGCCATGGGCAGTTCGTTGCGGCCCGAACGCCCGCATCCTCGTTTCCTGCCGTCCCGCTTGGCATTCTGCGCGGTTCATCTCGCCCTGCTTTCCTTCTTTTACTTCTCCGGCCTCGTCACAGGCGACCCACAAACCAACCTCCTCAACAGGGGCTGCAGCCAGTACAACGGCACTAACCCTGCCGTCTTCGTCTCCAACCTCAACGCCACCTTCTCCGACCTCCGCTCCCAGCTCGCCTCCTCCCCCCACTTCGCCACCGCCCAGAGCCTCCGCTCCTATGACCCCGTCTACGCCCTCTTCCAGTGCCGGGACTACCTCTCCCCCGCCGACTGCACCGCCTGCCTCGCCGCCGCCGAGGCGCTCATCCGGCGCTGCGCCGGCGCCAACGGCGCCCGGGTCATCTACGACGGCTGCCTCCTCCGCTACGAGAGCAGTGTCTTCTTCGACCAGACGACGCTCCCGGGGAACGTGGGGATATGCGGAAACCGGACGGCGGCCGGGGCGGGGTTTCGGGCGGCGGCGGAGGGGCTGATGGCGGACCTCGCCGCCGCGACGCCGCGGGTGGAGGGGTTCTTCGCGGCGGCGGAGAGGGGCGGCGGGGGGGCGGGGAGCGCGCTGGTGTACGGGGTGGCGCAGTGCGCCCGGACGGCGAGCGCCGCCGCCTGCGGGGAGTGCCTGAGGGTGGCGTACGACAACGTGAAGGGGTGTCCGCCGGACGCGGACGCGAGGGCGGTGGACGCCGGCTGCTTCATGAGGTACTCCGACGCCGCCTTCTTCCCGGCCAACCAGACGGTGGATCTCGCGCCATTCGTGAGGTCCGGTGAGTTTTCCCGGAACCTTTTTCTTTCTCCATCCATGCGCTGTATTCCCACAGATTAAAGACGAAAGAGGCCGGCCGCCGGCCACATATAATATTATTATTTTTTAATTTGGTTAGTTGCTGATTTTTTTAAACAAAATTATTTTTAAAATACTATATTCTCTAGTAACGCTATTGTTTAGTAGTCACCGATTTAGCGACGTAAGTTTGCAACGTCACAGTTGACTCGTGGGATAAAAAGAAGAAGGAAAGAATAAAATAATTTACGGTTATAAACATAATTTTATCGCATTCTTATGATACAAATAGGGATAACTTCATAACAACATAAGTTTTCAACGTCATAGTTGACTTATGAGATAAAAATATTTAGAAGGAATAAAATAATTTACACTTATAAGTTTTAATTGTATTTTATTTTATTGTTATAATAAAAATAGGGATAATTTATGTCAGATAAACTTGGATGTTAAATGTTAAAAATACCATACTTAGTGGAAAATATATAAAAAAAAGACCATTCTTTTATATTCTTTTATATTATATTAGTATTAGATAGTCACCTCTACTCATGAGTCGTGAGTCCTTTGTTCTGTGATGAATTGTTATATATTATCTTATATTATAATGACATATTTGATATATACATAAATATTTCATATATGTCACTAAAATGATATATTTGATATGGACGTCATTTTATGGGGTTACAAATAATAATATGCAGATAAGTATGACAGTTTTGCAATTTAAATTCTAAGAATGGTTAATATGAAATTATATTTTAAAAGTATAATATATATATATTTATTTACAAAGTCCATATACCAATAATATGTATTTTCACCTTTAAGGCTGCATTTTTTCATGTAGTGTTGTCTAGCAATTTTCTCAGAGAACGTCGTATTCTAAAGATTAATGTTGTACTTTTCAAGACATAATATACCATAATACTTGACTTAAAATACAACGCAATTTTTTAAATTATAATAATATAAAAATACAGCGTTAACGTGAAAATTTCAATGCTAGAGATGAAACGACAAAGTTGTGTTAGGAGAAATCCAGAAAATTGAGCAGGAGAAAAAGGAAGAGGACTTGCAGGAGGTTAAAGGACCCACTTAGTGTAAGTGTCATACTGTGCACGTGGCACTTCTTCCTCTTTTTTAGTCGCTAATGTGACATCTTCACATGAGAAGTATATTCCCTTTTATATAATAATAATAATAATAATAATAATATAAATAGATAGATTATAGATAATAGATATGGAGTGGACACACTGGAGTTTCTACCACCGTCCCACCAAGGAAATCCTCATACAATATTTTGTACTTGAAATTCATTTTACCAAAAGTTTTTCTTTGATTTTTAAAATTACTCTATTTTGATTCTTTCTTTATTTGATAAATTTATTATTATTTTTAAAAGAATTTGAAGGGAAGTAAAAGAGGGAGAGAGAAAAAAGGTGGAAGTAGGGTAGAGAGAAATGTGGGGAGAGAGAGTTGTTGACGAAAGAGAAAAAGCCTAGAAGAAGAGAGAAATGTGAGAGAGACGTGAGAGCGATGTGGATAAAGAGAGGCCGCTTTTTAAAAAAAAAATGACTGACAGAGATTTATATAAGGCCTAGAAATTAGGATAGATCGTGACAGATATGTCTCTCTAATAGAAGTTTCTTTTAAAATAAAAATAATTTATAAGTTGTTTTATTTTTAAGAGAAATTTGTGAAGGGTAAGATACATTATTAGAAGTACGATAAATCTGGCCAAATATATTTTCTTTTTCATTTTATATTTAATTTTAAATTTGGAAAACAAGACAAAAAAGATCCAAGCACCACATTAAAAGTAACATAGGAAACATGCATGCGCCGCTGCGAACGTGTAATTCCTATAAGTAAGGATGCAAATGGTAACTGATAGTTCTATTTGTTGGTCAATTAATATATAGTCTTTTTAAATTGATATGCATAATAGATAAGGTAGAATATATATTTTTTTTCGACTGAATACATATGATATATTAAGATCTGATTATTCAACTGATTAATATAAGATAATTAATGGATAATATTTTTAAACTAATAATTTACAGTTATAAATCTATCTTAGATCTGTATTGAATCTGACCAATTTACATCTCTACGTATACTGGTTTAAAACTTCGGATGAAACTCGATAGGTGAAGAAAAGAGAAGGAATTTTTTCAAAAAGACTTTCATTGTAAACTAAAGCAGCTCAACCTAAAAGATTTTTTTTTTAAAAAATATTCTTCTCTATGCACCACTGCCTGAGTACGGTCCAAACCTGTTCGGATTTTAAACCGGCTGATCCTGCCATCCTCCGATTTCTTGTGGGCGAAGCGACTAGAGCTGTCCTACCGTCCTCATACCATGGGCGAGGGTGAAACCAAGATTCGAAAATGTTGATGATCCTGAGAGAACAACCTCGGAGATCATAACCGGAGAAATCAAAATCTGTAGCCCCTCCGCCGATGAGACCTCTCGAAGCTGTCTTTTACATGGATCTTGGGGAGTTCTACCCCTGGTGGTGATGCTGGAAACTTACTACAAGGTGTTATTGTCGATCGTTCTTCCTTTCTAGGGTTTTAATCGCCTGCGACGGGCTTTTTGTTTCAAATTGTGGGGCAGGTTCGAGCGGCAGCAGCAAGGCGGCCATCGTCGGCGGCGTCGTGGGAGGAGTCGGCGGGCTTTTGCTTCTGCTGGCTGTTGGATTGTTCTTGTGGCGCCGGAAGTCCAGGAGAGAGCAGAGGAAGGGTCGTAGAGGTGAGGACCATGGACAACTTCACTGTTGGGTGCATATTTGTCCCTTCCCTTCTCTCTATCTTTCCTTTGTTGGCTTTGTTTCTTTTGCTTGGCAAAACTTGCAGGTGAGCGCAGCAAAGGATTATCCAGGTCGAGGGGACAAAAGGGTATTAAATTAACTACAATATTCTGGGGGTGCAAATATGCGGTTGAAGGTTTGAGGACGTGGTTGGGGATTTCCTGCTGATTTTTATCTAGGGCCTTCACTAGAATGGAAAGATAGAGTCCTGTTACTTTTCCCCTCCTCGGTGTCAAAGGCTCAACATATTTTAATTGTTCTATGCCAAACGTAAATTAACAGAAGATGGAAATCTAGTATTGCTTCTATGATTAGCCAAACAAGGATAACACAAAAGCTGAATTTATTGTCTATTCCCATATGTTCTTCACCATTGTTGCCAAACAGGGCCTAAAAAGTAAAGGAAGTGAAAAACTTATGATATTACGAGGAGACGGCATTTCCTATATATAGGACTTAGTACCTTTATAGCAGTGATTGCTGCTGGATATATTGTGCGAACAAATATCCTTTTTTTTTTGTGAGGGAAGGGGGAGGGGATTCAAGATGTTGTGTGTGTGTGTGTAGAGAGAGAGAGAGAGAGAGCTTTGGGTCAACAATTGAGAAAATAGGAAAGAACCGCCCGTTATATGATTAATTACATTAGATACTAAAGGAAATGGAGACATTGGAAATGTAAGAACCACCATATACAACCAATTTTATTATCCAGTAAGTAGAGGTGATACATCCAAGGTATTGAGGTAAGATGCCCCAATGTAAAGAACCCATACGCACAAAAGGAAACCAGAGAGAAAAGGCATGATTCTTGAGAAGCTCAATTTACCATCAGCTGTAAACCCCACACAACTAAGTTTTTGCCTATCTTCAGTGCATAACAAGTAAAATCCTTGTTTATAGAAACTCAATAAACCCTTTAATTCCTCTGACCCGCCTTTTCTTGATCTGAGGTCTCAGTCAACACCCTCCAAATGCCTGCCAAAGTGGCTTGGAATTTAAGAACCTTAGCCATTTTACTGAAGTACTTCCAGGGAATCAGCTACGGAATTTTAAAGGTAACAACGAAGGTTCCCAGGATCATAAACAAATCACAATGGACTGATCAATTTGAGCCAAGATTTAGCTGATTCTTACCTTCTTTATTCATTAATATTTTCATTTGTATCCATTGCAAGGCGATTCTTACCTGATCCTACTTAAGCCTACTTCTGTCCGATTCTTCTCAATTCTAGACACTACTGTAGTTACCCATAGAATTGGATTGGCGGCACCTGATTCCTGTCCAAATAGACCATCTTTATAAGGAAGGCTGGTGGTAACCTGGAGGTGGATGATCTAAGACAAGTAAAGTTTTGAAAGTTGCAAGTGGCCAACAATTTTAAACAAGCAGACTGGGATCTAATGTTTCTGGGGAAGAATGCAGATGGCAGCTGAAGGTTCTACTTCTGCATGCTCCATGAAAATTGGAGCCAATTGGGCAACTAAATTTTGGGTGTATGAATGCTTAATCTCGGGGAATATTTTCACTGTGCTATTTAAATTTTCAAAACAAGAACAGTATGTGACTGATTTTTATGTGCCTTCATCAGGGAATGACCATTTGATTCCTAGCTTGTAACACTAACAGATAAAATGGCATACCCAGGAAACAAGATGCTCAAGCTAGAAACTGGAAAAAATTGCAGATGAATCGAGATGGTGATCCCCAGAGATGGAGACTCATCTCGAAGGCTTTCTATGTTGTCCTTGAGACAAAGAAATGTTTCTCTTGAGGCTGGACCTGGAAGTAGGCACAGCAAAAGCATGTCCAAGGTCTTCCCTTTAAATGACCAATCATGGCTGCCATGGCTGCCAGTTTGGGTTGTTGAAAGTGTTGTATTGAAATTTTTTTTTCCCAGCAGGTACTGATTTATACTTGTGTGCTGATAATTCAGATGCCGCTCTGTGCTGTTTTTATGATCATTCAGACTTATAGGTTAGATTTTACTTGCAGGATTGGGTAATAACTTGTTGTGAGGGAGCTGATAGGGTGGATTGGGTCATCGGAAACGAGTTTAGTTTCAGGATTTTGTTCCCTTGGTTTACTTGTCTATGGCTAATGGTATTAGATCCTGCCTAGTTTTCGACAAGAAGTGAAGGAAAAAAAAGCTGGTTCACATGCGAAACTTTCTAAAAGGATTATGACTTTTGTTATTCCCATTTCTTGCTTAGAGTAAGTTGTATATCTCTATAAGCTGAATAGTATTATGCCTTGTACAACTTCCCCCCTTTTTATAACAGTCATCTACATCTTCATCTCCTTCTGGAAGCTTGCTTTTTCCTTTCAAGAAGCAAATATACCTCTCAAAGGATCCCAAAGAGGCAGAAAATTTATCGATATTGCTATGTCAAATTTATTTCTTATAAATTAACTCCGTCAGTCATGTAAAACTATTATTTTCTACAGAGGACATACTAGGGGCTACTGAGCTACGAGGCCCAACAAACTTTCATTACAAGGATCTTAAAGCAGCAACACAAAATTTTATCGATGAAAATAAACTCGGAGAAGGAGGATTTGGAGATGTATACAAGGTAAGTTCTCGGATTATTTGAGGGCAGCATTTACATTGTACTTGCATTTGCAATAGTAAATCATATGGTAAGATGGCAACAAGGTTAGGAGATGCTGTACAGTTCAGTACTTTCATACAAGCTAGCCTTACCCCCCATTTTGCAGGGTACTCTGAAGAATGGGACTATAGTTGCTGTGAAGAAGCTTGCGCTAGGTACAAACAGAGTGAGAACAGATTTCCAGAGTGAAGTTACACTTATCAGTAATGTCCATCATCGACATCTTGTTCGTCTTCTTGGTTGTTCTAGCAAGGGTCCAGAACTTCTACTTGTTTATGAGTACATGGCAAACAGCAGCCTTGACAAGTTCTTATTTGGTACTTCCTCTGTTCCTGTTCTCATAATTATCCTGTGGTCTTTTCCTTCTGAATGTTTCATTGCCAGGATCATAGTTGCATGAATTGGCTACTCTATATTTCAATAAACCGAAATCCAGATTGAGATTGGGGTTTTTGTTCCTATTTTAGGCCATTCCAGTCCTCAACATGTGTTAAATAAACCACAGAAGGACACCCCAGAGTCAAACTATTGCCGGAATTGGCTGATCAGCGATGATGCTGACTGATATGGGTTGAGATTCCGTTTCAGTCATGTTTCTAGGGACACTAGTGGGGATTTGTGTTATGCTATCACACGTAATTTGGATGATTAGCATGTGCGTATTCATCTTGAATGAGGTCTCTTTTGCCTTTTGTTTGGCTCCTCATATGACTTTATGGCTAACTCACCTGTCCATATTTAACACCATCATCTTTTTATTTTTTTCAATTATATTTTGTATAGTATCCTCCTTCGATATAGGGAGTGGAAGAGCATATTTCCACTTTGTAGGGGACCTGGCATGTATTCTATCGTTAGTCATGGCTTTTCTTAGGATGCTTAACTGAACTTATTTCCTGTTGCTTGATCTTGTCCCTCTTCTTGGTGTTAAATTATTGCCTACTCAATTTTCAAGAAATAAAATTCTTTACTTTGCATACATTTATGTTTGGCCAACTCATGAATTGCAAGAACCGCTTCCTGGTTGGCTGTTATGCTAGTTGAAAGGTCTTGAGATTCTTTTTTCTTTTGGAGGTAAGATCCAACGGAAGTGATCTATTTGAATTAAAAATAAAAGATATTTTTGTAAATACAAAGAGTCTACTTAAAATTAAGTTGTAGTTGAATTAAAAATAAAATGATATTTTTGTAAACACAAAGAGTCTATTTGTAAATAAAGAAGTATTCATGGAAACATAAAAAATAAATAAGGGTGTTTTCATAATTTATCACCCATCTTTTACTCAACCTTATTGACCCAGATCATCCAATACATAAGGTAATGGGTGAATCCATGTCCCTTTTGGCTCTGTTTTTGGTGCGAGTTGGGCCAAGTCAGTGCAGTTGAACTGATCCCAATTCATTTTTCTTTTCTTTTTAAATTTTCTGACCAGGATCAGTTTCTGGGCCAAAATCGGAGTGGCTATTGCCTATCCCAATCCAGATTGGCTGATCCTGCATTCCATGGCCGGATGTTCGGTTTTGGGTCTTTCAATGGGAATTCTGTTTTTCAAAGTAGGTTTACTGATGCAAGGGCAGGCTCACAGGCAGTGCATAGCAGGCATTTATCGGATTTGGAGCCACCTCCTTTGGCTTGGAGACGATGTCTGGCCCAGTTGAGGCATGGAGAGGCATTTACCCATAATTCTTAGTTAAGGGAAGCACATGTAGATAATGCCATCGCATCCCCTTATCAGTTTAATTATGAATTAATTTGGAATTGTTTAAAGAATTGGAATTTAACCTTGCAGCCAGGTCACAATTGAAGTTGCTCATCATTGTTTTGCCACAGATACTTTCAACCACTACAAGTCCAATATTTATTCCGGTCATGCTTTGCAGGCGAAAAACGGGGAACTCTAAAATGGCAACAAAGATTTGATATAATTGTTGGCACGGCCCGGGGGCTTGCTTATCTTCATGATGAATTTCATGTTCGAATCATACACCGTGATATAAAATCAAGCAACATACTGCTTGATGATAGTTTCCAGCCTAAAATTGCAGACTTTGGCTTGGCAAGGCTTCTTCCAGAAGACCAGAGTCATCTCAGCACCAAATTTGCAGGAACATTGTAAGTCAGCATAATTAGTGAAACACTAATTGCCTTGCTGTTTTATTACCCAGATTTTGTTGTTAACATCAAATACATTCTCCAACGTTGACATACAGGGAACAGCGGTATACTAATTTACTGAGCCTCTTTTAGGGACTTCGAACTACTATAGTGGAATGTTGTATAATCTGTCTCAGCCTTTCTAGTTACTTAGCAGGGAGGGCCAAGACTGTCTACTCGGTTACAAGGATATGACTGGGTTGATCTTATGTCGAAGGTTGGGATGTAGTCCTTGACTTTGTAGCATGGTTGGAGTGTGAGGAACTCCCCCTTCCTGGCTCATTTGTACTGTTATAAAATTGGCAGTACAAACCACAACTTATTTTAAGTATAACAATATATCAATTTATATCTATTCACCACTGCATTCTTTATGAGATAGATTTGTGATACGCTGGATATTGTGGTAGCATTTTGTTTATGTCATATTTTATTGTTGAACAGAGGGTACACAGCACCTGAGTATGCCATTCATGGGCAGTTATCTGAAAAGGTTGATACATACAGCTATGGTGTGGTCGTCCTTGAGATAATAAGTGGACGGAAAAGTAATGACATAAAGCTTGAACCTATCAGCCAGTACCTTCTTGAATGGGTATGTTCTTCGAAGCTTTTAGTTTTATGTTACTGTACAGATCATATTTGGAAATCTGGAGCTCCAGTTTTTGGATAGATCACACAGTCTTGTGCACCTCCCTTTGAATTTCTTCTATTTAAGCCTAGGTTTAAGAGCATGCCTTTTCCAGCTAGGATGGGAAATCTTTGAGTGATTCAGTTCCTACATATTGTTATTAGTGGGAATTTGAATAGACACCTGTGGCTACAATCTCATTACATGTCAGGTTAGAAAATAAGGATCCTTGCTAGCACTTTTTCATGTCTAGCAGGATGTGACAGCATGGAGAAAAGTTTACAGAGAGAACTATGAATGGACAATATCTGCAAACTTTCTTGTTATACAGGTCTTGAGAAGCCACATCAATACCACATGGGCCAAACACAGGGTTCAAAGGACAGGCCAACCAATGGCATGAAGTGGACCAACCATGGAGATGGTCCACCAATATCAGCACATGATCATGTTTTCAATCCATTATGCAATGAGAGAAGCACCAAGTGGCACAAAGTCTTTGACCATGAAACCATGGGTTGGTGATGCGGAACAGAAAAGAGCGGACGAATGGAGGAAGGCTTGGAGACCCAAGGGAGAGGGATGACAGGGGTAGAAGAAGAGGAAGATGCAGGGAAGAACAGAGTAGGGGAAAGAAGAAAATAGAACAACGCTTCACACCCTCATACAACATCCTTCTCATACTCTCACACATGCGCAGTGGCGGCCACAACAAAGACTTTTTCCATTTCTCTAATTATTGGCAATTACTGCCTTTCCCAAAAGGGAAACATGAGAATATATAGGCCTCCCAAAACACGCAAAAAAATAAAGAAAAAATAGAAAAGACACCAAATGGGCCTCTAATGGGCCTTATTCATGTCTACAATGCTCAAATAAAATATAAAGTACTCCAATAACTAAAAGACATGTCTCCAAGCTCGAAAGGTGCAAACTTTGCATTGTCCGTGGACCCGCTCCTGCATCAATCTCTTCCGGTTCGAAAAAATTTGCCCTCGAATTTTGGAATGTGCAAGTATAAAGATGCGGGCGTCTGGATCAAGTATGGGAGACTTCAAGCAAACGATCATATCAAGAATCTCGAACCGGTGTGTTGTGCATGTGAATCACAAAATGTCTGCCATATCAAATCA
Organism: Zantedeschia hybrid cultivar; assembly: GCA_030544215.1. Classification (NCBI taxonomy): domain Eukaryota; kingdom Viridiplantae; phylum Streptophyta; class Magnoliopsida; order Alismatales; family Araceae; genus Zantedeschia; species Zantedeschia hybrid cultivar. Next base: position 15,702,222 of record JARZZO010000002.1, on the reverse strand, counting down.
TCTAGTGGGTGCTGCCAATTAAACACATCTACTGGCTGATAAACTGCTAGCACATCGTCTTGAGTAGGCATACTAGGAAAAGGTGCATTAAAGACATCACCTGAAATACGACCTAGCCCATATCTCATAAGTAATGCATGCTCCCAAGTGCCAATCGTATGCGATGGATCAACCTCGAACACCATGCCATCCAACAAATCAAATTCAGTCTCAATAATCAAACTCTGATCCTACACAACACTATATGATGACTCACTGATGACTAACGGTGCTGAATCAATCTCAAACACATCGCCCGCCATCAAATGAAGTCCATACTCAATAAATAGAGCATCATTCCGAACACCATCAGTCGTAGGATCACACTAGCACCCTGAGTATGAATCGACATATCTGATTGATCATCATTTATAGCTGGCGATATCGTATCAACTAACTTTGACTGTGTTTCCATTGCTTTATGAGAATAAAGTGAAGGATTCGGAAATGTGAACTCACGTCCATCAAAATGGGGGTACAAGAGGGAGCATCGACATCTATCACAATCCACTGTAGCATGGCGCTTTGATAGCCAATCTCGATCCAAGCAAATAGAAGAACTCCATGGATCTATAGTGCACCAAGTTCCATCCACATAAGTAGTGGAGTGTCCTGTAGTGACACCTTCAACCCGCCTATAGAACTCCACAAAAGCTTTATCACCCTCTACAAAAATCTTGCCCATCCTTAATAGTGAATTAACAATAGACTGGGAATCACATTATCACTCGCTTGCTCATTTAAAATCAATGTCGTCCATTTTTGATTAGGCAAGAACACATCAAAATGGAAATAAATGGAAGACATATTGCAAGAGATTACCCTGGGACTTCAATTTTGGCAGAATCAATCGGTGGCACGTAAAACGAGACACCGTAAGGATAGTACCACTCTGGAGCTAAAGTTTGCCTTACTGAGACAAAGCCAACGGTGCGATCTGTGCAAGAGATGGAGCATAAATATATGACCTCGATGTATGTGCAATGGTGGCACACAAAACGAGGTATTGTCGGGGCTGATGCACATTATAACTGGTTGGCCTCACTGGGACGAAACCAATGATGCCGACAGCACGCAAATCGGAGTCCAAATGGACTCGGAACAAGGGCACAAGCGTCCTCGTAAAGTGTACAAGGGTGGCACACAAAACGAGGCACTACTGATGGACAGAACATACAACAAGGTTGGCCTCGTCGACATGATCCCAACGGCGCAAGCGGTTGTCGAATCGGAGCACAGACGAGCTCTAGGCGCCAGCGGTGCGATAGAACCTCTTAGTGCACCTCCTGTGCACTGTAGCGAACCAGGGTGCATCCTGGTTTGGACCTGGTGTGGACCATGGTTGAGCCTACCAGAACCTGGTCAGGCCAAGTAGCAACTTGAAGCCAAGACCCTTCTAATTGGGTCTGGTTCGGGCCAGTTTACACCTGGGTTCAGACCAGGATTAGTTGGGGACCTGACCTGCTTCGGACCGGGACCAAGTCAAACTTGGTTCGACCAGATTGCCCCTTTAAAGGGGTCGACCCGATCCTCCCTTCTCCTGCCCCTTCCCCTCCCTCCCAAACCCTAATGCAGAGAGGAAGAGAACGAGAGAGCGGCGGGCGTTGGTGACGGCGGCAGCGGCTCCGGTGGAGCCGAGCAACGGAAGCAGCAGCAGACGCGGGGCTTCCAGCAGCCCACGAGATCATCGGTGTAGGCCAGCGATGACGGTGGCTTGGCAGGCTGGAACCTCTGGCGTCTTCTCCCTCTTCTTCCGCTGCTGTGGGAGAAAAAGGATGGATGCTGCATTGGTGGTGGGGGGATGAGTGGATGGCAGCGGCATCGGTGGCGGAGGGCAGTGATGGTGACAACGGTTCCTGTGGGACCGTGCAAAGACCCTGGAGGCAACGTCGGCTGAAGGAGACGATAGCAGCAGCTGCACCAAGGCTGGTGTGGGCAGCATCGGACAGCGGCCCACGGGGCCCGGCGGAAGCGGCAAGTTTGGCCCTCCTCCTTGACCCCTTCTTCCACTTTCTGCTTTTTTTTTTTCAACCTTTCTTCTCCTATCTCTCTCTGATGGAAGGAGGAGGTGGCAGGATCCCTGATGTAGTTACTGTTCACGGAACAGTAACACGTGCAGAAGAGAGAGAGAGGGATTGAAAGAGAGAAAGGCAGCCGGAGAGGGATGACAGGGGTAGAAGAAGAGGAAGATGCAGGGAAGAACATAGTAGGGGAAAGAAGAAAATAGAATGGGGCTTCACACCCTCACACAACGTCCTTCTCTCACACACGCACAGTGGCTGCCACAACAAAGACCTTTTCCATTTCTCTAATCATTGGCAATCACTATCCTTCCCAAAAGGAAAACATGAGAATATACATGCCTCCTAAAAAGGAAGCCCTAGTACATGAAAAGACCATAATACCCCTAACTCCTAAAATGAAAAAAATGCAGAAAAATAAAGAAAAAATAGAAAAGACACAAATGGGCCTTATTCATGTCTACAATGCGCAAATAAAATATAAAGTACTCCAATAACTAAAAGACGTGTCTCCAAGCCCAAAAGGTGCCGGGTTTGCACTGTCCGTGGACCCGCTCCTGCATCAGTTGGGCCTATAAAAGGCCAACCCATGTCACCATGCAAGGGCTGAGTTTTATGGGCTTGTTCAGATTTTTCTAGAGAGAGGTCATCGGCTGCATTTTGTCAGATTGTTTCCTAGGCGGGGGAGTAGAGAAGCTTATGCAAATCTGAAATCCAATCAGTGCCTCTGGGATCAATTGGGTCATCAATGCCATCCTATGTTAAACTCAGGCCACACATTATAACAGTTAGTTAAATTTCATGTTGCATGCGCACAAGACTTAGAGTTCAGACCCTATTTACACTTCAGATCTCGGGTTGAACTCTAATACTTGGATAAATTTCAGGCCAAGTCTTATACAGACAAATTCCATGCTATGCATGCATGGTGCTTAGATGAATTCAGGCCCAACTCTAACACTTGGTGAGGATTCGCATCTAACACCATCCCTTAGCCAAGTTGCAAGTCTACTTCTAATGCCTAACCCAACATATAACCAAATTTCATGCTGCGTGGTATAACATTCTGACAAATTCAGACTGGTACCAGCACTTTGACAAATCCAGACCCAGATAAAGTTCAAACTTAGTAAAAAATTAGGCCATAATCCCACAACCAAATTTAGCCTAATGTTTCATCAATCATCATTCATCAATGCAGTTCCAGATCCTAGGGAAAGTTTCATTTCTTCTTGCACCCTACACATAGTTAAAATCATCCTCGCACACTTGCTTTAAAATCACCCTTTGCACAGTTGCACCTTTGTAGTAACCTTTGCATGGTTGGACCTTACTTGACCGATTTTCATATTGCGCATGCACTCAAACTTGATGTATGCATATGTGATCCTTAATCGAAGCTCACACAACACATCACTTAATCAAATTCTCATGCTGAATGTCCAGTGCCCTCAAACTTAGTGCTAAAAACACTTTAACTCAATGCTTGTAGTAGGCACATAGCGCCGCATAAAACCTTATATCAGACATCTAACTTTGTTCAATATCCAATTTGGTTCACCTCTTGGTCTCGGCAAATGGCCATGTCAGGTGGTGATCCCTAAGGGTGATAGCTTGGTAAACAAAGAGACCAGTTGAACTAAAACCTGTGGCCTCCATGAACAACATCGGCCCGTGCATGCAAGGTCTTATTCGCTTACTTTCTCACTTTTTCTTGGTAGAAGAAAGAAAATGGAGTATGACACCATTTCAGGCATAGTGAGAGTAACGTTTCTTTATCAGCACCACTTAGTAACTGTTTGTTGCCAGTGGGATTCTTTACATTCTGGGATAACACATTATAGCAACAGTAAGATGATGTTTCTTTTCCTTACAATTCACTTTTTGAAAAACCTTCCCTACATAGCTGCCCCTATTCTCAAACCATTTAAATGTGATCAAATCCCATGTAGCCCCCAGGATGGCAGTACCGGTGGGTGCTGATACCAATACGTACCGGTATCAGTGTCGGTATGGGTATCGGGCGTATCGGCCCGGTAGCAGCCCATGTCGACCCAGTACCGACTGATACTTTTCTTTTAGTGTTATTTTTAAACTTAAATGACCTGTGTTGGGTTGGAAATTCATCCGATCTGAATCGTACGGCTGAACTCCAAATCACAGTGATCTCCCTGCCGCTCTGCCCCTGCAAGAATAATGAGGAGACCCCGGTTCCGATCCGGGGGAACTCCCTCCGATGCCTAAGTTAGTCCAGGAAAGAGTGAAAGTTTAGGTGGAATGGTACAGAGCTTAGAACGTATCTCCTGAGGTTACCGGGGGGTCTCTTTTATAAGGAAGGCCCAAAGCCATCGGAGAGTTTGTAGGAAAGACATATAGGGTAAGTCCGATCCCGTCCTGGATGGGACGAGATTCTGGCTTCCTTATATGGCGCTGGTTTCCCTTATAATCGGATCAGAAAGAGATTCGGAAAAGGCTTTTCCTTTGGCAGGAATCCACCTTGCATCCGCAGGGCGGCGGAGTCTGTTTCAGACTCGAAGGTTTCTCGCGGGAATCTAGTTACGTGGGCCGGAAGGACCTGCTAAGCTTTGGTTGGGAAATTCAGGTGACCCTTAATGGGCCGGCCCACCTCATATATGGCCCAGACTAAATCGGGCCCCCTCAACCTGTATCGGCCAATACTGCCAACCAGGTTAGCCCCCTCCCCAACCCCCAGCCCCCCTGTGGACCCGATCTGTGGCAGCGAGAGCATATTTGATGAAAATAAAATTAATGCTGATCCAGCTGAAATAGTTAACCTATGTATAAGAAAAGGCAACAGTTGCTTTGTGTATAAACTTCCCAACATAAAGTAAATGCAGAGTGTTGAATGTTCTGTGCTGCATTCAGTGAATTGATAGTTTTTGCTATATGATGTGAACATAAATTTTCTCCCTTCTCGTTTGAAACCCCTTTTCATGCATCTTGTATACCTTTATACTTGCTGCCATGTGTGTTTTTAATGTCTAGATCAAGCGAAGTTGATAGGAGTGAATATATCCTAGGACTCCTTATTTATACACCCTGGTTATTTGCATTCCTTAATGTGGGACTATATCCTCACTGCCCTTTCACATCCACACCAACTGGCATATTCTCTTGCTTGTGCTTGTGGACCAAGTGGCTTCGAGACACGGCATGAGGCTCATAAAGTGTTCCCTTTTTCTGATGAATTGGATGTCTGTCTGGAAGAATAAATATGTACATATGGTAGTAAGTTGTGTGAGCATACTTTTTATCGGTACATGATCTCTCTCACGTTCTTTGGCAAGTGCTGCAACATAGGGAGGCCCATTTTATCATTAGATTGGGATCCTCGTGTCTGAATGCCGTTTCTTTCCTTTTTTTGATGCAGAGGGGGTCCCGGTGACCTGGATCCCTTTTTACATAGCCAGATCAACTATCCTAAACTCAGTTCATTTTTGCCTTTTCTTTTATCTGTTTCCGAGTCCCAACTTGTTGGTTGTTCAGGCATGGAGACTGTACGAGGAAGGGATGTTGATCAGCTTGATCGATGATACCTTAGATCCAAATGAGTACAAGGCTGAGGAGGTGATTAACGTGATTGAGATGGCACTCGTCTGCACTCAATCTGCAGTTGCAGCCAGGCCAACTATGTCTGAAGTAGTTGTTCATCTGCTAAGCAAAGCCAAGACTGAACTCCATCCGACAAGGCCAACGTTCATAGATGCCACTAGCAGGGTTCGTGGAGAGACATCTACGTCTACAGGATCATCTTCTACATCAAATGCCACCGTCTCCATATCACAATTTTCAGCTCGATGATGAACTTGGAATTGATGGACGTGCCCAACCGTGAGGGATGGCTCTAGGTTCTATGACACAACGAATGGTGGGTTGTTATATACTCCCCCGCAGCAGGCTCGACGTGGCACAACAACATTTTTGGGGTTGTGGCCCCTTTTCAGTTGTTAAAAATGCTGTCTTAGGGACAGTGTTGATACCATTCCTTAGATAAACTTGTGAGTTGCCGTACAGAAAGAGTAGATATGACAGAGCAGTAAAGATCAGTTGTTAATCGCTGTCTAGCAAGAAGTCGTGTATTATGTGATCTGGTGGGTTGCAACATTTTTTCTGGTCAGAAATGCATTTAGATTTATTACCAGATTTCTATCGTTTTTGGGCCTGAAATCAAGCCCATTTAAGTGGTGTAATATTGTTTAAGATTATTAATTCATTCTTGGGTTCGCTTATCTTTTAACACCTAAGAACTAAAAAAAACTAAACCTCAGACCTGATGCATTTATCGATTAATGTTACTGGATCTACAACGGGTATGTGTCTGCTTGATTGGGTACATGTCTATCCAGACCCATACCATTTACAGTCCTATAACCCAAAAGAAAGGACCGATCAGTTGGAAACCCGGCACTGGCAGTCAGAGTGGGCACTGCCAGATTAGCTCTTACTAAGGCTGTCAAAATGGTTCTAGACCCAATACCTGATTTGTGTGGATCTTAAGAGGCTGGTTTAAGTATATTTATTTACACGATGGGAGCTCTGTTATCCACAGGTTAGAGAAAATCTTAATAACATTTTGGTAAATTTGAACATGAGATGTGGCGCCTTTTATTTGAATGGGATTTTAAAACAGAAGATACGTTATTAAGTCAATTTCAAGATCAGTCTTGAGGGGAACAAGTAGTGGGCCTGGAAACCCAACCTACTCCATTTTGGCACTGCCTTCAGGGGATCTGATTTCAGTCTTTGTACCTATTTTGGGTATCAGTTTACCCCGACCTGCTGTAACGTAGATTGTTTATGATGTTGATACTACACCTGTTCATCTCACCTTGTCTGCCTTGCAGGTGGATCTGTAAAGATCCAAAGTGTCCTTTTTCCTTTGTTTTCCCTTTTGTTTTGTGGGCATGATAGAAGATTGCGGCATGTGCTGCCACAATCCTCAAGGTTAGTGACTACCAAACGATTTGAAGAATCTAAGGTTAGGAGAAGTACCTAGTTTTGTTCCAGAATGAGCTTTATCAAGAGCCGGCCTTATGCCATTGACGTACTAAGAGATGTCTGGCGCCGTTGATAGCAGTTGATATGCATGTGATGAGCCAGCCAAATGCCGTCGACGTAAAGGAAACTGATAGAGCACTCTCCTCTCCATTTAGTGCTATTTAACCCTTATTTAGCAACTATCAAAGAAGGTACTTTTCAAAAGAACATATTACTCCTGGTTTGATGAAAGTGAGAAGATCCGTTAAACAGGAATGATATTTGCCTATTTGTACACGGCAGTTCTTTTATGTGATTGTTACATGTTATTGATAAGTAGGGGTGTCAAGTGGGCGGGCCGTGGTCTAGTCCAACTCAGCCCATATTAAAGGAAATTGTGCTGGCCTAAATTATATAAATTAGGTTGAACTAAATTTAGATTGACAGTGGTTAAATTTGGGTTGGGTTGAGCTGAAAATGGATTGGCGCAATTTAATTTATTGACTTTTATAATAATTCATATAAAAAATAGAATACTTCTAATAAATCATTCATAAACAGGGTCAACTCAACCCAACCCAACCCACTGATTACTGAATTTGAGCTGAATTTGAGTTAAACTTGGACGGAATTTGGACTGGATTAAATTAGGTTGGATTATTTTGAATTTAGATTAGACCCAAATTATCACGTAACCCGCCCGTACAATTTACATCCCTATTTAAATAGAGAAGGTGTACGTCAGCAAGATTATAACATGACAGAATGTTGGGTTTCTCTCAGCCAAATATTACTAGATCTCCGAGAAGATACGGGCGCCTGTTTTCTTTTATAACATACTACGTAAGCTGATCTAATTACATCTACTTTACCGAGAAACCATAGCTAAGCAGAACCGATGACAGACAAAACCAGGGATCTGATGTGGACAAAATACCTAATCCGATCCCAAATCCGATTGTTTAGCACGAATGAAGGTTCTGGGGTGGTGCAGCTCTGGACCAAAATATGAAAGAAACTGTGTTTAATTCTTCATCAAAGAAACGGAACGGTGCTACTTTTTTCTTCGTTGAAAAATTCTTTTTTTTTTTTTTATGCAGGGGGTTGGAGGGAGAACTTGACTCAGTAAAGGATTAAAGATCATGCTCTATTCAGGTCTTAATCAACATCAAGAATTAATAAGATTTTTGTCCATTAGCTGAACAAGGACGTCACTGAGGCCGAATATGAAAGAATAAACTTAATTTTACTTTTACATGCAGAATGACTTATACCGTGCATGATAGTATATCGAGGGAATAAAAGAGAATAAGCAATTCCATTTTAGACCTATGATTTTTTTTACTTTTTATTTTATCAATGGGCTCCACAAAATTATCAAATCGAAACACTTTTTATTTTAGCATACGTTATTCTGTCAAACAAAATAATTTATTCTGCAATGAGACTAAAGATTTATCTTCTTCGAGATATAGACTTGTTTGTGTTTTTATTTTTTATTTTTGCCAGCCGTCAATTGGAAAATCTACACAGTAGCGGGCTATGACATGTACGAATCTAGACGGTACCAAGGCTACCAGCACCCGGACAGGATATGCTATTCCTAGACGCAGACTTCAAATAATAAATATTTCATGGTATCATGTACCAATGTACTTGGACATTTGCTGGGTCTGGCGGGTTCTTTGAAAGAGAAAAAAAGAGGGAGAGAGAAAGCGGAGGCAACGGGACCAATCACCTGGGGGGCAAACTTCGACAGTTGATGACCACCTAGATCAGAGCTGGCTTCGTCGTTTAAAAAATAATTCACATGTCGGCGTCAATGGGCACAGAGCCGGCAGTGTCTTTGTTGGAAGTCATAGCATGCCACAGTCCGCAGTTTGTTCTTCAGCGGGAGCAGCACCATGTGAAACCAGTACTGCACCATGGATTTCACATACCTATCTGAAACCCTTCAGGTGGACATGTTACGATAGAAGGAAAGCTTCATGAACCTTGAACAGAAGGTTAAAAACAAAGAAATCAAACTTCGCAGATTCAAGATCGGATAAGATATGGAACTCTGCAATTAACGAGCTCAGTCCAGTGTACATCTCATCTTTCTTTTTAATAGCGAAGTTTACATGTGTTGGTCCTCCTCAGTATTATAATATCTCCAATAACTAGGTCGAGAACAGAGCTTATCAGGAGGGTAGGAGCCGACGGGCAACGCAACGAGTCGTCACCAGCGGATGGTGATCTGTGAATGGACGCGGTACTTTGGTGCCCTTCGAAACGAACAAAGCGAACCACCGCTTTCGAAGAAGAGAAGGTCTCCAGAGCATAGCATCCGGCCAAAGCCAGGCAGGCGAGCTAGCTGCATGCGCCGTGGACGCGGATGCGATCGGGTTGGGTTCACGGCGGACGAATCTTATCCAGTTACGTGGTGCAGTGCATGTGATGACGAAGGGGAGATGAAACATGCGAGCCCACCTGAGACGGACCGATCACATCACATGCGAGTTCGCGGACCGATTTTTTTTCAGATCCTTTCATAAAAAAGATTCATTCTCTTCCTAAAAAAAAACGAGGTCCAACCAATAAAAGTTTCTTTGTCGATTCATCTCTGGTCTTATTCAAGAATTTTTTTTGATTCAATTCGTAAGAATTAATAGAAAAGGCAAATCTCTTATGATATACCAGATCCGACTCGATTATTGATAGAGTGAATAGATTCGCCATTTTTTAAAATTTCTCTTCTGAATCTTTCGAAACAATCATATCACATCCCGAATCTAATAAAATAAGATGAATTGAGACGATAGTTTGTAAATACGTAATTATCTTGAATATATCAACTATTTTTTTATTTTCTGATCGTACGGAAGGAACAAAAGAAACATCATGTTTTTTCTTCAAAAATTCCCCCCTCTGGCTTCTTCTCGGCACGCGGTGCCGCTGCGGAGGCTGCCGGCGGGTATCGACGCCGTGGGGTCGCGCGTGGTGAGACTTGAGACACGTCGTGTAGGGAATAATGCTACAAGTCTTAATGGATCGCTAATCTTGTCATGGTGACTTGCAAACAACAGACACTAATAACGAGATCAAATGGAGTAGATTCCCCATTTGAGCGTTGGTGGATCGCCAATCCTGTCATGGTGACATCCTAACGATCGGCAGTCGGCACATACTAATAAGGGAAGCAGACGCAGTAGATTTTTCCATTTGACCGTTGGTGGGTCCCCACTCGCCAGTCCTGTCATGATGACCGTTGGCGACCTACAATACCGCGCATACTAGTAACGAGATGCAATGGAGTATATTTTTGGTACATGCTCTTACATCATGTCAAGTGAGAGTGATCTTATCTCCTCTCCTTGATAAATCAATAAAGGGAGAAGAGAATATCCTTTGCCTCTAGACTTACATTAATTATATATATATTCATATCTCACATATTGATTAAAGGTATTAAATTATCTTTTCAGTCTACGCGAGCAAAAATCATGAGTTTCGAGACGAAAAAGATGTCGTGTCATATTTGTCATTATGTAAAAAGATACGTGAAGATCTATTACTTAAATCTTAGAGAATCTCATTTCCTATTAAAGAATAGAAGTTCAAAGTTTATTTTCAAGAATAAGATTAAACATACCTCCTTGTAGATCCATAAGATTACAAGTAAAATATTTTTAGTAAGTCGTAGTCGCATACTAGGAAGTCACAACAAGTATTGGCAAGTCTTTATATAATATGGAGCTACCCGACCCGATGAGATGTCGAACATATAGAAAACTAATTAAAAGCATAATATATGTGCTGGCCTACCGACACATTTGGGTGTGTTCAGGATCGATATCTTAATTATTTGATCGATCATTAATTTACACATTAATTAACGAAAAAGCTTTTTTGTAAATTGATATATATCACATATAGAAATACAAATCTCTTGTTAGCTAGACTAAATGGTGTAGGTCGATTAATAGATAATCTTATTAAATTATTATGCCTGTCAGATAAGTTCATGAATCTATCGTAAATCTGCACCAAACCTGGCCGTTTTGTATCGGAAAACAGGGAGGCACTAGAACATTAGTCATGTCGAGCTTCACCAGCCCAAGATCTCCACAAACCCCACCGTGATCTCCAAACGGGCCACAAGCTAAATCCAAGTTGGACCATGGGGTCTGCAGAGATTCTCACATCTACTCACGTCAAGTTGATGCCCCCTCCGAGCTCATCACGAGAGGGTGCACACGTCAAGACAGGGGAGGACATCTCACGAGGTGTGCCATCTTAATTATATATGTATGTACTAACTTTAGAGAATCTAATAATTTGGTTCTCATTCCTCCACGAGCTTCTAGTGATGTCCTGAAACCAATAAATCCACGTGTTTTTGGGTTTACAACGTACGTACTAAATAAGGATATTGTAATATCTAATTATATGTACACCAGGCGTTTCCTAACTTATGTGACATCTTTTACTTGACCTTTCCAACAATACTTCGTTGTCATCCTTGTCCCAACCGAGCTTTCTTCATTTTTTAAAGGCTGGTGCTCCAGAGGTGAGATAAATTGTACTGTAGCAAGTTCCCCCTTCTCCCTCTGTAGTAGAGACAAGTGGCGAGCGCACGGCATCTCCAAATACATGGCTTCTTGAGATAGAAGGATCAACTCTAGGGTTCTACCTATATATAATTTAGCAGGGGAAATTAAGAAATATAAGAAGACAACAGTTAGGTTGAGCTGGTACACCTTTGTAGTTAATTATAACTAGTCTTCATGATAGGTACAGGACATGAAACGGGGGCCCAGTTTGCTGTTCAGGTCTGCAAAAAGAGTCATGGGTTCATCTCAGAGATTGGGTATAATGTTGGCTTTGCAATCATCTGAACGCTGGTGTTCAACAGTACCAGAAGGCAGGGTGTCCAAACTGGCCCGCATGAAAGAGTCCAAAAAAGAATATAATGGGGAGAAGATTGAGGCAATCTTGACAACTAAGCCTTGAAATAAGAAATCGACCAAAGCACAGGAATAAAGCAAAGGCAACAGTAGAGGACAGAAGGGGGGGCAAGCTGTGCATGTAATGAGGCCTTGTGCTGTGTGCGCGAGCGTGTGTGCATGTGTATTTTATCCTAAGTGGGCACCGACCATCCCATTGGTTATTCCAAGGTCCCCTGTGAAGCCTCAAGCCTGAGAGAGCCCATGTGCATGTCCGAGGGGTGAGCAACTTACATGGCGCATGGTTAAACTAGGTAGAGGGGGTAATTGCATGTGAGTCGGTACGACTCGATCGAGCTTATACAACTTGGCCATGTGACTCGTACGAGTTGACACGAATTAACCCGACTCATATCGGATCATAATAAATTTGAGTCGATTCGACTCTACTCGGCCCACGCTGCTTCCATATCATAGCCTTCCCCATGTCTCAGTGGTAGTGATGGGTGCAAAAAGCAAAGTTAAAATTTAAAACACCTCAACCCCCTCCTCCCCACCCTGTGTGTGTGTGTGCCAGTAGGATATGCTGGGGAACATTTCCATGGTGGTGTTGGCAAGTTGTCATGTACATTGGTGGCATGAGATTGGCACAAAATAAGAGGAAGATGAAGCCCTGCTTCTACTCTGCAAACCCAGGAAGACCACCCACAGATATCTAACACATGTGGCTTCCCTGGAAACATGATCCGGCCGCCACTGTTCTGAAGGAACTTGACATGGACGTTGTCTTAAATTGTGGAAAGGAACAAGAGGGAGGGGGTCTCCCATCGCCCATCCCGCCTTGTTTTCACTCGGGTTTTTCCAAGTACTGTGGCTGACATTAGAAAAATGTGTAGCCACGGTAGAATTCTTGGACAAATCTGTACATGGATTCTTTGTATTTGCCACAAATCTGGTTTTAGAAAAGAACTGTGTAATAGATGGTTAATGTATTGTATGTAGCGGTCCGAATTAGGACTGTCAACAGAAATTTGACTATCTAATTTTTCGACCCCTTTCTTAAAAAAAAAATCTATTTTCAAATAAAAAATCTGCCCAATCGTTATCGGAATAAAAAACGAATATTTCCGATAACTTATCGGAATGTCTATCCGCTTTTTAATTTTTGATTCTGATTATCATTAAGTTTATTATTAACAATGATATTAACTTTTGGATTTTATTAGTACATGATTTATGTTGTGTTATCGTGAAGAATTCCATTAGCGTGCAGTGAAAATTTCTTTTTATTTTGAAATGATATTCAGTTGAAAGTCTTTTCTTAGGCATCTTTAATATTTAGTTATGAAGTTTAATGTGTATAACAGATTTTTAAATGTAACTTTATGGATATAGGGTTATATTCATTGTGTTTTAATCTTATTGATCATTATCTATTCTATTATGACCTATTAGTTATATTTAGGCCTCATCCAATATATTTTAAACAAACAATTCAAGAAATTAATAATGTTTTATAATTATCAAAAATAATATTCCGTTTCAATATCAGAATCGAAAACAAAACAGAAATGAAAAATACACATTCCGATCTTATCAAAATCGAAAACAGAGATATGTTATTGTTATCAAAATAAAAAAACAAAAACACCTGTTTCTGTTTCCCTATCCTATCCGTTTACAGCCCTAGTCGAAATGTAGAAGATAAGGGGCTGTCCAATCCGAGGTTACCACGATGAGATTTATTGAGAGGGAAGAAGAGCACAAGGGTCCTCTGGTCCGTTAGAAGAAATACCTTCAGCAGTCGTTTGCTTAACAGAGGAGGGAGAGAAGACTTGCCATTATGAGAAGTGCATGTCCTGCAAAGCTCCCGAGCTGTGAGGATCTTGGCCCTAAGTGGACAAAGTGGGATCCTCTATATTGTGCATGTTGCCCTGTACGAAGGTCAACTTTCCTTGAGATCAGTTAACTAGTTTAGGCAGGGTTTCCAGTCAGCTGGACTTGCGCCGAGTCGCCACCTTGGGAAGTCGAGAAGTAGGACTCCCCAGAGGTCTCCCCTACGTCTGTGCCATGATCCGTCACTTTTAGAAATGTGCAAGGGGTGGGCAGGATTCTCGGGTGGGGCCTATTTTGGTGGGCCTAAGTGGGCCGATACCACACGAATCGAACGAATAAGGATTAAAAAATCAACGGTTCTTATACCTTTTAAAAGATTTTTAAGTTGTGGGAAGATCTATAATAGAGGTAGGATGTGGCCTGTACATAGACAACATCATTCATGTGGAGGCAAAGATAGTATATAACATCAACAAGTGTATCAATGGGAACAAGTGTCACATGGCAGGTCTTTTAGTACTTGTTCACATTTTGTTTATGGTATTCTTCTGATTTGTGTTGTTAAGAATGAACCTGATGTTGCCGAAATAATCACTATTGTATTTCGAACGCATAATCCAATAACCAGCTGATGACTGAGAGTTGAGGGGGATCCGAGTCGAGAACGAGTCGGAGATGAAGGCTGAAGCTCCTACAGAAAGAAGGAACCAGTCAGGAAGGGGTTTCGGGCCTAGGCCCAGGAGAACTCTCTCCGATGGTTAAATTAGTAGGAGACTTAATAAAAACTTTGAGAGAGGGATAGATGAAGGCTTAATAGTTTGTGTACCTTTTCTACAGTGAATAGTGCTCCTTTTATAGCGGGAGATGAAGGTTCTTCTATTGTAGCAAACGATGTAGGACTATTTATAGGAGTTGTGATGAAATCCCGAGAATACTCCGAGAGTTAGTAGGCCGAGGGCCCATAAGCGGCTGATTGAGGCGGGCCGGACCCGTCTCGGCCCTTTACACCTGGGCCGCATGAGTGGTCCATATTCGCCGTGCCAAGCGGGCCAAACCCACGTCGGCCCAGTAAGCATCTGGGTCGAATTAAATTGGCTAAGTTTGGTAGTTGGGCCAGATCTATTTCGGCCCAGTACAAACCAAGACCGCCGATAGTGAATAAATGTCGCTCGGCCCATTCTTGAATTGGGACCGTGCCAGTTATCAAGTTCAGTTTGGGTTTTCCCTCGTGAGAACCTAAGATGTAAAACACGTCGTATGAAGTGATCAGCAGAAGAAACCGTCACTTGTAAGAGACCTCCTTAATTTATTTAAAATTTGTATGCGTGCAAGGCCTAGCCCCATGGACCGTGGTGTATTTACACTATCATCAAACGGTATCAAAAATTTTCTGCTTGATTGTAATCTTTAAAGGCTCAATTTCAACCATTAAGATGTTATAACTTCTTTCACATTTATATCATTCTTTAGAGTGGTCATTGCAAAAAAACAAGAACAAAAAAAATCATGCTCTTTCGTTGCAAAAAACCAAGAACCAAAAAAATCATGCTCTTTGATGAATATTGGAGTATGTGTGGACAAAAGAGTTGAAAGGTGCAGATTATGGAGATCTTGCATCGAGGAACACGTTAGACAACCTGTCATTGAAACCTAGTCAACTTTGATGATTCATGGCCATAATTGATTCTAAAGAAAGAAAAGCTCTCTCTCTCTCTCTCATGTGTGTGTGAGAGAAATCTGGATTTTGAGCATCTACAATAGAGTATACATGGTCCACATCTGTATGGGCAGAGCTAACCCGCCAAGTTAATTAGCACTTTTTGTATACGAAAAAAAGAGCATATATGCAAATTATCAGAACTTTGTCAAAAATTTCAGTCCTTGAAATTCTTGTAAACGCGTTTCCATGCCTAAAATCACAGCCTCATCTCAACTTTTTTAGGTTATATATTCCCATGGAGAAGCTAAATTTGTAAGTTGCTGTTGTTAAATTTTAGCTGTTGTTCCTCGCATTTGTAGAACTTTTAAATCCATAAGCTCACTGGTTTGCACCCTGAAAATTCTCTCGTACCCCAAATGAAGAAAAGAAACTTATAAGCCACTTCACTGGTCTACATCTGTTTCGTAGTGCATGATGAACCGAAGATTGAGAAGGAAAAATGACCCCACAGATGTGAAGGAGATGCATTCTTATCCACATCACTAGTTTCTCTTGGATACCGTGTTCCAATTTGAGGCCACACCCCTACTCCTTACTACTGGTCTCTGTCAAATTTTGGGTTTCGCAAAAATTATCTTCTACTTTAACAAGGTCTCTCAAGACGTATGTGACAAAACTTTTATTTGAAAGTGACTTTTGACTTTTACTTTTCACGTAGAATGGCTTTAACGAGAGAGATTAGAATTATTTTTTGTTTGGTAAAGAAGTTAACTATTTCATAACAGTATTTTTCTTCTAATATTGAAAACTTCACCTTATAGTTTTTGGTTGAAAGTTAAAACACAAGTAAAATACTATATAAATAATTTACAAGATCTAAATGCTATCACAAAAATAATTAAATAAAAATATAAAAGTATTTCAAATAAAAACTGTGCCAAACACAACCTAGAGTCATTGACCAGTATATATGTGTCAAAAACCCATTTCGTCAACACTTAAGCTATCCATGCTGACCCATTCATGTTGATGTCAAACCACTTGCTTATGCTCAGTGCAGTTCCTATAGGTACATCTATTTTGACTGAAATCAGCAAGTGTAGAGAGGAGGAACATAATTTTCATTAGCAAGGAATCATATGTGGGCTTTATTAATCCGTGGAGTACTCCATTTCATATGCCTTTAAATTGGGCCATAAGGGTCCCAATACTTCAGAACGTGCCTAGATATAGTCGTCGAAGTGAAAGTTAAGTGACATGTTTTCACATATTACAAAAGCAGTATCCTTTTATGTCAAATCAAGTACTAGGTAAGATGTTGTTCATGTATTCTTCCCCACAGAACAAGTGATGAACTAGCCATGCATTTTGTGCCCTTGCTTGCGAAAGTTTTCCAAGAACACCCTTGCCAAATAAAGACTTCTTTCAAAGAAAGTGTTATACTGGTGACGGAGGATGTGGGTCTCCATGGGGAATTGATGGGGAAGAATCCAATTCGGCTCAGATCTAGGGGGCCGGCTCAGTGAAAAGGATACAACCCAATTGCTCTCGGCCCAACATCGACCCAGCAAGCGGCCTTCGGCCCACCAGCGGCCTTCAGCCCATTAGCGGCCTTCGGCCCAACAAGCGGCACTCGGCCTAGTAGCCGTATCCGGCCCATTCCGGCGGATTACTAGGCACTATGGCGGCTTATGGCGGTTTATTAGCAACCTAAAACATAGTCCTATATCGGCTGCAACAACCAGCTAACCCCCAATCCTCCGTTATAAATATAAGGCTTTTATTACACAAAAGGATATACAAAAAGCACTTAAACTTCTTTCTTCTTTTCTCTCTTCTGAATAGAATCTTCTTCAGAAGCTAACTTAACCATCGGAGGGGGTTCTCTTGGGCCGAAGCTCGGGACCCTCACTGACTGATTCTTTTGCTGCAGGAGTTTCGGTTCGAATCTTCGCCGACCTCTTCGTCCGGATCGGCTTCGGCCACCGGACTCGATTTTCTTCTTCTCATGGGGTCTCGGCCTCATTCTTTATCGACCCCTTCATCCGATTCCCCCTCGGCAAGCGGAGTCTTGGCTACTCCCTCGATGAGTCTTCGTCTGCATCGCTCTCAACTTCGGAGCTCTGGTCTTGTATTCCGCCCACGTCTCGGTCCAGATCCTTGTCGGCTCTTTTCGGATTCTAATCTCATGACGATGCCCTTGTTGTAAATGCTGTAATGAAAAGTTATGATGTTCATCGTATCTTTGTTGATAATAGAAGCGCTCCCAACATACTTTTTTATGATTGCTTCCTGAAAATGGGTTTGAATGAGGCTGATATGAAGCCTCACCGGGGGCCTCTGTTCGGTTTTAATGGAGCATCCTGCTGGGTGGAAGGCATCGTCCGACTATCCGTGACCCTCGGTACAGCACCAAAGCAACTAACTATTGAGACAGACATTGCCATCGTGACGATTGATTCGGCCTACAACGCCATTTTTGGCCGAAGGCTGATCGGAGGAATTGGAGCTGTGCCTTCGTCCTTCCATCAAAAGCTGAAGTTCCGTACCGGTCATGGAGTCGGCGAGGCCAAGGAGAATCAAGAAGCTGTCCGACACTGCTATATGATTTCAGTCAAAGGGAAAGCTGCGGCCGAATCCCTTTCCATCGAATCTTCAGCCGAAGTTTCCCCAGGAGAGGAACTTACAACCGTTCCGGTTCCGGGAGGAGAAGGCCGAACACTGATGATAGGTTCCGGCCTTGAGAAGATTGAAGCCGAGAGACTTATCAACTTTCTGAAGGAAAACCTCGACGTCTTCGCCTGGTCTCCTTCGGATATGCCCGAAGTCGACCCGGAGGTGGCAGAGCATCGGCTGCACGTCGATTCGAATCTACCTCCGGTCAAGCAGAAGCGGCGCACCTTCAATCAAGAAAGGAAGATGGCCATCCAGGCTGAAGTACAAAAGGGGTTAAACGCGGGACATCTCCGAGAGGTGCATTACCCCGAATGGATCGCTAATGTAGTAATGGTGCCCAAAAAGGATAGCAAGTGGCGAATGTGTGTAGACTTCACTAACATCAACAAGGCTTGTCCGATTGACAGTTTTTCGCTGCCTCGGATAGACCAGATAGTGGACGCCACTTCCGGCCATGAATTGCTCAGCTTCCTTGACGCCTATTCAGGCTATCATCATATTCGAAGTATCTGGATGACGAAGAGAAAACAAACTTTACAACTAATCTCGGCTTATATTGCTACACCCGGATGCCTTTCGGCTTAAAGAATGTTGGAGCAACTTATCAGCGTCTCGTCAACAAAATGTTTGCTCCGCAGCTCGGCCGGAATATGGAGGTCTACATCGACGACATGCTGGTAAAAAGCCGCGTCGTTGCTGATCATTTGGCCGATTTGGCCGAAACATTCCTTACCTTGCGCAGGTATAAAATGAAGCTGAACCCTACCAAGTGTGCCTTCGGCGTAGCCTCCGGGAAGTTCCTCGGCTATATGGTCACTCGCCGAGGCGTTGAGGCGAATCCTGCGAAGGTTGCGGCCATTGTTCAAATGCGCCCTCCGGCGAACGTCCGAGAAGTTCAAAGGCTAAGTGGGAGAGTTGCTGCATTATGCCGCTTCATGTCAAGGGCGGCAGATCACTGTTTCCCCTTCTTTAAGCTGCTGAAGAAGACTAGAAATTTCTCCTGGACAGACGAATGTTAGTCAGCTTTCGACCAGCTAAAAGCTTATCTCTCCAACGTTCATGTTTTATCTAAACCGGTCCAAGGAGAGCAACTGTTTGTTTATCTTGCCGCCTCTGAAGCAGCTATCAATGCCGTCCTCGTCCGGGAAGAAGATGGTATTCAAAGACCAGTTTATTATGTAAGCCAAACGCTCCACGGAGCAGAGCTTCGGTATTCGGCTCTTGAAAAGTTGGCCTTGGCCCTCGTCGCTTCCGCGAGGAGGCTCCGGCCCTATTTCCTCGCACATTCGATGAAGGTCTTCACGGATCAACCTTTGAAGTAAGTTCTCTCTCGGTCGAAAGTGTCCGGGAGACTAGCAAAATGGGCGATCGAACTGGGAGAGTTCGACATCTCTTATGGGCCAAGGACTGCAATAAAAGCTCAAGCTTTGGCCGACTTCATTGCTGAGCTCACTCCCAAATCATCTTCGGCCCTTCAGCCGGAAGTAATCAGAAAGCCTGAAGACAAAGTCATTTCGGCTCCTGTGTCCCCGGCGGATGAATGGCTATTATACGTTGATGGATCCGCATGCTCTTCGGGTAGTGGCGCTGGGTGGATCCTGGTATCTCCGGAAGGAGTCGTCACAGAGTACGCTCTGCACTTCACCTTCCCGGCTACCAACAATGCCGTCGAGTATGAAGCCCTTATATCAGGACTTCGGGCCGCTAGAAGGCTCGGTGCGCAGAAGATAAAGGCATTCAGCGACTCTCAACTTATCGTCAACCAAATCGCCGGGGAGTACGAGGCCTGAGACGCACTGATGGCGTCCTATCTCCAGGTAACTCGTAAGAACATAGCTGAATTCATTTCTTTTGAGATCGTGCGAATCCCTCGGGCCGAGAACAATCGAGCCGATGCCCTTTCCCGGTTAGCATCAACTCAAAATGGGGAAGGAAGTCGAATGGTCTTAGTAGAAGAGCTGTCTGAGCCAAGTCTCGGCGAATCCGAGGTCATGCAAGTAAATGAGTTCGAAGGAGAGACCTGGATGACTCCTTTAATTGCCTTTCTCCTCCGAGAAGAGGTCCCATCTGATCAGAAAGAAGCGAGACGCATCCGGCAGCGCTCTTCTCATTTTCTAATTCTAGATGGTATGCTGTATAAAAAGTCCTTCGGCCGGCCACTCCTCCGATGTCTCGGCCTGGCCGAAGCCAATTATTCCTTTCGAGAAGTACATGAAGGAATCTGCGGAGCACATGCAGGAGGAAGGGCCTTGACCCATAAACTTTTAAGGCAAGGATACTGGTGGCCGACGCTCCGAGGGGACGTAGCTGCTCTCGTCCGCAGCTGTGACCAGTGCCAGAGATACAGCTCCCTCATTCACCAATCAGCAACCTTTCTGACACCTTTGTCAGACCCTTGGCCTTTTGCCCAATGGGGGATTGATATTTTGGGACCTTTTCCCATTGCCACCGGCCAAAGAAAATTCCATATTGTAGCGGTGGATTATTTCACCAAGTGGGTTGAAGCTGAGTCCCTCGCGTCTATCACAGATAATAATGCATGGAGCTTCGTATGGAAGTCCATCATTTGCCGCTATGGCCTCCCTCGGGTAATCATCTCAGATAATGGCAACCAGTTTGACAATCATTGGTTCAAAGACAACTGTACAAGTTTCGGTATTCTACATAAATTCGCTTCGGTAGCACACCTCGGACGAATGGCCAAGTCGAAGTCACTAACTGAAGCATATTGCAATGACTGAAGACTCGTCTCGGCAAGACTAAAGGCCGATGGGTCGAAGAGTTACCAAGTGTTCTATGGGCTTATCGAACAGCAAGCCCCTACCGGAGAAACCCTATTCCGAATGGCCTACG
This sequence comes from Zantedeschia hybrid cultivar, assembly GCA_030544215.1. NCBI lineage: Eukaryota > Viridiplantae > Streptophyta > Magnoliopsida > Alismatales > Araceae > Zantedeschia > Zantedeschia hybrid cultivar. Next base: position 15,681,211 of record JARZZO010000002.1, on the reverse strand, counting down.
GAGTGGAAGCTGTTATTCCCGTTGAAATCGGCCTGCCATCGCCGAGGGTTCTCGCTTATGATCCGAAGGATAATGATGAAGCCCTGAGGGATCACCTTGATTTGATAGAAGAAACAAGGGATCAAGCTCGCATTCGGCTAGCAGAATATCAACAACACATGGCGAGATATCATAACGCTTGAGTGAAGTCTCGAAGTTTCGTAGCCGGAGACCTCGTATTGCGGAACGCGCATGTATCCAAGCCGGCTGAAGCCGCAGGGAAGCTTTCTCCAAACTGGGAGGGCCCTTATCGAGTGAGAGATGTAATCTGACGAGGCGCCTATCGGGTGGAGACCCTTTCGGGGCCTCTCCCTCGCACCGGGAATGTGGAGCGCCTTCGGCACTATTTTGTGTAAGGTATTTTCCCGGGATTCAGCCGGACACCTTGAATGAATATTTTGTTCTGAAATGTGGTATCCGGCCATGCAAACCGTATCGGGAGCGACATTATTCTAAGTCTATGCAAACCGTACCGGGAGTGGCTTCGGCCATGCAAACCGTATCGGGAGCGACATTATTCTAAGTCCATGCAAACCGTACCGGGAGTGGCCTCGACCATGCAAACCGTATCGGGAGCAGCATTATTCTAAGTCCGTGCAAACCGTACCGGGAGTGGCCTCGGCCATGCAAACTGTATCGGGAGCAGCATTATTCTAAGTCCGTGCAAACCGTATCGGGAGTGGCCTCGGCCATTGAAACCGTATCGGGGGCGGCATTATTCTAAGTCCGTGCAAACCGTACCGGGAGTGGCCTCGGCCATGCAAACCGTATCGGGAGCGGCACTCTAAGTCCGTGCAAACCGTACCGGGAGTGGCCTCGGCCATGCAAACCGTATCGGGAGCGGGATTATTCTAAGTCCGTGCAAACCGTACCGGAAGTGGCTTCGGCCATGCAAACCGTATCTGGAGCGGCATTATTCTAAGTCCGTGCAAACCGTACCGGGAGTGACTTCGGCCATGCAAAACGTATCGGGAGCGGCATTATTCTAAGTCCGTGCAAACCGTATCGAGAGTGGCTTCGGCCATACAAACCGTACCGGGAGCGGCATGGCTTCGGCCACATACAGAACCGAACTCAATTATCTACTTGGAACGATATGCCATGAAACAAACAAGTACAAATCATTTCTATATATGCAAGTACAAAAATAGGCCATATGCCTGGCCTCAGCGTCTTGAAAGCAAAAAACAACCGGGACAAGCCCCCGGATTAGCTGTCGCCATCCTCGCCATCCACATCAACGGGGGCATGGCCTGGGGACGTAAGAGAAGCATGGTCCGAACCCACCGCACCGCCTTCCGGAGAAGCCGGGATTCTCTCGGCCTTGAGTTGTCGCCACCAGGCTAAGAGATCCTCGCCTTCTTCTTCGGTGGGGAAGCCGAAACCCGTCAGATCTGTGTCCGGACAAGCCTTTTGAGCAATGGCTATCCCCAGATCAAACATGGTCACGGCCGCCTTTGCCCCGACGTCGAGCATTTCATCGGCATATTCCGGGCCCTTCTTATAGCTCGCCACGGCCATGCGAGCGACGTCGTCGGCTTACTTGGTCTTGGCCTCCAAGTCCGCCTTCAAGGCCGATACGACTTCGGCGTGGCGGCGACGCTCTTCGTCCTGCTCCTTGTCCTTGTCCTAGATCTCAACCTTTAAAGATGCGATCTCTGCTCGGGGCTGATCCAGCTCCTTCTCGGCCTTCTTCTTGGCCTCCAAGGTGGTATAAATCACCTCTTTCTGCCCGTCCAGCTCGGACCGCATCCGCGAGTTTGCCCCGATGAGGACATCGATGCTGGCCTCGAGATCCCGCCGCACCGAGGCCACCTTGTCCAAAGCCAGCTGATCCGAGGCATGGTCGATGTCCTGAAGCTTCTGCTGGATGAGAGCCTGGCGGCGAGCGAGAGCCTCGCACATGACCGTGGCCTACAGCAGAAAGAAAAACGTGAGCCGAAGCAACTAAAAGAAACAACGAGAAGGGGGGACAAAGAGGGAGATCTCACCTGGATGGCGTGTCGGACGCATTGCAGGGACATGCCTTCCGAAGAAAGCTCCCTGATCTCGTCCCCGGCCATCGGGATGGTCAAGCCCCGAGCCAGGCGCAGGCACGTTTGGGAGTCATCCAGACTATCGTCTGTGAAGACCCCCGTATCCGGGCGCCATAACTCGTGCCCGTACTCCCGAGACATATGAGTCCCGGCCGCCCCGAATGGATAAGACAACACCGTATCCGCCGCGGCGCCAGTGGCCGAAGGGGAATCGTCCCTCTGCGGCTAGGGAGGCGACGAGAGTGGAGCGTCCCTTCCTGTGACCGGCCTCTTGGTCGCCGGGGCAGATTCCCTCTCGTCGAGGTCATCCGGGCGCCTTCGCTTCTCGGGCCGCTCACTCCCCCCGGCGACCGCCTTCCCCTTCCGTCGCTCCCTTTCGAGAGCGATTACAGCCGCGCGGCCTTCGACAGAAGCCGCTGTCTGCCTCGCCGGCCGAGCGCCCGAAGCCGAAACTCTTTCGGCCGACCTCCCTTTTGCAAGCCAAGGTTCGGACGGTCGAGACGATGCGGGTTGCTTAGAGATCTGGCTCATAAGGCCCATTAGACCAGACATTTATGAAAACAGAAAAGAAGAAGAATCAGCAAAAGTTCAACAATAATTTTATGACGCAAAGCCGACTTACCCCCGGCCATTGCTTCGGCGCCCTCTTCGGACGGACGAACTTCGGCCGGAGCCCTGGTCGCGGTAGCCCTCGCCTCAGCCTCTCCTGAGATTTGATCTTGAAGAGATAGCGGAAGATATTTACAGAGGGGATGAAGTCAAGGATGGAGTTCAGGGCCAAAAAAGCGTAGACTGTCCGCCAGGAATTCAGAAAGAATTGAGACGGGGCCAGTCCGTAAAAACTGAAAAGGTTTACAACAAAAGAATGAAGGGGAAGGCGAAAGCCTGCCCGAAAGCTGTCCTCATAAATCGAGAAGGAGCCCGGCCGAACGGTGTTGGCTCTTGTATGCCTCCCGGGCCGGATGGGAATCATCCAAGAGGGAATCAGATAGTAGTTAGTTATGCTCTTAATTCCATCGACATCAAGAGCACTAACTACGTCCGAGACCGTCTCGGCCTGGCGACGGCTTGTAGTGGTAGGCTCGGCAGTAGCCGGGACAGGTTCTGCCTCATCCGCCATAACAGAAAGGAAAGAGTTCAAAGAAAAAGGAGACGACAGAGAAGACTGGGGAGTAGGTCTAGACGAGGAGCACAACGAGCTGCTTTCGGCCGAAAAATTGCTCTCGGCCGAAGAAGAACTACTGGACATGAATCGAAAGAGGAAAAGGCTGGAGCTGAGGCTTACCCTCAGATTAAGAACTCCCCGGCGATGGACAAGACATCCCCGGACAACCTCGATGGAACACTTGCGGCCGAAGAAGAAAAGACGTTCGCGGCGCTGCTCGCAGGAACGCTCTGACGCGGAGAGGAAGAGAGAGAATGCGAGGGAACAATGATAAGGCGAAGAAAGCCGGTATTAATAGAAGGGCCTAGGGGGGTCGGATGGCGAACCGACGGCTGAGATCCTTCAACCCCTCGTCTCCGCCTCGCTCGGATGTTTGACGCGTGTCCCGTCCTTTGCCATGATGACGAGCGGTCTGCCGGATCGAGAAGAGGCGATCGACGGCCGAAAGCGGCCTAACCCTTCGGCTATCTCTCCGGATGCTCGCCACGTGTCCCGATCCTCGTGTCGGGGGCCGGAGAGGCGGTGATCCAAGTGAAGTCTTGGGCAAAGAGCCGAAACGGACACGATCCAGGTGATGACTCTTGACGGCCGAGATCTTTTTGTGCTTTCGGCTACCGACCGGATCTCAAACACGTGTCCTGTGTTTTTTGTGATGCGACTGTGAAGGCGGGAGATTCAAAGTCTTTTCCGCCCTCGCTTGGCGTTCTAAAGTATCTTGATAACCTTGCCCTTTCACAACTAGGGACGAAGGTATTCGTCACCAAGTCTCGGCCTGAGACAAAAGTATCTACGACAGGGTCTCGGCCTGAGATGAGGCTATTTGTCACCAACTCTCGTCCGACTTGAGACGAAACCGAGTCTCCCGGTATTCAAAGCAGGAATGAGACCTACAGTCTCAAACGAGAATCTTGTCAGATTTTATTTTTCCGTAAGGGCTTCGGACTTTACTCCCGCCGTTTCATAAAATTGAGAACGACGAGAGTAGGGGGCCATGTGATGGAGCAGAATCTAATTCGGCCTAGATCTAGGGGGCCGGCCCAGTGAAAGGGATACAGCCCAATTGCTCTCGGCCCAATAGCGACCCAGCAAGCGGCCTTCGGCCCAATAGCGGTCGTCGGCCCACTAGCGGCCTCCGGCCCACCAGCGGCCTTCTGCCCATTAGCGACCTTTGGCCCAACAAGCGGCACTCGGCCCAATAGCCGTATCCGGCCCATTCCGGCGGATTACTAGGCACTATGGCGGTTTATTAGCAACCTAAAACATAGTCCTATATCGGCTGCAACAACCAGGTAACCCCCAATCCTCCGTTATAATAGAAGGCTATTTATTACATAAAAGGATATACAAAAAGCACTTAAGCTTCTTTCTTCTTTTCTCTCTTCTGAATAGAATCTTATTCAGAAGTTAACTTAACCATCGGAGGGGGTTCTCTTGGGCCGAAGTTCGGGACCCTCACTGATTGGTTCTTCTTTCTGCAGGGGCCTCGGTTGGAATCTTCGCCGACCTCTTCGTCCGGATCGACTTCGGCCATCGGACTCGGTTTTCTTCTTCTCATAGGGGTCTCGGCCTCATTCTTTATCGACCCCTTCATCCGAATCCCCCTCGGCAAGCGGAGTCTTGGCTACGCCCTCGACGAGTCTTCGTCCGCATCGCTCTCAACTTCGGAGCTCCGGTCCTGTATTCCGCCCACGTCTCGGTCCGGATCCCTGTTGACTCTTTTCGGATTCTAATCTCGGAATCCGACAGTGATAGCTTCGGCTACATCAGGAATCATTCTCAGGGTCTAGGCAGCGAGTCAACTTGACTACCTTGGTCAACTAAGCTACTGTTGCCTGGCCATGATGAAACATGATTCTTTCGATTTCTAGGACGTGTTTGATAAAACTTCTACTTAAGAGTCACTTTTGTCTTTCACTTCTCGCATAGAATGAGTTGAGGGAGAGAAATTATAACCAAATTTGATTTATTACAAAAGTCAATTCCACATGTTTAATCACATTCCTTCTCAACTTATACTTGAGTTGTCAAAACATTTAATAAAATCTCTTATTAAATACATCAACTGCGCGCGCGCGCGCGTGCGCAAGAGAGAGAGCGAGAGAGAGAGAGATCTGTCAAAAGTAAGTTTAACGTGTATGAATTTACTATGAAACATCCTACTAGATGATTGAACGAATTTGATAAAGAATATGATAAAAAATGCCTCCTTTTGTATGTACACCCAAATCTCTAACTTTATAGCCATAAAGTGCGTCATTAGGCAACTTCAGGACCTACGATTACTCATGAATGTTTCAGTTGTTTGTTAGGATATACATAAAATATATGTCAATGTTGAGTGCAAAATACTACTTGTATGGTGCGACTTCTTTTATATCTTTTGATGCCCGAATAATAGGAGGAAAAGCACAACCTTTCAAAATAAAGCTACATAAAAAACACAGGTCCAAGCACAGATGTATCATGAAGAGATGTTTTAGATTTCATTGTTTGGGGTAGAGTATGCCTTCGCTCACATCAGATATGGATGAATGTAAATCTGAGCCTACTTGATTGACAAATTTTTTTTTATTTGTGCATAACTTAGTCCAGAGGTGCCATAAAGGATCTCATCTCTGTCATGCAACTAAGAGCACAAGTAACTCAACCTTATTGTACCACCAATCAAGCAAAAATCATAATTAAAAACAAAAGATTTAAGCAAATATATATTTCATTTCAATGTATTTCAATGCCTATTGACCTCTTTGAGAGCCTTTGCATGAGTGGACTTAGGGCGTGCCTCTAGTTGAAAAGTATTTTGGCTCCAGTTTTAATATAGAAGATGAGAGAGAATAACTTAAACACTATCGAAACTGCTATCCAACCCGACCTATTTGATTTTAAAATTATATGAATTAGGATTCTTGAATTTGAATCTAACGGCAAATATTCTCCCTTTGATATTGTATTATTATTATTATTTTTGTAATGTTTTTAATGAGACAAGTTTAAAATTTTGTCATTTTTAAGGACTTGTTTAGCTTTATGTTTACAGCTAACTTTTGAATGGCACAGTTCATTAGTTAATTTATATTTCAAATAAATTTTGTATAACCACTCAATTTAACCGGTAACTACCTGGTAGTATACCGAAAGTCACTTCTATTCGGATATAAAGAAGTGGATTCGGATAATATACTTTCCGATAGTTAACGGATGGTTACCGGATTCATTTTTTGAAAGGTGAATATGGAAATGAATAACCTACTATCCGTACCGCATTCGACCCGTTAACATCCCTAGTTATATGGGATGATTAATAATGAAGACCTAGGGAGGTGGTACGAGCAGGTAGGGGAAGGACCACCAGCCCTTTACAGTGCACTTCAGTGAGGGGGTCCCCCTCCACGGTCCGTTGGCCATTGAAGCCCCGAATCTTCTTGGGGCCAACGGAAAAGGATGTTGGTCTCCCAACCTTTGGAGCCTTTGGATGGCTCCAAAAGAAATTAAAAGCCGTGAAAAGGGTTTTGTCGCCCTCTATGTAGATGGTGATTTCCTATGACCAGAAACCTTTTTTTTTCCTTCCTTTTAGGCCTTTTGGACAAGGTTGGCCCAGGAAATGGCACTTGGCCCCACCCGGCTCCTGCTATCTAGCGTGGGCCGCGGACGTAACCACAAGGGAAGGTAGGAGCCATTGTCCTTTGGTACTTGAAAGCCACGTTTGGCATCGCTTCCTACAGTTTGTAAGTATTTTTGCACTTATATTTAAGGTGTGCTTGACAAAAATTTTCCTTAAAATTCACTTTTGACTACTTCCAGTATATAATGAGTTGAGGAAGGGAGATTATAATTAATTTTAATTTCTTACAAAAATCAGGTCGCTTATAGTATTCTCACTTTTTCTCTAATTTTGAAAGTTCCACCTTGTGACTTTTGCTTGAAAGTCAAAACACAGAGTAAAATATTGCATAGTTCGCTTCCAAGATGGACGACTTCCACAAAAGATAACTAAGAACATGTTTGATAAAACTTATACTTGAAACCCAATTTTGGCTTCCACTTCTCCTATGGAATGACTTGAGGGAGAGAGATTATAATTAATTTTGATTTGTTATAAAAGTCAACTCTTTTACAACAAATTCATTTTTCCTCTAATCTTTGAAGTTTCACCTCGTAACTTTTGGTTGAAAATCAAAACACAAGTAAAATATACATAAACGACTTCTAAGATCTAAGTGTTTCCACAAAAAATAACTAAATGAAAGTACAAAAGTACATCCAAATGAAAGTGCAAATCAGAAACCGTGCCAAACACAATCTTAGTTATTTTTCATGGAAGCATTTAGATCTTAGAAATCATTTATGTAGTACTTTACTTATGTTTGGATTTCCAATCAAAACTTATGAGGTAAAGATTGTTACGAAAAAATTAACTTTTGTAACATAAATCAAATTAATTATAATCTCTCTCACTCAAGTCATTTTATGTGAAAAGTGAATATTAAAAATGACTTTCAAGTATAAATTTTGTCAAACACACTCTAAATAACTGCAAATCGATGCTTCCTCCTTTGGTGAGAAAAACTTCTACCCTAGGAAGTCCTGAGTCGTGGAAGCTGCTTCCAAGATATGTCGCTATGTTAACACAAGCAATGCTACGGTGAAGGAAAAGAACTCTTCATTTCTTGCATATTTCATAGGATAATAGTGTTTTGTCGATCCATGAAGAGACAAAATATAAAAGAGAACATCTTCGATTCTTCCACTTCATCGGATTAGAAAGGAAGCAACGTCAAGTTACCATTTTCCTTCAGCATCTATGAAGCTAATTAAACACTGTCTTTTTCATAAAAATATAAGCTTTGCTACCTTCAGAGTCAAAATTAGCAATGTTTTAAGGGAAATTATACAATAAAGGTGTTACAATAACTTTTTTTTTTGCCCATTGGTATCGTAATAGATTTGTCTCATTCGTAGGGACCGCATTCAATAGAATCCGGCTACCTTATGTTGTAGCTGTGGGGCGGCCATGTCCCTGTAAAGCCCGTCCATCTTTCTTCTATGATTAGGCCACCCATCCTCACGTTGTGACTTGTAACTGTCGGGTTTTGAGAAAATAGGAGAGAAAAATCAACTTGATTAGATATTTTAGAAGACAAACAATCAGGTAATTTTTTTTATTTTTATTAAGAAAATTACGTCAAAAAATTTTCAACCTTCAGATCTTAACAATTTTTTTTCAAAACAAAAAATAAATCAAACTTTTCTTTCACTCTCCATATATAGATCACTCTATGTCTCTATCTCTTTCCTAAGGATGGTTGGGATTTAACATTAATTCATAGGAGATTTAATTTTTCGTAATAATCTTTAACTATAATTTTTATTTTTTTATAAAAAATAAAAAATAAAAAAACTTCTCATGAACCCACCCCTTAACACAAGTACATCCTGCTTTCCTACGGAAGCAAGGTCTTGCGTGCACAGGTCGTGTACTTAGGCTCGTTTTAATAGGGAAATATATCAGGACTTGGCTGAGTTAATCTAAGCATTTAAAGAGGGTAGAGGTGAAATTTTTACAAAAGTTATACAGTTTGAAATGTAGAGAGAGAAGGACACATGAGAAAGATTTTTCTTTCTCCCTCTTATATTTTTCAAAAACTTAAACAACTTACTTTTTCCAACGTTTAGATGATTAAAGTTGTATAATTGAGGGACAAAAGTTGTTTTCAAAAGCTTTTATTTTCTCATGGCCATTCTCAAATGTAACCTAAGAATAAATGTAATCCGACTTTTGTAGCCTAAATTCAGTTATTGTAAAAATTAGTAGAGTAAGCCAATCCAACAAAAATGATTGGACTGCATATTTTGTCTTGTTTTAGCACAAATTAAAAAGTGTTTTAAATTAAATCACCTCTAAGTCTGAATCAAAGAGATCAAGGATAAAATTAACTCCTGTTTACCATCATTAGTTGGCGATGTAGGGCACAGAGAGGCTGTAGTTTTGTATGCTTCTGTGAGGAAGAATCGACCGGGTTTCCTCGAATATTTCCATAAAAACTTTTGGGATAATACGACACGAAAATTAAGGTGCGGGCCTAGGACGCTGTCATCAATCATCTCATGCTCCATAGGATGGTCCACGATGGGCCTGATGGAGACACCGACGGGAGCATCCGAAGGGGATGGAAATCATATTGTCCTCGCTACTAGCCAAGGATGGACCCGAGCGAAAAGAGAGGGACCATGCACGAGAGGCTGATGTGACAAGAGATCTGTGAATTCTCTGCCCGCAAGGGTGCCACCTCCAAATATCAGCAGCTAGCAATCCTCTTAATAGGAGAAATTTTAGAACAAAAAGGGAAAAAAAATCCTTAGCTTTTGTTATTGTATATGTGTAGGTATGTTGGTCCCAGTCAGAGTTATATTATTCATGTCCTAAACTTCGTAGGATGCATTTGGAAACGAGATGGTAACTCAGGTCCCCCTTATAATTAGATGATATGTTTCAAAACGGCAAAGAATTCATTTTTTGACGACACTTTTTTTTTTCTCTTTTCTCCAATATCTCTCTCTCTTCTGTCATACTTAGGAATGCAAAGTGGTCGGATCCGAATAGGATCCGACTATACTCAGATTCACATTTTTAGATCTAGACCTGGATCTGAGTTACCATCTATTGTATGTAGATCTCCATATTTGGATCCGCTTGTGGGGGTCCTCGTCAGCCGTCGGGCATCACCCATGAGCCCACATCAAGGAGCGGTCGGAGAAGCACGGTAGCATCTAATCAACCTCACAGGCAATAGCAAAGCGAGCACCACCACGACGTCCTCCTCCACGCCATCCATGTTGCCCTCGCCCGCCTCGGCCCTAAGGCCTCCTCCTCCACCCCCACAGTCGGTGCCGCCCTCGTCCCCGTCGCCAAGGGTAAGTTCTTCTCAAATGGCTTCAACTAGGCCTCGGAGCAGGACGTATTAATGACGTCCTATCTCCAGGTAACCCGCAAGATCCTTACTCAATTTGATTCATATGAAATTGTGCGGATCCCCCCGGCCGAGAATGCTCGAGCCGACGCTCTTTCCCGTCTAGCATCGACTCAGGCAGGGGGGGGAGGCCGAATGATCCTCGTAGAAGAACTGGCCGAGCACAGTCTTGAAGAGTCTGAGGTCATGCAAGTGAATGAATCCGAAGCAGAGACCTGGATAACTCCCCTAGTCGCTTTCCTCCTCCGAGAGGAGGTCCCGTCCGATCCGAAGGAAGCAAAGCACGTCCGACAGCGCTCTTCCCACTTCTTCGTTCTGGAAGGAATATTATATAAAAAATCCTTCGGCCGGCCACTCCTGCGATGTCTCGGCCCAGCAGAAGCTGATCATGCACTTCGGGAGGTACATGAAGGGATCTGCAGAGCACACGTGGGAGGAAGGGCCTTGACTCATAAGCTCTTAAGGCAAGGGTACTGGTGGCCACCACTCCGAGAGGACGCGACTGCTCTCGTCCGCCGCTGTGACCAGTGCCAAAGATTCAGCTCCCTCATCCACCAGTCGGCGACCCTTCTGACTCCCCTATCAGATCCCTGGCCTTTCGCCCAGTGGGGAATTGACCTCCTGGGACCCTTTCCCATGGCCACCGGCCAAAGGAAGTTCCTTATTATGGCAGTGGACTACTTCCCCAAGTGGGTAGAAGCTGAACCCCTCGCGTCCATAACCGATAGCAACGCATGGAACTTCATATGGAAGTCCATCATTTGCCGATACGGCATCCCCCAGGCAATTATCTCAGACAACGGCAAACAATTTGATAGCCATCGGTTTAAACACAATTGCGCCAGCTTCGGCATTTTCCACAAATTCGCGTCGGTAGCACACCCTCGGACAAACAGCCAAGTCGAGGTCACAAACCGAAGCCTGTTACGAGGATTGAAGACTCGCCTTGGCAAGGCCATGGGTCGATGGGTGGAAGAGCTACCGAGCGTTCTGTGGGCTTATCGGACAACTAGCCGAGCCCCTACCGACGAAACCCCATTCCGAATGGCTTATGGGGTGGAGGCCGTTATTCCTATTGAAGTCAACCTTCCATCACCGAGAGTTCTTACTCATGATCCGAAGGCTAATGAGGAAGCCTTAAAAGATCACCTTGATCTTATAGAAGAAACAAGGGATCAAGCCCGCATTCGGCTGGTGGCTTATTAGCAGCGCACAGCAAGATACCACAACACTCGAGTAAAGCCCCGAAGCTTTGATGCCGGGAACCTCGTGTTGAGGAACGCTCACGCATCCAAGCCAGCCGAAGCCGCAGGAAAGTTTTCTCCCAACTGGGAAGGACCTTATCACGTAAGGGAAGTGATCCGACGAGGTGCCTATCGGCTAGAGACCCTTTCGGGCCAACCTTTCCCTCGTACCGGGAATATGGAGCGCCTTCGGCGCTACTTCATGTAAGTTATTTCCCCCGGAATTTAGCCGGAAGTCATGAATAAATACCTTCTTTCAAACTATTGTGTCCGACACTATATCATTAAGACCGCGCAAACCGTACCGAGAGTGGCTTTAGTCATGCAAACCGTATCGGGAGTGGCATTATTCTTCTAAGACCGCGCAAACCGTACCGAGAGTGGCTTCGGACATGCAAACCGTATCGGGGGCGGCATTATTCTTCTAAGACCGCGAAAACCGTACCGGGAGTGGCTTCGGCCATGCAAACCGTATCGGGAGCGGCATTATTCTTCTAAGATCGCGCAAACCGTACCGGGAGTGGCTTCGGCCATGCAAACCGTATCGGGAGCGGCATTATTCTTCTAAGTCCGCGCAAACCGTACCGGGAGTGGCTTCGGCCATGCAAACCGTATCGGGAGCGGCATGGCTTCGGCCACATACGGAATCAGACTCGGTTATTCATTCACACACTGAAGCAAATGCAAGCAAAGCAGAATACCTTCCATATATGGACAAATACAAAAATAGACCATACGCCTGGCCACGACATCTTAAAAAGCAACAAAAAACCAGGACAAGCCCCCAGACTAGCTCTCGGCATCATTGCCGTCCACATCAATAGGAGCCTGTCCGGGAGACGTCGGAGGAGAAGCTTCGACCGGTTCGGCAGCGTCACCTTCCAGGGGAGCCGGAGTCCTTTCGTCCTTGAGCCCTCGCCACCAGGCCAAAAGCTCTTCACCTTCCTTGTCCGAAGGGTAGCCGATGCCGGTCAGATCTGTGGCCGGACACGCCTTCTGAGCGATAGCCAGCCCCAGATCGAATACGGATGACGCAGCCTGGACTCGGGCCTCCATTATCTCCTCGGCGAACTCAGGGCTTTCTTTGTAGCTCGCCACGGCTGTGCGTGCAACGTCGTCTGTTTCCTTGGCCCTGGCCTCTAAGTCCGCCTTCAGAGCCGATACCTCCTCGGCGTGGCGGCGGCGCTCCTCGTCCTGTTCCTTGGCCTTGTTTTGGATCTCGGTCTTCAGAGACGCGACTTTGGCCCGGGTTTTCTCTAGTTCTTTCTCGGCCTTCTCCTCCTCCTTCTCGGCCCTCATCTTGGCCTCAGAGGTGGTACGTGTAGACACTCTAATTTTGACATCATTTCGAGTAAATTTCATATCATATAATAATGCCTCATAATGGTCTAATATTTAATCATTGATTAATTTTTATTGATCTTTTTGAGTGTCGGGTTTAACAGACATGTTTAAGTTAATCAATTAAATTGATTTTAACTCAAATTTGAGTTGAAATATGAAGAAGTCTAAAAGACGTCGATCTGTGTGGACGCCGTTTAGAGTTTATTCTTATTTTGACGTTTAAATTTGAATTTTAATTAATTGATTAATTAGCTAAAAGACGTCTGCCAGTCACGACGCTTTTTAGGTTTCCTAAGTTGTTTCTACTTCTCTTCCGGATGTTTATCCTTATCTTAATTAGTGTAAAAGGCGTCTCTACGGGACAACGCGTTTTATCTAATACAGATAAACATGAATTTTTTCTGGATGTTTATCTTTATCTTAATCAGTCTGAAATGCGTCTTCTATTAGTGACGCGTTTTAGATAATTACAGATAAAGATGAATTAATATGTATTTATCTGTTGGTTAAGATAGATGAATTCCAAATTTCTCCATGTAAATCCGCGGACGCAGAGGAAGTCTATAAATATCCTCCTCTTGAATGGGTGACGGGGTTGGTGATTAGTTAGTGATTGAAGAGTTAATGATTGAAGCGATATCGAATTGAAGATCGAAGCAACGACGTCCAAACGCCGAAGTGCTTTTGTTTCCAGAAGTCGGCGTCCGTTCTTCATCCAATCTTCATCCATTCAAGATCAAGGCTTTTCATTCTTCATCTATTCGGCATAAGTCTTTCAATTCATTTATGCATTCTCTTCATTTCTGCATTCTTTCATATTCACATCTTCATTAGTCTTGCATTCTTCATCACATCACTCCATGCAACACACACTACACTAGTATCGTTTTCAAAACCAATTTAAAGGGGTTTCAAAGTCCATCCCAACAAGTGAGTTTTCTATGTTTAGTTGCATATTTAAAACTCTGTTTAGAATGGATACTACTTCTGCCTGAATTCTCATCATCCTTCATTTCTTTCTATTTTCTGCAAGGTGCAAAGGAGAATCAACAAACAAGTCACCAGAACTCTGGACGATCCTCAAACTCAACAGCAATCAAAGCAAGAACAAAGACAAGAAAGGGCTCTCTTTCTTCAGCCGCCTGAAGGAGGGGAACCAAGAACTCAACATCTCCCACGTCCAAACAGGTAAGCGATCAAACTTTTTCTTTTGGAACTTTTAAGTCAAAAGTTTCTGGCGATCACTTCACTTAGTTTGTTTTTAGTAGGTTCATTTTGCACCTAAATAACATAATTTTTCCATGATAATCACACACCCATTTTAAGCACTCACAGAGTTAGCCCTGGTTTTCTTTTCAGGCCGAACAGGAACCATCAAAGATGGAATCTGATAGTAGGTAGTGATAACCTTGATGGTATCGGTATCATGAACACTAACTACATCCGAAACCGTCTCGGCCGGGCGACGGCCGAAAGTGGAAGGTTCGGCGACAGTCGGAACCGGCTCGTCTTCTGCAGCCGGAAGCGTCTCCGCTTCATCCGCCATGGCAGAAGCAAAAGAATTTGAAGAAAAAGGAGACGACAAGGAAGACTAGGGAGGTCTGGATGAAGAGCAAGAAGAACCGCCTTCGGCCGAAAAGCTACTCTCGGCCGAAGGGGAGCAACTGGACATGAATCATAGAGCAGAGAAGGAGAACTGAGGCTTACCCTCAAAGAAAGGTCTCCCCGACAGCCAACGGTCTCTCCGCTGACAGAGGATTCCCCGGCGACGATTTCCGGCAACAAAGAGCTCCCCAGCAATGGACAAGGCGCCCTCAAACACCCTCGATGGCTCGCTCTCCGCCGGTGAAGCAAGAACACTTAGGAGAGCTACTCGCAGGGAAGCACAGGCGCAAGGGGAGAAGAAAGCGGAACAGTGCCCAGGGGCGAGGGGTTAGTATTTATAGGAAAACTTGAGGTGGTCCCGCGTCGGATCAACGGCCGAGATCTTCCCCCTCTTCAGCACCGCTCTGCTCGGCTGCGCAACACGTGTCTCGTCCTTTCGCCATGATGACAGGCGGGCTGCCGGATCGAGAGGAAGCAATCGACGGCCGGGCGCGGCGTGACCCTTCGGCTGTCCGTCCGGATGCTCGTCACGTGTCCCGATCCTCGTGCCGAAAGTAGGAGAAACGACGATCTGGGTGAAGTCTTGAGTAGAGAGCCGAAGTGACTCGCGATCCGCGTGATCACTGTTAACGGTTGAGATCTTTTTGTGCTTTCGGCGAACCGGCCGGATGGACAACACGTGTCCTGTGTTTCTTGTGACGCGACTGTGAAGGCGAGAAACCCAAGGTCTTTTCCGCCCTTTTTTCAGATATCCTGACGCACTCTAAGGACTCGCCCCTTCGCGACTAGAGACGAAGGCATCCATCACCGAGTCTCGGCCTGAGACGAAGGTACCAATAACAGGGTCCCGGCCTGAGACGAGGCTGTTTGTCACCAGCCTTCGGCCGACCCAAGGCAGAACTTTTCAAAAACGGAGCGAAGCAAAGGTTTCGAACAAGGCTCGTGCCGTATCACTCTCCCGAAAAAGCTTTGGACTTTACTCTCGGCGGTTCATAAAATTGAAAACGACAAGAGTAGGGGGCTATGTGATGGGGGCAGAATCCAATTCGGCCCATTAAACAAGCCCAACACTAAGATCAGCCCAACAGCAGCCTAGTGGTCCTCGGCCCATCAGCGGCCCAACAACCTTCGGCCCAGCAGCCTTCGGCCCATCAGCGGTCCATCAGCCCTCGGCCCAGTAGGCTTCAGCCCACTTAGCGGCATCCAGCCCAACAGCGCCCCCCCCACCCCCCCCCCCCCCCCCCCCCCCCCATCCTTCGGCCCAGTAGTCGTATCCGGCCCGCTCCGGTGGGAGAGTTAGGCCCTATGGCGGTTTATCAGTAAAACCAAAACATAGTCCTATATCGGTTGCCACCACTAAGCAACATCTATCATCCGCTATAAATACACGGCTATTTATTACCAAAGGTAAGGTCTTCTGGGCCAAGGACAACAGTCCAAAAGCATTAAAGCTGTCTTTTCTTCCTTCCCTTCTGAATCGAATCTTCTTCAGAAGCTAATTTAGCCGTCAGAGGGGGTTCCTTTGGGCCGAAGTCCGGGACTCCTACTGACTGGTTCTTCTTTTCCTCCTTCTGCAGGGGCTTCGGTTTGAATCTTCACCAACCTCTCCGAGTCGGTCTCGACCGCCGACCTCGGGTCTTCTCCCCCTGGTCTCGACACCTTCCGCAGGCTGGTCCGCTTCGGCCGAAGGAGTCTCGGCTTCGCTCCCGACGAGCCATCGTCCGGGTACCTCTCGGCTTCGAATCCTCGACCCCGTGTCCGTCCTCGTCTCGCTCCGGATCCCCGTCAGTCCTCTTCATCTATCCGATCCAACTTCGGGTTCCAGTCTCGGAACCCGATCGTGATAGTTTCGGCTACATCAATATATATAGATGACAAATATTTCTAAATATGATAAATATTTGGTATGCATAATAAATACTATTTGCATGTATATAAAATATTTGCGACGTTCAAAACTTTAAACATAAAAATAAAACGTATTTGTCATATATATATCGTATTCAAAACTTTCTATCCCTATGTAACCAGCATTACTCAATATAGCGAATCTACTCACCGTGGAAGGAAAGGGACCCACATTTATTTCCCTGGAGGAAGCGAGCGGTGGATTGGGAGAGAGAGCCAACGTTGACAAGAATTAAAGTACGTGGGTCACACTTTTGTGTGGGCGGGAAATGAGTTCTGTGAGACCCACCGGTGGAATAAGAAAGATAAGCAATTCTTAGGTCTAGGTCGAATTGCTTATTCTCTTTATTCTAGTATAAGCAATTCTAGTATTTATTTTAAAATCTTAAAGTAAATAGTTGGACACAAATATCTAAATGTCATGTCGTGTCTGAGTATCCGACGTGACTTTTTAATATATATATAAAAAAATCCACCAAATGATAGGAGCAAACCAAGACTCACTAACTAATCCAACAAATCTTAATAACGATCACAGTTAGCACCCTTGGAACAAGTTCCACACTGACTTCTTCACAAACCCACGCCAATAGCTACACTGCGCAACTGGTCTGGAGGATTGGCTTAACTGCCAGTTCATGAACGTTCAACCACCGGCCCACGATGGTCGAGTCTTCTGCCTGAACCCAAACTGGGTCTCATCAATTTCTATGGAGTTTTATGGCCATGTGACAAGGGATATGATGTGCCCTATAAGATTTTTTAAATAGTAAATAAAAATTCCCATTCCTCGATACTAAAAGATAAAAAACTGAATTTTTTTGGATAGAACTTTTTAGAGACCGTGTGATTTTTTCATAACATGTTGTAAAAGTATCAATCCTGAAAGAGTTATACTTGCTGCTACTGCACTGTAAGCAGACAACTTTTCTATCACTTAGGTAGGACGAAACAACAATAAGTTTTTTTTTTTTTTTCTTAAATCTTGGGAGATGGGGTAGCTCTAATGAAGTCATCTGCACCATTCGATCACTTTAAAACATGAAAAAATATACTGTATATTTTTCATTTTTTTGAAACTTTAACTATCAGATCAAAGATTGGAGGCACGGATGACTTCCTTAGAGTTGCTCCCACCTCCTAAGTTTTTAAAAGATCATAAAAGAAAGATCAGATGGCTGCCCGTGCTTACGGGTGCAACAAGTACAATTTATCCGGACATCCTTGGTTTAAAACTGGGAAGGCAAAGTTTAAAGTTGGCGAAGGTAAAATCTTTGATATCAGTGTTGGTCCTCGGCAAATCTGGATTGGAGACTACATAATCAACACGATTTTAAAATTTAATGATTTATGGCATTTTAAATATGATCAAAGCATAATTTATAATATTTTATAATTTTTCACACGACACCGATCACCCTGAGTAATTTTTATGACCTTTTCTTTTCACACATGCAACAAGGTATGCAGTGTTTTAATAAACCTTCATTTAGGAGTTAATTTAAAAACTGTCACCTGTACAATAATGACCACGAGGTACATGATCTGAATTTACATAATACCATATTAAAGGTGTTGGACTGCTCAAGTCAAAACTTATGAAGGGAATTGTGTTCAGGGCCCGGCTTGTCTCACGAGCCACGACTCCCTTTCACGCAATCTAACAGCTGATTCGTAATCTTCTCGCCCATCCACTCTGGTCTCGTGGACCAACCCTGCCCCCAACACGTGCTTTCATCTCAAGCACTGGCTTTAATGGATGCAGTTCACTGTATAGCTCTAAGATCTTGTATTAATTCTTAAAATAAATTTAGTTCTATTTTAATTAGAAGAATTGATTATTCCATATTAAAATTATTTATTTTCAGAATTAGATGGTCAATTTCACTTTATACATAAGAATTTATTATTTCACCAAAGATTCCATCAGTCTTAATGGTGAAACACTTCTTTATTTTGGAAAAGTAATACGGAATAATTTATTTTGGGGATTTCCAAAAATAAAAAGTAGTCAAAGTGTATGCACCATGGCTCCGCATGTATGGTTGTTGTACGAGCCATCCGCAGTGTAGGCCAGAAGAATAGTGCAAAACTTTTGCTTATTTATTACGAGAATGACTTATTGTATCGTGCTTGGCTCGATTAGATTAGAACGGGTTGTCTTGTCTCACTTCTTCACGCGTACAATCGCATTTGATCATGCACCCCACATTAATCACGTCTTGCCGTCAGGAAAAAAATTCAAATAAATATGAAATTTTCTTATGCTCTCAAGGGAACATCAGGAAACTCTCGAGAGCATCACGACGCTCTCGAGAATATAAAATAATTTTATTTATTTTTTGTTGACGTTAGGACGCACTTAATATGCGGTGCACGGGTCATGTGTGACTGTGCACGTGACGAAACGGGAGAAGATTATCCATTCCAACTCAGTCATGTGTGGTGCAACAAATTATTCACAAATTATTCTTGATTTTTTTTGGAATATTAATTTAGACCCCCCTAAATGGAGCAAAAAAATTTAAGAAGTTGCAAGAAAAATCAAATGTCTTCCACAAGGAGAATTAAAAGATGGCGCATCTCTCGTAACGGTTATACATGTAACCTCATGCATGTAGTAGAATTATAATCCGCCTAATATTTAACCGTATATATATCTTAGAGTTGGAAGGTCATAAATGAACAACTATGGGAGTTACCGAGTTAGGTCTTTAGAAAGGCAATGTGTGGCTGTACCGTTTTTCTGTCATAAATGCATTCCCCTTCTATTATAACAGAGTGAGATAGTTTTGAGAGTTTCTCCCAGTATTGCCAAAGAGCATTGCTTAATGAGAGGAGATAGTCCAACAGTACAGAGAAGAGGAAGACTCTAATATAAACAGAAATCTACTGACAAGATCTCCTCTCTTACTGAATGGACCACTGGTACGTGTCTCCATATGTGAGATGCATGCTACAAGATCATGACGTAACGCTTTGTACGTGGAATTATATGGTTATCGTAATAAGCCATGGAACATCTAAAACTCTCATTGCATGTGTTGCCATTTGAATGATTGATCTGGGCATCACTTTGTCCCCTCAGTGTGGCCCTGTGGCGCGCCCATGGGACGTCCTCCCTGGGGCGAGGAGGTCGGGTGTTCGACCGCTCGCGGGGGCGAGCGGGTCGGGTAGGGTTCGGCAGAGTTTTTCCGCTGGGGTTGGACACGGTTGTGTTTACCTCCAGGGTCGATCCCTGGTGCACTGGTTGGTGGGGTTCATCCCTTGCCGTTGCGCTATAGTTAAAAAAGAAAAAGAAAGAATATGAGCATCACTTCTGTTATGCATCTTCATCAGTTATTGGTTGGCCATTTTGAAGGTGAAATTATTTTTTTCCCTGAAGATTCCAACAGATGTAATACCTATGGTTTTTCTTCACTAGGCACTGCTCTGTGTTGATTTCATATGTAACCAAAAGCAGCTGATCCTTATCCCTCCTAAAATCAACAAAGCAACAGAAACGCGAGCATGTGAAGTTGTCTTCCGAGGTATGCACGTGAAGAGAATCTTTCCATAAAGGGAAATACTTTCTTTACATGAAGAATGATGCACCAATACACGATTCAATCATGGTTGCTAGAACCTATTCTTCTAGCAGCCATTGCCATTTTTTTTTCTCAAGCAAGTTTTGTGCAAGCCCTGGCATGACAAATAACAGGAAACACTGGTTTTCTTGTCCTCATATGGCTTTCCGTCAGTTGAAACTTGAGCAATCTATTCTAGAATATCTTTTTCATGAAATGAGATCCTTTACACTGTTATGGACTTCAACACACAGAGAGAGAGAGAGAGAGAGATCTTTTACACTGTTGCACAGTGCACCTGGTCAATGAAGAAGCACCACAGCTTCCTTTGACAATACGTATATGAGACCACCAATTGCCTTCATTGACCTAGCTAGCACAGGACTGCACCACAGGGCAAAGGCTAGAGTACCTTTTTTCCTGTACAGATGCCTTTAAGACCCCTTTTGCAGACTTTATCTAAAAATCCACCACTGTGGATTAGCTAATGGCATCCTCCACATGTAAAGCACATAATTTGTACAGGGATGGTGATGAAAGACCAGCTGGAGCTTCTGATAATAGAGATGGCTATCCTATAAACTAAAGAGAAAACAGCCATGCACAGCTAAACATTCCAACGTATGGAGGCTTATCTTAATCCAAATCTTATCCCTTTTAACGTCACTTTTTTAAATATATAAGTAAGGTTAGCTTCCCCTCTAATATCTTGAGCCTTGTCGTTTGGAAAATGGACAAAAACCTAGGAGGCCACCTTTGAAGTTACGTGTGTGTGCCATTCTTCCCCAGCTAGTATTTTAACAGCTCTAGACCTAAACCCTAACTGCGGTGCCTTGTATGCGCTGTTGCTATTAACAGTGACTAATCAACTTGTCCCGACAAGATAATGCAGCCTCTTCGTGGTGATCTAGTCTCTAGAGATATATAATTAACAGTTAGGTCAATTCAGCTGAAGTAGCAAACAATAGGGTAATTGGATTGCCGGACATGATATCTAATTAATTTAGTTATTCCCTGCGGACCATATCATGTCGTCTAAAAATCTCTATCCCTGGCAAAAGATTAAGCCAAAACCAATTTTCCACACAGCTTTTCAAATTGTCACATTCTACACGCTGGGACAAGGCCGGACATTTGTCATATGAAGGAGATTATTTGTGCATTAATGCAAGGAACTGGTCAAGATGAAGGACAGTTCTGTGGAACCGGCTGCTGAAGTGGTTCTGTGGGCTCAATATAAAAACCCAAACTGCATGATACTACCATAGTAGAGTAGAAAAAGAAGCGTACTTGCTCCCCCCAGTGAAAGGGAAATGGTACAAGTGTATGCACGTACGATGATAAAGAGCTCTCAGCTGGTATCAAAATCAAGCACCAATTTTATCTAACAATATTAACCCATCATTAATCTGATGAGAAAAGAATTGAATGAGGGGAGGTTAATTTCTTTGTGTACTCTTCACAGGACAGGAGGATTTGGTGCTCCAAGCAAATGCAAGAGAAAGATAACATTTCCGCATAGTCCCATGCATTAAGCATAGGGGGAGATAATAATTGAGGAAATAATAATTGGAGGAGCACAATTAATATGAGTAACTCCACTCCAAGCTCAAGGGTGGCACTCTTGTGCCTAAGCAAGCAGATACCGACCACACAATCTATGGGCCTCCCCCTGGCCGGGTGGTAGCCCATCATCATCACCGAGGTGTGCGCACAGTGGTGAACAGTATACCTCAGAAGGAAAGGAACAGAAATGGAATGGAAGAGGTGGGAGAAGAAACAAGAGAGGGGATGGCCTAGATGGCTTGATGTCACCCGGGTTAAGAGATCTCTGCCACCCATCCGGTGAAGTCTGCAGGGTCCACCGGAGCGTCTCCATCCAAATAATAGATGAAAGTTTTCCCAGGAATGCATGGTGCAGGCGGGCTGCCTTGTGACACATGACCAGGTCAGGACCCGAGACTTGAAGGGAGAGTATCTTAGCAGTTAGAATAAAAGATCTTGTCTGTAAATGGCAGCCTGTCCTGTCACCATCTTTTTACACTGGGGGCTGTAGAGAAGATCCCAGTGGAGGTAACGGAAGGGGAGGAGCTTGGGGAAGGTGATGATGATGATGAGAATTCACATCACATACATCTTTACATCTGGATTTGGGGGCCACTAGATTCGGAGCCAGGGTCCAGGACCGGTAATTCTCTTGCCCCACAATCCCATCTCCCCTATAAATACAAAAGACTCCTCCCCACTGGAATGAGTGCAGTAAGATCTATCCTTTCGCCCGTTTTTTTCTTTTTTCCCTCTTTTGACAGAGAGTTCTGTTCTTGTCTTCTCTCTCTTTCCCTCTGATCCTTGTGGTTGTCTTGTATCTATTTCTTGGGGGCGCAAACGGAGAGGTAGGTGTTAGGATTTGGTCCATAAAGCTGTGAGATCTTGGAAAAGTGGGGGAAAAATGTGCATGTGGAGCATGAAGGATCACATGGTGGCTTCTTTTGTGAGTGACAGCTTCTCTATTTTGGTCTCCTAGTGCTCGCCATTTCTCCCTTCTGGCCTTCTCCACGGAGGACTACATAAAATCCATTGGTTTCTTCGCTTCTCCTCTGTGCTCTCCTTGGGTTCCTTCGACTGTATCCTTTCACCCTGCCTCTCCGTTTCCTCTTCAGGCTCTCCTGTCTCCTTTTTTCCTAACCTGTTCACTCCTTGTCATATCTGTTAGTATTACGTCTTATATTCCCTCCAATTTAGTCTTTTTTTTCCCTGTTTATATAATTCGTAGTTTCGACAGGCATATGACTTGTGACAAACCTTGAGTTTTTCCTTTTCGTATTAAAAGGACACTTCTACATATTTGTAGGGGTGGCCGATGAACCCACGTATGCAAGACTTGAGCGGGCAACCCTTCGGGTGGTGTTGCTCTAAAGGCGCGCGCTGCTCTCCAACCACATTCGCCGCTCTATAAAAGAGAAAGGATAGAGACCGGGGAGAAGAGTATACGAGGCTCTCCTGGGATCAAACCGTCCCTGTTGTCGCCTTCGCAGCCCTCTGCTTAAGAGAAGAAGCAAAGGAATCGCAAACCTCTTCGCCCATCTAATATTCCCTTCTGTGTTTTTAGTCACAGAGACGAATCCGTAAGCACCGCCCTGATAGGTTTGCTCCATCCTGCGCCTCATCTTGGGTATCCTCTTCTGTCTTCGGTTGGTTCTTCGACTCCAGTGAAGGGTAGTGCCATCGAAGCCTATCCAGCCTGCCTTTCAAACCCTGCTCCCATGGAGTTTGCTCTATTCTGCACCAGGGTCACCGTTATCCTTTTTCTTCTGGCCCTCAACTCGCCCTGCAAGTTTATCCAGAGCCCCGTGGAACTTGGGCCCTTAAACTTCCTCCAAACCTCCAGCACGGCGTCCCTCGACTTCGGGCGGA
Source organism: Zantedeschia hybrid cultivar (assembly GCA_030544215.1). Taxonomy (NCBI): domain Eukaryota; kingdom Viridiplantae; phylum Streptophyta; class Magnoliopsida; order Alismatales; family Araceae; genus Zantedeschia; species Zantedeschia hybrid cultivar. Next base: position 15,657,922 of record JARZZO010000002.1, on the reverse strand, counting down.
TCCTTTTCAAATCTCCTTCAGCTGTTCTCAGGCCCCAGTCCCCACAGGACATCTCCTTCCTCCTCAGCGGCCTCTCTGCGTCCTCCTACAGCAGGGCCACCGTTGGAGCGAGAGGGGCGGGGCACTCGATCCATGGCCAGGCCCAGGCGCCTGATGGCATTGTCGTGGAGATGGACTCCCTTCCGAAGAGCATAGAAATACACAGAAAGGGGGACGGGGAGGCTGGCTTCTCCTACGCGGACGTGAGCGGTGGGGCTCTCTGGATAGAGCTCTTGAGGGAAAGCCTGAAGGAGGGGCTGGCGCCCAGGTCCTGGACGGACTACCTCTATCTTAGCATTGGTGGAACTCTATCAAATGGAGGTATCAGCGGCCAGACGTTCAAGTATGGCCCTCAGATTAGTAACGTTCTTCAAATGGATGTAGTGACTGGTATGTATAAGGACCGACCCATCTCCTCCATCTTTGGTTACCACCCTCTGCACTCTTTTTCTGATCCCCCTTTGCATGATCTGATCTATGCTTTCCCTGCTCCCTTATCCATCTAATACAGGTAACGGAGAGCTTGTGAGATGCTCATCCACCGAAAGCTCTGAACTTTTCTACGCAGTGTTGGGTGGGTTGGGCCAGTTTGGCATCATAACTCGCGCAAGAATCCTGCTGCAAGATGCTCCACAGAAAGTAAGACCTCGCCATCTCCTGTGTATTTCCTCTCTACTCGTTTGGGATTTTTCTGCAAAAGTGGGTGTTGACGTTCGTGTGGTATGGCCAGGTCAAGTGGGTCAGAGCTTTCTATGACGACTTCGAGGTCTTCACCAGGGACCAGGAGCTGCTGGTTTCCATGCCCGACATGGTGGACTACGTCGAGGGGTTCATGGTGTTGAACGAGCACTCCCTCCAGAGCTCATACATTGCCTTCCCGGCGCACCTGGACTTCACCCCAGATCTTCACGAGGGCACACGAAAGGTCTACTATTGCTTGGAGTTCGCTGTCCACGACTACCAGCTGATGGAATCCAATGCGGATCAAGTAACCCCACCATGCAACTCTATTCTTCCAGGCCATGTTAATTTTTTTGATTCCCTCGAACATAGTTTTTTCTTTTTCTTTTTTTCTTGTGGACATAAGAACGCAACGTTCTGTTCATGCCCACGTATGAGAGGAAACTAAAACCAATCTTGTGATCTTGCGTGGCTCTTTTCCACTTCAAGGTCGTGCACGAGATTACGAAGCAGCTCCGGTACATGCCCTCGCTCCTATACAGCGTCGAGGTGTCCTACTTCGACTTCCTGAACAGGGTGCGGATGGAGGAGGAGAGCCTGAGGACGAGGGGGCTGTGGGACGTGCCCCACCCTTGGCTGAACATGTTCGTGCCCAAGTCCGGGATCACCAGGTTCAAAGACTTGCTCTTGGAGAGCATCTCGCCTGAGGACTTCGAAGGCCCTCTGCTGATATACCCAATCCTGCGAGACAAGTAAGAAAACTACAAACCACCCTTCCCCTCGTCTTTTACCAACAAATCGTTCGTCTGCCTTCAATCGTCACACACGCACATTATTAGGTTACACTTCAATGAGTACGAATCGTTCCCCACCCCCTCCCCTCATGTTTCTTTTTGTTGGTGATCTCAGTGTATAGGATTTGTTGATCTCACCGCAGGCGATCCGGACTCTTTTCTTTTAATTAAAAGAGAGAGTAGTCACCTGCAACACCCCCAGCTCCCTCCTCCCTCCCTCAATGTTTCCTCCTGTGTACGGGTCCCCGTGCTTGGACCCTTCTTTCTTTATTTGGGACTGTGGCACTCAATTTGCAGCCTGCCGGGTAAAGGCTCTGGTCGCGGTGTCAAGTCCTTCGTACAGAACGCGGGCAGGCCTCTGATTTGGACTATCCAATCAGGCGTGCCATCTCATAGATTGATATCTTTCTCCGCGCCCCTCGTCATGTGATGGGATGACGAGAGAGGATTCGCCATGCTGGCTAGTATTTGGCAACCTATAGAAATTGGAAAAGTGGCAACAGGGTGGTACTGTTATTCCCCAAAAGCGAGCAGGGCATCCTAGAAGAGAAGCCATTGGAGGAGATTCGCATCTGTGTGTACAGGGCCATCACTGTTCTCCTTTTGTCAAGGCTTTACGCAGTATATATGCACCCTCCACCCAGCCTCTCGCTCTCTCTGCACGCGCTGCAGGAACGAGATATGTCGGGTCTGCACTCTGCAGCTGCAGCCAATGCTTTTTCCGGAAAGGCGCTTTCTCTCTCTACCGCGGGGACCATTCCACGTTCCTCCAACGCATATCACCCTACTGTTCCCATCTTTTCTTCGATGCTTTGCAACGTAGCAGACCGCAGCTTTTTGGTGGCAGGCGGCTGCAGCCTCTGCCATAGAGACCACAAGAAGCATATTAATGACCCCTCTCCCCCCTCATATTTTTGAGGCATAAAAGGACAACAGTTTACATCAAATTAAACGTCTCCCAGTTGAAACAGAAGAGTACGAGATGTTCTTTAACTAAAGTTACATGACACATCCTGATATTATTTATAACAAGACGACACTATCTCTTTTTCTCTACAGGTGGGATTCCAACACGTCGGTGGTGCTGCCGGAGCTCGACGCCTCGGCTGCCACGAAGAACGTCCTGTACATCGTGGGGATCCTGCGGTCGGCCAACCCGAACACCTGCTCGACGCAGTGCCTGCGCGACCTCCTCCGCCAGAACCGGCACATCGTCCAGGTCGCCACCGCCGCCGCGCCCGGGGGAGGCGCGCCGTTCATCGGCGCGAAGCAGTACCTGCCCTTCTACTCCGCGCCGGCGCAGTGGCGGGAGCACTTCGGCGGCAGGTGGCAGCGCTTCCTCGCCCGCAAGTCGCGGTTCGACCCCCTCGCCGTGCTCGCCCCCGGCCAGTGCATCTTCCAGCCCAAACACGCCCCATCCACCCTCCCGACCACCGCCCACCTTTCCCAATGACGAGCATACCATGTAATCTCCGACTTGTTTAATCAAAAACACGTATGCGTAAGAGGGATTTGAGAGATGAGACTTCACGAGGAGAGGAGCAGAGTACCGCAGATGGTCAGGAGAAGCACAAGACAGAATCCATGGGTGGGTCAATCTCTCTATTTTACTGGCCACGGAGGGTTTCCAGGAATACCCATCATGGGATGCTGTGGGGTTGTCTGTACAGATTAGGAGCAGGTCTTCAGAAAAAGGGAGAAAAGCAAATGAAGTATTTTTAAAAGAAAAAAGTTCATTTTTGGAGATCCCTAAGTACTTGTATGCAATTAATGAGCTTGTTATTATTATTTTATGCATGTTGTGTTATAATAAATATGAGATCTGCGTTTCCCAATTTCGGGAGCAGTTAGAACGACTCGAGTTTCTAGGGAGATCCGGAAGATCGTGGCTTTTAGACCGATGTTTTTTTTTTACTTTTTCTTTATTGCATATTTGCATGCTGTTCTTTTCCACTTTCTCGGCAGCGAGGATCGTCAAAGAGACCGAGCTGGAGCTGCCTTCGCGTCTCATTAGAAGCTTCCCACGCCGCTCCAGCCGGCTACCGCTGGCCGCCGGCCTGCACCGCGCAGGGGACACCCACGCGTGCCAAGTGGTTTTTTCCTGTGTGGGCTTGGACTTGACTCCTGTGGCTTTCTTGATGGAGAAATATTGTGGATTGCAATGCCAATATCGTGGATTGCAACCTCTTTAATTCTGCTCTTCTGCTCTTCGACCTTAGTGACTTTTTTTTATAAAAAATATATCTTGCAAAGTCTGGGAGCATTACCATCTAAGTAAATTACAATATTTTGATGCTATTGTTTTATTTGAGAGATCAGATGGCAGAGCAACATCCCGTCTAGACGGGAGATATATATATGTAAGCGTGATAAATTTGTTAAACTCACAAAGTATTTGTCAAACTTACGAAATATTTTGTCCGGTGTAAAAATTATGTTCACATATGAATAGAGGTGACAAATACTTTCTAAACATGGCAAATATTTCATTAAGTATTTATCACACCTATATATTTTTGTCATGCCAAAAAACCTCAATGTGCATCAAATGCTTGTGATGTCCACCTACGGAAAAGTTACCAGTCCCATGTGCAAGTAAGATTTCTTGCATAGATATCCTTAAAAAATCATATTTCTATCTATATTCCTGAAATCTCAGAATTGTTGTGGTTATGTCTCGTCTTCATTGAGCCCGACGGTGATCGTCGTCAACATCCGGCAACCTTCTGGCAGCGGCTTTGTCCCATGGGTTTTGGCTTTGCTTCGTTTGGTACCCTGTATACCTCCTTCGGTGATGTCCGCCGTCAACCCCGGCCTTTACCTGACCTACTTCTTATGTACATGTTTCGCCACTTTTTCATGTTTGCTGTGATTTTGTCTTCTATTTACTAACATATTCTTGTATTCATCTGGGGTTGGCTGATTCCAATCGGATCGACTCGGATCTCCTATGATTCGGTACGAGTCTGATCAATTCGTGCCGATTCATACGAGTCGCATGGACAAATTTTATTGGTTCGATCGAGTCGTACCAACTCGAGTTCGTCCTAATATGGTATGAGTCGCCGGAGATGACACGAGTCGATCCAGTACAGCAAACCATCTATAGATATGTGAATGAATGAAGGCAGCACCTTCTTAATGTTCAAAAAAAAAGGAAAAAAACCCCAAACTCTGTTCTGGCCGAGAGACTAAAGAGTGTAACTAGTATGGATGCAAACACTTTATGTTAAGGAATGGTGTAAGGCAGCAGCTTGATGCCTTTTCAACACGATGCCTTGTGCTGTTCTAGAATAAGTGACGGTGCAAACCAGAATCTGCCAAGTGATCTGATTTGGGAAAATTAGGGTCCAAATAGTGTATATACATCATATAAGGATCATGCATGTCATGCATAACAAGATTACTACGCAACTGTTAAACTTAGCGTTCACAATCCTGTTCAAAACAAAAAACGTTCTAAATCGAACTAGTCAAGTAAATTTGATTTGATTCAATTTATAAATGAAAAAGAATCCATGATTTGAATCTTAACTGAATTAGGTATTTTGATTTGATTTAGTTTGAAGGTTTAGAAGCTAAATCAAATTAAACAAATGAAACTAGACATAGAATTTAGAAAATTCATTAAATTTCATAAGAAGTTATAAATTGGTACATTTTGGATCTTAATTTTAGAAAGATTTGATGTGATTTATATTTGGTAGATTTTTAATGTTAGTATTATAACTTAGGTTAAAACCTAAGCGACTAATCTATTTAATTGCTTCTAATAAAGATCATGCGTTATTGACCCATGCGAAACTGGAGCCAATTTGTGAATCAAACTAAACTGAAATTTTAGCACAATATTTTGATCTTATTTCAAATTGTAGTTTGGCTTGGTTTTTTTATAATTGAACGCCCCCGATATATTTCAGCCATCTCATGATCTCCCTTACTTATATCAAAACAAGTTAGAGCATTCTGTTAAGAAATTTAACTGTAAAATGGATGGTTGGTGCTTAATTGGGTTTTTTTTCTGATACTATTAAGTGGGTTGTTCGAAGCAAAACCTGAAACAACAGTAACAAAAGAAATGTGAACCGTGGTAAAACTGCAACGTTACCCATTGAGCACACATTCGTACTGAAATAGCGACGTGGGGGAGGCTTGTGGGCTTGTGGACTGCTCCTAGCAATCAAGTCAAGAAAAGTTGGTTCTAACTTGTAGTGGGGGATCTAGTTTATTGTCAATGGGGTTTCGTGACTTATAGTAGATTTTGTAAAATTTATGAAGATCCATTAACCTTGGTCTACTGATCTTGACCCATTAGATTAAGACTTCATCAATTCTTCTTCCAAACGACCGATATAGGCACATTGAAACTATCTGTTTGAGCTGATAAGATCGAATTTATATCCGAGACATGGAGTCCTCATCAATTCACCTATCGGAAAAGAACAATCTCTCTCTCTCTCGTAATCCTCTTTTACTTTTTAATCTCTATGGGACATTAAAAAAAAAAACTTAGTCATACTCCAGTGGGCTTTGTCAAATCCATTTCCTCTACATTTTTTTTCTGGAATTTAGTCCATTTCCTCTACGGGGCAAAGATCTAAAGCACCAATCATCTCAGATGCCTGTGAAGCGTATCTTATGCAAATCTAGCCGTGACATTGTGACAACACGAGTTAAACGACCCTGTCCTCAACAGCTCATATAGTGACAATACGACGTCCTAAAAGTACCCACGGGACCGGGATCGTTTAATTTGCTTCTCTCATCAGTACATATCTGGTGCAGTCACCACTGTGAAGCTTCAGTTACTCCACACAGAAGAAAAAGGAAAGAAAGGAGAAGAGGACGAGGACATCTCGCAGTCCTGTGAAACATATTTTGATGCAATCCGGCTGTGGTGTGGACATGACCTGCTCTTCTATTCGCTAACCAGAGCCAGCCATCTAGCCAATTCCACGCCTGCACGTTTCGCTTCCTGGCAAGAGAGTGGAGGAAGTGGCCCAATGGGCTCGGCCTCGGCGTGCCATGGATTGTCCATTTTCCTTGTGGACTTCACGTCTGCCATCATCTCTTGCTTCTGTCTTGTCACCGTTTGTTCCGTACGTGGGTGCAAATTATAGAGGAACTCAGGCCCTCCCTGTGTGGAAATGACAAAAATGGAATGGACCCATGTTTGTAGGCTTTTAACTTTCGATGTTTGTGTATTTCACCAACACTAGGTAATAGCTTGCATGACAACTCTGATCTTGGCATGGTTACCTTCGAATGATTTGTTGGAATGATGGGATGTTTGTTTTTCTGTGTTACTATTTATGCATCTATAATCAGTATCTTGATATCTGTTTTGAGGGTTTCTCTCCTTGTGACATTTCATTTTCGATATGGTTCGAGTTAATTTTCGTGTGAAATGGCATTTCCATTATTTACTAGACGAGGCATTGCCCTTGTGTGAATATCACGAAATGCTTTTTATACGTTACAAGAAAGAGGAATGATTCAGTGAGTTTAATTTTACAATGAGGTCGAGTCCTACGGTCAGAAATATTTTTCACTATTAAGTGAAAAATGTCTCTGACTGTAAAACTCGACCTCATCATGAAGTCAAATTCATTGAATCACTTTTCTACGAGAAAAAGCATGCAGATGCCGACCCGCTTAGCTCCCGAGAATTTAGTCTTTGTGTTGTATATCTTTATAGATAGGATAGAAATGGACTGTGATTTGCACGTGCCAAACTCAGCCGACACCCAAACGAGGTTGGATCACTACCCATACTATGTGAGAAATTTTACAAGAAAGTTTTTTGGCACAAACTTTCCACATGGTTAATCTTTAAGTGATCATATTCTTCTTTTAACAAAAAAATACAATTTTTTACACGTTGTCAACGTTTAGTATGAAATTCTCTCTCATCTTTCCACAAAACTGTATGCAAAGTTGGTGCAGTACAATTTCGATACATTTGTGACAGCATAATTTTTTTTTTTTAAGAACAATGGAACAATTGGCCTGCGGACCACAACATGAACAGACTCTCCGTCAAATGAAACAAGATCAAAACCAACTTTCATGGGGAGAATCCGAAATAATATGCTATATGTGCAGGAATACATTGGTGGCAACGTCAAATACTGGGCTCACAGCAATAGGACTTGAACCTATGATATGTGAGACACAGATACGGATGTCAAATGTCGACATGGACACATGCGTCGGACACGTTACTATCTAAAAAATGAGAAACATTACAGAAGATATACGAACATATACATACGAATACATAATCTATATATATAATTATTATTATTTTTAAATATAAATGATATAACTAAAATATACCAAATCTTAACATATAGACAAGTATTCTGAGAAATATGTTAAATATTTTAAAAAATCTCTAATATTTACTTAAAATCTTAAAATATAGAGTTAGACACGGTCTTTGCATGTCGTGTCGTATCTGAGTGTCTGACACGGCTTTCTAATATAAAAAGAAGTATTATCAAATCATAGCTGTGAACCTGTTGATGGATAGGACTGGGAGTTTGGGTAGTCCAAGATGAAGTGTGGTTCCAAATACAATAAATTTGGTAAAATACATAAAATTTAAACATATAGAATGAACTCCTTTCTTTTTTTGTTCACAGTTCAAACCAGAACTCAACTGTCATCGGATCTGCTCAGGCTGGCCGTTCAGATCCGGTAGCTGCAATCAAATACAATAAATTTGGTAAAATACATAAAATTTAAACATATAGAGTGAACTCTTTTCTTTTTTTGTTCACAGTTCAAACCAGAACTCAACTGTCATCGGATCTGCTCAGGCTGGCCGTTCAGATCCGGTAGTTGCAACCAAATACAATAAATTTGGTAAAATACATAAAATGAAAAAATGTAGAATGAATATACTTTAGATTAAGTTTGGACAGGTCGACTGGATTGAGTTGATTTGTTTTAATGGGTCGGTGCGATTGAGCTGAAAGAATGGGCCCATGAATCGCCTTAAAGTTAAGAGAATATGACGTAAAGTTTGGTCACGTCAGATTCAAATTAGGCCACCTTTTTCAATGGATTCGATTGGCATTTAGTTTTGGAACCAAACTGGGCCCAAATTTCCAGTAGATGCATGGTCCATGGATGGGATGTAAGTTGTCTGCTGTGTTCCATAAGAATGCCAATATCAAAAAGGAAACCGGATCTCACTGGTAGAACAGTCCCATATTAATAAACAGGAAAAACAAATATATATTTAAAAGAGTGGAAAGCACTCTACTCCATATAAGTTTTGACTTGAGCAGTCCAACACCTTTAATATGGTATTATGTAAATTCAGATCATGTACCTCGTGGTCATTATTGTACAGGTGACAGTTTTTAAATTAACTCCAAAATGAAGGTTTATTAAAACACTGCATACCTTGTTGCATGTGTGAAAAGAAAAGGTCATAAAAATTACTCAGGGTGATCGGTGTCGTGTGAAAAATTATAAAATATTATAAATTATGCTTTGATCATATTTAAAATGCCATAAATCATTAAATTTTAAAATCGTGTTGATTATGTAGTCTCCAATCCAGATTTGCCGAGGACCAACACTGATATCAAAGATTTTACCTTCGCCAACTTTAAACTTTGCCTTCCCAGTTTTAAACCAAGGATGTCCGGATAAATTGTCCTTGTTGCACCCGTAAGCACGGGCAGCCATCTGATCTTTCTTTTATGATCTTTTAAAAACTTAGGAGGTGGGAGCAACTCTAAGGAAGTCATCCGTGCCTCCAATCTTTGATCTGATAGTTAAAGTTTCAAAAAAATGAAAAATATACAGTATATTTTTTCATGTTTTAAAGTGATCGAATGGTGCAGATGACTTCACTAGAGCTACCCCATCTCCCAAGATTTAAGAAAAAAAAAAAAAAACTTATTGTTGTATCGTCCTACCTAAGTGATAGAAAAGTTGTCCGCTTACAGTGCAGTAGCAGCAAGTATAACTCTTTCAGGATTGATACTTTTACAACATGTTATGAAAAAAACACACGGTCTCTAAAAAGTTCTATCCAAAAAAATTCAGTTTTTTATCTTTTAGTATCGAGGAATGGGAATTTTTATTTACTATTTAAAAAATCTTATAGGGCACATCATATCCCTTGTCACATGGCCATAAAACTCCATAGAAATTGATGAGACCCAGTTTGGGTTCAGGCAGAAGACTCGACCATCGTGGGCCGGTGATTGAACGTTCATGAACTGGCAGTTAAGCCAATCCTCCAGACCAGTTGCGCACTGTAGCTATTGGCGTGGGTTTGTGAAGAAGTCAGCGTGGAACTTGTTCCAAGGGTGCTAACTGTGATCGTTATTAAGATTTGTTGGATTAGTTAGTGAGTCGTGGTTTGCTCCTATCATTTGGTGGATTTTTTTTTATATATATTAAAAAGTCATGTCGGATACTCAGACACGACACGACACTTAGATATTTGTGTCCAACTATTTACTTTAAGATTTTAAAATAAATACTAGAATTGCTTATACTAGAATAAAGAGAATAAGTAATTCGACCTAGACCTAAGAATTGCTTATCTTTCTTATTCCGCCAGTGGGTCTCACAGAACTATCGAAATTAAGCACCCATTATTCTAGTATATGTTATTCCAAATAAGTAATTCCGGATAATCTTTTTTGCAAACAAATTGAGGCTTAAGGTTTTGAGTTGGATTGCCTAATAACTTCAACATCGTATTCATATGTATATATTAGATTATTCTTCGTGTCTTCGTGTCTTATTTTTAAGATATCGACGTGTCCGATACACATATCCGTATCGACACTTGATACTCATATTCGTATCCAACATATCGTAAATTTGTTTTAAGGAAGACTCTAATATTCCGGTTGAAGCTTCCGAAAGAATTGTTGTATAAAAAACAGTACTGAGGACGAGAAGTATCTTCTTGGCCTACTATTTTCTTCTCTCCCGTGCTGTTATCTTCTTCTTTTAAGGCCCTGATTGATACGCAAATTGTTTACTCGGAGATAAGTAATGTGCAAGATATTTTTTTATTTTGATTAAGAAATTATTATTCAATGTAAAATGACAAAATAAATTAAATATAGAATTGTAAAAAAATATCATTATTGTTTATTCCTTGGACCCAATTTAATTAGAATAACGTAAGATAGAATGACTTGCCCGTGTTATTCTATTCATGAATTCTTTAACCTATGTAAGAATTGTTTATTCTGAAATAAGGAAGAACAAACAGTTCAAACAAAGCACTCGAATTGCTTATTCTGACTAGAATATAAGCATTAATCGCACCTCTTTCTCATATTTTATCTCTGTATTTATTTTACTTAATTAGATAAGTTTTTGGGGCAGTAGTAAAACAAGGCTACTAAAGTAGAACAAGTACAAGTAATTGCCTATTATTTATACCGAACAAACAATCTGACTGTCAAATTTGACCATGAAGAATAATCAATTTGAAAATTTTAGAAGATTGTTTATTTTAATCTATTTGAAAATAAATCATTCCCATCCGAATATACAATCCCCACAACCCCAGCAAATACGCTCGGGTAAGTCGGATGGGCCATCCTATTCTAATCCTACTATCAAAAATGGGCTTACTAATCTACATGGCTATGTTCCGTGCTCAAACCGCAACTAGTGAAGATAACAAAGGAATTAAATTGGATTAGATTGAACTGAAGCTAACAAAGTAGCGTTGCTGCCTCCCACAGAAGCACACCACGGTTAGGGTGTTCACTGTTCGGTTTAAACCGGAAAATCAAATTGAACCGACCAATTCGATTTGGTTTTTCTTGTTCATAAACTAAATCAATCCGTATAAATTGAATTACGTTAAAAATGTATAATATAAGTATTAAAATTTTAAATTAAATGTAAGTTTATGTAAATTATAAGATATAAAATTTTAAATTATTTTTAGATAATACCTTTTAGATTGTCATCTTGTACAAAAAAGACGTTGAGTCTTTAATAAAATAAGATGTTTAACTATAATAGTCAATTTCAAGACTTAAATCTCTAAACACATTTTAAATAATATTATTTTAATAATTATGTTTAAAAAATAATGTTGAAGTGGATTATTTAACCATAGTAGCTCATTATAAGACCCAAACTGCAAATCAATTTCGATTTGGTTTGGTTCGGTTTCAAACTATTACGGTTTGGTTTTGTTCGATATGACTCTCTACTTCGATTTAATTTGGTTTTTAAAATTTTATCCTTAAATCAAACCAAACCAAATCATGAACATCCCTAACCACAGCTTCCTATGGGTTCATGTCTGGATCCTCTTACACAAGATAACAAAGGCAGCATTTGTTTGAGATAGTAAGAAGATTTCAATATTCCAATATAGTGGTGGAGAAACTACAATGAGGAAATACTTAAACAAATGACCACTTGTCCAATCAGCTTTTGGATTATCCCAAAAATCTCAAATTTAAATTTGGGACACTTGACAGCTGTGCATTCATCGTTTCTCTCTTTTTTAGAGTCTCATAGTTAGAAAAAATAGATAGTAAACGAATCCATTTATACATGACTTTACACAAAATCTCATGCACTTTTTTTCTGAACCAGTACAAATATTTACATGTAATCAGGAGTAAAGCATGAGAGATCCTCCAGAGTTGAAGATAATATTGAATTGGTTAATAATTTCGCCTAATTAAGTGAGCAATCCAGGTCTACTTGATCATCCAAATAAGTAGTCCTATGAACTAAGAATAAATATCACAAGAGAGTTTTTAGACTCTAATTAAGAATGGAACATAAGACCTCCTAATTAGGAGACAAAAAGCGAACCAACAGCATTAGGTAGCTGGTGCAAATCTAATGTACTTCACTTTCACAAACAAACACTAAAGCAATGTTGCTGCCCGTTTAAGCATGCCCCCTTCATCCGCTTTGTTGCCGGATCTTTGTGGTCTGGGTCAAATGTTCGATGAGCTCAAGGCGGCAATCAGACATGGCATCCAAGAAAATATGAGCTTCTTGACAGGTGAGTTGTAAAGAGTGTCTACTTTGGAATGCTCGTTGAGTAAAAGTAGATCAGATAGTCTTTACCGTGGACATTTGTAAAAGTTTTCATACTCATCCTTCGACATTTCTGTCTTTTAGAAACATAGAAGGTACGGGCAACAACATCAACCTTATAGAGTGGTTGGTTTTATCTCTTAGTTTTCTTACGAGAGGTCTCAGATTTAAGTTGATCGAGAGACTATTTGTTGTTCGATCTTAATGTGTTGTAAGATTATTTTTTTGAAGATCAATTTAGACTTAAAATAATTGAAAAATACTTGTTGTACCGCCAAGACGACAAAATAACTGACCTAGAATGAGCCCCATTATCTCCTTTGGCCACTTGGAAAACTCACAATGCTCATTGTCCTGCCATTAAATATGCTCTGACGTCATTCGTGCATCAACGCACATGAGGCGGGGTCGAATTAAAAAATAATAAAAAAGTTACTTACAAACTGTGATCTTGAACACATCCTAAAATAAGAGCGTTCTGATGTACTCTAGATCTTCAAGATACTTGCGCTCAAGAGCTTCACGATGCGTACGTTAATCCGATCTTGTCTCACGAACATTGACGCGCGGATGACTTATGATGCATTTAATAGCGGGATAATGAGCATGTGGATTTTTAGGTGGCCAAATAAGATAGGAGGACTTATTCTAGGTCAACTATTTTGTCCTGTGATGCAGCAAGCTTTTCTCAAAATAATTATCTTACTAGGTATAACTTTCTGAATTGTACAAAATGTTCGGCCTTTGGGAGGAAATGTTGGACTTTGTTCGAAATTATGTATATATTTATACGTATTCAGATCAATTGAGTCATTCGTAACGAAAATGACAATGGATATAAATAATTTTTAAAGTAAATGCATATACGGATAATTTTTTTAAACCAATAACATCGCGGATAAAATCACGACCCCAATTTTGATCCATTTGCATTCCTGGTCCGCGGATTCAAGGAAAACGGTTCCAGGGGCGCCCAGTCCAATTAGACCCGGCATCGGCGTTTGAAAACGGGTCGGGTCCGCAGAGTCCGCACCAACGGCGTTTGAAAAGGGTATGCGCAGTATGTCGCTTTTTTGTCCTCGCCGTTTCAGTCAAAGTTCGGCCTGCCGTTGACTGGATTTTCCGGAAGAAACCCCCAGTTGCTAACGCACGCTCCTCTTTTTCCGCTCTCCACCTCTGCCCCACCTTCGGTGCCAGTCTTCCCCAAATCCTCCGCTCTCCGGCCATGGCGTCGCCCTCTGCTTCCGCCAGCGCCCACCTTCTCTTCTCCGTCCTCTTCCTTCTCGCCCTCGGCGCCGCCGCTCGCCCCTGCAAGGGCCTCATCTCCTACGCCGTCTCCTACACCAGCTACGGCGGCGCCTCTTCCGGATCCGCCTCTGCCTTCGAGGTCTCCCAGATCGCCGCCGCCGGAGAACAGTTCCCAGCCAGATTCTTCACCATCCACCGTTTACTTCCTCTACGCTACTACAGCTACGCCTCCTACTCTTCCTCCTCGGGGGCTTCGTTCGCGGATCCCTTCATCACTAGCCTGCGTCACCCGGTCGGGGTCGAGCGGGGCGTCCACGAGGAGTCGTCCTTCGGCGTCAACTCGGTCCGCGATCGCGCGCGGGATATCCTGATCGTGGTGGCCGGCCTCCTGTTTGGCGTCGGCTGCGGAGGCCTCGCCTCCGTCGCGATGTACCTCGCGTGTTCCCTGATCAACAACGGACAGGAGGTACCCGGTTCCCATGGTTACGTTTTTGTTGACGACGACGAGGAAGATGGTGTCCTGGAGAGCCCCAAGAAGATGGGTTACACTGGTCTCCCCGCCGTGCCTGCCACTCCGGTTGCCCCTCTCAAGGAAGGGTTTGGGGGGCCTTAGTCTAGGGTTTGTGGCCGTGGGGATGGCAATGTAGATGGTACTCTTTGTAGTCTCCTGTGATGTGAATCTGCTATAAATGGAAAGGTTTCTTTTCTTGTGTGGTGATTCAACTTCCACCAGCATCTTCTAATAAAATCTTATAATATAATTCGCTTACACTCATGTTGCGCGGTGCTTCACTTTTATGTCCTTCGATCTGATATCGTTGTGCTTTTCTTTTGCGTATGTAGTAGATCTGCTTGATTCAGGCGTAAAGTTGTGATACTATTCCTTTTATATTGGGGCAGTTTATTTGTTCGGATGTACAGTAATTTTTGGCATTGGCATTCCTTATGCTATGTTTGGTAATGGAATAGGGCGTGCTAGAATAAAGATGCGTGTCCAATGTGAAACAGGTAGGTAATGAGTACTCAATGGATAAGATACCGCTAAGGTATAGAATAGACATTCTTTTATGCTACTCTTATACATTAAGGCATTCTTGTTCTTCATAATTTCCGTGCAGTAATTTTTGATATCGGCATTCTTTTATGCTATTTTGGTAATGGAATAAGACATGCTAGTATAAGGCATCCTAGAGTAATGGAATGCTGTATCCAATATAGAACAAGAATGTGCTATAATTTTTCATATTGCTATTGAAAGAGTAGATGCGAGCTTTTGGGCGTTGTTGCCATATTGGGTCTCCTATAGTCCTCATAGACGGAAGAACAACTAACCAGATGATCTTTCTTATAAACTCTTCCCTTTAAAGGTCTTATGCTTTCCAAACCTCCTGCTTATATCATCTTTTCTCTTCTTCATCTTTAAAAGTATAATAAACTTTGATAGAGGAGAATCTAGCACCGCTCCATCACCATATCAGCTGATCCTCCTCGATAGAACATAAGCATGTCTCAGCAACTAGAAGTGCTAAGTAAACTTCTTGGATTCCTCTCTCTGTAGGTTTCTATTGCAAATTTTTAAGAGAAGTTCCACCCTTTTGGAGGTGTAGTAAAGAGTAACCTTCTTATATGCCAATAGTATTCAAAGAAAAGAGGTTGGCCAATAAGCCATGCATGATGTATCCTCCCAGGCATGGTTAAGTAAATGATGAACTGCATTAATCTTAATTCCTAACTTCATTTCTCAGTGATACACGGATGTACAAGGTTGCAGCATTGCTTGGTGATTCCTTCCCCTCTCCATAGAATGGTGCCAATGCATTAGAATCTATTATACTATGGCACATTTGAAGTCTTCCACTGGACAAAGGCCCAGACCAGTCTCTCTTAAACTTGGAGTGGTGAAAGTAGAAATCCTCCATCAATTTGTAATGTTGTCATCCTATTGCATTTTCACACTCACTCAATAAAGTGTCAACTTGAAGTTGCAGTGGGCAACATGGCCCAGTAGGCCAAAGTCATACACAGGAAATAATAATGGAAGAGAGAGTGGTTGAAGAAGGCAGGACAACTACAATGGGATGGTATATTTGCCCAGCCAAAAGCATTGAAGAACAGTTTGCTAGAAGAATGGGAAGATTATTGTTAACATCATTGTCATCACTAATGTTAGCTTACCATAGTTGTCCTCTAATTTCTAGCTCTTTTTCTCAAAAGGGAAAACAATGGATTCTGGTATAGTCTTAGGCGGGTTCACCACTTTTTGCTAAGCTGAGTCTAACTGCTGACCTCCCATTGCATTCAACCAATATCTGCTGCATATGTGTACTTGATCGAATGGGTAAGCAGCTCCAAAAACCAAGTAAAATATGTTCCCGTTCCCTTGAATCCCAGTTTCAATGGAAAGCAGCATGATTATTCTTGATTGTGCTTTTCGTCTTCGATATTTGGGTGCAGTTAGCTACTTGCTTGAGACTGGCTGGCTGCACTGACTGTGTTAGCTTCCCTTGTTGCATTTCGTTGAGCTTGAATTATGATTGAGAGAAGAGACAGTGGACTAAGAAGTTTGTAAGTAACCTTCCCTGAATGAACAGAAACAGGGGTAACCAATCCTAAAAAAAAGCTTAATTATGCCCAAGAAATTATCATAAACAGATGGACCATGATCCACGGTTTTTAGTCTATTTTTTATTTCAAGATTTATATCTAACTCTGAGGCTTCTTCTTGTAAATGTATGGTTTCTTGCTCCTGTACTCTTTTCGGCTACCAAAGGGTCACTACATCTTTAACATGCAAATGTTGTAGTCATCTATTTTTTCTTTCATAACATGCAAATGTTCTAAATGTATGCATCACAAAATAAAAGTTAATTCAACATTAAGGATGTAGTACACTGGATTGCTATCATCATTGTTAGATAAAAAATGTTGGACATAGGTATGCGTATCAGACTCGCTATAGTCAAACATGTGAGATTTGACAATGTGTCTTTGCATTTTGCCTGTACAAGCCACAACTTTCAGGAAAAAAAAAATGTATATTATCCTGCCTTCAGAAGTTGTTTAACTTGCATCAATTGTATTTTCTATATTTATTATTGTTTGAATCACTGCTACTGCTTTATATACATTTATAGGACATAGGTTATTGATCATTTCTTAAAATAAGGCCTGTCTTTGTTAGAAAAGGAATTGTCAAGGTCACTTTGTCATTTCATGTTATCGAGATGATGATTAATGCATATTCATCCACTTAGTTTAGGGAAATTCTGAGTACATGAGAAAAATGATGTTGTCCTTAGACATTCAACATTGGTCCAGGTGTAGACGATTGTTCGTACGAAGATTATTCAACAAGATCAAAGCCGCACAGGACAAGGGGAATGGGATAGGGATAGGGATAGGGATCCTGCCGGCCTCGCACTGGCAGGGAGAGTTTCTCCGGCGTCGCACCAGAGAAGGGAAGGGGACTGGCCTCGCACCAGTTAGGTATCTCCGTCGCAGAGATAAAAATACACGAATCTGATCATTTTTTTTTTTTTTCAAATCTTCTCTCCCTTTCTCAAAAGAAACATACATATTTAAGGAGTTTAGAAGAGTAACTCCCGACTCTTGGACTCCCCTCTGACTCTAGGACTTCCCCTCCCTTATTCACATTTTTATAATTCTTAGAAAATTAAAAACAACATAATGGACCATAAATGGTCCTAATAAAAGCCAATAAAGGAGCTCCAATCCCTGCATCGTCTCCTGCATCACAGACTTTTATTCTTGTTCTTGAAATTGTGGAGGTTGGATCAGTCACGTCTTTTATGTAACCTACATCCTGATACTAGTGTTTGTGTTGTTGGCTGTCTGCACACCCAGGCCACCTGTTTACCTTGAGCTGCTCAGGCATGTGATGATGGAAAGCAAACAGTAGTGTTTCAACTATGCCTTTGTGTATCTTACATTTGAAGTGATTTCTGTTCGTGCTTTGTCTACTCAATGAGCTGATGAGGGACAACTGTTGAAGGAGCAAGTTGATGGTTGTGGTTTGCAGGATTGGTTGTTAAAAGAACAGGTGATAAAAATAATGTAACCAAGAAAATTGTTTTCCCTGTCAACTAATCTGGTAAGGTAAAATTCCTCTCTAGGGGCATTTTGGTGGAGTGGGACCATGTCTCTTCTTTGAAGAGGTGTACAGTCTCCTAAGACACCTTAGGTAGTTTATACAAACTAATAATAATGACAATCTGGTGAGACTTTTGACAAATGAGCCCAAGGTTATCACACCCAGGGCATAGAGCATTATAAATCCTAGAATGCTTAATGCTTAATTGGATCTCAATTGACGCAGATTTATGGAGAAGGCTTTCATGCACGCTGCAACTGCTGCTGATGATGATGAATGAATGACTAAAAGTGAAGTTTGTCCATGAGGTGGGAAAAATCAAAGCAAACGTCTGAAAAGTTGCTGCTATTAATGGTATTGGAAAAAGAAGTGCAGCTGGATTTCATCTGTCTGGATAATTGTATTGCTCCAAGGATGGATCCTTCCTGCCAAATTAGTACCGGAAACATGTCCGGGCATGGACTGCTGCAGACTTATTTGGTCAAACGGGGGGAGGCTCCTGTAATATGATTCTGAATTTTTGTTTGGAAAGAGTAACGCCATTAACCTGTTTGTGCTGCTTCACGAGTAATCAAACAGAGGAGGTTTATTTTTGAGGCGCATGCTGGACTGACTGGTAGCAAATGACTCGGTTGTCGCTAGTAATTTTACATGGTGCAGCTTGTATTAATGTGATCTAGTAAGTGGGCATTCCAGTTTGGTGGAACTCTGCCAAAGGTTTTGAGTATCAAATTTGGTAGCCTTTCTGATGAACTTTGAATCCTTTTACTTGTCGCTGGATTATATGGTGGCTTCCTCTATTTGTTCCAGTTTGTAGTTGCTTTCGTGTTTGAATTCATGTCAAAGTGCAAAGAATGAAATTGAAGGTTGATTATTAATTTGTTATGTTGATGTAACAATCAGTTTCTCCAGATTTATAGGGTGTTTGGTGTTTGGATGGTGTTTATTTCACTTTTTCCTCTCTCAAAAATAAGAAGTGAGAGAATAAACTCTATAAATGTTGCTTGCTGACGAATTTTTTGGAAGAGATCCAACTCTTTTTGATAAGTTCCTCATCCTCTTCAGCTCCAATCACAACTAAGGAGGGAAGAGGCAGTCCGGCCAAAGCCATCCCCAGCAGCGATGCTGCTCAGAAATGGCAGCTGGCAATGCCGTCCGACCGAGGTATTTTGCCCGCCGCCACTCCCCCGTTTTTCCTTGCTGCTGCGGCCTCCTTGCCTGCATCCCAATCAACAACGTGTGCCGAAGTCACCAACACAGGGCCGTGCCTTTAGCCCCCAACCGTCGAGCAGATCTCGAGTATCTTTCACCGTTCCAGGCAGTCATCCTAGCTGAATTAGGGTTTGCCGTACCGGATCGACTCATATCGATTCGAGCGACTTATACCGTATCAGGACGAATTCGAGTCAGTACGATTCAGTCGAGTCTGTACGATTTGACCATGTGAGTCGGCACGAGTTGACAAGTACCGAAACCTCTGTCCGATCGCAAGGTTACGCCACCATTCCAAGGGTGCAGCGGAACTTGCAACTTCCCTGCCATCGGGTAGTCGCAGCTGCACTACAGCAAGTCTTTTGCAGTGGCTGTCGGTGTGGACTGGTAGATGGATAAAAAGGTCCACCATGATCTAGCGTGGGTGCGGCACCCTCTTCTGCAATTAAATTAAAATCCTTCACCTCCTCCGTTTCTTCTCCCGAACGTCGGCAGCCTACCATCCACCATCTCCATGACTCCCCCAACTTCTCTGTTACGATCCTGGAGAAGTACGACCACCTCCTCTGCGACCGCAGGGGGAGGGAGGAGACGAGGGATAGATAGATAAGGTTGCGTCCACTTTGCCTCTGAAAGTTGTATGTAATTCTGCCAAACACTTTTGATGAGGCAGAATCCGATTCGGCCCATTAAGACAAGTCCAAATCCCGTTCAGCCCAACAGCAGCAGTACCAGGCCTTCCGGGAGCCTTCGGCCCGTCAGCGGCCCAGCAGCCTTCGGCCCATAAGCGGCACCGTCGCTCCCGGCCCAACAGGCTTCAGCCCGTCAACGGCCCACTAGCCTACGGCCCGGGAGCAGCGCGGCAGCCCAGGGCCCAACAGGCTTCGGCCCATCAGCGGCCCAACCCCCTTCGGCCCGGTAGCTGAATCCGGCCCACTCCGGTGGCGGATCGGGCACTATGGCGGTTTATCAGTAAGCCCTCATTTAGTCCTATATCGGCTGCCACCGTTAACCATCCGCTATCATCTGCTATAAATACCCCGCTATTTATGGCCAAAGGGAAAAAAAGGGATGCTTCCCCAAGCCTCCGAGACCCTTAAAGGACTACTGTCCGAAAAGCATTAAAACTGCTCTCTTTGCCTTCTGAATCGAATCTTCTTCAGGAGCTAACTTGACCGTCGAAGGGGGTTCCCCAGGGCTGACGCCCAGGACTCCTGCTGACTGGTTTTTCTTCTTCTCTCCCTCCTGCAGGAGCTCGGTTCGAATCATCGCCGACCTTCCCGAGTCGGTATCGGCCGCCGACCTCGGATTCCTCTCCCTGGTCTCGACGCCGTACGCCGGCTGCTCCAAGACAGGAGACTCGGTCTCGCGCTGAAGGAGCTTTCGGGCTCACTATCCAAGAGCAAGCCCACTCCGAGTCGCCCCGGGCCTCGGACATTCGGCTTCGGCTTCGTCGCCTGTCGACAAGCAGACGGAAGAAGACTCATCCGCGCCGCTCCTTCGTCCGCCGAAGGAGCTTCGGCCCAAAACAGCAGACTCGGTCTCGCGCTGAAGGAAGCTTTCGGGCTCACTATCCAAGAGAAAGCCCGCTCCGAGTCACCTCCGGCATCGGACCCCCGGCTCCGCCTCTGCGTCTTTCGCCTTCCGGATCCCCGTCGGGCCCCTTCGAACACCGATCCGGCCCAGCTCCGGATCCTCTTCTTCGGATTCCAGCTCCGGAATCCGGTCGTGATAGATCCAGTCTACATCAACTTTCATCTCTAAAATTAATACAAAAACATGTATCGTCGCCCTATGTTTAGTTCTTCTTTCTCCTTTGATTTTTTTTTTTCCTGGAGGGGAGGAGTTGGGAGGCAGAGGGGAGAGTAGTATTTGTCTGATTTCATCATCGCTACCTTACTGATTTTATCTTCTCCTTTTAGGAGTGGGTTGGAGAGAGTAGTAGTAGTATGCTCGCACCATTTTTCGTTAACCGAAAAGCCATGCACTTTCAATTGAAAGTTCTTTAAGCCTCATTTTGATCAGAAACTTTAGATTGGAACTTGTAAGGCTTAGAGAAAAAAAAATGGAGTGCTAGGTGAAAGATTTGCTAGAATTGTTCAAAATGTCCTCCAAATATGAGTTCAACCAGACACGCTCTATGGCCAAGTTTCATGTCAATGCGTTTCAAGTATCCGCATCATGTTATTTCCAAAAGTTTCAGTAGAGGAAGAGAGCCAAGATTAACCACAGTTCCTGATAACTAAGTTCTTTTTCTTCTTCTTTTTTCTCTGAACAGAGGGTTTCAGCTTATAACTTCGTGAGAGGTGACTCGTAATAGTACCTTTTTATGGGCCGTATATATTTTCTTAGCCTTTGTTTGACAAAGCGAGAAAGCTCTAGAATAAGGAGCAGTTGGTCCTAAAGCATAAAAGTATGGAATTGACCACGGCATAACCCAACATTTTGGTTAGGAGCAGGCCAGCAATGTGTTCCTGTGTTCTCTAACATGTGCACGTGAATTGAATGAGCCCGAGCGTGTTGCAAAAGTCTTCAAGTGGCAGGACGATGACAAAACACAAAAAAGGTCTCCACACCCTTCTCTTTTTTTTTTGAAAGATGTAGATATTAATGTACGTTGCTGAATAGGTTATGCGATCAGCTCCCATACTTATTCACCTAGCCGCTGTCATTTTCTATCAATAGTCAAATAGCACTCTCCTATGGAAGTCATCATGTCCTGCCTGTTTGATCCTTAGTTCCCTTCTTTTTTTTTTACTTTAAATACTAGATGTTCAATTAACTAAGAGAGGTTACACACACAATTGTGAGTACATCTTGGAAACAAGGAAGTAAAGAAAGGGTAATTCCTAGAAGTGAAACACTTAGTGGATATAGCAAATTTGGCCAGGTTATGAGCCATAACATTGGCAGACCTGGGAACAAACCGAAGAGAGCAGTTCTGTTGCTGTATAATTTAAACCGGCAATCTTGGATGATATCCTGTTGGTTACTTCCAACCCGTTCCTTCTTTCGCTCGCGTGGGGAGGCTTCTACCTAACTCGTTCCACAGCTTTCTCTTCTCTGGCCTTCTCTCTAGGGAGGGGGTGCTTCTCTTGAAGGGAATCCCCCTCCCCCTGGAGGTTTTTGTCAGCTAAGTCCTAGTGACTTACTGGAATTTGTTCTTTGTTTCATAACAGAGGTTTCGTTCTTCTTCGGCGTCAGTTGTTTGTCTATTTTTTCATCTCCATCTAATTTTGTATACAAGGACTCCTTAAGCTCTACCACATTTGTATATTCCGGCCCCTTTGCCTCTGTTTAGAATTCAATTGCCACTCTCCCCTATACGGCATCTCCTCCCAGTTAGTCCGTGTTTACTAATTGATTGCTTATCATGACTTTTGTCATATCTTATGAAAGTCGTCGTGGTTTATTTTTATCGTCCAGAGCAGTCCATATGAGTTCTTTGGCGGCTCGTCGGGATCTCAATTTCCTGCGGATATATTCCATGCCCCAAGTTGAGGGCTTGTTCTTTGAGGCCCGTTATATGTTCAAGCTACTGGACCTTAGACGCAGCTGCTTGTAGTTCGCTGTACGAAGCAAGAGGCTCCCTCCACCGGTGTCATCTCCCGCAAGTTCATCTCAGGGCTCTTTGCATATTATGATCTCTACAATTTATGTTCATCTCTTATTCTTATGGGAGTCAATGTAGTTGGTGAGATGTACTGCAGAGGCTTGTTACTATTGTACATTTCCCTTCATGGGAGGCATGGGTGTCGTATGGTGCCGCTGGGTAAGGGGATATGGTGCTTTCTAAGGAATGTCCACTATTGCTGTATGTATGGCTGAAAGGAATGAAAGTGTTCTTATTGCCCAAAAGAAAAAAAGACGAGCTTTCAAGAAGGCAATTTCATCTTCATCACAGAATCATCAAGGACCTTGCTCTCATAAGCACATGATGTAGACTGGATCTATCACGACCAGATTCCGGAGCTGGAATCCGAAGAAGAAGATCCGGAGCTGGTCCGGACCGGATGTTGGAAGGGGACCCGACGGGGATCCGTGACGAGGCGAAGACGAGGCTTCTTCGGTTGACCTGGACCCGCCCGCGGGGGGCGCGGTCGGTCGCCGGATTTGCTCTTGGATAGTGAGCCGCAGCTCCTTCGGCGGACGAAGGCGCGGCGCGAACGGAGCTTCTCTCGGCCGAACGGTCGACGGGCGTCGGAGCCGAAGCCTGAAGGTCCGAGATCGGACGGAGGAACGGCTTGCTCTCCGATGGTGAGCCCGAAGGCTCCTTCAGCGCGAGACTGGGTCTCCTGTCTTGGGGCAGCCGGCGGGCTTGTCCTTGGACAGTGAGCCCGAAGACTCCTTCAGCGCGAGACCGAGTCTCCTGTCTTGGGGCAGCCGGCGTACGGCGTCGAGATCAAGGAGAGGAATCCGAGGTCGGCGGTCGAGACCGACTCGGAGAGGTCGGCGACGATTCGAACCGAGCCCCTGCAGGAGGGAAAGAAGAAGAAGAACCAGTCAGCAGGAGTCCCGGGCGTCAGCCCTGGGGAACCCCCTCCGACGGTCAAGTTAGCTCCTGAAGAAGATTCGATTCAGAAGGCAAGAAAGAACAGCTTTAATGCTTTTCGGACAGAAGTCCTTTAAGGGTCTCGGAGGCTTACTCTTGCCACCCCTTTGGCCATAAATAGAGGGGTATTTATAGCAGAGGATAGCGGATGGTTAACGGTGGCAGCCGATATAGGACTAAATGGTGGCCTACTGATAAACCGCCATAGCGCCCGATCCGCCACCGGAGTGGGCCGGACTCGACTACCAGGCCGAAAGGGGTTGGGCCGCTGACGGGCCAAAGCCTGTTGACCTCTGGGCTGCCGCACTGCTCCCGGGCCGTAGGCTAGTGGGCCGCTGACGGGCTGAAGCCTGTTGGGCCGAGAGCGACGATGCCGCTTATGGGCCGAAGGCTGCCGGAGGGCCTGGTACTGCTGCTGTTGGGCTGAATGGGGTTTGGACCTGCTTCAATAGGCCGAATCGGATTCTGCCTCATCAGCACATATTTCCAAAACTTTGTGCATGCTTCCGAGAATGTGCATATGCTCTCGAGAGTCCAGACATAAGCAATTTCTTTCTTTATGGGTGCTCATGACGTGTACCGACATTGGCACCATTATTTTGCTGCACGGTTACATAAGGGACGCATACATGGCATCTTGGAGTTGAAATGCGCATTCTACATCTGCACCTAAAGTGGTGCAGCAAATATTTCTCTTTGCAATAAAGATGTGTCTAGCCATGGCCCATGGATAGTGTTTCACCATAAAGATGGGCTAAAATCTTCCATGGGCATTTACTCACAAGTCACTGCACCTTGAATAGAGGACTCATGATGGTAATTAAGGCTAAGCCCACTCGATTTATTATCCGCCTTGCCCGATCAATACGAGAGAGCAAACTATGCCAAATAAGAACAGGAAAAACGAAAGTTTACTTGCACCACAACCCAACATTTACTAGGGTTGTCAACATATCCGGATAATATCCGACTCTGATTCATATCCATGTCCGATTAATCGGATACTTATCATATTAGAATATCCGAAAACATATCCGAATATCCGTTTAATAATCTAATTAATATTCAAAGTAAAAAAAGAAAATAGATATCCACTCCAATCATTATCCGACCAATTATGTATTTTGATAAGTTCTTCTAATTTAAATGATGTTTATATATTTAAATAAACGGTAATTTGTTATTTGAAGTATGCATAAGACAAGTAAAGTGATAATAATGAAGTTTATTGTGATTTTTTAACTTTAGTGATTTTACTTATTTAGATAAATTATTTAAAATATTTGTTATTATCTAATGTATATGAAATAAAGTATTTAAGTTATTTACAATTAATATTTATAACTTGAATATTTATTATTTTAAATCTACGGTAATCATAGACTATACAAAGAATAAAATTTACAAGTCATTAAGTTACAAAATAAAATTGAAGTAATCAAATATTCGAATTATTAGCCGAATTCCGATATTATCCACAGTGAAGTTGAATTCGGATAGAAAACTTTATTATCCGTAAGATAATATCCAAAGTCAGATATTAAGATGATAATAAACAGAAAAATCTAATACTGTTATATCCGCTTGGTATTCACTCAGTTGACAGCCCTAACATTCACCTGTGAGGAGGAAAAGAAAGAGCGACCAGGGAATCCCAAATGCAGATGACAGGGTCCTGTGTAGTAGATTCCCGTCGTAGTTGGAGAAAGTCCAATCGATTGGATGGTGGCATATCACTATTTAACCATTGATTGGATCTAAATTTCTCCATTTTCCTAGTGGACACTTGCTGCACCCCAATCATGCATGTTGCAAAAGAAAAGAAGATGCCGAGTGCTGCAAGAGCTCCCTCGGCCCCTCACCGTTCATAGTTCCTGAGTATATGAAACTATGTACCTCCGATAAAGACTCTCCAAAAAGAGGAGATCTGTATTAGAGAGAACAAACAGAAGATTGCCATGGTATGTACAATGATACCAAAAAGACTAAACAACATCCTCCCCCAACCCCGCCATCTCCTACTTCACACGTTCGTGTTCCTGCAAAATTATCGGGAAGTATCCGAAGCAAAACGTTGCCCTGCGAGACAAAACTCCCCGAAAGCCAACATAGAACATGTAACAAAAAACGAGGGCAAGGTCCCCCTCGTTTCTTCTGCATCTCTTCAATCGGCCTCCTTCCAGCGCTACTTCGTGTAGCTCGTCATGATGGTCATGAGCCGAGAGACGTCCGACGGCCGCAGGGGCTTCAGCAGGAAGTCCTCTGCGCCTTCCTCCATGCACCTGCAAAGAAACAGCAATCACCGTGAAGAGAACTCTTCTGGGACTTGTGTAGGTTCCACTGGAGCCGAAACATGTCAGAATGCATACCTGCTGATCCTGTTGGGGACGTTCTCCGAGGACATGATGACCACTGGGATATCGCTCAGAGCAGAAGAACCCTTCAGAAAAGGGAGGTTTCACCAAAAGTTAGACTAGACCAAGAAACCAGAAGCCAGAACCCGTTTGTGGTGGTAGAGTTCCCAGCAGGGGACAAGACAAGACATCTAGTAGACTGGTAGGAAGGACAGGTCTGGAGCTGCAAAGAGATTACCTTGACCCGCTTGAGGAGCTCGTATCCAGTCATCTCCGGCATGCAGTAGTCCGTGATTATAAGATTCACGTTGGGTCCCTGCTTTCACATAAAATTATGCACATCCTCAACAACGGATCCCATGCACAAGAACAAACAAAAACAGACCCCGTGATCTCTACCCCGTTTTGGAGGGGAAGGACAGTTGCAGAAGTTACAGAAGGTCACAGAGAAGAAGATAGAGGAGACGAGATGGAAGGGGCAGATGGGGGACGACCTGAGAGGAGCTGCCGTTGTTCTCCTTCCCTGCTCCCAGGAGCTCCAACGCCCTCTTCCCGCTGTCCACCGTCGTGACTGCAGAGAGAAGACACAGAAAGGGGCCGCCCATCGCATCAGCTTCCGGGACAGATGCTTAATATTAACCAGGGAGGGGATGCAACCCAAGCAAGGGCATCAACTGCATACCTCGGTAGGAACACCCCCTCAGCAGCTTCTCTATCAGCTTGCGCCCCACCGAGCTGTCGTCCACGGCCAACACATGCAGCTCCCCCTCTTCGCCGTCGCCTCTCGCCATGGACATCCCAGGTTCTGCGACCACCTCCTTCGCAGAAAGTGCACACACCACAACACGAGAGGTGCGGTGGGCACACGGAAGAAACCCCGCTGCCCCTCCACGCCACCGGCCTCCACAGAGCCTAGAAAGATACAGAACGAGCAAACAACACCCTAAGCACGTCTAAACCCACGCGGACAGACCAATATATTATAATGAGCAGGGGAAAGCCTGCTAGATATACCCGTGTCTGTGTCGTAAAGGAAAGAAGGGAGACGTGAGTGTCCAACTCCAACCAGGAGAATCTAGAGCGCGGGAACCAACGAACCAAGGAGAAGAAGGAAGAAATCCGCGACGATCTCAATCCTGCCTGCCCACGGATCTTACTTGCTCCGATGGGTCATGTGACAACAGCAAAGTTCCAGCTCCGCACGCAGCTACTTCCCTATTACGTCCCCCACAATCTCTACCAGATCACATCTCCGAGATTCTCCTGCCTATATCTTGCCTTCTGATCTCCTCGCCTCCCTTTGGACTCGGACCGCCACCCAACTAATAATCGAAGGGATGCTTCATAACTTCACCCCTTCTACGTGCGTGCCCACCTCTCCTCCACCCCGCACATGCCACCGGGTGACGACAAAGATGGGGGTGGACAGCGCGAAAAGGCCAAAGGAATCGGGTGGAAATAAAGAATACGGACAACCCAGCCAGCAGCCACGAGTAGGTCAACTTTTTGACTTGACCACTCATTGACCCCAAGGCAAGCGACTTGGCACAAAAAAATCGTTAAGGGATGCATCCAGGCCCCTATAATAATTGAGTTTTTTAAGAAATATTATAATAGTGACAATAATAATACTAGGAAGAAGATTTTGGACAGCCGAGATAGGAGGGGATCTTCTGGTTTGTGTCGTTTGCTGAGGCAGATCTCCTGCATGTGTCGTGGTCCTCTATGGATTATGATCTCTGGTGCTTTTACTTGGAGGCTCCTTGCTTTATTGATGACATATATATATATATAGATATGGTGACTGCTTTTAAACGACAAATATCCGCGTATCGTTTCCCGAGCCCATGGACGATCCTCTCCTTTCTGGGAAGATCTCAGACCCGGCTGCATGGCGTGCCGGTGGATCAGACATTTGATGGGCTTCCCGAGGTAGAAAGGATCAGAATCCGGTGGATCCGGCTGCTCCGATTTGGCAGATAAGGTGGCGGCTGGCCTGACAGCTCAATTACCAGTTCCGGCATGTTCTCCACGCCGCGTACTGGGCCGAGCTGATCAAGAAGCAATCGTATCAGATCTGTGTCGGGCCGTCCTCCATGATCGGCGCCCACTGGCCCGTCTGGCCCATCTTTCTCCATTGTGCGCTAGATATAGTGACTGAGAAGAGGAAGACGGCCCGCTGGGTAGCGGTGGGAGTCGGTTTTTAATTTTTTTTTATTTTCTTCTCAGGTTTTTTAAACTTTTTTTTTAAATCGTCGGATCGAAAATACGACAGCACACATAGAGTTCGATTCGCCTAGAATCAGCCAGTATATATATATTTTTTTAAATGATACACACCTCAATTTACGTGTAAAAAAATTTACTTTTTAAAAAATATACAGCCGGCTCGACTCGGGGGCTGACCTAAACTCGCTGGTCGTACCGTCAAATTTTTAATCGAATGTTCTAACAAAATTTAAAAATTAAAAATAATAACAAAATTGGGTCTCGCCCCATCCACGATCCACTATGCAACAGTCTAATCAGTCAGATCAGACAGCTATGTCTTGAACATTACAATCTACGTGGATTATAATGTCCAAAATAGTACAGCAAAAATTACTGAGAGCGAGAATTACTTATTGTACTGGATAGCAGCGCCTACGTCCGTGTTCAGAAGGGTTTCATTGTTTTTATCTTTCTTAGTCGTTCAATCCAAGATAGAATGATACCAATGGGGTCTTCGGGTCGACCATGATCTTGATATTTTTGTTAAAAAGTTTATATTTTTACTAATTAGGGGGTAGTGCAATCTACATAAATTTGTAGTGTTCTTCGGTGCGACAAGTATTCCTCGTCTGGAGGGGAGGCTGATACCGTGTCCCTGATAAATCTTCCACGTACCTTCGCTCGAAAGAGTTGTGGATAAAATAGACATTTGACTAAGCACATAGACCACTAGTGTCTTAAAAATGAGATTTAAAAAATCATATCTCAATAGCGAAATGGTGCGGCAGTTCGTCGATGTTGGGCAATGGCCATTGGTGGAGTTGGAATTATCTAGTAAGGGAAAAAAAAAAAAGACAAACACATCATATACATCACATGAATTATGAAATACTCTTATTAAAAATAAAAGAATTGTTTCAATCCCCTATCAAACCTCACTTCACTTGACACTTATTTTATAGTGTCATGGCAAAATCTAATTTTATATTTTCCATATTTTTCCGTTTCTCAACTTAACATGTTAATGTGTCAAGATATTTGATATCTTAACGCATTAACACTTTGTGGGTTTTTTATCTTCAACTCTTCGAAACTTGTGATATTACAAGTAACTTCTCTTAATCCGACTATTTACAAATAAATTCACACAAACTCAAGTTATTTACAAAAAAGTCTTTCTGAGGAACTTTTTTGTAACATTCTTAGGAACCTTTTTGTAACATTTTGAGCCTTGCACCAATTTTGGGGAGTTTGCAA
Organism: Zantedeschia hybrid cultivar; assembly: GCA_030544215.1. Taxonomy (NCBI): domain Eukaryota; kingdom Viridiplantae; phylum Streptophyta; class Magnoliopsida; order Alismatales; family Araceae; genus Zantedeschia; species Zantedeschia hybrid cultivar. Next base: position 15,628,399 of record JARZZO010000002.1, on the reverse strand, counting down.
GGGCTTATAAATAAATAGTTAGATTAGAGGGGGGTTTTGTAAATATGTTATATTTTCAAGGGTAAAAATATAATTATTTCTGACACTATAGTACATTGATACATTAACGAGTTAGTATGTTAAATATGACACTGTTACGATCAAAGTATAACTATATTAGCCTGTCAAGATGTTTGCATGTTAACATGCTAATATTAATTATCTTAACATGTTAACACATTACCATGCCAATATATTACAACGTTAGTAGTCAATTATGAGAAAGGATGAAAAAATACGTGTTGCCAATAAATTGAAACCTAAAAATAATGGAAAATAAAGCACCCGTCTCTAATGAGGGGCTGTTATTAATTTATAAAATAAAATATAAATAATACTTTAAAAATATACTCTAAGTTTTGACATTTTCATAAACATGTAGAATGTATGTACAAGTTAATAAGATTTTTTAATAGCAAAACCATAAGTAGGTCTATAGGTCGAGCTTGTGGTCATGTAGAATGATTATTAATAAAATGCTCAATATATTAAAAAGATCACATTAGGATATGTAGAATAGTTAACATAAACATGCTAATATTAAAAGGATGCTTGGGCAAATATTAAGAAAAAACTGTTTATTAATAAGCATTTGGCATGAGTTCATAGGACGAGCTTGTGGTGGGGACATGGCCTATGTTGTGGTTATTAATAAATGCTAAATATAGCGAACAATATCATATCAATAAATGTACATAATCTAGATTTATAGACCAGCCTGGTTAACTTTTGCCTGGCCTATTATAAAGCGAATTGGATTACCAAGCCTTTGAACTGGTTGGTCCAATGGCGGCCTGGCAGCTGGGCTTTGGAATGGGCTTCAAATCTAGGGCTGGTTTGGTAAAAGTCAGTCTGGATTGCTTATACTAGGATAGACCCTCGGTGCTGCAAGGAAGTGTTCTACACATCTGTACATGCCAATCTTTAATTCAACACTCCAAAAAATCTGAAAAATAAAAAAATATTATTTGACTTAGCTCATTAAGGACATTCTTACTGTTCATTGAGGCTTAATTTTATTTTATTTTTTAGATTTTATGGGTCATCCGATCATAGATCGACCTGTACGGACATGTAATGCACCTTGCAGCCCATCTAAAAATAATAATAATAAAAATTTACCCACTGCACCAGCCCTTAGTGTAGCACTGAGGGTCAGTGCAGCAAGCATAACTCCTAGGAAAAAGCTCGCATTGCTTTCATAATTTTATTGTGGTTCTATCGGACATAAGTTATTTTAACTGGGTAAAGAAAATTAAAAAAAATACATATGTTAGAATTATCATTAATGCTTAATCTCTCTTCTTTCAGAATAAGTCCTTTTCACTTGGGTTAAGAAATCTGTGCAATTAAAACGGAACTGCGAGAATAAAGTAGAATAAGTCGGCATATTCCCTCTTATTCTCTATATCACAAAATGATTTTTCCAACATGAACCAATAGGGCCCCAAAATTGAACTCAAGTAATTGGGCCTGCATTACAAGTGCAAAAATGAAGAAAGGTTGTAAAAAATTATGCAGTTGTTAGGTGAAGAAAAAGATATTTTCAAATATCCAATAAAACATTCTCAAGGTGCACTTGTCCTTAAATGCTCATCTTCGGTTGGACAACAGTGGAAATGTCAAATTGTTGCGTTAAATATAAAGATGTGCGTCATCGTTATGCTGAACGAAGCTGTGAAGGTCATGATCGTAAAAACTTTACCTCACTTAACCTTGCTGCTCTAATTTCTTAGATTTAAATTCTTTGGAGTGCCTCATGAAAGGATGCCGTTTTTATATTGCATACCATAATAAAAAATAATTGTTAAATATGACCTAGGGCACGTGTAGTAGGCCAGACCCAGTTCAACCTGACTTGTCCTACAAATCCAGTTTATTATATTTCTATAATATATTCAATCCAATAAGCATTCTATGAAGATTAATTCTTGTGGTGGGGTGTTAGAGCAGTACAGTAACCATCAGGCCACATAGGCATGATCCCCACCTCCCCTCCTCCTTTTTTTGTTTTTTTTTGTTTTTGTTTTTGTTTCAGTCTCTTACCTATGCCTAGCTCGTTTGGTAGTCTTTTATTAAAAGTAGCCATGTGCAATGCAACAAATGAAACATTCTTATTAACATTGTATTAACGTTATAGATGTTTGTATTAAAATTATTAGGTCATCTAACTCAAAATCTTAAGATATTTAGTATATACCATTATATTAAATACATATTTGATTTTGTCTATTTTTTATGTGACTCTATTCTAACACATCTCCTCATGTGAAGGTTGATTTTAAGTTATGTCATGTGGATCACAAAAATAGAATGCAAAACTTGATTTGTAGCCATGCGCTTTGATACTAATTAAAGTTATTAGATCATCTAACCCAAAATCTTAAAACATCGAGTGGAGTAGGCACTGTTATTTTAAACATTTGTTTGATATTATTATTTTTCTATGTGATATTATCCTAATAGTATGCAAGATATTTAATATATTTAATATTATATAGATAAATCATTATCTTACATATATCTTTTGCAGACTCCAATAAAGACATAATCAATATAAAAAAGGAAAAAGAGAAACAATAAATATGAAGACAAGCCATTCTACTGTTTTAATGGAATGACTTATGTCTATCTTTAGTTTTAAATTAAGATAGGTTTATCAGTTTTTCGAGAACCAAAGCAGACTTACCAGTTAGCCAGAAAAAGCAGAAGCATTGGCCTCTTGGTATCGTTCATTGAAAAAATGCCATCCCCTAGAAGATCGAAGGAATGAATTTTAAAAAAAATCGACTTTTTTACTCCAATTCACAAGAGAACTACTTAATTCAAAGTCAAATACTTTGTTCGTTTACACATGTCGTTTGAAAGTATTCGTGGTTAAACTCGATACCGTTATTTCAGTACTACTAAATATGCACACGAGAAAGGCACAATACGATTTTTAAGTAGAAAATAATATATATACAAAATATTACTTAATTAAATAAAAACAATCCGCTCAAAACACTAATTTTAAACAGTCGTTTAAAATAGACCAGACAGAAAACTTTCTCATATTCTATACTGGTCCAGGTCTCAAAACATTAGAGTTATTCTTCTTACCCGTCCTTAATTATTTAAAGTCATTAAAGTGATGATAATTATAATTTATCTTTATCTCTTTCCTATTTTAATAGAGTAATACTTGCTGTAATACTTTTTGCTACTGCACGGCAAGACATTATAGTATATATAAAAATATTAAAAAAAAAGATTAGACTCAAACATATCTCATTCAACTGTACAGTCTGATTTTTGATCGGATGATTTAAAAAAATTCTTAAAAATTAATATTGGACCCCAATAAATAGCAAAAACTATCCTTAGCAGTTGAATCCAATAACATTTTTCTAAGTTTTTAAATATTTTAGATCATCCAATGCAGGGACATAGCTAATTAGATTTTTGGCTTGGGGGGCATAATAATTTTCACTTAATAGGTAGAATTATTTTAAAGTTATGTATGGTTGAAACATTACGTGATGAAAGTATTTTGTAAGTTCATGATATGTAATATGATACCAAAATACTAAATGAGATCAAAAACCTTTATCAAAAGCATCAAATTTCCATTTCGAAGTAGGTGAACATGTAAAAGGAAAATTGAATGATGGATGTAGTAAGTTCTCCAATCGCGGGGGGCGGGGAGGCATGGCCCCCTTAGCCGTACATGTAGCTCTGAGATTGAGCAAACATGGGTCTAACTTAAAACAAATTTTAAAAATATTTTTTTATACTCTTATAATATCATGTGATACTGTATTAAATTGAGGGCAATGCAGCAAGTATTACTCATCTCAACGAGTAACATTTGTTGCACTGAGCTCCAATATTGCATTGAGGTCAGTGCAGTGAGTAAAAAAAAAAAATTTGATATATATTTTTAGGTGGATTATGAAGAAACCAATCTTCTATTGAATGATTAAAAAAATAGACAAATAAAAATCGAGTCTTAATGAACATTAAACATGTTTTTAGTGGGCTAAACCTAATAATCATTTTTTACTTTTCAGATTTTTGAGTGATCTGAGCGGAGATCAAATATATAGATGTGTAGGACACCTAGAGGCTCATCTGAAAAAATAAAAAATATAACTTTTTTAACTCACTGGGGTCAGTGGCTCGGGACAGCAAGTGTTACTTCATCTCAAAGTCCACCGGGACGCAACGGTCCAAAGATGAGGGCCCAATTTACAAACCCTAGAAAAGGCCGGGCGCTGGTCCAGAATCTTCTTTGGAGCGCAACGGGATCTTCGTTAGCGCCGGGCCTGTACCGGGCCAGGCTGTAAAGAGGTGACCGACACTCTTCGACGGAGCCCACGGGCCTCCGGGCGCTTCGGCGGTTCCCTCTTGCGACTCGTCCCTGTTGAGTGCTGAGTGCGGATTTTTCGTGGCGACCAAGGGCGGAGGCCGGAGCGGCTCGCGAGTCGCGACCAGCGTCGGAGCACCTCATCCTCTCCAATGGCGGAAGCGCCCGCAGGGCTTCGGATCCTTCTCCACAAGCACGTGAAGGAGCGAGCTCCAGTTCACGTATCGAGCCATGCCGACCGGGACAGGATTATCGTAAGGGCCATTCCCCTGTGATCTTTTCCACTTGATCTTCTTGTTTCGCCATCACTGCTGCGTTGAGCTATTTGTTTTTTTCTTCTTTGGGATGCCTCCTTCAAGCCCTAGAAGCAGTGCTTAGACTCCGTAAAAACCCTTTCCGGTGGGAAATTATCTTGAGCAAGTACTTTGAGCCATCTTGTAGGCTTTTCTTTCTTTTTTTGTTTTTGTTCTTTGAATGTGAATCTTCTACTAGGGTTTTGACGTCAAGCATGAGGAAACCAATTAAAAAAGGCTATGCAAAATGTATGAAATTCATAGAATAAGGCTTTCGTTATGGTAGTGTTGATCCAAAGTTGCAACATGATGCCGACTATACTTGTGCGTTATCTTATGTGTTCCCCTATTTTGTCAGCAGTATTAAATAAGACTGCCTAAGCACTTGTTTATGTCTGGGAAACCGTAGAGGGTAGTTTGCGAAGCATCTCTTCTGGACTGCTCCTTTTCCACGGAGGCTGGGAAAGGAGAGAGGTAGATATTTGATGACTATAGAGTGAGGAGTATCCTTCTTCGGAGGCTGTGTAGGATTTAATGAAGGGAGAGGTAGCCAATTTCCAGGGGATCACTATGCTTGTTGGTAGAATAGTTAGAAACATCTGGACTTTGGGGTAAAGGATAGGGAATTTCACAGATGGTTATACATAGTCATGGAGGAAAGTGAAGAGTTGTTGCTAGGTCCAGTTTTTTCCATTAAATATATGCCCCAAATAGCCCACGCATGAAAAACCAGTGGCCACCCATGCCTATTTGGCCACAGTTTCCAAAGCCCATGCCAACCACAAAACAAGTGAGCCACATCAATGAAAGGATCCACTGAGTTCTCATCTTGGCAAGTAAGGCCCTCTAGGGACTATAGGTACCGACACTACACCATCAAATGATCTAGGTTCTCATCCATGTCAATGCAAAGATAGTAAGAAGTCCTCATGCATTTCATGAAAGCGGCTATGTTATCACAAGTGGATAGCCGAGCATGAGCCACTCTCCATATTGAGACCTTTACTCTCAGCAGAGTAAAAGGCTTCCAAACCAAAGTGGAGAACTTTAAGTTATTGATCCAAAATCCCAAACTAGTTACTAAAGCTAGGGTCTCCTGACTAACAAAGTGGCAGACATAACTTGCAGAGACCTTCTATCAGTTGAAGAAAATCAAGCTGCCAAGTTTGGCCCTCAAAGGCCAGCATGTTGAATCCAGCAAATATCAAAGTTGAGTAACTTATTAATCTGCGAAGTTGGTTTATTTGGTTCGGATTTTCTCTTATTCTGTATGTCACTGCTGGTAGCCCATATTATATTATTAGAAAAGACAACTATGATATTGACATTTGGCATGCGTGCTCTCTAGATTTCCTGTAGTAAGTCTGTTTTTCGGATTATATGTGTAGCTTGATATTCCGTTTGTGTGCTACTTTCTGATTTTTTCTGCTTGTTAGGCACTTTGTAATATGTAGCTTCTTTGTTACTGCTGTGGTTATATTATTTTGTTTTACTTATCATTTTCACTTAAATTCTTTCTGTATTTATTTTGCTTCATAATGCTTATGCGTGGGTGGACCTCACTGCCAGCCAATCAGCAGCTGTTAATAGTTTGTTTTGAATGAAAGGTGGTTTGCCACATTCCCAAGCCCCCTCCCCCCACCCCCACCCCCCCAAAAAAAATAATAAATAAATAAATAAAATAAATAAAATAAAAATAAAAAATGTTGGCTCGACTGCCAAGTGCTAACAGATGCTTACGACACTTTACTGAAGGTTTAAATGGAGGTCTTGCGTCAGACAATATGCAATTTTTCCATGCTTACCTTTGAAAGTAAGACTGTGGAGTCACCTGGCTGAGTTTTCCCGTTAGTTTGGTGTTCTTTTTTTCAAATTGTCTTTCAAATCTCATTCTTGAACAATATCTCTGCTGGCTAACCAGCACTGGGTAAGGCATTTTTATCTTTTAATAAAGGGCGGCTTGCCTGCTAATTGCTAACAGATGTCTTCTGTGTTTAACCGAATGTGTAAATGGAGGTCTTGCTTCAAACAAGGTGCAAGTCTTCCACATTTGCCTTCGAAAAGTAAGGGGATCGACTGTTGGATAACCAGGCTGAGTTTCTCCCCTTAGTTTTGGTTGTTCTTTTACCAACCTGTCTTACAAATCTCATTCTTATATATGTATTTGCATTGTTTGGTACCACAAACTGGAGGCATTCTCAAGCTATTAGTTAGGCGTAAAATGTTCCTCAGATCTTCGTGCTTGGTTTTCTATATCAAATCCTTGGCCAGTTCCAGCCTGCTGGAATTTAGGTATAATATGAAATCTCAAGAAATGCATGTGACTCGAAGAATAAGGTTTAAGTGGAGCAGTGAAAAACACTTTGAAAATTAGCTCATGTCATGTGGCTTGGTTGGCCACAATGGTTGCCTCATGATTTATTGTTTAAAAAGGTAGTGCCTCAAGGCACTGACTATTGAGCATGGTTGACAGTATTGGCCGATACCAATACGTATCAGTATCGGCCTGGTCTGATACTATACCTGCAAACGGTAGCGGCCGATACGTACCGGTATCAGTACCCTCCGATACCGGTACCGATATTGGTACTGTCATCCATGCTACTGAGGCATATGTCTTAAGGTGAGGCACTAGGAAAATGCCTTGAGGCATGTGCCTCAGGCTGTTTACTTGAGGCTTATGCCTTTTGTTCATTGAGGCATATGCCGCATGCCTTTTACTTGACACTTACACCTCAAGGTTGTAAGAAAATGAGATGCTTTAAGGTAGACCCAAGGCTTATGCCACCTTATTGTCCTTAAAATATGATGTGATGACAATTCGATAAGATAAACAAAGTAGAAGATTGAAACTAAACCCAACTCTTCTATTTCCCACACCAAAAGAGAGGGCGGTAATTTTGGTAGTCCGTGCTTCAATGCCAACTGGTAGTCTGTGTCAATGCCAGCTAGTAGTCCATGGCTTTTACCCTATAGTTCATTTGTATTGGCCCTATTATTAAGTAGAGATAGTATTACCAATGGCAAATCAGCATTTTTTAATTTTATTTGATAGTTCTAACATCCCTTCCCTAAAATAGTGAGGCTTATGCCTCATGATGCCTCAAGGCTTACGCCTTGTAAGGCACTTGAAAAGTGCCTCACGACCACCCCAAGACCTTTTAAACTATAATCTGTAGGCAATTGCAGTCTGTTGGAAGAAGAATCTCTCATTCTCCATGTGGTTGTACTATATATGTTTATTTTGACATAAAATTGGTGGTGCAATCCACAACTTCTTTGAAAAAAATGTTGAGCAACTTGTCACTAATTTAACATACATCCTTTTGTTTGTGCTGGATAGTTTACTTGCCCATCACATTAGTTGTAAAGCTCTGAAAATGATTTTGAAAATTTGGCATTATATTCAAGGATGCACGAAATTTTGCCTGTCCTGCCTTATGTCATTCATCCATGGATTAGGTGTGGATTCCCAGGTACCCTTGGGCAGGAGGGAGGGGTGAGGGGTTGTTGGAACAGCACAGAGCCTTGCTTTGGGGAAAGATAAAGCCACCCATTTTATGCAAATTTAAACTCTCCTATAGTACCAAGCTTTGCTAGACTTCAGATAGAGTTGACCAAAATAGTACTACTTGAGATAGGGTTACTTTATCTTCTCCAAGGCCTGTATTAATTGGAGAGCGCATATAACGATGGTGTCTATTAAATGGAGAGTGCGTATAACAGATTTGCTAAATTTTGAAATAAACACCTGTGTTGAAAATATTTTAAGTCTGATTGTTTGGAATCACAGGATTTGGCTTAAAAATTGTTGTTTTCATTTTTGTTCAAACTGTAGAATTTATGAAAAAATTCATATTGCACAAAAACTCTAATCCTCGTGGTTGTGCTATACTCCAGTGTTTAATATTTTTCCAAACTTTTGTTGTCTAGTTGCTCAAGGAGCAAATAGTGTCCAATTTTGGGCAGAGGACTATTTCAGCGCAAATTTAATATGTATTGTTATAACTTCAGTTACTGTTTTATTCTTTTTTTGCATAAATGATTTTTGCTTCTCGTCAAGTGCCAACTTTGTACAATTAACTCTCTCTATTTTCTGCAGGAAATATTCAAAAATGCACTATTGCATCCCGGACAGCCAGCAAATTTTGCTCTTCAGACTGTGCAAGAAGCTATTAAACCTCAGGTTCTCATGCACTGGTTAAACCATACTTCACATTTCATGGCATATTTCTCAGTCATTGTACCCTGTGGAGCTTCTGATTAACTCAAACCAATGTTTTAGTTGCTCTACTTGGGGGGGGGGTCCACTGGGGGCGTAATTTGTTGATGTCTTTTCACACTTGTTTTCAGAGACAAACAGTGCTGGTCCAAGATGAGAATCAGTTGCTAGAAAATGCACTTCGAACATTACTTCAAGAACTGGTGGTGAGTTCCTAATCTGTGGCAAGTCCTTTCCTCGTCTGGGTGCATTATGCGAAAAAGTGCGGTTAGAAAGAGGATTGATTATTGAGAGAGAAATTAAGTTGAGCACTTTTTTTATGCTGAACTAGAACAGCATCGTATCTTTGAAATTATTTTTGTGTTGTAGAGCCAGCACTCAGTGGAGGGCAAGTCTTTTATACTGTTTTTCTTCATCTTATTTTTGTTCGGGGGAAGTTTTCACTTTGTTGTACTTGGGTTCTTAGGGTTTTCTTCTGTGTATCTGGTTAGGCTACTTCCTCTATAGCTTCTCTTTGTTGTACTCTTCTTCCTTTTAAATATACTAGCTGTGGCTTTTGCCACCACCTCCCCCCCCCCCCCCCCCCCCCCAAAAAAAAAAAAAAAGAAAAAAAAAGAAAAAAAAAAGAAAGAAAAAGGAAAAATCATGTGTTTGTGGTTACAGGATTACTAGAACTATTGTTTCTTTTTCCATTTTTCAAGGAAGAAAGATTAGTTACATTATCAGCAAACCAAACAACTACGTCAATCAATAAAGTTAGTTATTCCAAATTTAATATCAACATGATTATTATATCGTGTATTAATACATATTTGTGGTAGCATCCACTTTCAAAAAATTATACCACTTGTGTAGCTTACCTGCCTTTTTTCTATTAGAGATTTTATTTTAACCAGTGCTTTCTATCTCTTTTTCCCTTATACAGTTGACCTAGCAATCGATGTAGGTATTTGTAGTGACCTTTAGATTTAACTCAGTCTATGAGCTTGAGTTCCAATGCTTAAATTCATCAAATCATGCATTCTCTGGTTCAACAGGCAAGGCCTTGGATAAACAACTAATAGATGTCCTCAATCATTTGTAACTGTGTTATTTGCCATTTTCCTTTCCATCTCTATGTTGATGTCATCATTAGTTGGATGTTGTTGATTGTGATTGTTCTGGCATGCATCTTTTGGTGTATTAATGGGGAATCTTCATGTGTGCTTACACCAAAACTTGTGGAGATCATCCTGTTTGGTAAACAATATAATCTCTTATGCTGCGGCAGGCTATCATACGTCTGAAATGGTCACATATGTCATGTGTCAACATGGACATATTTTAGGCATTACAAAGTTACAGAAATCCAAGACTGAGTATCTGTGATGGGGATGGGGATATGTAACTATTTCCATAAGGAGAACATAAATATGTGCTAGTAAGTAAATAAAACACAACCTACTGCTGATAGGCTGAGGAGATTTGGTTGTAATGTCCCTGCTCTTTGTTCGCTGGGTGGAGACGAGGAAGAGTCGCTGGATGACTTGTTTCTGGCATGCTCTTTTACCCGTGAGGTATGAACAGCGATCCTGGCCAAGGTGAATCAGTTTCCATAAGAAGAACATAAATATGTGCTAGTAAGTAAATAAAACACAACCTACTGCTGATAGGCTGAGGAGATTTGGTTGTAATGTCCCTGCTCTTTGTTCGCTGAGTGGAGACGAGGAAGAGTCGCTGGATCACTTGTTTCTAGCATGCTCTTTTGCTCGTGAGGTTTGGACAGCGATCCTGGCCAAGGTGAATCAGCATTTTCGGCCCGCCATTTCAGTGGACGATCTCTTCCGCTCTTGGTCGGCATATTCCATCCTGGCCCAAGATCGCCAAGTCTGGTGGTTGATTCTTCATGCCACGTTTTGGGCGATTTGGGGGGAAAGGAACCAAAGGACTTTAAGAAAGGAATCTTGAGAGTTAGGAAGAATGGTTATTTTTGTTTGTGATAGGGTCAGAGAATGGGGTAGGTTGTTATGTACCCCTGGTGCTCTTCCTTCTTCCTCTTTGGAGTCGCTTAGGGGGTGAGTTGTGAGCACCGGCTTGGTGTCCTTTGGCGCTGTTGTTTCTTGGCCTTTTGGAGTCGCCATTTTGTAAATCTCTGTACTCTCCTGGTTTCTTAATACATATTTGTGGTTTTTACCACTTAAAAAAAAGTAAACAAAACACAAAATTTTGTCCAGCATTAAAATGACAAAATGAACACAAATTTTGGGAGGATGGCTTTAACGTAGTCAAGGACGTCTGGAATCAACCTCAGCAAGGACAGATTGTTATGGCCAGGCTCACCGGCAAATTGAAGACCTTGGCTAAGGAGCTATTTAAGTGGGGTGTTGGGAAGATCCTACCTGGTACTGTGGCTAGGGAAAGAATGTTAGAACAATTGTGTGCCCTAGATGCTTTGGAAGAAGCAGGCCTCATGGATGCAGTTGACAGGAGGTTGAGGGAGATTCTTAGGAAGGATTATCAGGAAATCCTTCTTAAGAAGGAGATCTTCGAAGCGAAGGGCTAGAGAGAGATGGATTAAAGAAGGGGATCGAAATATGGCTTACTTCCATAGGATTGCTTTAGGCAGAAGAAGAAGCATGGAATGCAGAATCGGCCGATTCCGATCTGGATCGGCCAATTCGGATCAGGATCGGCAGGTCCCAATCCCGGCCGATCCCAGCCACTTCCAGCCGATCCCGGCCGATTCCGGCCAATCCGATCCCGATTCGGATCGGGATCGGCGGGTCCCGATTCGGGGACCCGATCTAACCCGGAATTCCTTGAGAAGAAGGAACCACATCAAATGTCTCAAGGATGGAGACAAGGTCTTCTCCAACTCCCCTCATATCAGGCAGCATTTGCAAGATTTTTATACTCAGTTGTTCTCCAAAGATTCGCCTGGGCAACCGTATATTGCTCTTGACCTCCTCTCCTCACTTTCTTCAGAAGAGAGGGATCTTGTCTCCTCCCCCTTTTCAAAATACGAAATTGAACGGGCGGTCTCTGCTTTCATGGTTGGCAATATCAATTGATACCAATCGGTCGATACATGTCGGTATCGGTCAGTACAATACCTATGCTACCTGATACTGGTCACTTAAGTTAAAAAATAAAAATAAAATGTTGTATTAATCAGTGCTGGGCTGAAATGGGCGGGCATCGGGCGGATACACCCTATACCATATTAGTACGTATCCGTACTAGTACCCATGCCAGTACTGTCATCCTCGTTCGCTTTGGCTGGTGACAAAGCCCCTGGACTGGGTGGCCTCCTTATATTGTTCTTCCAACATTGGTAGAGCATTGTCAAGTATGACATTGTCTAGGCCTTCTTGGACTTTCAGGAAGGCAATCCTCAGGAGGATTAACAAGACTTTCTTGGTACTGATTCCTAACTGGACTAAGTAGAGGTGGTTAAGTGAGGATGGGAGTTTTGCATATTTTTCTTTTTAGTTTTTTGGTCTTTTTTCCCTTTGATCATGTGTTATCTTATGTTTGTGTACTGATTTGTACTTGCCTTGTCTAATACTATTGGCACTTTCAATCCTTGTCCCGCCGTAGTGCAAATGGTTCTTGTCAGGGGCCGTAAAGTCATACAGTTAAAATACCTCCTCCTACCTTCAGATAAAGGCAGCTCCTGTTGGTTGGTTGAGGCTTTTATGCTAATAGTCATCTTAATGCTAATGCATTTCTGTTCATTCTTTAGTTTAGACAGTTCTAATGTGTCTGATTCTTGCTTATCATTTTCCTTGTCAGTCATCTGCTGCCCAATCTGGTGAACAGGTCATGACATTTGGACAATCAATTGATGATGTAGAGAGTACATGCGGTCAAATACCGCGCCTTCTTGGTTCGTACCTCTGACCTGGTTACCACAGCTTCTTAGTCCACTTGTTGCATGGATTCAGTACCTTGCTTGTTTTTTATGTTTATGTTTCCTGTTTGAATGATTTTATATGTTATAATCTCGTCTTCTTTTGAAAATTTCTTTCTCATTTTATGCTCGCTGACATTACTTTTGTTTGATCCTCAGATGTTGTCCTCTATCTTTGTGAGAAAAGCCATGTTGAAGGTGGTATGATATTTCAGCTTCTAGAAGATTTAACAGAAATGTCAACCATGAAAGGCTGCAAGGAAGTTTTTGGTTATATTGAGAGTAAACAGGATATCCTGGGCAAAGTATGTTGTTCATCATGGTCTGCAATTCTGAACATTCGCATGTATCACTAACTTTTTCCCCCACATGATATTTTCAGCTCCTAGGTTAATGCATTTGGGTTCTATGATTTCATCATTCATAATGTGATCATATTGATTTCAGACAGAACTATTTGGCCGAGGAAAGCTTGTGATGTTAAGGACATGCAATCAGCTGCTTCGGCGACTTTCAAAGGTATTGCAAAATGTGACAACTGCTGTTTCATTGTAAGCCGAGTGAAGTTCATGCATTGTATTTGATCCCAGCTTTGTGCACAAGAATCTTGAAGCTATATCAGTTTTACATATATGGATAATTAATATATACACACACCTGTGCAGATAAAATCAAAATGGATCATATGCAGGTTCTCTCAGGCAATCTACTGTATGTACACCCAAAGGCTTGCAGCACTCATCATCTGCATGCATGACGAGTTGACAATTGTATCAGGTTACGAGCTTCCATGCAAGCTTGTATAAGTTCCCCTGCCTGTATCTTCCGCATCCCCACAAGTTGTCTCTTTGCAGCTCTTTCACCAGAGATGGGGAGGAAACCTACTGTATGCACACCCAAAGGCTTTCGCACTCATCATCTGCATGCGTGAAGAGTCGACAATTGCATCGGACCACGAGCTTCCCAGTCCATGCAAACCTGTATAAGTGCGCCCGCCTGTATCTTTCCCATCCCCACAAGTTGTCTCTCTGCAGCTCTTTCACCAGAGATGGAGACCCCTAGGGCCTAGGGCACTTGCCACCTCAGGGAATAGGGACTAAAAAGGGAAAACAATGCTGGGTCCTCATGGATTGGAACGTTTTTTCATTGTGGCATATTATCCATCCTCGTCCTTCTTTCAAAGCAGGAAAGAACAGGCAACGGTAGGCTGATGTTCAGAATTAAAAACTGCTTAGTATACCTGGTCTTCATAGACCCCCCACTTAGCTATTCCCTGTCAATCCCATTATGCATAGGAATGCCGTTTGGCCACTTCGGAGGCTAATCATAGCAGTGTTATTAAAACCTAACTGGACCGGCCAGTTCAACCGGATTGAACTGGGGGCGGCAGGTCTGATGGTTTCGTCAAGAAGCAAGCCGGATTGAAACCATTCAAACCGGACGGTTTTCAGAATAAATGACATGAAACTACCGAAATGGGGCCGGGGGCTTGGAATTAGCAGGATTATCCAACTTTGACGGGAACATGGAATCGGGACTGGTTATTGAGATTTTTTTCATCTCCACATTTTTCTCACAAAACGCTGCATAAGAAGCTGGTATGGTTGCTGTAGCTGGGCCACCCAAGATTTAAATCTGGGCATGAGCATAGTGCCACTGGTATCAACACAATTTTCTTCAATTTCTTTGAAATTTTGCTAGTTAACCCACTTGCAGAAATGCCAACAGCAGCCTTGTTCCACCTCTTTTATTTATGCTTCCATGGTCAGCCACCTCCATAAATACTATTGCACAGAAGACCATTTTTTTTAGAAGGTGACAAGAGTCACAATTCCATTGAAATAAGTGAGAGAGGTACAGGAAAGCCCAAGAGGGCACACCCTTGGATAGGACAGACCCCCATCCAAGTCCAAAAAGATTTAAAAGCTCCTAACAAAAGCTGTTTTATCAAGGAGATAAAACAGGTTACAGGGTAACAAAGGAGATAACTTTAAGAAATCAGCTGCCTCCACAATTTGATTTTGTCAGAAATAACAGAGCTGCCAACATTCAGGATACCAGCTGCCCGTCCCCACTCTTCCACCCATCTGAATGTCATCTTCAAGAGTTCATTCGCACTGCTGAATTGGTCGCTAAATTTCCTTCTATTCCTTTCACACCATATGGTCCACAGCATGGCCGGGCAAAGTAGAAGCCATACATGTATGAATTCCTTTGACGGAGAGACAATGGTCCACCATTTCAGCAGATTCAGCACAGAGGAGTGCTCCACCCAACCAATTCCAAATATCCTGCACATGCTCTTCCATTGGATGGAGATAATGCCACATTTGCAGAATAAGTGGGTTTGATCTTCCTCGAATAGTGCACAGAACATACATAAGGATCTCCCGGGAAGTTTAAGTCTCTTCGCCCTCATTCCCGTAAGACTTCTATTCCATGCGAGCTTCCATAGAAACACCCTTATTTTATTAGGGAGTTGGTTAGACCAAATTAGGTCCTTCCACCACACCCTAGTACCACCAAGGAATTCCGGATCGGATCGGGTCCCCGAATCGGGACCCGCCGATCCCGATCCAACTCGGATCGGATCGGCCGAGTCGGCCGATCCAGATGAAGTCTGGCCAGTCCGACTCGGCCAGATTAAAAAATAATAAAAAATAAAAAAAAATCAGAAAAAATCAGAAAAATCAGAAAAAAATAAAAATAAAATCAGAAAAAATTACATACATATTATTCAATTGATGTACAATAAGAATGAATGCAATTCATGTACATCCATAAAAAACCCTAAACCCTAAAACCCTAAAACCCTAAACCCTAAACCCTAAACCCTAAACCCTAAAACCCTAAACCCTAAACCCTAAACCCTAAACCCTAAAACCCTTAACCCTTAACCCTTAACCCTTAACCCTTAACCCTTAACCCTTAACCCTTAAACCCTTAAACCCTTAAACCCTAAACCCTAAAACCCTAAAACCCTAAAACCCTAAAACCCTAAAACCCTTAACCCTTAACCCTTAACCCTAAAACCCTAAAACCCTAAAACCTAAACCCTAAACTCTAAACCCTAAACCCTTAACCCTTAACCCTTAACCCTAAAACCCTAAAACCTAAACCCTAAACCCTAAACCCTAAAACCCTAAACCCCTAAACCCTTAAACCTTAAGGGGGGGACCGAAATCGGCCCGAACCGGACCAGATCGGGTCCGGACCGGCCGATCTGGCCGGTCCGGCCCCGATCTGGTCCGGTTCGGGCCGATTTTGGCCGGTTTTTTTTTTTTTTTCAAATCGGTGGGGGGGAACAGTGAAATCCCCCCCAAATCGGATCGGAACCCGCCGATCCCGATCGGAATCGGCCGATTCGGATCGGAATCGGCCGATTCCGCAATCCATGAGTACCACCATCATTCAAAAACTGAACCAGGGATTTGATCGAAAACAGCCCATTATTAGTCCATCTCCAAGCCCTCTTATCTTGCACCTCACTGCATATCCTAACACCATTGATTAAGTTAAGCAAGGCAAACAGCTCCTCTGCTTCCACATCGGTAGGATTCCTTCTAAGCATTAGGGAAAACTGACCTGTGCTGCTATGAGATAGAACCTCTTCAACCGAAGCATCCTTATTCTGGGCAATGCTGAAAAGATTGCTGAAAACCACAGTCAAATCCAGATTGGAGCACCATTTGTCCTTCCAAAACCGTATGTCCCTGCCATTACCCACTTGGGCTTCGCAAGATGTGACCATGAAATCAGCACACTTAAGGATATTCCTCCATATGGGAGATAAATTATAACTTGATGAATGGGAGAAACTCCATTTACTCTCACCATGAAAGTACAAGTCATTGACAATTACAGCCCAAAGAGCATCCGGATACTCTCCTCTTCTCCACAACCATTTAGCTAACAAGGCTTTGTTGAAGATGGCAATCCCACAAAGCCCAATGCCTCCTTGCTCCTTACTCTTACACACATTCTTCCAAGCGATCAAGTGCATACCTCTCTTTTCCCTTTTCCCTCCTGCCCAGAAAAAGGAGCTCCTAGCTGATTCAATAATCTTTTCCACTGTTCTAGGGATTTTCAAAACAAAAGCGTAGTATAAGGCCAATGAAGAAAGGACCGACTTGGATAGGATCAATCTCCCTCCTCCAGACAGAAAGTTACTCTTCCATCCTTCCAGCCTGTTCTCAAATTTCTTGATGAGACCATCCCAGTCCCTGACCCTAGTGGCACCATTCGATAGGGGCAGCCCCAAATATTTGATAGGAAAGTTGCTTACTTTGCACTTTAGGGAGTTTGCAATATCCTGTACCCTTTGCTGAGTCATGTTCAGCCCAACAATTTCAGATTTCTCATAATTGATTTTCAATCCCGTGATTATTTCCACCAAAATTAGCAGACTCTTTATATTCTGGATATCCTCAGTGCTTCCAGGTGTGAACAGGAGAGTGTCATCTGCAAATTGAAGATGAGATAAGTGGATATGGCTTCTACCAATCCTGAGCCCTTCCACCAAACCTTGTTGAGCTGCATTATCCCAAAGGGTGCTCAAAATCTGTCCAATAAGCAGAAAAAGAAAGGGAGAGAGAGGATCTCCCTGTCTTAATCCTCTTGAGCTATTAAAAAATCCACATGGCTCTCTGTTGATCAGCACCGAGAATCTGGAGGAGGAAATACAACATCTTACCCATCTTATCCATTTAGAGTTGAATCCCATGATTTCCATAGTCTTGAATAGACAGTTCCAATTGATTGTGTCATAGGCCTTCTCAAAATCAAGCTTAACCAACACCCCTTGCTTATGTCTGATCTTGTAATGGTGAATGGCTTCCTGAGCAGCCATAAAATTGTCCAGGATGAATCTTCCTTGCACAAAGGCTGACTGGTTGATCCCCACAAGCTTATGGATGACCCTCTTCAGCCGGTTTGTTAGGATCTTGGAAATGATTTTGTAACATCCATTGAGAAGGCTAATGGGTCGAAAATCAGCCATTCTATCAGCTCCCTCTGTTTTCGGGATCAGGACAATATGTGTGGAGTTAACAAGTTTAATCCCTTCCGGCCTTTCGTGGAACTCTTGGACAAATTTTACCACATCTGTCTTGATAATATCCCAACAAAATTGGTAGAAACCAAGGGAAAAACCATCAGGGCCTGGAGCTTTGTTGGGATCCATACTAAATATTGCCGTTTTGACTTCTTCTTTTGAAAAGGGTTCACACAGCTGTTCAGCATCAACGGCTTCTAGCACAGGGAGCAACCCTTCTTGTAGATGGGGCCTGAGAGGGTGGTCTTCTGAAAAAAGGTTCTTGTAAAAGGCAACAAACCTTGTCTTGATTTCCTCAGGTTCTTCAATGATTGCTCCATTTTCCTTGATATGCTTAATGGTCAAAAATCTCTTCTTGGCACTAGCCACAACATGGAAAAAGAAAGTGTTTTTATCCCCTTCCTTTAGCCAGTGTTCCTTTGCCCTCTGTTTCCAACTGATTTCTTCTTTCAAGAGTTCTTCATTATAAGCCTTTTTGAGATCCTTCAAGGATTGCAATTCCTGTGTGGATAAGTCACCAGACTCACTTTTCAGCTCCAGCTTTTCAATATTACTTATCATGGTCTGCCTCTCTGCTGAAACCCTTCCAAATTTCTTTTTTGCCCATTGTTTCATACATCTCCTAGTCCATTTAAGTTTCTCCTGGAAACTCTGGATTGCAGAACCTGCCTTTGGTGCCTGATCCCACCAATCCCTCACCAAATCTCTGAATTCAGCTTCCTTCTGCCACTTTAGCTCGTATCTGAAAGTTCTGAACCCTACCTTCTTGTCTTCCATCCTGAGGTGCAGAGGGATGTGATCAGAGACCGATCTACAGAGCCCCTTAACATTTGTCAAAGGGAATCTCCTGAACCATTCTGCCGAAATTAATACTCTATCTAGTCTTGACTGTGTGCCGACTTGTTGTAGATTAGACCACGTAAATTTCCTGTTCGGTATTTCCATGTCCATTAGCTTGACCTCCCTTATCCATTGGTTGATGAGTTCCATATCCTTGCTCCATTTCTGCCTCCCAGACCTTTCCCAGGCAAGGAATTCCGGCTCGGGTCGGGATCGGGAATCGGGACCCGGCGATCCCGACCCGACCCGATCTGGATCGGCCGAGTCGGCCGATCCAGACTCAGTCCGGCCGGTCCGACTCGGCCGGAATTTTTTTTTTAAAAAAAAAATCAGAAAAAATAGAAAAAATCAGAAAAAAATAAGGAAAAAATCAGAAAAAATTAAAAAAAATCAGAAAAAATTAAAAAAAATCAGAAAAAATTACATACATATTATTCAATTGATGTACAATAAGAACGAATGCAATTCATGTACATCCATAAAAAATAAACATTAAAGACAACTAACTAACTAATAATTTTTGTTGTGCATTAATTAAAAAAGATATTGTTGTTGAAAAATACCTTAGAAAGATCACATTTGTGATCCTTCATCATCCGGTTCATAAGTTTGAGCAGGCGGGCCATAATCTGCCGGTGCATAACCATAGCCAAACAAGGAACTAGCGAGGTCTTCGAATCCTCTTTGAATACCTCTAGGTGTGTAAGCTTGTTGGCTTGAACTTTCTCCTGATTGTATTGGAGGGACAAAAATGCCGTACTGTATAGGTGGAGGTCCAGAGTACCCTTCAGTAGTGCTGCTGATGTCTGAATATGGCAGTGTAGGGGGATGAAAAATGGGCGGATAAGAAGGTGCATCTTCCCATGGTGGCCAATCACATCCTGCATGTCTCTGTTGGCCTTCAAATCCCCTTTCTTGTCCTTGTCTCTGACCTTGAGTTCCTTCAGAATGACTCGGAGGTACGGAGTAATCATCGTATCCTGTGTAACTGCTCCCAAGTGCAGAACCTCCTGATAGTCCAGCAGCAGCAGCGCCATCACCATCACCATCTCCATCATCATCATCATCAGTGGAGTCATCACTCCGCACTTGGCTTGTTTTCCTCAATCGCCTTCTTCTACGCCTGTAGGTTTGTCTTTCTGCCTCGTACATGCTGGCCAAGTGAGGTGGTAAAGTTGGGGTGTCCTCAGGTGTCTCTCCAGTCTGCTGAACTGTCCCTTCTTCTCGTTGTTTAGACTTTCCTTTTGATTGTTTTCTCTTTTTGCTGCTCGATGACTGCAATGAAGGTCCCGCTGGCTCTTTCTCCTTTCTTCTTTGTGGATCCACCTGAGTAGCTGATCTCCTGAGTGCTGGCTGAGAGGCAGAAGTTCTAGCAGTGTCTCCTAGTGTGGCTGACTTTCGGCGCCTCTGCAGAACTAGTGCACCTCCTTCTTGTGTTGTCTGAAATTCAGGATCTCGAGCAACTACTGCATCTAATTCACCTTCTGCCCAACTCCGATCCTGAGGATCAAACTCAGGCTGTGCATCTCTGGCTGCTCTGCTCTCCACCCAAGAATGCAGTGGGTGTTCTTCATCTAACAATTCATCAATATCAATCTGATGTACAGGCTCATCAACTGGTCTGCCAGCAAACTCCATGAATCTCTGTCTTTCAAGCCTATGTCTTTCCTGAATCTGCCTGATTTTTAGACGCATGTTGTAGTGACAGTACACCAACTTCTCCAGCCTAGAAACCCCCAATATGTTACGAACCTTCGTGTGAATGAGACTGAATGTACTCCAGTTTCTTTCACATTGACTGGAAGAAGTGGTTTGACTGAGTACTCGCACTGCAACATACGCCAAAGGATTTGTGGCAGCTTGTCTGTAATTAATCTGAATCCACCATTCAGCTGTTCAAAAAAAAAGAAGACGACGATATCAATAATCATAAATGCCAATCATTAAATTTAATATTTGACTATTTATTATGTAATTCACCTGGAGTTGTTCTCGTTACTGCAGCCCTGACGTCATCATCTCCATAAATTCCAGTCTTCAATTTAAATCTCTCCATCTACAAAATAAATATAAATAACATAAGTTAATGATAGACGCATGCATTTTCATAAACTCCTACTTTGTACGGTACCTCTGCTAAGGCATCTATCCTTTCATTCACATTCCTTGATATTCTAGTAATCACATTAGTTGTGCCTCGAAGGACCTCTCCGTCATTATGCACGCTCTCACTATACTGATACCTTGGGTTGAAAAAATATCCTGCATATAAATTGAATTTTAATTAGTTATAAAATTAAATGTGAACAAAATTAATAACATAAAATCAACTTAAATAGATGAAGAATTAACCAGCAGCATGAAGATCATGATGAAGAGTCGACTCCCATCTATTATCGATGATCCTCCACCATTTGTCATGAGAAGTAGGAAGGCTTTCGCTCAATTGCTCCTTTGCTCTATCCATGGCCTCATACAAATATCCCATGTCATTTTTGTCATCTCCATCAACTAACCTCAGAACACGTACCAGAGGCTCAACCACTTTCAGATAGCGAGAAACCTTATCCCAAAAACTTCTCTCCCCAACTAGCGATTGCACTGCCAAGGCAACTTCTCTAGCATCGGCTCTCAGTGTCCCTATATGTGCCAGAAACTCGTCAGAGTGGACTAACTGGGCCAACTGATGCTTGTATTTACTCAGGCTCTCTAAAGAAATGAAGTTGGATGCAAATCTAGTAGGGCCAGCACGAAGAAGATCCCGTCCACCTGTATGTTCTCTCATCATATGTAAGATCCTGTTGTGACTATAAATAAATCCCGTGATCATCTGAGCTTGTTGTACCACCTCAGCAACAAAAGGATCTCTACCTATGTCCTCCATCATCAAGTCAATAGAATGTGCTGCACAAGGCACCCAGTACAAATGGTGTCTCTTCTGCATCAACAAATTACCGGCTGCTTTATAGCTTGCTTCGTTGTCAGTGACTATCTGTACAACATTTTCTTCACCAATTTCCTCCACCACGTCATCCATTAGCCTGTACAAATAATTAGCATTCTTTATTTTGTTTGAGGCATCCACAGACTTCAAAAAAATAGTGCCCTCGCTGCAATACACAAGAAAATTAATCATGGATCTTCTTGTGGTCCCTGTCCAACCATCACACATGATGGTACAACCACGCTCCCTCCACACATTCTTGAAGTTGTCGACCCATACTTTCAAGTCATTATACTCTTCTTCAAGCCCAACATCATAAATGTAGCGAGCTGTGGGGGCCTTTACACCAGGTCCAGCATCTGCAATTGCATCCACCATCGTCTGAAAATATGGACTAGATGCGGCATGTGCTGGCACACCTGCATGTAAAAACCATTTCACAATTCCTTTCAAGGTATTTTTTGCTGATGCCTTGACTCCTTTTAATGCTTGCTTGATTCCAGGCTGTCTGGCAGACCTTGATCTGTACAAAAATTGGTCCATAGGACCGCGTGCCACATCTGATGTCCGTCCACAACTCAATATAGAACTAGCAGTCCTGCGACCAGAAGAACTCCTAGGAACGAATATCCCAGGCTGAGAAGCAGCAGGCATTGATCCACCTGATGATCCTATGCCTCTTCGTCGGTCCTCATCTTCTCTATTTGTCCGCAAACTGGCACGAACAGCTCTGGTGTACTCTGCATCAGGGTCATCTGGATCCTCCTCATCCTCCTCCTCCTCATCATCATCATCTAAATTGATCGGGCGCTGAACAGGTAGACTGTAATCCCTTCGTCTTTGGTGCCCTGATATCTCATCTTGCAAATCCATGTGTTGTTGAGATGATAAATCTTTGTGTGCCTTTTTACCCATCATATAAGCCCTCATTTCCTTCTTCAAGGCCAGCGGGACTGACTCACATCTACTGACATCTCCTGATATGCCAGCAAGATGATTTTTTAGGCGATAGATGCCACCACCCATCTCCTTTCCACACCAGTTGCATTTTACCCTCCTCCTAACACTGTCCACCAGTGTGCAATGCTGCCAACTAGGATCAGCACCATGTTGCTCCACATCATGTTCTGCCATATTCCTGCATAACATAAAAACACAAAAATGCAATCAGGTTCTAACAAGTTCAATTGAGTGGTTGGCAGACTCAATTGAACCTTAATCACACTAATCATACAAAAGCCCCAATTTTTAACACTTAATTAAGGTTAATTTTAACTAATTAACGCTAATAACATGTAATTAATACAAAAAAATGCACATTTATGTCTTAACAAGTTCAATTGAGTGGTTGGCACACTCAATTGAACCTTAATCACGCTAATCATACAAAAGTCTCAATTTTTAACCCCTAATTAGGGTTAATTTTAACTAATTAACGCTAATAACATGCAATTAATGCAAAAAAATACACATTTCTGTCCTAACAAGTTCAATTGAGTGGTTGGCACACTCAATTGAACCTTAATCATGCTAATCATACAAAAGCCTCAATTTTTAACTCCTAATTAGGGTTAATTTTAACTAATTAACGCTAATAACATGCAATTAATGCAAAAAAATACACATTTATGTCCTAACAAGTTCAATTGAGTGGTTGACACACTCAATTGAACCTTAATCACGCTAATCATACAAAAGCCCCAATTTTTAACCCCTAATTAGGGTTAATTTTAACTAATTAACACTAATAATATGCAATTAATGCAAAAAAATACACATTTATGTCCTAACAAGTTC
Source organism: Zantedeschia hybrid cultivar (assembly GCA_030544215.1). Classification (NCBI taxonomy): domain Eukaryota; kingdom Viridiplantae; phylum Streptophyta; class Magnoliopsida; order Alismatales; family Araceae; genus Zantedeschia; species Zantedeschia hybrid cultivar. The sequence goes on along the minus strand of JARZZO010000002.1, from coordinate 15,604,971 downwards.
AATTGAGTGGTTGGCACACTCAATTGAACCTTAATCACACTAATCATACAAAAGCCCCAATTTTTAACCCCTAATTAGGGCTAATTTTGACAATTTTGTCTAATCAACATGCTAAAAAAAATTTCAACCTAAATATTAAAAGATCTACACAATAAACACAATCATACATCATTTCTAATTTTTTTAGAATTTTAAAAAATTAATTCGAAATATACCTAAACTCGGAGAGGGCCGAGAAAAGAGAGAGAAAAAGAGAGAGAGAGAGGGCCGGCGGCGGCGGGCTGGCGGCGGCGGGCCGGCGGCGGCAGGCCGGCAGCGGACGGCCGGCGGCGGGGGGGGGGGGGGGGGCCGGCGGTGAGCGGCGGCGAGCCGGGGAGGGGCTGGGGGCTGGGGAAGGGCCAGGCGCCAGCAGCAGAAACGCTGCTGGCGTTTGGTTCCCGATCCCCCCTTAAGGGGGAGATCGGGACCGGCCCGAACCGGACCAGATCGGGTCCGGACCGGCCGATCTGGCCGGTCCGGACCCGATTTTGTCCGGTTCGGGCCGATTTCTCCCGTTTTTTTTTTTTTTTTAAAATCGGTGGGGGGAACAGTAATTTCCCCCCAAACTCGGGTCGGAACCCGCCGATCCCGACTCGAATCGGCCGATTCGAGTCGGAATCGGCCGATTCCGCAATCCATGTTCCCAGGGATACCTAACACAGTTGAAGTCCCCCATGATGCACCATGCTTCAGCAAACAAGGAGTGCAGTCTGTACAACTCCTCAAAAAAGGACACCCTCTGTTGTTCAGTATGAGGCCCATACACTGAAGTAATAATCCATCTTTCATTATTTGTTCTTTTATTCTTGCATGAGAAAGACACCGAGATGCTATAAGTGCCCATATCACATATATTCCCTTCAAATTTATCCCCATTCCATAATATCACCTGGCCTCCTTTAGCTCCATCTGCAGGGAGGACAGCCGCCTGGTTCAGCTTCGTCCCACTCAACCTGTCTGAGATGCCCTTGTCCAAGCTAGGCATTTTAGTCTCTTGTAGGCAAAAGCAGTCCACCTGGAGAGATAGCGCCAGGTCCCTCACTGCTCTCACCTTGCTCTTCCCATTGAAACCTCTGACATTCCATGAAACCAGGTTCATGATAAAGTAGTGATCCTCCCCTCCTCCTTGAGCTTCTTCCCTCTCAGAGTATCCACAATTTCATTGTTCTTCACAAAATTAGCTTCCCTCTTCCCTATTTATATTCCTCCACCCGCTCCCTTCCTCTTATTTGAGTGGATTAGAGCATCATGCCTTCTCAGTTTCTTCAGAAAGCTTAAGATCATAACCTCCCTGCCGGCAAAGGACACACCAATGCGTTGGCCCAACAGAATAATTTCATTCATCCAAACCTCTTCATCAGAAGCTTTCTGTACTGCCAGCGGCACCTCACTCGGAATATAGGGCACAATCTGAGCATTCAGTACAACTTCCTGCAGCTTCCCTGTGTTCCTCTCCCCATTCAAGCACTCTTCTTTCATATCAACCTGCCTGCCAGTCGATGTAATTGACTCCTCAATGATCTGTCTGGCTTCCTCCAAATAGTCAACACGCAACTCTACACTCTCAGCCTGGTCTATCCCCAATGGAGATTCAATGCAAACCAGAGCATTTGAGGGAGAAGTCTTCGCTCTGTGGTTCGGAGGGGCCTCCCGCCCGATACTCTGTTTTCCTCGTCGGGTTCCAATTGCAGACGCTCGGGGAAGAAGACGACGGTTCAGAGCCGGGTTAACCGCAGACTCCCGGACCGGTCCAGAACAATCCCGGTTCGTAGTTAAGTCAGGATCCAAACCGAAAGGGTCATAATGGACCCCGTCTAAACCCGGGTCCAGAATCCGACCCCGAACCTGTTCATCTTCCTCGCCCGACACCCCACAACCTTCACGCTCTTGGGTGGACTTCGTCGAATTCATCACAGGACCATCATATTGGGCTTCCTCCAAACCATTTAAGAGGCTTGCACCATCTCCAAAAGCAAAAGTCTGTTCAATTCCGCCGCTCGAGGAATCTGGGCCCTTTCCAAGAACTCCTTTACCCTCATGGGGCCTAGGACCGCTGCCACCATGAATGCTCATTTTGAATCATGTCTGACTCTTCACTTCCAATTGACTCAGCTCAACTGAGTTCGTCAAGTTGGGAGCATTCTCAGACTCAGTCCCAGCTCCCTCAAGAACAGGGTAGAAGCCGCTCCCCTGTTCCAGCTTTGTTCCGCAGCCCGGCTCCCCTGTTCCAGCATTGCCATCTCTTCTTTGCCTGTATCTTCTGTACTCGCTCACCACATCTGCCCAGGACCAGTCTCGCTCAGGCTGATTAGACAAACCAGGGTTTTCCTTCTCAACTCGTACCCAGAATGCAGCACCCATCGCTGAGATCTTGATTTTATCCGGGATACCTTCAGTCTGATCAACGGAGACTTTAACCCGAGCAAAAGAGAGATTATCCCCTCTGAGCCACTTTCCATCTACTTCTCTAAGTCTCCCAAACTTGGAGCAGATAGCTTGGAACGAATTAACATTCCAGAGGTGGAGGGGCACTCCAAAGAGTTTACACCACACTTCGGTACCATCCTCTGCCGGGTCAGTGCCAACCTCGACCTTCCACGGTGAAGCGAATGCGGAGACACCTTCCTTCATCTCGAACCTCCCAGTGGAGCAAACAAAGCTTCTCCACGACTCTGAATCCGTTCTTACCAGGAAAGAGCCAGTATCAATCCTACGAATGCACCATACATTGACCTCCGGCCAGATTTCCTGCAGCCTAGTCTTCACTACCTCATCGGTTACAACTTCCTCCTTGTTGTTCTCCCGGAATGAAATGACGACACAGCTTTCTAACAATCTTTTAGCTGGTTCAACCTCGACTGACCACGGGATTTCCACCACAGAAGACCATTTTATCCAAAAGCTTCGCTAGATGGTCATCTACATGCATGAATGCCACATTCAAAGTTAACATTATAAGTATAACATGCATGAGGATAAGAACTTTAACTAAAAGACAGAGGTTAAGTTATTTGTTTAAGACTCATGTTTTTGTTGTAGACAATTTCAATTTTAATTGCTAGTTTGTTTCAATTATATTACTAGTTTTGCTTGAGAACCAAGTTTCATTTTAACAGTTATGAAACGTTGGTTAATGATTTTGCATTTAGGCTACTTTTAAACTTTGATTATCATTTTTTCTCACTTAATTTTAAATTTAATAATATTTTGTTGGCGGACCGGTCAGTAAAATGGTTTTATCCAGCCGGTTCAATTTGGACCAAACCTGAAGCCTTGCCAGTTCAATGCCCTGTCCGGTTTTTAAAATACTGAATCATAGTCCTTGTCCAACAGATGAGGTTGAGTTACGTGGAAGAAAAACTCTCTTCACAAATTTGTTAGCAACTTGGTGTCTTCTGCTTATGATCTTTAACTTGTTGCACCTCCCATTTGCCATTCAGTGAGAGAACTTTGTGTCCTTGTCCTTCAGCCAAACATCATCTGATTTTGCCGTCAGCATGGATCTTCTCTGTTTATGGTTTTCATGTATGTATCTCTAATGTGGGGTCTTTAATGAACTGATCTGATTTAGAGTGCCAGCTTCCTCCATTACATCCAGATCCTGAATCCAGGATCAATCATTCTCTTTTCTTCTTGACTCTTTGTTCTAGAGGACTTCTCTGGTTCCTGCATTCAGCATCCTCTTTTAGCGGCTATAATGTTATTATTCTGCATTTTCAATTTCTCAGCCATATTCCTAACATTATTAACTCCAATGGGAGATTGGAAGCAAGGTACCAGGAACAAGGAACAAGGATTGGGGTTGGGATTGGCCACCCCTGAGTCAATCTGGGTCAGCCAATCCTGACCCCATCTGGTCTGATCCGGTTAAGCAGCATTGGCTGAGATCAACTCTAACCCTAGCCTATTCATAGTCCAAAAAAGGAAAAAAATCAAAACATATGGAAAACTGTCAAAAAAATGTAGAAAATTGTATGCTAAATCTTAAAATAAACAGTTCAAGCATGAAAATCACAATCTTAAACATAAGTAATGAAGGCTGAAGCATCCTTACATTTCATTGGCTTCCATGTATTGTACTTTTTTATTTTTGAAAAGAAGTAGAAAAAAATCCATTGCTATTGAGGCAAAAAGACCATAGCACAATGTTATGCAGCAACCTACCAGGCTGCAAACTGCAAAAGAGTGTTGCCGCCACAGCCTATAAATGACTGGAGAGTGGAGATTATAGAACACAAGGATGAGTGAAAAAAAGGGGGGAAAACCTTCAAAATTAATAGGTGTTCGGAGGTTCCTTCCCTTTTCCACTTTTCTTGTGTTCTTTACTTTCCAGCGGTTTGATCATGTCTTCCTCAGCAGGTCCTTCTTGTGGTCTGCAGCGTGGCAAGCCAAAAAGGTTTTTCTGTCTCTGACAACTAGAATTTCCAAAATTTCCAGACGTGCCATAAGACTAAAGTGAAAGAGAGAGGCGAGCAAATGAGGGTCTGGTATAGTAGTGGTATTATTGTTTAGCAAAGAATGTCCACATGATTGTGGATCATCAGATCACTTGGATTGGTTGACTGATGGTGTCAATTTATTTTATTTTTGTGGTTGATGCATAAGGTGTATTTTCATCATTATTATTGTTGGGACATGCATAGTTTTCGGTTGCATTTAGAGAGGACATTTTAGTCACTGTAAATTGTTCTTTCTCTCTATAGTTAAGTTTTACTTAGACTTGGAGCCAAGTTATCATTTTTTAGTAAACACACTTTGGAAATTTATTGTGTTCTTAGCATTATAAATATTCTACTAAATTCTAACCAAATGGTAATGAAAGTTTGTCAATTTTGCAACATTTGTGCTTTGTCATCTTCACATGGTAATTTTTACTCAGGCATGAAGCTTGTTTCCACCTCTCCTTGACATGAAACTTTGGCTGTTGTGCTAGTTCCCACATTTCCTGGCATGAAGCTGCTCTTTTAAACTCCGAATGTGATGCTATCAACTTATGTACATGGTTGTCTTCCTCTTCCTCTCGTCTTCTGCTCTTTCTTCTTCTTCTACTCATGGTTCGCAGGATTGGCCATTCCTGATCTGGATCAGTGGATCTAGATCAACGTTGTGGGTGGCCAATCCTCCTTTTCTCCTTTTTTGGGGTGGTGGGGTGGGGATGGGGTTTGAACCCCACCTTCGAGTATGCCCTTGGAGCATTATCACTCCTTCAAATCCGTTAATCGATGCCTTTGCACACATATACCCTGGAATATTCAAGGCCTTATATTAAGCCCAATTCAAAATTCTGTTAGCTAGCTGAATATTCCCATGTTGTCCAACCTGAACTTGTTCTGAAGCCCAAGAACGTTCTCTCAAAAAATTGAAAAAACCCCAAGAACCCTTGTAATACCATGCCCATTAGAGCAGTTGCGACCAAGTTACCCACAATCTTTTGCTTCTTTTGTTAAGCATGTGTCATTTCTATGGGATCTAAGGTCTTCTCCTTGGAGAATGCCACACCTGGAAAAAGAGAAAACAACACTATTGGCAGGTGTAACCCTCAGCCTCAGAATGTGAATTACTTTCAAAATGGCTTCTACATCAATGATAACTAGTTGCATGCTGGGTTAATGTTTCTGTAAACATCCATGCATGCATTCTGTTGAAGGTTAGGAGCCAAAAAAAAATCCTAGAAGACAATGGAAGAAGAAGAGAACAAAAGGAGGAGGAGGGCGGCAGCCATGTGTGCAGCCGCATGCATACACCCTGCTGTCCGCACCTCTCTCTCTCTCTCTTTTATTCATTAAGGCAGCAAATTTACAATATTACAAGGAAAAAAATAGCCCTCATAGCAGGAGCTAAAGAGACAAATAAAAAAAGACACTAGCTACCCTAAAAAAACTTAACACAAGAAGGAAAATATAAAAGGACCAAAATACCCTCTCACTTATACTGCCACTACACTGCCCCTCAAACTGAGTATATATATCAAGCATACTCAGCTTGCTCAAACAAAGGTGAAACTAATTAGCTGATTGCCCTTTTGTGTAGATATATGCAATTTGGTCTTGCGACTTGACATATGGCAAACAAATTTCTTCGGAGTTGAGCTTCTCTATGATGAAGTGGCGGTCAATCTTTATAAGTTTACTGCGATCATATTGGACATGATTATTTGCAATGCTGATTGCAGTTTTATAATGCCAAGGTCCACCAAGAAAAGCTTCAACCAAATCATTTCTGTAACACAATTTGCCATAACCCTATATTCAGCTTCAGTACTAGACCTTGCATAAATTGATTGTTTCTTGCTCCTCCATGCAACAAGGTTGCCGACATGAACAAGCACTAACCGGTAGTGGACCTTCTATCATCCTTGGAACGTGCCTACTCAACATCAGAGTACCTTTCAACCAATAGTTTGTTGCACTTAGAAAATATGAGTTCCTTCCTAGGAAAGGACTTGATGTTACCTAAGTATCCTTTCAACCACCTTCATATGAGGCACTCTGGGTGCATGCATACATTGGCTGACCACATTGACAGCATAGGTCGAGTTAAAATGAGTAAGTCCTAAATAAAGTAGACGAGCCACCAATCTTTGATATTTTCATTTCCTCGAGTCTGATAAGAGATCCTCATCAATATCTCACTCAGACCGTGATTTGTTTCAATGGGGGTTTCTGCTGGTTTACAACCCAACTTCCATGTCTCTTGCAACAGATCTAGAGCGTACTTCCTTTGGCAAATATATATACATTTCCTAGAACGAGCCACTTCAATACCAAGGAAGTACCTGAGCTTAGCCAAGTCTTTAATATCAAAGACATGCGTAAAATCTCTTTTCAACTTTTCCATTTCTTGCACATTATTACCCGTGATAATCATATCATCCACATAGACCAGCAGTTAAACAATCTTTCCATCCTGCCATTTGAAAAAAAGAGTGTGATCAGCATTGCCTTGAGAATAGCCAAATCCGAGCATAGCCTTGCGGAAACGATCAAATTATGCTCTTGGTGACTGTTTCAACTCATAAAGAGCTTTATTCAACTTGCATACTCTCCCCCTTACATCAAGTCCTGAAGGTGGCTGCATCTATACTTCCTCATGTAAATCACCATTCGAAAAGTATTTTTCACATCAAGCTAATACAGAGGCCAAGAGAAATGAACGACAAGAGCTAACACTACTTGAACAGATTTAAAATGAGCAACAAAAGCAAAGGTCTTTGAGTAATCAATCCCGTAGGTCTGAGTAAACCCCCGGGCAACCAATCGGGCCTTATATCTCTCAATAGACCCATCTGCAAGAAACATGATAGTGTAGGCCCACTTGGAACCCACCAAGCTATATCTTTTGGGCGGATCCACCAACTCCCAGGTGCCATTTTATGTAGAGCTGCTAATTCTTCATTCATTACTTGTACCCACTTGGGATCTATAGCTGCCTCAAAATAGGAGTGAGGTGTGTGATATAAAGAAATGGTAGTAAAAAAAGAGTAATAACTAGGTGATAACTTCGAGTAAGAAACAAAACGAGAAATAGGGTGACGAGTACAAACTATTGAGCCTTTCCTGAGAGCAATAAGAAGATCAGGCTCAGAGACAAACTCACCAGAAGGTGAACCTGTGGGTACAATAGCTCTTGAGAGTGGTGGTTCAGTGGAAGAATCTCTCTTTTGTCAAGTGCCTCGGGAGTACGTCTTGAAGGACAAATTAGTATGAGTTTTAGTGGCATCAACCAGCTCAGGAGACACCGGTGTAACATTTGACACTACGGGCAAGGGGATCGAGGAGAGACTAGGAGTTTCCTCTTCTTGAGAGGAAACATGAGAAAAATAGGACTGCTGTTCAAAAAAGGTTACATTTGTCATAATGTACTTTCAACCGGTGTGGGGATCCAAACATTTATAGCCTTTCTGAGTAGGGGAAACACCTAAGTAAATTCTCGGGACAGCCCTAGGGTCAAGTTTAGTGGCACTAGGTGTAACCAATGAATGAAGCACAAGCATCCAAAAACACAGGGTGGGGACCTCAGAGGTACTTTGCTTCCACCCATTTATCCTAGCCCCATGCATGATATTCTCTACGATCCCTGATCTCTTAATCCTCTTAAATAATACATTCTAATTTTTGAATGTTGCTATCATATAGCCGAGTCTTCTAGGACAATTTCATATTTTGGAAGTTACATTTCAATAACTTCAGTTTGGCTAGATGGAAACTGAGATGAGAGGTGAGAGTCTGGTTGAAGATGCTAATGAAGGATGGAAGGAGGTTAAGAAGAAATGGAGATCAACAGAGGAGAAGAAGGAGAAGGGAACGAAGTTGAAAACGGCGCTTCCTGTGGATAGGAATGTATGTATTAGATGTCTTCAAAAAGGTCATTGGGCTAGAGACTGTAGAGACCTGGTGAGGTGTTTGTCTTGTCATGGAATAGCCCATAGAAGAAATTATTGCAAGAAGAGTAAGATGTCGTTATCGCAGGGCTTGCAGGAGGAGCAAGAGAAGAGAAGAGATCCAACCATCATGTCACACCAGGTCACCTCTCCATATGTTGTTGTGGATATCCCTTGGTCTTTTGTAGTGAGGAAGGTAGAGGAATTTCTCCACCAATGCTTGATCGTCTCTGTTCGAGGGCTTCAGGAGAGGCGGTGAAGATTCTCTTTATTCCAAGACTTTATGTATGCTCAAGGAAAGATGGCCTGGAGATTTCTTTTGGAAGGTTAGGGAGTTGCAAAGAAATCTGTTTTTGGTTAGTTCGTCGGCTCCAGGATGGAAAGAGGAAGGTTTGTCTATGAAGGTATTCAAGAAGGGAGAAATGTTGTTATCTTTCTCTCCCTGGAACAGTGACTGTGGCACTCACATGGTGGCTAGAGGAGAAAAGATATGGTGCTCGGTTGAAGGGCTACCATTGCATATCTGGAACATTGAAGCCTTCCTATCCATTGTTGAGAGATTTGGAATTCTCAGAGGTGTTGATGCTAGAACTTTGAAAATGGAAATGTTTGAGGTACGCAAGAGTGTTGGTTGAGGTTGATCATGTCAGTTGCATTCCGAGTATGTTGAAGGTTGGAGTGGGGGATAGTTGTTATTGGGTGTCAGTTCAGCGAGAACTTCCATCGTCATCTTCTTCAGGAGGGGTCGGGCCAAGCTAGAACTCCAGTCAGTGGTCCTGGGCAGAGGTCGTAATAGCTTACAAAACTTACAGAGAAGGTTGCAGCAGCTGAACCCACAACAGGGGCTTCAGGGAAGACAGGGAAGGCATTCAAGATCAAAACAAGGGCATCGGAGGGAATAGTGGCTTTGAAGAAGACGAGTCACGCTACTCCTCCTGTGAGTGCAACTCGGGTTGTGCTAAACCGAGTTGATACTCGGAAGGAATTGGCTATCTCCGAAGGTGGCGAATTATTGCTAAGCAGCAGTCTAGAGGTGGGCAATCATGGTGGTGGAAGGTTTCCATGGGAGGATGTGGGACAGAGGCTCTTGGGGGATTTGAATTGCCAGAGATTGGATATGGCGGTTTTTGAGGCCTCGATAAGGGGTTGGGATGAGGCGAAAGCGCATTGTCGTGAACAGGCAATGTTGTAGCATCGGAAGCCTTGAACGCTAGAAAGGGTGGAGATGGCGGGTCAGGAAGACATACAGTGTCGGGCCACGGTTGCTTTGGATGTGTTTCGTGGGTCTCCTGTATCGGGTAAGTCAAAAGGGTCAACGGGTTCGGGCCTTATGAACTTGCCGGATATACTTCACTATCGGGTAAGTCAATCGGGTGAACCTGTTCGACATCGATTGGGTTCGTCTTCCTTACCTGATCAGAGAGGACTGTTGAAACACGGTGAATCAGGAAGATTTGAAGGTTTTCTGACTAAGGAGGTACAAGTCTTTGAAGAGGGGATGCTGTGGAAGGAGGGGAGCTGGAATCAGAGGCAGAATATGGAAATCAGTCTTGTGGAAGGTAATGAACAGGTACGTAAGTTACCTGAGGATGGCTTCAATATAGATCTTGTTGCAAACTCCGACACAGAGCAGACTTTTCCGGTTTCAAATGAGGATAAGAATATGTTTGGGTGGTCATCCAAGAAGAGTCGCCATGATAACTCATTGCAGGAAGGATTGTTAGTGTTTGCAGGAGATAAGGCACATGATATGAATCTTGATAAAACAGGGGAAGAGGAGCTCCGCGTCCGAAACTCGCAGGATGGAATGGTATCCAAAGCACTTGTTCCTTACACACGAGAGGAGGAACCTTTGTCTGTTATTTAGATGGATCAAGGTGATGATTGGACTGATGATATTATCCAGTTGGCAAGAAAATTGGTGTTTCTTTCCAAGAAAGGGAGGAAGTAGTTAAAAACTTCATAAGAAAACTGAAAAGGAATGATGTTTTGCAGAATTCCTTGAAAAGGAAAGGACAGAGGGGAGGAGTAAAAATAGGGAAAAGGGAACCTAACTTTGTTAAGACTAATGAAATCGTTGATTGTTTAAGGGAGAAGAAGATGGGGGGAGAAATCTGGTGCAAAAATGAAAGTTATTACTTGGAATATCAGAGGCCTTAACGGGGACTTCAAAATGAGGGTGGTAAGGGATCTTTGTCTGTCTTCTTCACTGGACTGTGTCTGCTTGCAAGAAACCAAGATTACTAATGTGGATGAACACTTGATCAGAAGGATTGGTGGGGCTCAGATGACAGATTGGGCTTGTATTCCAGCCAGGGACTCGTGGGGACAAATTATTATGTGGAATGGTGGCAGATTGACGGGTACAGTTTGCAACAAAGGTGAATATTGTTTATCTATCAATTTTTCAGTCAAAGACAGCAACATTCAAGGAATGTTAACTTCAGTGTATGGCCCACATAATCAACAACAGAGGATTGAGTTCTTTCAGGAACTTTATAAATTATTCAATCTTTTTCATGATGGATGGCGTGTTCTAGGAAATTTTAATTGTGTGAGTACTCTTGGGAGAGATCTAGTAATCAGAACTGGAACAAGGGAATGGAGGTTGTGGGTCAATGGATCAGAGATTGTCAATTGATAGATCTAGAGATCCCTAATAGGAGGTACACGTGGTCCAACATTCAAATGAATTACATTCAATCAAGGTTGGATCGAGTCTTAGTGTCTACATCTTGGATGAATCTCTTTCCACTTTCTCAGCTCAAAGGTCTGAACAGAACTGTGTCAGATCACAGTCCACTCTTGCTTTCCACAGGAGACAGCTGTTCTAAACATAGGTTGTTTAGTATGGGCTGATGTGGCATAAAGAGGAAGGTTTTAAAGAAATGGTTGGGCAGTGGTGGAAGGAAACTGCTATGACTGATTCTGCTGGTGTTTCTTATGACTTAGAAAGATCAGACAGTGTTTAAAGAAGTGGAGTTCTGAAAATTTTGGGCAGTCAGCTCTATGTAGACAGCATTTGCTGCAGAGCATTGATGAAATTGATTGTAAAGCTGATTGCCAGGTTTTATCTTCTGAAGACTATCAAAAGCTCAAGGAATGAAAAACAGAATATGGCAAGTGTACATTGAAGGAAGAAATCAAGTGGAAACAAAGGGCCAAGGAGCATTGGCTTAGAGAGGGAGATAAGAATACAACCTTTTCCATGCAGTGGCAAGTGCTAAAAAAGATCTCTAAAAATTGAACATGTGGTGATTGATGACAGAAGAATTGAGGCAAAAGAAGAAATCAAGGAGTCCTTTGTCAATTTTTTTAAAGAGTTGTTTTCTGAGGAAAGTCTTTGGAGACCTCATTTGGAGGAAGGCATTCTATCTGAAATTGATAACAGCCAGGCTGAATGGTTGTGTTTCCCATTTCAAGAAGAAGAATTGAAAGAGGCTGTGTTTAAAATGAATCCAAACAAATCCCCTGGACCTGATGGATTTTCTATGGGATTTTTCCAATTTTTCTGGGATTTCATCAAAGATGAGTTGATGAAGGTGGTTAAAGAATTTCAGGAATGACCTCTTTCTATTAGAGGTTTCAATTCTACTTATATAGTACTTATCCCCAAAAAGGAAGGAGCAGAAAAACTTTCAGAGTTCAGACCCATCAGCCTATTATATGGATGCTATAAAATCATTACAAAAATGATGGCCAATAGGATGAAGGTGTTGGAGACAATCATTGATGGTTATCAATCAGCTTTTATGGAAGGCAGATTTATCTTGGATAATTTTTTAGCAGCATATGAGGTTATTCACAATCAGAAAATCCAAAATAAGGAGGGAGCAATTGTGAAGGTAGATTTCGAGAAGGCATATGATAGAGTGAGTTGGATGTGTATCAATAGAACTTTGGGAAGGATGGGTTTCAAGCAAAAATGGATAGATTGGATAATGTCTTGTATCACAACTCCGAGATTTTCTATCTTAGTTAATGGTGAACCTTGTGGGTATTTAAGAGCTCAAGAGGAATAAGACAAAGCGAAATATCACCCCTTCTTTTCCTCCTTGTGGGGCAGATTTTCAGTACACTGAGCAACAGGGCAGCTAAGCAAGGAGCCAAGGATCGATTGTGGATTCATTGTTGGCAGGAATGGATTTCACATTTCTCATCTGCAGTTTGCAGATGACACATTTTTATTTACTTCAGGAAGTCAGGAGAGAGTGGTTAACATGAAGAATTTGCTTATTATTTTTGAAGGGATCACAGGACTCAAAATCAACTTTGGCAAGTCAGAAATTGTTGGGGTTAACATGCCTGTGGAAAGAGTATTGAGAACTACAAGGATTTTGAATTGCAAGTGGACAGAGTTCCCAATCAGATATCTTGGTCTCCCATTGAATAATGGTACTGTTAAAGTCAGTCATTGGAATGATTTAATAAAGAAATTTGATCAAAGCTATTGTCAGCAGGTGGCAGGTGGATTTTGTCAAAATCAGTGTTGACATCTATGGCTATATGTCACTTGTCAATTTTTAAAATCCCAAGATCAGTTGAGAAACAGATTGAATCTATCAGAAAAACATTCTTTTGGGCAGGAAGTAATAAAGACAGCAAAGGGCTTCATCTGATTGCCTGGGATAGAGTATGCAAGACTAAAGATCAAGGGGGTGCGTGGACTGGTTATATTGCAAGATTTCAACAGGGCCCTGTTGGCCAAATGGCTGTGGAGACTGGGAGAAGATGCAGATTTGGTTTGGGTGGAGATCATAAGAGAGAAGTATTATGGAAATTCTTGTAGATGGTCTTTTTATCCCTCTAGAACCTCTAATCTGTCACCAGTATGGAAAAACATTCTCAAAACAGTTGATCTCATTGCACCGGCTATTAAACTTCAGCTAGTAATGGGGAAAGGATTAGATTTTGGGAACACAGGTGGTGTTCTGATCTCCCTTTTGCTGTGCAGTTTAGGAGTTTGTACTCTATTGCAGTTGATAGATACATTGTTGAGATATATGCCTTTGGGGAGAATTTTCAGTGGAATATCAGGCTTCGAAGGGCTCCAACTGACATTGAAATGGTTGATTTCCTGTCTCTTTTGAACATTATCAGTGGGATTCACATAACCAACAACAGAGAAGATACATATTATGGGTTTGGAATAAGCAAGGTACATTCAAGGTGAATGCACTAGCAAGGCTTATTAATGATGGAGGATGCAGGGTGTGGTGGAATGGAGTAGTTTGGTCTAAGCTGCTACCAAACAAGATAAAGATCTTTCTTTGGAAAGTGGCTTGGAAAAGGTTGCCGACTGCGGATAGGATAAAGAGATTCATCAACATTCAAAATACTAGATGTTTGTTATGTGGTATCTGTGAAGAAAACATTGATCATATATTTTGTCAGTATGGGATTATTAATGTTTTGTGGACAGCTCTGTGCAAGCACTTTCATCTCCAGTGGAGTGACCATGATACAGTCTTCAACCTTATGAAAGGATGGATGCAGATTAATATAGCTTATCCAGATAAAGAGGTGCGGTCTTTGATATTACCAGCTGTACTTTGGGCTATTTGGTATGAGAGAAACAAAAGGAGATTCTCTGAAGACTACAACTGTGTTTCTGATATTATCAGAAGAGCTTTACATTTCATGAATAAATGGGGTCGAGCTGCTGCAATTTTATTATGCAATGATTCCTTGGTGTCCTATATTGCTAGTTAGTGGAGGAATCAAATTTTGGCTCGATAGTGTGGCTCGATAGTGTGGTTTTGTGTGTCTTTGGATTTGATGGGGTCAGTGGTATCTTCAGATACCCTTGGGTTTATGTATTTATGTTGTTTTCTTCATTTATGAAATGAATTGTGACTTCTACCACCTTCCCAAAAAAAGGGTTCAGATGGACCGAGAATGAGAGAGGGAACCCGATTGTCCAGAGTGTGGAATGACATCCTATTAATAAGATAGCCTGAAGAATCGTTGCCCCCCAAAATTTTTTTGGCAGATTTTGGTGGAAGAGAAGTGTTCCAGATATTTTAAGAAGATGCATATTCTTCCGCTCTGCCATTCCATTTTGTTGAGGTATATAAGCACATGATGATTCATGAATAATGCAAGCATCTTCCATAAAGATATTCAGATTTTTTTTTCGAAGTGGTCACGAGCATTGTCAGACCGGAGGATTTTTACCTTCCGATCAAACTGAGTCTCCACCATCCTGCAGAACACTTGGACAAGTCGAGGTACCTCCTTTTGAGAACAAAGGAGATAAAGCCAACAATAATGAGAATAGTCATCAATAAAAGATAAAAAATATCATTCTATATGCATAGAAGAAACTGGGGAAGGACTCCAAACATTAGAGTGAACTACTCCGTTTTATTGATACTGGAAAAATAGTTCTACAATGTTTGGAGTGTTGACAAACTTGGCACTGTAGAGACTCTAAGGACTCGGTAGAAAACAAATGTGGGAACAAAATCCTAAGTGACTTAAAAGATAAATAACCAAGTCGAGAATGTCAAAGATAGATATCTTCAAGAGATTGATTTCTTTTGCTACATATAGAAGACTAAAAAGCCACACCTTCCGGGTTCAAAATGGTAGAGACCATCCACTTCATGACCACTCCCAATCGTCTGTTGTCTCCGCAAGTCCTGAAAAAACACAATGTGTCGGGAAAAATGTTACAAAACAGTTAAGGGATTTAGTAATGCTACTCACAGAAAGAAGATTAATGGACAAAATAGGTACATGAAGAGTAGTAGGGAGGACTAAGTGATCATTTAGGCGGATGGACCCCTTGCCAGCAATAATGGCTCAGGTGCCACCAGCAATGGTCACCTTGTCCTGATCAAAAGACAAAGAATAAGAAGTGAAGTGAGTGGAGGTACCAGTCATGTGGTCTGTAGCCCCAAGTCAATAACCCAGGGACTAGACTGAGGATGTATAGTACTAGCACTGAGTGTTGACGCGGCAGTACGTGAAGAAGGAGAACTCATCTGACCAAACTGAAAAAAAATCCTTTGTAGGCAAGCAATGTCAGAAGTGGACAGCGATGGCAACTGAGATAAGGAGGAACCACCCTCATTAGACACCCCCAATGTGGTACTAGTGGGCTGTGAAGTAGCAACATTGCCTTTTGCAGCATGGCCTCCCTTACCACTACCGATCTTATACTTATGAGGCTTCTCCGGATAGAGTTCCCAGCAGAAATCAACACATGATTATCCCAGTTGGAAGGCTTGTCCCTTTGCCTTTTTGTTTAGAAGATGAAGGAGCATGTTTGTTCACAAGAGTCACAAGTTCACTACCTCCCTGAGAGGGGAGAGCAGTGGGTGAAGTAGTCATCACTTGGCGACGGCCCTCCATAATTTTTGAGAAAACAACTTCCAGAGAGGGCAACACATCTGTGGAAAGGAGCTGTCCCTGTAGCATGTCATAGTGAGCATCGAGGCCGGCAAGGAATTTGAAAACTTTTGTGGACTTGTTGAACATTTTTTATGGGGGGTGCACAAAAGCAAAAAATAAAGAAGAGGGGTAAAAGAAGAAGAAGAAGAAAGAAGCTCTAATGCACCCCCACCGGTGACCTTTAATGGGGGTTCTCCCTCATTAAATAGAGGAGAAAAAGAAGAGAGAAAAAGAAGAAGAGGAGAACTGGTGGGGGGAGTCTTCTCCCTTGGACCCCCCCGGTGGCCATTAAATGCCCCACTAGTGGGGGGTCTGTCCCATTAAAAGAGAGAGAAGGGAGAACAAAAGAAGAGAGAGAGAGAAGAAAAGAAAGAGAGAGGGGAGCCACTGGTGGCTCCATGTCCCCCCACTGGTGGTCATTAAATGCTCCACCGGTTTGGAGGGGGAGGTCTTCTCCCCATGAAAAGAACAAAAAAAAGAAGAAAAAAGAGGGAGAGGGTTTTTATGGCCATCAATGGCCTTGAAGGAGTGCATTTAATGCCCCATTGGAGCTCCCAAGTTAGTGGTCTCTCCACTAGTGGAGAGGTCTTTATTGCCCCAATCATTGCCCCAATAATGAGCGGGGCTTTTTTCTCATTAAATTAAAAGTGGGGAGGAGTTCTTTTCCCCATTAATTAAGAGGAGGGGAGAGAGAGAATGGTGGGATGCCCACCGGTGGCAACCCCCCTCCCCCCAACCGGTGGGAGTGCCCACCGGGCATCCCTCTCTCTCTTACCCTCACTCACATCTCTCTCTCCCTCTCTTTCCTATTGGATGAAGATTAACGGTGGGTGGTGCCACTGGCATCTTGACCCCGCCACCAGCTAAGGGGTTCTCCTAGCCTATAAATTCCCTCCATTGAAGCTCAAAAGACATAGACGAAGGCATGCGAAGGTAGTGCACAAAGCACTAAAAGAAGGCAAGGAGGCTCTGTTGCAGGTTTTTTGGTGGCGTTGCTGTTTGGAGGCGCTCTTTGGGTTTGTTTTAAGGTTCTTTGAAGAGGGAAAATGTTGTCAAAATTTCCCCAAAAACCTTAACGAAACTATCTTGAAAAGGACTTATTACACTCGAGTGAAATAAACATGAATGTCTCATTACGTGTGATGTTTTATGACTATTAAAGCACTCATGACCTATATTTTGGCATGATAATAAACCATGCACTCCCATCTACAATGAAGTCCTAAAGGATTCTTAATGGGTTTCTAATAGGGTCATCATCCCTTTGGTATCCTTTAAACCAATACCCATTAAGGCTATCTTTTAGTGGGTTTGGATGGGTTTGAAATAAATCTATCATGCTCAATGTGTGTGGGTGTAACCCATTTAAGGCCCAGTAAGCTAATCAAGAGGACTTACTCTAATGCTGTCCAAATGACCCAAATGCCTTAGCTCCCCTATTTAAATGCACCTAAGTCTTAAACAACCCTAACCTTGGACCCATTATTTAACTAATTCAACCCAACTCATTTAGACATGCATGTCACATATAAAGAATCTAATGGCTCCAAAGGGACTCGAATGCTCTCATACCCTCTAATGACCCATCCAACCATGGAGATAGCCCAAAATGGCCAAAATACCTCTCTAATGATAAAAATCTGTAAAATCACAGAAAATCCTAGAAAAATTGTAAAAAATCACCTAACATGCCCAACATGCCTCAAATACCCCCAGAATCTTGAAAATGACTTTAATACCCTCCGGGACCTTGAAAAATGACCAAAATACCCTCCTCATGATAAAAAAAGCAGTAAAAATATCAGAAAAATCCTAAAAATATAAGAATCACCCATCATATCCTAAATGCCCTTAGAATCCTAAAAATCAGAAAAAAATAACCAAAATAACCCTAATGCACCAAAAATCATAAAAAATATCAGAAAAATCAGAAAAATATTAAATCACTTAAAACATGTTAAATACCCATAAAACCTGAAAGACTCGTGCCAACTCGGGCAACTCGTACCGTATCAGGACGAACCCGAGTCGGTGCGACTCGACCGAGTTTGTACGATGTGACCATGTGACTCGTACGAGTCGGCACGAGTCAACCCGACTCGTACCGAATCATGGGAGATCTGAGTCGCCCCGACTCGTCGAGTCGGCGAACCTTGGTTTAAAACAATCTACAATTGCATCCTAGGGTTCTAAAACCTTTCCTATCCATTGAAACACATCCAAACACCTAAGATGACTATAATACCCCTGCACCCCCCTCAATCTGGCATAATTACCAAAATACCCTTGTGGGTTTAAAACATCAGAATCAATTCGAAACGCTTTAAAAGCCTTTTAAACCACATCAAGTTATCTTAAACCCCTCCTAAGCCAGGGTGAAGCTTTTGGTTTGATCCAAATGATGTTTCCTATGCTTGAATTACTTGCGCTTGTACTGCATGGCTTACTGCTTAATTTGTGTTGAAGGACATCATTGGACGATTAATCAAGGGTTGTCGATCGATTGATTGACGTAATTAACACTGACCGAGGTCAGTGAGGAATAAGTCAAGTTCTCGAACCCTTGCCTAGTCCGAAGTCCCGGATTCCCCCAGGGGTCATCCTAAGTCCTCATAGTCCACCAAAGTGGAATCAAAACAAAACAAACGAATAGGACTCAACATAGCTCAGGTGCAGAGCTTGATCTTCAGTGCAGTTCCATTTATACTGCATGTACGAATCAAGTTCTTGCCACTTGATTTTCAACTCACTAAAGTAAGTTGTATATGAGTGTCCACCTTGCTTGAGAGATTGAATCTCACCTATTAACTGATAAGTTTGAGCAATGTTACTTTATTGTCCATGCAATTTTCCAGCAAGGACCACATCTCAACCGATGTAGATGCATAGATAATCAAATGCTGGATATCCAGGCTAACATAGTTAATGATCCAGCCCATGCAAGACTGTTATCCACATCTCAAGAGACTCGCTTAGGATCTATAAGAGGAGCAGTAGCAGCAGAGCCATCAATAAACCCTAGCTTCCTTTTGTTGCCAAGGAAAATACGAACAAAGATCGCCTTGAGATGATAATTTGAAGAGCTTAACTTGACTGTGGTCATCTGAAGAAAATGATGATCATGTTTCTCAGGATGTAGAGAGGATATTACTGGAGAAACCAAACCTTCAGAGGCCACCGGTGTTGAAGTCGAATCCGAGACAATAGATATCGTGGTGATGCGATATATCAATCACAATGATTGCAAAGACAGAATGATTTGTAGAGATATAATACAGCCTGCATAAAAGTTTCGGAGACTCCCGAACACTACGACATAGGGCCGCACCATTGAGTGTGTTTCCAGAGGCTTGGAAACCAGCTACACAGCCACCGCACCTCTCTAGAGAGAAGACCGAGTAGGAGGAATCATTGGGGGTGATTTGACAGGGAAGAGAAGAGTACTGTAGCATGATACTGTAGCATGATACTGTAGCATAAAGAAAGAAGGAAACAAAGTTTTGATGACTGGTCCTCCTTCCTTTAGGATCAGTCTGATATCATGTTGAAGATTCGGAGCCAAAAAATGTCCTAGAAGATGATGGAGGAAGAAGAGAACATGAGGAAGAGGGCGGCGGCCATGCGTGCAGTCGCATGCATATGCATTGCTGTCCGCACCTCTCTTTCTCTCTCTCTTTTATTCATTAGGGCAGCAAGTTTACAATGTTACAAAGACAAAAATGCCCCTCATAACAGGGGCTAAAGAGACAAATAAAAAATGACACTAGCTACCCTAAAAAACTTAACACAAAAAGGAAAATATAAAAAGACCAATATGCCCTCTCACTTATGACTGCAACTACACATTCTAAGGATCCTTAGAACTGTCCTGACTCCTGCATCACAGATTTCTTCACACCTCACTGCTTGAGGCCTATATTTTTTCTCAGATATTCTTGCCGATGTCTGAACTGATCCCCCTTGCACTCGTGGCTGATGGCTGAAACTGAGTTGTCCCGACTCCTGTGTCACAAGTTTCTTCACACCTCACTGCTTGAGGCCTATATTTTACCTCAGATAGGCTTGCAGATGTCTGAACTGATCCACTTTGCACTTGCGCCTGATGGCCAAAACTCTTCGTTTTTCTCAAGTAGCCAAGATAGCTCCACCCTGTTCTGTCATCAGACTTTTAGTAAACATGGCCTACTACTTCAGTGGACAGTCATGGACTCAACTCTACTCTACTCCTTATATAGAGATGGATAATGCATTTCATTATGGTTGCTAGAACTTTATTGTTTTATATTGCGAGTTTGCATATTGTAACTTTACGAAATGTTCTTTTCCTTGAAAGTGAGTTTTGAAGAATTCAACTGCAGTCCAGACTCTTATGAGCAGTTATGGTATTTTATTCTAGCAAGCTGTGTTGCCTAAGTGTTGAAGGAAGTCTAATGTTTCAGGCAAATGACGTGGTATTTTGTGGAAGGATTCTTATGTTTCTTGCTCACTTCTTCCCTCTATCAGAGCGCTCAGGTTGGCCTGTTTCACTTTTCCCAGAAGGTCTACTGTTTATTAGTGCCTTACTGCTTCCCCCCATCTGTTGCCCACAGCTGTGAATATAAAGGGAGTTTTCAACACATCAAATGAAACAAAATATGAGAAGGAAGCTCCTGATGGTATGGAAAAGCTTAACAACATGGAGTCAAATGTCAACCTTTTTTCCCCTTAATGTTGTGTCAAAACTCTGCATATGAAATAGATTTTCTCTTGTCAGGATGCTTACTTTTTCCCTTTTGACTTCTCAGGAGTTTCTGTGGATTTCAACTTCTACAGGACCTTTTGGAGTTTACAGGTCTTTATAATCACCTTTTTTTTCCTTCAGTGATGTAACATTACACGTTTGACACATCTCTTGCTGCAGTGTATTTATAGGGTGTTTGGGAACAGCTTTCACTTTGAAGCTATTCCAACTTTAAATTTTATTTCATTTAAAAATATTTTATCTTCAAAAATAATGTAATCAGTTTTTTTTTTTGTTTTTCATTGTTTGGAAAGATTGTTATAATTTTTAAGAATTATAGAGACCCGTTTGGGGGAGGGTGGGAGAGAGAGAGACATGGGATGATGGCGCACGAGAGAGAGAGAGAGAGAGAGAGAGAGAGAGAGAGAGAGAGAGAGAGAGAGAGAGAGAGATGTGGAATGATGGGAGAGAGAGATGGAGAGGGAGAGAGATGTGGAATGATGGCAGAGAGAGAGAGAGAGAGAGAGATGGGGATGGTGGTGGCAGAAGAAATGGAGGTTGCGGGCAGGAGAGAAAGAGAGAGAGAGAGAGAGAGAGAGAGAGAGAGAGAGATGGGTACAGAATCCATGCAATGCATCTCTTTCAGGAAAAAAAAAGAGTTGGGTTGTTTTTATTATGAAAGAGTTTTTATAAGGACCCGGCCTCTTCTCCTCTCCTTCCTTAAAAATAGGAAAAAAGAATCCAAACAGGCCACAAGTCTTATTTTCTTGCTAGAATCAAAATTGAGAGAGAAATAGCTAAAAAAATACTGCAATCAAACACCCTATTATCCTTTTTATTGAAAATGATAAGAGTTGTAGGGATGAAAGGCATCTGTTTCACCATTGCATGTGTTTTGGAGCCAGAACTCACTGAAGAGATTTTATTATTGGAGGCTGGTAGGTCATTTCTGACTGTGGTACCCTTTTTATTGTGAGCTCAATTGGTGGGGGAAAACGTTCAACTTGTCATCTACTTAGCAGAGGAAGATAGAAGTATGGAAATGGAATCATAAGGGCATTTTCTCTTTTAAATTAACTGGGAATTTCTTATATGAAAACAGAATTAAAGTACCTTGGCAGGAATGTGTCTGGTCTAAGTTTCTACCATCAAAGATTAATCTATTTCTATGGAAATTTGCAATGCTGAGATATATTTTTTTGAAAGTGGATGGTACCATGTATACTAATAAGAAAGAAGAATGATATACAAAACACCAAGATGGTGTAGCGACTAAAAAATCCCTCCCAAGAAAGTTAAAAAGGACCGAGTTAGAAAGATCCACACTACACAAGAGTTGAGCCCACCCCCTCACACTTTCACAAACATAAGAAGATACCCTGTCAGAGCTTTGAGCCTCTCTCTTAAAAATTCTATTGTTCCTCTCCCACCAAATAGCGGAGATAGTGGCATGAAGAAATAGCCACCAAATAATGCATCCCCCTTGCAATGCCAATGCCTACTCGATGAGTTGAGAAGTATTTCCACTGAGCGCCATGGGCTGAAAGTACACTGCAGCTTCTGAAGAATCAACTGCCAAACTTCTGAGGAAAAGGTGCAGGTCACAAAAAGATGATCCTGTGTTTCAGCCTCCACTACAAAGACAGCAAGCGGAATTCAGGTCTTGCATGAACCGTGCAAGTTGATCACATGTAGGAAGTCTTCCCCAGGAAAGTCTCCACAGAAGAGTCTTCACTTCGATAGGCTTTTAGTCTTCCAGACGCAGCTGAAATAGGGAACTTGGGTGCCCCCATCGGAGATCATAGCATAGGCTGATTTAACTAAAAATATGTTGGACCGATCCCACCTCCAAGACCAGGAATCATGAAGGGATCTATCCACACAGCAGTGGTTAATGAGAGAAAGCAGCTGCTCCAAATCCTCCACTTCTTCATCTCAAAGATAGTAATATTCCTTCTAAAAGAAGGGCTCCAGCCTTTTCAACTCTGGTCTGAAGTAAAATAGTGACCAACCACACCTTGTGGATCAGTGGAACTCACATAAAATCTAGGGAACAAACATTTAAGTGGGTTTGCAGTGCACCAACTATCCATCTAAAAGTGACACAGCTGACCATCCCAACCTTGGCTTGAGTTCCAGCTTTGAAGATATCAACACATTGTAGGAGACCCTTCCAAACAAAAGACACGTTTTTTGTAGTAGGTAGGTAAACCTCCCATAGATCCCCCATAATACTCATGTGCAATAACCTCCAACCAAAGCCCAGAGTCGGCAAAGACCAGTTTCCACAGCCACTTGGTAAGTAAAGCACAGTTGAAATCAATGAAATTCTTCAACCCCAGCCTTTCTGGCTACCAACTCAGGGATGCTGAAAATAGAAAGAAATAAATAGGGAGGCTGTCTAGCATTGGGCTGTGAAGGATAAGTCTCCCTCCAAAAGATAAGAGCTTGCCTTTCCACCTAGCTAGTTTGTGCTCAAATATGTGAACAACATGGTCCCAATCCCTGCGTAACAAAGCCCCCAGGCCTAGCGGAAGACCCAGATAAGTAATAGGGAAAGCACTTCTCTAGTAACCCAAAATGAAAGTGGCCCTTCTGATAGCCTTATCATTTGTGTTCATACTAATAAGCATTCTCTTCTCGAAATTGACCTTCAGCCCAGTAATGTCTTCCATGAGTTTCAACATAAATCTGGCCACAAATAATTGTTCCTCCAGCATACTGGAGGTGAGAAATGAGTAAACCCTGTAGGGAGACTTGAAAGCCTCCTATCAAGCCTGCTGATGCAGCCCTCTCCCATACCCTGTTGGGAACATGAGCCATTAAAATGAACAAGAGTGGAGACATAGGGTTCCCTTGCCAAATTCCTCTCCCACTGAAGAAGAAAGGAGTGGGAACTCCATTTACCAGTGCCGCAAAGGTGGCTGAAGATACACGCTCCTTAATCCATTCCACCCACTTCTCCCCCAAAGCCCATCTTATGCATAGCCATGAACAAGCAGCTCCAATCAATCCTGCCATAGGCTTAATTAAGATCAAGCTTCAGAACAAGGCCCTTCCTGTGGCTAAACTTCATAAAGTGTAAACACTTATGGGTCGCTAAGAAGTCTTCTTGCATATGTCTCCCTTTAATGAAGGCTCCTTGATAGGAAGAGACCACTCTATCTACAACCTTCTCAAGTCTGGTAGCCAGCAAAGACCAGTTGCCACAGCCACTTGGTAAGTAAAGCACAGTTGAAATCAATGAAATTCTTCAACCCCAGCCTTTCTGGCTACCAACTCAGGGATACTAAAAATAGAAATAAATAAATAGGGAGGCTGTCTAGCATTGGGCTGTGAAGGATAAGTCTCCCTCCAAAAGATAAGAGCTTTCCTTTCCACCTAGCTAGTTTGTGCTCAAATCTGTGAACAACATGGTCCCAATCCCTGCGTAACAAAGCCCCCAGCCATAGCGGAAGACCCAGATAAGTAATAGGGAAAGCACTTCTCTAGTAACCCAAAATGAAAGTGGCCCTTCTGATAGCCTTATCATTTGTGTTCATACTAATAAGCATTCTCTTCTCGAAATTGACCTTCAGCCCAGCAATGTCTTCCATGAGTTCCAACATAAATCTGGCCACAAATAATTGTTCCTCCAGCATACTGGAGGTGAGAAATGAGTAAACCCTGTAGGGAGACTTGAAAGCCTCCTATCAAGCCTGCTGATGCAGCCCTCTCCCATACCCTGTTGGGAACATGAGCCATTAAAATGAACAAGAATGGAGACATAGGGTTCCCTTGCCAAATTCCTCTCCCACTGAAGAAGAAAGGAGTGGGAACTCCATTTACTAGTGCCGCAAAGGTGGCTGAAGATATACGCTCCTTAATCCATTCCACCCACTTCTCCCCCAAAGCCCATCTTATGCATAGCCATGAACAAGCAGCTCCAATCAATCCTGCCATAGGCTTAATTAAGATCAAGCTTCAGAACAAGGCCCTTCCTGTGGCTAAACTTCATAAAGTGTAAACACTTATGGGTCGCTAAGAAGTCTTCTTGCAGATGTCTCCCTTTAATGAAGGCTCCTTGATAGGAAGAGACCACTCTATCTACAACCTTCTCAAGTCTGGTAGCCAGCAAAGACCAGTTTCCACAGCCACTTGGTAAGTAAAGCACAGTTGAAATCAATGAAATTCTTCAACCCCAGCCTTTCTGGCTACCAACTCAGGGATACTAAAAATAGAAATAAATAAATAGGGAGGCTGTCTAGCATTGGGCTGTGAAGGATAAGTCTCCCTCCAAAAGATAAGAGCTTGCCTTTCCACCTAGCTAGTTTGTGCTCAAATCTGTGAACAACATGGTCCCAATCCCTGCGTAACAAAGCCCCCAGGCCTAGCGGAAGACCCAGATAAGTAATAGGGAAAGCACTTCTCTAGTAACCCAAAATGAAAGTGGCCCTTCTGATAGCCTTATCATTTGTGTTCATACTAATAAGCATTCTCTTCTCGAAATTGACCTTCAGCCCAGCAATGTCTTCCATGAGTTCCAACATAAATCTGGTCACAAATAATTGTTCTCCAGCATACTGGAGGTGAGAAATGAGTAAACCCTGTAGGGAGACTTGAAAGCCTCCTATCAAGCCTGCTGATGCAGCCCTCTCCCATACCCTGTTGGGAACATGAGCCATTAAAATGAACAAGAGTGGAGACATAGGGTTCCCTTGCCAAATTCCTCTCCCACTGAAGAAGAAAGGAGTGGGAACTCCATTTACTAGTGCCGCAAAGGTGGCTGAAGATACACGCTCCTTAATCCATTCCACCCACTTCTCCCCCAAAGCCCATCTTATGCATAGCCATGAACAAGCAGCTCCAATCAATCCTGCCATAGGCTTAATTAAGATCAAGCTTCAGAACAAGGCCCTTCCTGTGGCTAAACTTCATAAAGTGTAAACACTTATGGGTCGCTAAGAAGTCTTCTTGCATATGTCTCCCTTTAATGAAGGCTCCTTGATAGGAAGAGACCACTCTATCTACAACCTTCTTATGTCTGGTAGCCAGCACCTCAGCGATAATCTTGTATACCTCATTTAGTAGATTGATCGGCCTGTAGTCCTTCAAAGAATCTGCACCCTGGTCCTTCGGAATCAAGACAAGGAAGGTCTTATTAGTGGCCTATAAATGTGCTTTCCCCTGTTGGAATTCTAACACAGCCTCCAGAAGCGAGGGTTTAACAATATCCAACAGTACTGAACGAAGAACAAAGGTAAGCCGTTACGACCCGGAGCCTTGTAGAGCAAGTGCAACACCGCCTTCTTTAGCTCCTCTTCTGTGACCAGGGAGGAGAGGAAGGTCATCTGTAATAGTGGGCTGAGGATAGTCTTCCTCAGTGAATAACTTGGAATAGAATTCCTTCACATACTGCCTAATGTGATCATCATGCATAATGAGGAGATCTCCATCCTTAGGCTGTTGATCTGATTGAGCCTTCTTCTGCCCGAAGCCACCCTCTGGAAGTACACTGTATTACGATCCCCTTCCTTGATCCATCTGTCTCTCAATCTCTCCTTGCAGTAGATCTCTTCTCTGGCCAAGATCTCTTCAAAATCAGACTTGAGCTTGTTTCTGAATACCTTATCCTCAGCATCTAGAAGTCTAGCTTCCTCTAGGGCATCAAGGACCTCCACCTGCTCAAGGGTTTTCATTTTGCCCACCTTACTTGGGAGGGTTTTGGTGGCCCCCCATTTGGTGAGGGCCCTAGCCAAGGCCTTCAATTTGGAGTAAAGAGTAGCCATGGCATTAGAGCAGGGTCCGTGATCAAGCCACATAGACCTCACCACATCAGTAAAATCTAGCTCCCAAAGCTAATACTTCTTCAGTCTAAACTGCGGTCTCCTGAAGGTCTTGTCCCTTGTACGGAGTAGGATAGGCTTGTGGTCGAACACCGTTCTACTTAAACACTCAGCCTGCAAGAGAGGGATTGATCTTCCCAATCAACTGAGACTAAGAATATGTCCAACCTGGACATTGCGGGGCCCTCGCTGAAATTGGACTAGGTGAAAGTGGAGTTAGGGGTGGACACATCTATGAGAGCCGCATGCTTTATTAAGTGTCTAA
Organism: Zantedeschia hybrid cultivar; assembly: GCA_030544215.1. Lineage (NCBI taxonomy): Eukaryota > Viridiplantae > Streptophyta > Magnoliopsida > Alismatales > Araceae > Zantedeschia > Zantedeschia hybrid cultivar. Next base: position 15,578,344 of record JARZZO010000002.1, on the reverse strand, counting down.
AGTCTGGAATATCCCATGAGGTCTGCCCAGTTCCGGTACGTTCATCCAAGGAGGAGGTGGCATTGAAATCCCCTCTAATGCACCAAGGTTTACCTGCCTGCAAGTGGAAAGCAATGAGATCTTCCCAAAGGGTCTTCTTGTCTCCTCTCTGTTGTGGTCCATACACTCCAGTGCAATCCCATATGAAACCATCTACGAGATTGCTGAATCTAATTGAGACCACATACGTTCCTACACTTCTATAGCCCAAAACTTCTTCAACCACGTACACATTCCACATAATGAAGATGCATCCTGATCTACCCATAGCTGGAGCAGCCACTCCCTTTGAAAGACTACTCCCTCTAATCTCTCTATTGACCTCCTCCAGTTCCACCTCACACTTGGTTTCCCGAATACACAAAATGTCGAGCTTGCACCTTCTCACAACCTCCTTCACCACCGTCCTCCTCTCCTTCCTACAGACCCTTCTCACATTCTAGGACATGATCCTCATGTGAATACTATACAATCCTTCCTTCCCCTTCCCCCTCTAAATTCCCTTCCTCACCCTTGGACTCCTTCTTTCCCCTTTTAGTTATTTTTCTCCCTGACTTCTCTCCTGGCTATCCTAACTGTTCCCACCAGCCATCTTTTGTGAATTTTGGTGAAGACTTGTCGCATGTCCTTGTCAATTCCCTCGAAAGAAACCCCCACTTTTTCAGCAACCTCCTTAGCCTACTCCTCCACCAGCTTGCCTTCTCATCAAAATCTCCTTCACTTCCTTGTCTAGGCCTTCATCTTCATCCATCTTCGTTGCCAAAGTCTCCCCTTCGTTAGAGATGGCATCCCCAAGTACGTGGCCTTCAACAAGACGACCTTGGTGTGCAAGTGCCACATGGGTTATCTGGCAGTCTTGAGGAGTGTTTTGGGATACCAGTATGCTCTAGAGTGGGTGTTGCAACTAAGTCTTCCAATTCATGCCCCTGGGTGGGAGAAACTAGGGGGGAGGAACCCATCACCCCAACCTATGTCGGGCGATCCACTGCAAGCTTCACAGGCTGCTCAACCCATAGAGGAAATAGGTGGAGCAACTAGAAGGGGAACGACTAAGGGAGAAGACCCCTCATGTTCCGTGATCACTAGTGTCTGCCGGGGTTGAACGCAGATAGGGGCATATTCGGTCCTCCCCCTTGCCGATGCCAACACCTCACTGGGAAGGTCAGGCGAAGGAGCCGGCAGAGCAGAGACTGTATCCAAAGCAATCACCCTGCCAATTTGGAATGAGGTCCTGGGGCTTTTCAACCGCCGTTGAGGATGACCAGGAGGAGCAGGCACAAGGGGGACATGGGAGGCTCGAGAGGTTTAGGCAAAAACGACTCCTGAAGAAAGCGGGGTTGGGTTGTCAGGTAAGTCATCATGCCCAAACTCGTCAGCAGAACCACCTGCTGCGAGCCACATGCTATAGGGCCAAACCGGTTCGAGGTAGGGATCCCCAATTGCCGCATGGTCAACCAATATGCTAGTTTGAAATTTGAAATGCCTGGTTGGGGCGCGTGCTTGGCATGTGTCGCTAAGTTATCTTCCACCTCTAAACATGGCGATGGAAACCCTAGCCTTCTTCTCGACTCCTCGCCGCCATCGCAGGAGGTGATTTGAACCCTGACCATGGAGGGCACTCCGTCAACGATGGGCAACGCTGCAGTGGGGACATCAGCCACGGCAGTCACTCTGGCTTTGACTATCACCTCTAGCATGGAGCCTTGTCCTATCATCGACCATATCAACTCCTCCATGAGAAACAGGGGGATCCCCTTCAACTTCAAACCCACCACCACTTGTCTAGGGTTGGTTGAGTGGCTGTATGGGGTTCCCACTGAGATAGCCTCACCACGAAGGTAAGACCGGCCACGACTCCAAGGTGTGCCACCTCGGAAGCAACATCCTCCGACAGGCAGACTATCAAGAAGAGGTTCCCGGTCACCCTGTGAAATTCCTACTCGTCCACTGTCCACCTCTCTCGCCCATCAACCTGCTAAGGTCATCGGGGCATCCTTCACCATCTACGATTACCCCTTTAATGCATCTATGAAGGATTTCCCGCCTGCTCTGTAGGAGCTTGGACGCATAGAAAGGCACCTCAATGATGCCAAGGAGGGTCCTCACTGAATGTGGCTGAGGGCGGGGTGGTGGAAGGATCGAATCCCCTGCAACCACGTCGGCGAACAATCTACCTCTCCGGAGCCAGCAGCTTCGCCACTGACCGACACCTCCACACAACCAGCAGCACCCCCTACGGAAGCCTGGTTGTTTGATGTGGGCACCCTGTTTGCACCAGCGGCTGGGGTGGCCGCCGCTGCGAGGGGTTTCTGCATTGCTCCTCCCAGATCGTCCTAAGTCTTTAGAATTGGTACTGACAACAATGCTGAGATTACAAACATGTGATGGAATGAAGTGGAAGCTGGAGGTGAATGACAAGTGCATCCTTTAAATAGTGAAGCTGAAAGAGTGAACAGGTAGACAACTCTTCCGTAGATCAGTGAGATCTGATTGGTGAACTCTGCTGACTGTTTGAATCTTTTATTGGAGTGGTATCTGCATTGTCTATTGGTCAGAGGAAAAGATCTAGTGATCAGCTTTTCTACTCGCCATTCTCTGCATCATTCAGATAGAGTATACCAGTAGAAGATTCAGAGAGGGGCTCAAGCCAATCATTAAGGTGCTGAATTGTGAATAGTCAAGCTTCTTCAAGATTGTCATACTGGAAATCATAAATTGGACTCACGAATTCCAGATGGTTCCAAGATCTGCGCAGATGGAAGAAATTGATCTTATAGAATATCTTTTCATGCTAGACTTTTTCATTGTTGTATTTTAGTTTGATCTTCTTTGCCATGCGTATGGGGTTTCTTAGTGATTGTCCTACATAAGGTAGAATTGGATTAAGACCTGGGATCAGTGGGTCTCGATCCAATCCAGATTGGATCAGATTGGCCAGATCTGCGGATCCAAAGGAAAAAAGGCCAATGTTTGGATTGACTTTTTTTTTTAAATAAGAAAACAAATAAGAAAAAATGAGAAAGACCCGGAAAAGCAAGGAAAGAATTAAAAAATGACTATCGTACACCGGCAATCAAATTCAATAGAATAACATTAATAAAAAAATTTCTAGCTGATAGGTCACATTGGCCTCGATTGGATCCATACCAGTTCAATCCCAGTCAGCATGGCTGATCTTAGGTTGATTTAGGGTCAATCGGGTTTTGTTTTATTTTTTATTTTTTATTCTTTACACTTTCCACAGGTGGATCAGGTTTCCTGATACGGAATGATCGACGGTGTCTCATCCCGTGATACTCAGGTGTCTTGAGGCTCTTTGACCCCGTCTCAAGGTCATCTTCTCTGTCTCAAAGAGGAACACCAGAGAATAACTCAAATTCATGCAAATAATCATCCATTATTTGAAAAGAGTTTTACATCATCATTTAAAGAGAAAACAAACTCTAAAGGCTCCCTAAATTTGACTCTAGACCGAAATACCCCTAACCCAAAAAATAGTGCAAAAATCGCACAGAAAATTCCTGAAAAAGTTAAAAAAAAATCCACTATATGGAATCCACATAAGCTAAATAAGTGTCTATATGTCTAACAATGAGCTAAGCATAGACGGACTTTGATGAGTTTTCGAGCCACAACAAAGTTGGAACTTGGAACGACTATCCAACGGTGGTAGACACACTCCATCATATGTAAACATCAGTGCGCTGGTCTTGGACTCCCATGGTTCTCCCTGGTTCAAGAAAACTGATCCTCAAGTTTTGAAATGTGGCAATATTCATGGGAAAAAATGAGAGTAGTAAAGTCGGGAAACACAACTGATGCCATAGAGATCACCATGCAGAGGAGAGTCTCAAATTGATGCCAAAAGTGTGCCTCAACATTGCAACATATCATGTAAGTCTCACCAATAGCTGCATCCATCACAAGCGTTCGACCATATGCAACAATGACAAACAAATCATCAGCAACGGTCAACGATGACTCTGCCTTGAAGACATCATCAGATATCAAGAGACTGTTTGTTTTGGCATAAAGTAGCATAATTTGAAACAATTGTTTCATTTTATGGTGTTTTTACTTGTTTGGAATGATGTAAAACAATGTAAAGCAAAATCATGCACAGACCTTGTCTGTCCACTTACAACCCAATTCCCTTGTTTTGGTTTACAACAAAGACTCACTATAAATCAAAACAAGAAGATTGAAGCATCCCTCTTGTTTTGTTTTACAAACAACCAAACAAACATTCCCTGATTCTAAAACAAGAAATTTCGCTTATTTTAAAAGCGGTGATTTAGAAAGTTTTACACTAAAACAAACAACCCTCAAGTGGAGTCCCGACTCAACAAATAATGCAGTATCTCAAGAAATCAATTGAGCAGGAGTAACCACATGCAATAAATTGACTTCAAAGATGTGCTGGGACAATGCGCAAAACAAGGCACCGCTGCTGAATGGAGCATTGGATGAGGTCGGCCTCATTGTGAAGAAGCGGACGGTGCGATCAGTTCACGAAATGGAGCTGAAACGACCTCAAAACGAGGGTAATATGCTGAGAAGCCGTGGTGGACTGCCCGACACAACGGGCCACGATGCATGGGGCGGCAACTGGCGCATGGGGCATAAGAGAGGAAACAGGGAGGGAAGGGAAGACGGTGGTGGTACAGTGACGTGGTTACTGTTCAGTAACTGTGAGGTTTTCTCCCATTCTGTTTTGTTTTGGCTTGGGTAAAGAAAACAGCGAATAGAAAAGAGAGAGAGAAAGGGAAGGGAGGAAGCGTCCGGCAATGACAGCCGGCGCTGCAGCAGCGATGTTGGCTGACGGCAGCGTGCTGTGGATCGAGGTTTGCTCTGATGCCAATTTTGGTGCGGAACGATTGGAGGTGTCTCACCTTGTGATCCTCGGGTGTCTCACCTTGCCCCATCTTGGGGCTCTTCCGACCCCCTCTTAGGTTTGTCTTCTCCATCGCAGAAAGGAACATGAGAAAATTCACTAAATTTGCAGCAATAATCATCCACTATTTGAAAAGAGTCTTACATCACTATTTAAAGAGAAAACAAATCCTAAAACTCCTTAAATTTGTTTCTAGATCAAAATACCTCTAACCTGAAAAAATAGTGTGAAAATCGTACAAGATTCCTAGAAAATAGAAAATCCATTAGATGGGACCAAAATGGGCCAATAAAGTGTCTGAATTTGTCTAATAATAAGCTACCATTAGACGGGCTTTGGTGAGTTTCCGAGCCACAACGAAGCTGGAACGACTCTCCCATGGCGGTAGACGCACTCCATCACAATGCATTGGTGTGCTGGTCTTGAAATCTGATCGTTAGGTGTTGATTCTGATTTGAGCCGTCCGATTCTGCTAACCATGTAACTCGGTAACTACCTGTATAATACTATTTCTTTAATGAAATGCAGTTTCTGACAACCTCCAGAAAAATGGCACAGCATACAGTACATAAGAAAATTGAAGGAAAAGGGGGAAAAGTGGATAAGATGTTTATTTATCAACTGATAGAGTTATAGCGAGATTAATTCCTTTGGTTGATAAACTCCCACAACTAGAAGAAGAGTGTATAAATAGAGTAGCAAAGGGGCTAATAGTTGGTCGAAATCACACAACATGATATAGTAGGCACCTAAAAGATAGTCTTTAAAAACTTGATTATTTCAAGGTTCTTTTAAGAATGTTGCCTTCCTAGGATCCATGGTTCTTCCATTTTGCAAATTCTTGGTGTAAGAAGACAATTAATAAAGTATTCATTTTCCAACACATTTTGTGGGGGAGAGGAAATCACAGCATCATGTGCCACCTTATTTAAGATCATTTTGCTCTAGCTTATACCGAAGAGTATTACATTGGTTCTTGGTCCAACGGTCCTTGCATGTATGTTATTCCATAACCCATGTTCTGTTGTTGCTTGTTCTGAGGATCAATATTAACAATCTCCTGTTTTGTGTCACTAGGAGCATTTTAAAAACCCTGCATCTACAACGCTTACTCTGACCAAGTGGCAGAAATTTGCGTCCAACTTGATGGTACGTCAATTTCTGTTATGTTGCTTCATCTCTTTTTTCCTTTTGGTGGTGGGGTAGTGGCTTTTGGTGTTTTTTTTTTTTTTTAATTTGACAACTTTTCCCTGCATGTTTAATTTATTCTTCTGTTCATTGGTTTGTTTCGAGTGTCATTTTGAGTGGTTAAATTTATAGGTTGTGCTGGATGCATTTGAAGCTCAACCATTGAGCGAAGACGATGGAAATGCAAATATTCTTGGGGAAGAAGAGACTGCTTTCAGCATTAAGTATTTGACAAGCAGTAAATTAATGGGCTTAGAGGTTTGTATTAGAAGAACAATCTTTCTTCTTGGTTTTGTAGAAATATTTTGTCATTATTGATAATTGGATAACTGCTCGTTATTATTTATGTTCTTCTTTCCTAATTACAGTTGAAGGATCCAAGTTTTCGTCGTCATATCCTTGTACAGTGCCTCATACTCTTCGACTATCTAAAGGTATGTTATAAAAGGTTGCATGTCATTATGTGCTTCTTGCTGTGTATCGGCATCATAAGCCTCGCTCCTTCATTTTGGGGTTGCTATGTCCAATGATGGATCCAAAGACTAATTGTAGATTTATGCGGATGTTGACCGTAAAAATAATTCCATGCGTGACAAAAATATTTAACATGCACGTGCGTCTAGTCATGCAATATGAAAAACATACCTATGTGTATGCAATCATGGAGCATATGCATGCATGCATGCATGAGAGAAGATAGAGGCAAGGGTTATCACACAATATAGAGACTCCCATGAGGCTCCAATTTGCTGTCTAAAGCAGCCCGATATGCCTCCAATATGTTGTCCAAAAGACTCCCTCAAGGCTCCAATTTGCTGTCCCAAAACAGCCCAATAAGCCTTTTAAACGGGCCTACTATACACCCGATATGCCCTTGAAAATGGGCCAAGAGGACTGCACAATAAGGCCCAAGCTGCAACCCAATATGTCCCAAATACAGCTTATACATGCAGCCCAATGGGTAGTCCAAAATGGGCCCAAGTATGTAGTTCAAAGTGACCCCAATATGCAGTCCAAGGGCCTCCAGAGAGTAAGGAAAGGACAGCCCAAAAACTGCAGCAAAAGAAAAATGGCAAGTGGTCCCCTTCTCCCTCTCTCCCTTTCTTTAAATATTAGGAGAGGGGGAAGAGAGGACCGGTGGGGGTCCCCTCTTGTTTTGGGACCCCCCACCGGTTCCCTCCAAGGGAGAAACGGGTTGGGGGAGGGTGGGGGTTCCTCTTCCCCCCCAACCGGCTCACCCCGCTGGTTCCCAACCGGTGGGGTACCCATCGGGCCTTCCTTTCTCCACCTCTTTAACATCTCTCTCACTCTCTCTCTCTCATTTTTGTTCGCGGTGGCACCCCCCACCGGTTAAGGCCCTTGGGCCCTATAAATGGGGCCCTCAAAGGGAAGGTGAAAGGTCATGCCTACTTGGCACAAAAATTCTTAGGAGAAGTGCTGCCAGTTTGAAGCCTACGAACTGTGTGCTTTGCACAAGTTCAAGCGCGTCGGAGGAGGTTTCATTTTTTAGTTTTCTTCCTAAGGTTCTCTTAGGGGAAGCTTTGCTGAAATTTTATTATAAAATCGTCTTTCATAAGACGACATTCTACTGAAATTTTAAATAAAATATTAGTGTGCTTATTGTGCCAACTACTTGTGTGTATGTATGTTGCATGTGCATATGATTGAACTTATATCTAAGTAGTACTTTTACTAATATGATTAAGTTTATACTTAAATAACAAAACACATACTTAAAACTTGAATAGCACCTAAGTGCCCTTGGCTTCACCCCTACACATGGCTAAGTCTAAGTCAATAGTTAAGACTTAATTAACCATATATACACTGAATAACATACCTAAGTGTAAAATGACCAAAATGCCCACCGCCCATAGATAATTAATAAATCAGTAAAAACTAGTAAAAAATAAGTAAAAATAGAAAGAAAATAAAGAGAAAATGTAAAAAAACCCCAACATGACTTAAACACCCTTCTCGTGATTAAAAAAAAATCTGAAAAAATTACAGAAAAATCTTAAAAAAATGTAAAACCATCCAGCATACCTTAAATATCCCTAAAACCCTAAAGATGAGTAAAATTACAAAAATACCCCTAATACACAAAGATCATTAAAAATTCTAAAAATATCAAATCACTTGAAATATGATGAATACTCATAAAATCTATTTCAATCTAAAATTACCAAAATACCCGTACAATCCAAACACACTTAAGTGATGCGGGACAACAAGGGGGGGGGGGGGGAAGCCGAAGAAGGAAAGAAGAGAGGGGTTGGAGAAGAAGAAGGCTAGGGCTTCACGCCCTCACACGGGTTCCCGTCCCGTCTCGGGAGAAAACGCCTCAGACGACTGCTCATTTCAATTCAAAATTCTTCTTCAATGCCTCCCAAAGGAGTTACAAGACAATAAATAGAGACTCCCCAAAGAAACCCTAACATTAAAGACCAAAATACCCCTTATTCAAAATAAAAGGAATAAAACAGGGCTAAATCTTTACAAAAAGAAAATACATCAATTGGACCTCTAATGGGCCAAACAAAATATAAAATGGGCCCCGAAATCCATTCAGCAGCCTCTGAATAACCATCATTCTCCTCATATTCGAAAAAATTCGTCCTCGAATTTTAAAGTGAGCCAGAATAAGTATGCGGACGACTGGATCATCAGTAGGAGTCTTCAAGCAGAGGATCATCTCGAGAACCACAAACCGGTCTGCTACATGTGAATCATAAAAGTCCTGCCAAACTATGTCCATTGAAGACGATAACAAATCATACGTGCGATCATGTAGGGTAGCTATCATTACACTCTCAGTAAGTGTTGGACGAGGCTTTGATTGAGCAAAAACATCCTCAGTAATAAGATATAAGCCTGTTTCAACAAATAATTCTTGATCCCATGAGACAATATGAACTAAGTATCAAGTAGACCGTAGCTAAACACATTATCAGAGATACGATTCAATCCTGACCGTCTAAACAAAGCATGATCCCAACTGTCAACCATATATCTGACATCAACCTCGAACACTGTATCAACGGTCATATGTAGTCCTGATGCCATGAACAAGTCGTGATCCCAACCAGAAACAGGTGATGATATCACTTTAGGGAAACACGCTAAATACATTTGTTGAAGATTCTCTCGATCCTGATAAGTGGCATTGAGAATACGAAAGGATGCCTGGTACCCCTCAGGTCGTATAAGACAATCCCGCCTAGTGGGATCAATCACAACTTGTCGCTCGTCCATCCATTCACTACCCAAATTGATATTTGAACCATGTGGTATAATCTTGCACCATGCATCATCATAATACCTGACGGTTCGGGAAGTGCTTTTGCTCCTTAAGAGATGGAAAAACGGCACATAGACTCGGTCTCCGGAGACAATTACGTAATCTGTTTGGGAGATAGAATCCACAATAGATTGTGAAATAGAATTGCCGAACGGAATTGCATCGAGATACATCCGAGCTTGCGTGGAATTAGGTAGATTCACCTCAAAGCTAAAATCTATGGTGAGGAAACGTACCTAAGATTTCGAATTGTAAGAACAAATCGGTTCTACAAGAGCAGGTGGCACGTAGAACAAAGCACCATAGGCTGAGACAACGCTGGACGAGGTCCGCCTCGCTGCAAGGATGCCAAAGGTACGATCGGCGCAAGAATCAGAGCTCAAATCACCAACCTCGGTATACGTGCAAAAGTGACACGCAAAACAGGTAAAGCGGACATTGGCTGCTGCGAAATTAGTGCACCGGGAGGTTGACACGCAAATCGGAGCACGGACGAGATTGTGGCGTTGGCGATGCATTAAAATCTCTTGTTGCACCATCGGGTACACTGCACTGGACCAGTTCTGGACTGGCTGGGACCTGATCGAACGCTGGCTCGGACCAGGATTGAACCAGATGGCTTGGACCACCTTGATTTCTTAAGACCTGGTCAGGTCGGTAACAACTTAACCCTGGGCTCTTCTTAAGGGAGAATGGCTCAGACTAGGCCTTGATTGGGTTCGAACCCAGGTCCGATCAGCCTGGTTGACCTGGCTTGACCAGGTTCTCTTCTTTAAAGGGCATGTGTCCTTCCTCCTTTCTTATTTCCTCTTCAACCCTAACAGGGAGATAGAGAGGGAGATAGCACGAGGGAGAGGCGATGGCGGCAGAGGGCTGGGCCGGCGGATCGGGCGGCGCCGGCGACGGTGCCGACGGCGGGGCCAGACGACTGATTTGGAGTCTTCTTCTCCTCCCCGAGGGCCACTGGTAGCCCTAGTTGAAGAGGGATCAAAGAGTGGCAGGAGCGGGTCGCATCGACAGTGGCAACGGTGCCGGCGGGGGCCAGCGACGACAACGGCGGCGCCGACGGCACCGGCTGGTGCTGGCAGCAGTAACGATGCTGCCCGCAGTTGCCGCTGGTGGCGTCTGCAGCTGAGGCAGATGGCGGCTTCGATGGCGCCGGTGGCGCTGATCGACGGCGGCGGTGGCTCCAACTCCGACTCCGAATCCGACTGCTCCTGTTGCTGTCGGTGAGGCCTTGTCATTGAGCTGTTGTCCGCGGTTTCTCGCGCGGCTTCGGGGTCACCTGTGGTCGGGGAGATCTACGGAGGGTGGGGGTAGGTGACGGGGTCCCAGCAGTATTGGAGGATGACGGCGGAGGCTCCAGTGGAGCCATGCAACGGCGACATCAACCCCAGGTAAGTCACCGCCCTCCTCTCCTTCTTCTACTGCTGCAAACCAAACCGAAGGAAAGGAACTGGAAGGGGACGGAGAGGAGAGAGACGAAGGGAGGGTTTTCACAGGACTGGGTCATTAAAAGCCTTGCTCTGATACCAAATTGATGCGGGACAGCAAGGGGGGGAAGCCGAAGAAGGAAAGAAGAGAGGGGTTGGAGAAGAAGAAGGTTAGTCCTTCACGTCCTCACACAAGTTCCCGTCCCGTCTCGGGAGAAAACGCCTCAGACGGCTGCTCATTTCAATTCAAAATTCTTCTTCAATGCCTCCCAAAGGAGGGTTACAAGACAATAAATAGAGATTCCCCAAAGAAACCCTAACACTAAAGACCAAAATACTCCTTATTCAAAATAAAAGGAATAAAATAGGGCTAAATCTTTACAAAAAGAAAATACATCAATTTGGCCTTTAATGGGCCAAACAAAATATAAAATGGGCCTCGAAATCCGTTCAACAGCCTCTGAATTCCCATCATTAAGCCTTGTAAGGTTTTGGAACTTCATCAAACCCTTAAAACTCATCTCACACATCAAAATGACCATAATGCCCCTATAACCTTCAACTTGGCATAATTACGAAAATACCCTTATAAGTCCAAAACACTTGTAATCAATCCTAAAACATTAGGGGTCAATTATGAAGCATTCGGGGCCGACCCTAATAAGTGGAAATTAATCCTAATAACTTGGAATCAATCCAAACGCCTATGAATCAATCCTAATAGCCTGGAACAAATCTAAATACCTTAAAAGCTCGGGAGAGGGCAAGGACTTAACCTAAAAGCTACTTTCATGCGTATGCACATCGTGTGGTAGTATAGCTTGTTTAAAGGGCATCATTCGGACAGTTAATCAAAGGTTGTCGAGCGGTCGCTTGATGTAATTAACATTGACCGAGGTCAATAGAAAGAGGTCATATACTCGGATCTTCTCCTGATCCGAAGTCCCAGACTCCCTGAGGGCTAATCCCGAGCTCTCATAGTCCAAGAAACAAAATAAATAAAACCGGCCTATGTATTTTTCCAAATCAAACAAAACGAAAATAAAATAAAAAAGAATGTTTTTGGGAGAGATTACTAGGCCCAGGTCCAAACAGCGGACTGGATTGGTTGTTTTGAAACCTATTTATATTGATTGAAGCATCTGTAGTTTCGAAACACCTTTTTCCATGCTATTTCCTTTTTGCCATTCATCATTTACAATTTCCATAGAGGGGAAGGATGGTGGTAACACAATCATTAAAAATAACAATACATGTATATATAAGAGGAGTTGGGTGAGACATTAAACAAACCAGTATGTTTATCGATTTTTTTTTCTTTTTCTTTTTTTGTTGGGGGGGTGTGTTGAACAAAACAGGCAGGAGGCTGATAATCTTCCCAACTATGGCTCTTGCGGTTCTAACTTCATGGTGCCTTCCTACAGTAAAATTTTAATGTCTAAAGATGAGGAGGAAGAACAGTTCGGAAGTAGAGGATGGCAACCGTGAAAAACCAAGTGAAGGAAATGTTGGAAGATGGATGAATGGTCTGGTAATGGGGAAAGAGTTCTCAGTTCTTAGTGATCTCGCTGACCAGGAAGGGTAATAGCATCTGCTACTACTCTAGTAACCTAGATGCAGAAGGAAGAATGGAGGGGAATGGAAGTAAGTCAGAGGTAGGATTTGAGATTGATAGACATTGGTTAAGAGTAGGGGTGCAAACAAGCCGAGTCGAGCTGAGTTGTACTCTGTTCAGACTCAACTCGTTAATTTTGTATTGAGCTCATATTTGGCTTGATACTCGACGAGTATCTATGTATGGTGTTCAGCTCATCTAGATTAAGTGTTTGAGTGTTGAGCTTAACTTGACAAGCAGCTTGAATACATAAACGAGCTTGAATTCGAGCTGAACTTAACAAGACAGTTAAGAGGGAAACACTGAATGTTGACAAAGAATCAACCAAAAGAGCAGTGAAAGAAGGATATCATTCAGGTTGTGGCAAAACATCAGTAGGTTGTTCTTTTTCCAGTGAAATGTGAGACTGCCAGTGACAGGAACTTCTCCGTCAGGTGTTTGGACCGTGAGCATTGGACTAGAGAATGCAAGAATGTTTGTCAGATGCTTGCAATTTAAGGGGTTTGGCCATAGGAGGGAGACCACATAATGAGGATAGAAGGTACTAGAAGGAGAAGTTTGAAAAGACAAGGTAATTGAAGAGGGGGTTATGGGTTAAGATGGGATACATAAGAGGAAGGCTGGATGGACATTCTGAAGATGCCTTGATCTCCTTTATTGATGGAAGGAAAATTGGATCTCAAAGTCTGTGGGATGGTTACAACACCAGGTAAAGAGGAGGATGAGGAGAAGATAGCGGAAGAATACCTGGTGAAAGCTTGGGGCAAGATGAATTGGAGAGCTGGACCATTGCCTTTCCGATATGGTTTCCTAATCATATATTGGCATTATATTCTCTTTCTAGTCCATGTGTGCATAGAGGGAGACAATCTCTCTAGAAGTCATGGTCAAAGAAGGCAGACCTCAAAAGATAAGATCCTTTAATGTATTATGTACCCAATAAAACCGTATGGGGTGTTTGGTTGCTTTACAAGTTTCTATATAGTTTCATGACAAAAAGTTATAACCATAGAAGACTCATGATAATTTTTAAATTATAAAACATCTGATGATCATGTTTGATAAATATATCATCATCATTATCATCAAAGTCTTATCCTAACTAATTGGGGCCGGCTAAATCTTGTCTCACCATCTTAATTTATCCAGTGCCAAATTAGAAGTAACATGTAGAAATGCCAAGTATTTTCTAACTACATCCAGCTACCTCATATTATGTCTTCCTTGGTGTCTTCTACTCTCCTCCACTGTATTTCATCACACTTCTTAACTGGTGTTAAACTTGGGCGACGATGTATATGACTAAACCATCGCAGCCTATTCTCCCTAAGCTTAATGTCAATGGGAGCTATCTCTAAATTCTTACGTATATATTCATTCCTAATTTTATATTTTCTAGTTTTCATCCACCTCAACATCATCATTTTAGCAACACAATTTTTGTACATGATCCTTTCTTATAGCCCAACACTTAGAACCATATAACACAGTAGATCTTACAGTTGTCCTATAAAATTTATCTTTGAGTTTTAAGGAGACCTGTCGATCACAAAAGACTCTATATGCACTTTTCCACTTCAGGGAACTTCCCTTGACTCTGTGAGTGACATCTTCCTAGATCTCTCTATTATCTTGAATAATACATCCTAAATATCGAAAGTTGTTATTTTTTAGAATAACTTGATCCTCGATAGTAACTAAATTTACTTGGTCAACCTCTTTATTACTGAAATTACATTTCATATATTCTGTCTTAGTTCGACTAATCTTAAAGCCTTTAGATTCCAAAACGGATCTCCATTGTTCTTTTTTATCATTCAAACTCTTAACATCCTCATCAACTAGAACAATATCATTTGCAAATAGTCTTCTGATGTCTCTCCAGCAATAGTCCTCGTGCTCGTAGAAGTCCTCTTATACATATTTCTAGTCACATGAATATATCCTTTAGATACTCTCTTCTTCTCTAAAGTCCACCAAATTAGTTCCCTAGATATACAATCGTAAGATTTTTCTGAATCAATAAAAATCATGTATAAATCTTTCCTCATCTCTCTATATTTCTCCATCAATTATCTTGATAGGAAAATAGCTTCCGTAGTAGACCTACTAGATATGAACCCAAATTCATTTTCTGAAACATTAGTAACACCCCTAAGACGCTTCTTTAGTACTCTCTCCCAAAGTTTTATAGTATGATTCATAAGTTTAATTCCACAGTAATTATTGCAATAAAGAATGGAATCATAATATTTCTTCTCCAGTCATTTGGCATTTTTCTCTTTTCTAAAATCTTATTGAAAAGTTTAGTAAGCCACTTAATACTTATGCTACCTACACTTTTTAAAACTTCAATAAGTATTTCATCTAGTTCAAGGGTTTTACCCACTCTCATCCTTTTTAGAGCCCTTCGACTATTGAAGCTCTAATATGTCGAATAGAATAATTATCAATGTCCACTAAATTCATTGGTTCCTTCACGAGGGTAACCTTTGAATTAATCCCCATTTAACAATTTTTCAAAATAAGTACTCCATCTCTCTTTAATCTTGCAATCCTTCACTAGAACCTACCATCCTTGCTCTTAATACATCTAATATGATTAAAATTCTTACTCCTTTTGTCTCTTAGTTTAGCAAGCTTATATATGTCTTTTCACCCTCTTGGGTTTCCAACTTATGATATAATTCCTCATAAGCCTTTAACTTAGTTTTACTAATTATTTTCTTAGTATTGTTTGTAATCTTTGAAGGTTTGATTATTTTTACTCATTTGCCGTGTTTAAATCATTCTTTTTTATGGTTAATAGATTTTTGAATTTGATTATCCCAGCATCATGTCTCTTTTCTAAAAATTCTTTTACTTCTAGATTCACTTAAGATTTCTTTTGTTACTCTATTTATACAAGTGGCCATTCTATTCGATGTTATGTTAGTTTCTCTCTCATAATCTTATATATTTTCCTTTAATAGACACTTTTTAAAGACATCTAAATTCTCTCCTTTTAAATTCTACCATTTAATTTTTGGGCAGCTATTCAGTACACCTTTTTTCTTTAAATTTTAGATGTAAACATCCATTACTAAAATCATATGTTGAGGGGCTAGACTCTCCTCGGGAATGACTTTACAATCTTTATATAATGATCGATCAACTTTTTTAATAAGAAAAAAATCTATTTGACTTTTACGCGTGCTACTTTTATAAGTTATTAAATGTTTGTCTCTATTTTTAAAGTAAGTATTTGTAATTATTAAATCATATGCAAAATAGCAAAGTTAAGAATGGTCCCACCCATACCATTTCTATCACCAAAGCCAAAGCCTTCATGGGCCCTCTGATAATCACTATTATCCTTTCCTATATGGTTATTTAAATTTCTCCCAACAAAAGTCCTTTCACCATTAGAGATATCCTGAATTATCTTATCAAAATCCTTTCAGAATTCTTTCTTAATACTCTCTTCTAATCCTACTTAAGGTGCATAAGCACTAATTATATTTAAAAAAATTTCACCTACTACAAATTTAACTGATACGAGTCTATCTCCCTCCCTTCTAAATTCTACAACTTTGTCTTTAAACTATTTATCTATGATAATAGTTATACTATTTCTATTATTACTCTTACCTACATACCAAAGTTTGAAATCTTCAAGTTCTTTAGCTTTAGAACCCTTCCATTTAATTTCCTGTGAACAAGTTATGTGGATCCTCCTAAGTCTAACTAATTCTAAGTTTTTATCGACTAAGGTTCTTAGCTAAACGAATTTTATTCTTATTCTTATGGACTAACGTTTTTACTCATGTTCGTCCAATGCACAAGAATTCTTGCTTATTTGCCACTGCAATCGGACGCCATTAGAGCGCGTGGGGAATATCCTAACAGTCCCTTGCTCACTTCTTATTACACTTGGGGCCGATGTAGCGCGGTGCTTCCAAGTTCCAAGGATCGCCCTAGCAGCGTCTTGCTCTCTTCTCATTACACCTAGGGGCCGATGTAACGTGTCGCTTCCAAGGAATGCTCTAGCACTAACGCAAAATATTAGTGTAGGATTCATGATTGTGTTGTAACAAATTTTATTAAGTGCTTGCTGTCAACCTAATGCACACCTTTCTCCTTTCTCAACTGGGCTAGGATTGGCCATGGCAGAGTTTGGTAAAAATATGATAATTTTTAAAAATTACAATGAACTGTTTGGTAGTACTTTTAAATTAAATAATATAATCTTCAAGTGCTTCCCAAACATTCCAAACACATTTGGAAAGCATATTTATGTTTCAGAAACCATTGGATATTTATATGTCATTCAACAGTTTTGAATCCCAAGTTTTCTACAAAACCTGCTACCACTCATACGTATTGATGAACAACTACAAAAATAAAACATAATTGTTTCTATCAAATACACAACATAAAATGTCCTTGGGATATCTTACTATAAGAAAAGTTGAACAAATACAGTAGAAGAGTATCTGAGCCACACTTGGTTGTAAAAGAGGAAATTAGTCAATATCAGCTAGAGTCAGACAATGCCCTGGTTGGTAAAAATACAGAAAAACATTTTACTCTGGTTTTTAGTAATAAAAGAACTATTCAAACCCAAAGATAAATTAGGACGATCATACCTTGGCTGTATGATTCATATTGGACAAAACATTTAAACATGATATGTTTAAATGTTCAGGTACACAAAACAACAAACAGGCGGCAGGCAGTGCACCAAAATCACAAAACAACACAACCATCACCAACCTCTTGTGGCTGCACGGGACGAACAAGCAAGCATGCCCCTTTCATTCGATCGACCAATTCCCCAACTACCACCTAGAGAAGAGCTTTAGCAGGGCGAGATGGAGATGGAGCCCAAAACAACTTCGCCGGGCAGGGAGGATCAACCAGCAAAGCTGTGATAGCTGGGTAGCAGATGCAAACGCAACGGTTGGCTTGGCCTCCACCCAAGCCTACAACCATGCTGGACTGTTCCTCGATCACCATGGAGGATGCTATTGCCCAACTCTGCTCAACACCGACATGTAATCGGAGATGGAGATGAAGAGAAGCTGTCAGCGGTGAAGGAACAGGTTTTGAGAGGGGAAACTCTCTGCTCTCTCATCAGCCCACTCTCGGATGCCGCTAAAGCGCGCCGCTTCCCTGCCGCTGGGGGGTGTCAACTTCTAGGGCAGAAAGGATGACACCTGGTACGGCATACAGCTGCGGGTGGAGGAGGGGAAGGGGCTTTTTGACGGCAAGAAGGAGGAGCATCACTACCAGCAGCGACAAGAGCTCCAGGTGGGAGGGCTCAAGGATGAGAGAGAGCTGGAGGAGTTCATCGGGAGTTGTCGACTGCAAGTTCGCATGATAAGAAAAAAAGAGAGGGGTCTACCTCTTTTTTTTTGGGTCATGTTTTAGTGAAGGGGTACTCTTTCAAAATATATTTTGATCAAGATTGCCAAACGCTCATTCTTAGTCACTTTCATTATAAAAATATGTTTTTATAAATAAAAAAACTCGACAACCAAACACCCCATTAGGTGAGTTTGGTACAAAGTTGAGCTAGGCAAGGCTTCTAGAGCAAAATAGTCTCTAAACTGGTGCTTGAGGAGGAAATAATCCAGCCCTTTAACCAAAGTTGAACAAGATAAATAAAAGAGGCTTAAATGATCTGGCCAAATCAGATGTGATGGATAATTGGACTGATCTTTTAAATTGTTAAACTGGTCTACAGAAATAACTAATATCCCTAGACCACACACACATGAAAATTGCTTGAACTGTTTTGCCCAAAGCAAGGAAAAAGACCACTAGGCCCAGGCTAGCTGGGGCAAACTTGTGCGAGACAAAGTGCTATGTATCTGCATTTCTGCAGTTTCAAGTTAAACGTGATTAGGAATCAGATTACCCAATTTCACAGGTCCGAATAGGGATCCTTCTCCCAATCTTCTTCTCCACCCAAAACTATCAAAGAAGGAAACCCTAGCCACAGAAGAGAGGAAAGGTAGGGTGGAGGGATAGGATCCAGCGGCTGTCCACAAGGGCAGTGATGCCAGATGACATGAGGAAGAGAAAGTCAATGACGGCAGCAGCAGAAGCAGAGAGTGGTCAAGGAAGACGATGGCACTGGTGATGGCTTCCGACTGCAGTAACTGTAGTCAGTGATGATGAGGAAGACATCGCATAAAGGTATCAAATCCCAGCAAGGAGAGCAGCAGTGAGCAAAGGTGAATATGCGGCAGTGGCTGCAATGGTAACTGCAG
This sequence comes from Zantedeschia hybrid cultivar, assembly GCA_030544215.1. Taxonomy (NCBI): domain Eukaryota; kingdom Viridiplantae; phylum Streptophyta; class Magnoliopsida; order Alismatales; family Araceae; genus Zantedeschia; species Zantedeschia hybrid cultivar. The sequence goes on along the minus strand of JARZZO010000002.1, from coordinate 15,559,617 downwards.
AATGCGTGATTGTGGGGACAAATTTGATGATAAAACTAGGGGTCCAGTGAGTGCATCTTGCTGCAGACTATGACAATGATGCTGGCAGAAATGGACCCATGACATCAAACAAATAGCAGGTGGTGGAAAAAATATGCAGATGCTTTGAAAACAGGGGACGACAATAGCTGCATCACATCGACAAAAGAAACTGACAGTGGCAGGGGTGACGGCAAAAATCGATGGTGAAATTGGCAAGGCCGATGCAAGAGTGCTCCAAATGTGACGGTGTCATGGGGGGGATGTGACATTGAGAAGGGCAGCAGCCGAAAGACTTAATGATACAAGGTGAGCTTCAAATGCGACAAAGTGAAGAATGACACACGGGAAACTCAGACTTGGAGAGAAGTTCAACCATTGCTACGAGAAGGGAGCATGGACAACAGCAAGGGAAAAGACTGGGAGAGTTTGAAGCAACAAGAAGGGGATATTGCAAGGGAACTGAAAGCATTCTACACTATGTTAAGATCGATGGCTCTAATACCATGTTGAGAAACATTGTAGGGAAAATATGAAAGCTAACTTATTGAACATGAGGATATGTATGTATACATGTGTGCACCGAAACACAACTAAGTAATCCTAGTAGAATTAGAACTAGAACTATAATCCTAATCCAAGTGGGAGTCATAATCCTAATCTAAGTAATGACTTTTATACTATGTGCACACTGAACACTTATAATTGGAGCAGTTCATTTTGGGCATTTATGCATATAGTTGGAGGAGGGAGGGTCAATCTGTTGTAACCAACTTCTCCTTTGTTTTGTGTTTTGACTTGTGAAAGCAGAACGCTCTTACTGGTTTTTACTACCTTTGTTTAGTTGATTGAAATTCATTGTACAACCACAATCTTTTCTCGGAAAAAGAAAACAAAAACAAGATTCGACTATAAGAAATCAGTATATTGATGCAAATGTTAATTCTGAGATTAATATACGAAGGATGAAATGGAAACTAATATCCCGGTTATTTTGACTGGATGAGTGGCGCATTGATACCTTATAGTTGTTTTGGTAGATTCCATGAAAGATAACTACAATCCCTCGATCTTCCCCTGAAATCACACCTCAGGTAGATGATTGATGTTGACTTTATTTGTTGTGTTTTGTGCAGGCACCAGGTAAAAATGACAAGGATGGTCCCTCAGAAAGCTTGGTAAGAATTTGTAGTGATTAAAAATGGCGGTTGTCTTGGCTTCACTTGTGAGTTTATTATGAATTTTCCATATTTATGATGTACGCATCATTTACTATTAATGTTATGACATGTCTATTGGTTTATATTTGATGCTGATATCGTTATTTGATGTCACAAAATTTCTGAGACCCTTTTGTTCTTATGCTGTTTCTATGACTGGTCCCATTAACATGCTGAGATGCTGTGAACATGTTTAGTACGTGTGTGGAAGTAGACCATATGCTTTGTCCATGGCCTAGTCATGTGGTACAATAACGAAGTTTACTTCTGTTGTCAGTCGTGTTCTAATTTACTGCCACTGAGAGATGCTAGTGCAACTCCAGCTTATCTTTTCGTCAATGCTGTAACTGTTATCCTTAAGTAGAAACATGTGTTCACTTAACTTTTTATGGGACTGTAAATTTGTGGTTTCTAGACCAGCATACCCACTTCCAAATACAAAGGCCAATACACATGCTGTGTAGTTTAACAGATCACTTTTCCGTTTGCACTAAGTTAACTCCCTCCAGGAGTGTCACTACATATTATGAATGTAATGTGCATTTTGTTTGTTTGTGTGTGCGTGTATGTGTGTGCTAAGGGAGGGGAGGCATTTTTTTGTTTCTGTTTGCCATTTGTTATTCTCCTTTGTTTTTTTTTTTCCAAAGGCAGCAAAAGCCACTTTCATTCACTGATAATAACAAAAAATTTACAGGGACAGAAAAATAAAAAAACTCAGTAAATGTCTACCAAGATAGTAGACATTACAGAATCCTTAGAGATCACAAAAAAAGAAAACCCCAGTAAGAGTACATCACTACTTCACAGACAAACCCCTCAGATAAAAACAGATTTCCATTGTACAATTTTCGAAATAATGATAGAGTATGAAATCTTGTCCCCATGTCTTCTGAAATTTCATTCTTGTATGTAATAAATACAGTTCCCAATAATTCCTACTGGATAAGAAAACTGGTTGTAAAATCTTGGAATTCCTCTCCCTCCAGATGGCCCATGGCATAGCTGATAGCAGAGATTCCCACAAATGTATTTCCTGTTGATATGGACACTTCCAGTTAGAAAATAGGCTGCCAACCGAATCTAAAACAGCCTTGATTTCTACCCAGAATTTTGAAAAAAGCCTTCCAAATAGCATCCACAATATCACAGTTAATAAAAAGATGTTCCACAGTCTCTACAAACATCCCATAGAATGTACAATGTCTTTTGTCTGGGGTTAAAAACCTGAGTTTGTCCCCCGTAGGTAATCTTTATAGGAAGGAGTTTGTTCTAAACCTGAGAAGCCCAGCTGACCTTGACTCCTCATGAGTTAATACACTTAGTTGCAGAACTAATAGAAAACATGCCTTTTAGATCCCATTTCCAACACTTGATATCTTTCCTTTTATTTAGTCTTTGGAAACCTTGAAGTAGCTGGTTGAGCTGAAGGAACTCCCTCTCTTCTTCAAGAAGGAAGTTTCTAGAGAACTTAAAGTCCCAAAAACTCCCTTGAGGTGAAGAAATATGGATCTCACTGATGCTTAAATTCTTGTTAGCTGAAATGTTGTACAGATTAGGAAATCTATCCTTAAGTGCTCCTCCTTCCTTTCAAGCATCTTCCCAGAATTTTACACTTTGACCATTACCCACAGTTATAGAAGTAGAACAATTATAAAAATTCAGATTATGTAAAATATTCTTCCACACATTTAACACAGTACCTCTGAGCTGAAAGTTGCCAATCCGTACTTCATTTTGGGCAAAATATTTACTCCGGATAATTCTTGCCCATATGGATTGATCATCCCTTTCTACCCTCCACATCTATTTTACCAAAAAAGCTTTATTGATGTTCTTAATTGATGCTAAACCTGCTCCCCCTTCCCCTGTACTTCTGCATACATGTTTCCATCCTATATGATGACCTCCCTTCACTTCAGGATTTTTACCTTTCCGAAAGAAAGTTACTCTAATTGCTTCCAATTTCTTGCAAAGTATTTTAGGATTAGCAAAAATGGATAGATAGTAAATAGCCAAGGTAGAGAGCACTGATTTAGATAAAATCCATCTCCTCCCTGCTGAAAGAAGGGATCCTTTCCATCCTTGAAGCTTTAATTGAAACTTTCTGACCAAAGGATTTCAATTAGACTACTTAAGCTTCCTGTCAGATTGAGGTAGTCAAAGATATGTAATAGGGAAAGAAATGGATTGAACATTTATCAAATTTGATATAGCAGCCTTCTTCTCCTCTGGAACATTAATTCCCACTATTTCACTTTTTGATAAGTTAATTTTAAGCCTAGTTACAGCTTTAAGAATTTTCAGCAAGATCTTCAAATTAACAATCTTTTCTTCCTTTGTGGATGAAAATAAAATTGTGTCGTCCGCATATTGAAGATGAGAAACCTCATCTTCCATCTTTCTAACTTTGATACCCTCAATAATATGACATTCCCTTGCTCTATTCCACATGGTACTCATGACTTGGCCCACCATGGTGAAAAGAAGTGATGATAAAGGGTCACCTTGCGTCAGCCCATGCGAGCTACCAAAATAGTCATATGGAGCTTCATTGATTAGAATGGAGTATTTTGCTGTCCCCATGCAATTTGCTATCTAGTCTGACCATTTTCTTCTAAAACCCATCAGCTACATTACCGTAAACAAGCATTTACAATTCATTCTATCATAGGCCTTTTCAAAATCAATTTTACATACAACACATTCTTTATTCATATTCCTTTGATCATGTATGCGTTTATATGCTGTCATAAAATTATCAAGAATGTATATGCCCTGAATAAAAGCTGCTTGATTGGAGTCTATCACCTTTCCGATCACTTGCTTGAGTCTAATTGCCAAAGCCTTTGTGATGATATTGTAGCTTCCATTAAGTAAAATAATAGGCATGAAGTCACCTAACCCTTCTGTACTTTCCTTCTTTGGAATAAGAACTATATATATAGAATTTAGACATTTTATCTTCCAAGGCCTCCTTTCAAATTCTTTTACAGCTGCCATAATATCTACCTTAATGACTTCTCAAAAATGCTAGTAGAACCCCATTGAAAACCCATTTGGTCTTGGAGACTTATGAACATCCATATTGAAAACTGCAACCTTAATTTTCATTTCAGAAAAGGGTCTAATCAGGTTATCAGCCTCCTGCTCTGAAATCTGCTTGAACATATTAAATCTGATCCATGGTCTCCATTCCTCCTCTTCTTTGAACAATTCCTCAAAAAAATTAACTGCAACTGCTCCCTTTTCCTATTCCTCATGTATAGTTTGATTGTCAACCTTCAAATATTCTATCAAATTTCTCCTCTTGTTCCCACTTGCCATCGTATGGAAATAGGAACTATTTTTGTCTCCCTCCTTTAACCATAATTCTTTAGCTCTCCCACTTAATTTCTTCGCTTAGAGACCAATCAAGATATTGCTGCTTTTTTGTCTCCCACAGTAGAATATCTTCTTTAGATAACAAATCTTGATCAAACTTTGTTTGAAAATCTTCTATCTCTTTGAGCAATTCTTTGCGTACCCTAGCAATTCTCCTTTGTTATGTATTGATATATGGAAATTGGCAATACCATTTGTTACTCCTATTCATTCCCTTACAAGTATTATTTGCTTTCATTGTGGCACATGCATATCATCATGATGCTTATATTCTTTAACCTTTACTGAAAGATTTCATGGTTACGTTGGCTTGACAGAAAGAAGAAATTATAACCTGTGAAGAACGTGTAAAGAAGCTTTTTGAGCTGATTCCACCCAAAGGAAAGGAGTTTCTTCAAAGCATTGAGCACATTCTGGAACGAGAAAAAAATTGGGTGAGTCGATTTTTTTCCCCATTCAACTAAAAAATAAGTATACATTACCTATGAGGAGTAACATATTACATGCTGGATCAATTTTGCCTAACATGTTAGGTTTGGTGGAAACGAGATGGTTGTCCAGCATTTGAACAGCCTGTTATTGAAAGAAAATCAGGTCAAGATGGCATAAAAAAACGGTATAAATGCATCTATCACTTTATATTATTATTTTATCAAGATGTCATAAAAAAGGGCATAAATGCATTTATCAGTTTATATTCTCATTAATGCATTTATCAGTTTATATTCTCATTTTATCACATGTGATTGCTTTCACCAATAAGCTTTTTTATTTGTCTACATATGATTTTTTTGGGGAAATCCTTGGAATGTTCCTTATTATTCTTTTTGCTAAATGATTTGATGGTCATTATACGCATCTGTCATTTTTCTAGACCATTCTGGGCTCACCATGAGGTCTTTGCCTCGATAGTAGACACTGAACTCATTAATTATAGTTCCAGCATTGTGAAGCCATGAATCAAGAAATCAAACTTTGCCAGATCGGGGATTGGAGAAATTGAATTAAAATGGATTAAATAATAGCAAGTAGACTGAATTAACAGAATTTTGATAAGCTAAATTAATCTGAACTGAATTATATGATCAAATTATCTCTAATTGAGCTGAAATATCAAATCAAATGGACTGATCATACTGAACTGAACTAAAATAATCTGGAATTAATCCGATGAACTGTAATGAACTGAACTGAATTGAAATTAATCCAAATGGACTGTAATGAACGGAAATGAACTGAAATAATATTCTGAAGTGAATTATCAACTGAACAAACTGAACTGATCGAAGCAAACTAAACTGAAGTATCAAATAAATAGATCAAAATCTCTCAAAGTTTCAGAATTTCAAAATTTTAGAGTCTGAACAAAGAACTGAATTGAACTGAACCAGTCCTGATTTCACAAACATAACAAATTTCCAAAGGATCCCTAAGGATCATCAAACAGAATAAATTCAGGACTGTCAGATATATGTGCCAAATCAAATTAACCAAACATATCAAATTCCCGCAGACATGCATTCCAATTCTCCTAAGGCAACAAACAAATACCCAACACCTAGTCCAGTGCTAAGTCTTGGTGTCTACAGCATCGGGGAGTCTCATTTTCCTACTTTAGTAATACCAAGTCACATGCACAAAGGCACGCAAGGCAATCTGAGATTTTTAAACCTGTTGCCAGCAGGTTCCTGACCAACCACACGAATGCTTATATAGTTGGCCCACAAAACTCTTTAGAGAGAGCATTGTTTGATTCTTACTAGTCACATACATGCACATACTTCAGATTTTCAACGAACAAGGTATCGGAAATTAAAGAGCAAAGGCCTCCAACTTGAAGATCAGAACAGAGGTTACAAAGGAATATGAGACCATTCAAACTGGTAGGTCTAATTAGCTAGATCAGAAGAAATTTAGCAAAGAAACACAGAGAGCCAATCTGATTCGAATGCAGAAAATAATTTATGAACCAGAGCATAAATTTGAGAAGATTAATGTTCGGATTGAATTATACTTCAAAACCATTGATGTATTTACATATAAAACTATCTAAGAACCATCTCAAATTCACAACAGATCAGATCTATCAAATAAACATCCTCAGATCAGAGAAAATTGAGAAAAGTAGAATAGTTTCGAATGAATTCGATGCAAATGGAGCAGATTGATCTCAAGGATATTTTCAAAGTCATTAAAATAGCTATAGTTTTCTACAAATTAATCTTGCTTCAGGAGATCCACCTATCAATACGAATCCCCAAATCCTCCAGGCTCCTCCTCCAACAGAAGCAGCTCTCAGAAAATTTTCAACAAAATGGGATCTTAATGGTACTAAGGGTCTATTTATAGGCCTCTAAAATAACTCTAGGCATGCCCAAAACTTGAGCCAAGTCTCCCGTCAAAATCGAACCCCAAAAAGCTATTAATGCTGATTCCAAATTGGCCTCTAATTCTGCTGCAACACTACACACCAATGTTGACTTTTCTAACTAACTTTCACTACTAAGGCTAATGCCCTGACGAGGACACCTGCTATCCTAACTAGCAAATTTGCCCGCTCAGCTCATTTCTGACCTATTGCAATAATGGCTAAAAAGACACAATACCTAACTAACCATCTAGTGGCCATGCTACGAATTCGAATTCTAGTACCCCTAATATACAAATGGCCCAATTAATCACTTAACTAATCTTTTGATTTTAATATTAATATTAAATTTAAGTACTAATTTAGCAGGTCATAACAGTTCAACCTTAAAATACCCTGCAACTGTAAAAATTTATAAAAATCACAGAGAATTCTCAAAAAATGTAAAAACTACATAACACACCCTAAATGCGCTTAAAACCCTAAGAATGGTCAAAACTACTAAAATACCCTTAATGCGCCAAAAATCATTAAATACATAAAAAAATGTAGAATCACCTAAAATGCACTAAATATCCTTGAAACCCAAAACTTTTCACAAATGACAAAAGTTTTCTTCAACTCCATAGCACCTAAAATGGTTTAGAAACATATTCTAGGGTTTTAAGACTTACCCAATCTACTAAGACACATTCCAAACACTAAAATGACCTTAATACCCTTGTAACCTTCAACCCTGAAAAATTACCAAAACACCCTTTTGGGTCTAAGATATATGGAGTCAATGTAAAATCCCTTAAAAGTCTTCAAAATCCTCCAAAACCTATCCTAGACTAGGGAAAAGCTATGGAGCTCCATTCAAATCATGCTTTCATTAATGGACTTGCAAATTTCATATGGTTTTATTTAAATTATCATCAATGGTAGTAGTTAATCAAGGGTCTCTAATTATTTGATCGATGTAATTAACATTGACCAAGATCAGTAGGAAGAGGTCAACCTTATGGATCCACTTATCCAAAGTCTTAGATTCTTTGAGGACTCATCATAAGTTCTCAGAATCTGCGAAGATCACTAAAATAAGAAAAAAAAAAAAAGAGCAGCACGAGGGTTCGATCCCTTACGTCTCTCACAGCAGTTTATCGATACTGTCATATGTTATTTTATTAATAGACATGCACATATCTTAAGATGAACAAGAATGCCTGGAGAATTTGTTATAAGATGAACAAGAATGCCTGGAGAATTTGTTATAAGATGAACAAGAATGCCTGGAGAATTTGTTATCTTTGTTTTTGAAAAACATAGTTGTCTTGGATGCATGACTAGTGTCACTAGTCCTTGTTAATGAAACCGGTGCTTTGTCCCACCCTTTCTTCAAAGTGTAATAACTGAATAGTATCCAATTATTCAATATATGTACGTGGATATTCTATTGTGCATGTTGCACATAATAGTTGTAAGCATGTTACACAACAATTATGATCATTCTTTGTGCTCCAGTGGCCATCTTTCTGGCTTTGTAAGTTTAATTTTACATAAAATTTTCTAGCTTTGTAAGTTTGTTTTACATACATTATTATGAATTTCAAAGGATTGTATATTTTCTGTGACTCATATAAGATTACTGGTTCTTTTTTTAATGGAATTTTGCAGTGCATCATATTACATGTTTAATAAAATGCATACATTCTGCACTTGCACTTAGTTTTTGGTTTACAATTGTTGCATAGGAAACCAAGGTATCGTTTGGGAAATAAAGAGCTATCTCAGCTATGGAAGTGGGCGGATCAGAATCCAGTAAGTTACCTTTGTGGCATTTTCCTTGGATTTATCCATTGTCAACCTACTTGATAAGCATAATAACGGTGCCACTAGCATCATTATTATTGTCATGGGTTGCTGCTTCGTTGTAACAAGTTATTGCATAATAGCTATAGGTAAATGTCAAGTGTTTTTTTAAATATACCACGGCATTCAGTATTTCACTCACAATCATGACTGACAATGCAAGTGCACATTAATTTTAAAGCTTTATATAATCCTGGCAGCGTAGTGATAAACTTTGACTTGATGTAAAAAATGCAAAGTTATCTATTTTTCCGGGGCAACATGTGTTTTTTGTTTTCTTTTGGAAGGTGGCAAGAAAATGCCACAATTCATTAATAGGACACAAGATATAGACAGGAGAAAAGGAACACTCCCAGGGTTTGGCAGGGACAGCCCCCCTGCTCCAACAGGACCCCAGGCCCTTACAAGGGAGAATAAATGCACAATTCAAGGAAAGAGAACAGGTATAGATCTGCTTTATCAAGATAATAAAGCAGCTGAAAACAATTGCCAAGTCAAGATATCATAAGCTTCCATGAATGAGCCTTGAGTAACAGATCATGATTCTGATCCAACTGGAGTCCAGCTGCCCTTCTCCATTCTTCCACGAAGCATATAGTTCTTACCAGAATGGCAGAACATCATATATACTTCTAAATTCTTCACCAAATTTCCTTTTGTTTCTTGCAGACCACACAACCCATAGCATAGCAGGACAGAATAAGGATCATATTCCCCTGTGTGCCGGGTAAGGACATACCTTCATCCACCATTTGAGCAGTTCCAATACTGAAGAGTGTTCCACCCAAATAACCCCTAGCACTCTACAAAGAGTAATCCACTGCACTTTCATAATACCACAAGCCACAAAAAGATGGGTTTGGTCTTCCTCAAACAAGGCGCAGAATGGACACTTCGAATTCTGCATTTGAAACAGCTTCTTAATTCTCTTACCAGTGGGCAATCTGGTCCACGCAAGTTTTCATAAAAACAGGTTGATCTTCCTCGGGAGATATTTGTTCCACACAATATCCTTCCACCACACCCTACACCCGCCATCATCTAATAATCTCACCAGCGAACTTACTGAGAAGTGCCCATTCTTATTCCATCTCCACAACTTCTGTCCTCCTCTCCTTGAATCAATGAGACCTGCTGAATAATATTAAGGAGAGAAATTCCTCAAACTCAACATCTGTAGGAAATCTTCTAAAGATATTGTTCCACTGACCATTAATAACACTTAAGAAAACCTGAGCTACAGAAGAATCTGAGTTATTCACAATGTTGAATAAATTAGTGAGCCGTGTCTCTAATTTCTTATCCATCCACCACTTATCTTTCCAAAATCTAATTACCATTCCATTCCCTACTTTAAGCTCACAAGAGATTGAGAGCAGATCAGCAGTCTTGACTATATTCTTCCAAATAGATGACAAATAGTAACTTCTGGACGGCATCAGCTCCCATTTGCTAGAGTTCTTGAAATATTTTCCCTTCACCACTGAGGCCCATAGAGAATGAGACCTTTCCCCTAATAATCTCCACAGCCATGTTGCTAGCAGTGCCTTATTGAGAGTCTCAATACTAATAAGACCTGCACCACCTTGCTCCCTGCTTTTACAGACATTGCCCCATCTGATCAAATGCAGAGCTTCTTCTCTCTCATTCCTCCTGACCAGAAGAAAGTACACCTAACCGACTCAATGATTATTGCAACAGTCCTTGGAACCTTAAAGATAGACAAATAATAGTTGGCCAAAGAAGAGAGAACAGTTTTGGAGAGTATACACCTACCACCAGCTGAAAGTAATTTCCCCTTCCAACTTTCCAGTGCAATTTCAACAAGGCATCCCAGTCCCTTATCTAAGTGCACCATCAGTTAAGGGTAACCTTAGATACTTTATGGGAAAATTGGAACAAGTACAGTCCATATATGAGGCGACATCCTTCAACACTTAATCAGGCATATTTATACCCACCAATACTGATTTTTCATAGTTGATCCTGAGACCTGTGATGAGTTCCACAATGACCAGCCGCTTGTGTATGTTCAGTATGGAACTTCGCCTGCCAGAGGAAAATATGAGTGTGTCATCTGCAAACTGAAGATGATTTAAGTAGGGAGTGCTCTGTCCATGGCTGAACGCATTCAACTAATCCCAAGTGAGGTGCTCTGTTCCACAGTGAACTCGGAATCTGACCAATCAAGATAAAAATGAATGGTGATAAGGGGTCTCCCTACCTCAACCCCCTGGAGCTGCTGAAATAGCCACACGGCTCCCCATTAATCAAAATAGAACCTTGGTGAAGAAATACAATTCATGAGCCACTCAATCCATTGCGGCTTAAATCCCATGAGTTCCATTGTTCTTTAATAGATTGTCAGCTAACTCTAACAAAGGCCTTTTCAAAGTCAAGTTTCAGAAGAATCCCCTGCGTGTTCACAGTTCTCTGATAGTAGATGATTTCATATGCTGTTATGTAATTGTCCAAAATGTATCTCCCTTCCATAAAAGCCAATTGATTTTTGCCAACCAATATCTCCGTCACCCTTTTTAATCTAGAGGCCAAGACTTCTGTGATGATTTTGTAGCATCCATTCAGCAGACTTATATGTCTAAACTCAGTAACTTTTTCAGCCCCTTCTCTTTTAGGGACTAGAACAATACGAGTAGCATTGAAACATTTAATGCTAGCAGGATTCTCTTGGAATTTCAACACAACCTTCATCAACTCGTCCTTGATTCAATCCCAAAAGAACTGGTAGCAGCCCATAGAGAATCCATCCAGGCAAGGAGACCTGTTGGGGTCCATACTAAAAGCAGCCTCTTTCACTTCCTCCTCCTGAATGGCCTGCACAAATTTCCAGCTTCTATATCATCTAACTTGGGAAGAATTCCATCCTCCAACTCCGGTCTGTACACATTGTCTTCATTGAAAAGTTGTTCATAGAAATGAACAAAATTATCCTTGATTGCCTTATGGTTATCAATCAGCTCTTCATTCACAATAATATGTTCTATCCTCAATGCTCTTTTCTTTGCACTGGCCGCCGCACATTATCAATCAGCTTTTCATTCACAATAATATGTTCTATACCTCAGTGCTCTTTTCTTTGCACTGGCCACTGCATGGAACTAAGAAGTATTTTTATCTCCTTGAAGCCAATGGTCTTTTGATCTTTTGCTTCCGTTTAAGTTCTTCTTACAGCAACCATTCATTGTATTGCTTCTTATAATCTCTCAAAGCTAGCTCATCTTCAATCGACATAGGACCCTGCTCATTTCTCACTTCTAAATTCTTCAATATGACGAAGGAGCTCTTGCCTTCTCACAGAGGCTTCCGCAATGGTCTGCTTACTCATTGTTTAATACAGTTCCTGACCATGGTTGGTAGTATCAGCCGATACCGATACGTATCGGTATCGGCCTAGTCCGGTACGATACCTGTAAACAGGTATCGGCTGTTACCAGTCGATACTAGGCCGGTACTAGCCGGTACGTACGGGTATCGGTATCCTCTGATACCAGTACCGATATTGGTACTGCCATCCTTGTTCCTGACCCACTTAAGTTTAATGAGAAATGATGATGCTGCAAACTTATTTGATGGAGCCTCTACCCACCATTTCTTCACTAAATCCCTGAAACCTTCATGCATGTGCCATGCTAACTCATACTTGAAAAGCCTTTTGGTTTCTTCTCTTGATCACCAGTCAACAGTTACAATGGAATATGATCAGACACCACTCTGTTGAGACCTTTATTATCAGCAGAGGAAAGATCTTTAACCATTCTGTTGAAATAAGAGCTTTGTCGAGCCTGGATTGAGTGTTATTGCACTGAAAAGTGGACCATGTAAATGTTCTATTTGGGTTTCCAGATCAATCATATTGGTGTTCCCTTATCCACTGATCAAAGGACCACATCCCTCTATTCCATTTCTGATTTCCAATTCTTTCTCGGGGAAATCTGACACAATTAAAGTCCCCAATGATACACCAAGCTTCTTGGAACAACCATGCAGTCTACTCAATTCCTGTAGGAAATATTCCCTCTTTTGATCAATGTGAGGCCCATGGACAGATGTTAACACCCATTTGAGCTTGTCACACTGTAACGGCGCAGCTTTTACCGATCTCCGGTAGGTGTACAAGAGCAAAAATAAAATAATAAAGAACATAAGAGTAAAAGAATAATAGGCATATTATGTTCATCATACAACAAAAATACAAAAGAAATAAACAACATATCCCAAATAATTACATAAACTGGCCATTCCTAAAAGTTTTTCTTTTTTGAATTGGATCCATCTTTCCTTACTGCATCTTATGTTGCAAATTTCTGAAAAATATGTTAAATAACTTTTATGAGAACTCATAAATTGAGTTCTCAGTAGGGATCGTTTACATCCCTACTAATATCCTACACACACACACCAACTCGTTCACTCTTTCTTACCTATACATAAGGTGTTGTTTCTTATCTTGTTAGCAGTCACAAGCAACAGTTGGAAATTGAGCAGTAGATGTAATAAGATTTCAAGGCTTAATTTTATAAGGTAATCATTACTAAATTACAGGTTTCGTTCTTATATTGTTAATCTTTTGGATTTACCTAATAATATGTTCATAAATGTGTGTGACCTTTATGGAATAGCACATTGGACTAATAGGAAATGCACGTACCGTAAAAACAATGTGAATCCGAAGCGGAAACATTTAACAGGATACTAACAGTCTCACATTTTCATACGTTCATTCCTACATTCTTTCCTTTCAGTGGTATTTTATACTAGTATAGAAAATATAAAGATACTCACTGTCAGTCATTAACATAAGGTCTCGGGATCGAGTCGTTCATTCGTTAATCTTTCACCCGATCGGTCGTATTACTCATAGTCATAACCTGATCAGTCGTAAAGTTTATTAATCGTTCATAAGTTGTAAGTTCGTAGGGCGACTCATCCTTTCAACTAAAAGTGATAGGGATAACCATGAACTAACAGTCGTAATGGTGAATAGGTTGTTCCTCTGACGTACCTACTATCCTTCAGCCTACTCAACCCAGTAAGTCTCTGGAAACCTATTGAGGCGGCTGAAAAATGGTTAAGTTAGGTCTACAGTGTACCCACTTTCCCTCACTACAACGTCCATGTCCCAACGTATGAGCGCACTCAAGTAGGAACTATGTCCCCTGCCTTGCGAGGTCCCAAACCTGGACTATGGAATCGTAACTAAAGAAAGGATGCTATGTGCCTCGGCACGCATCGTTGCAGAGCTTTCCGTATGTTCCCTTATCCCCGGGAGATGTGCCGTTGTCCCACTAGTCATGATGTCACTTCTTTCTTTATAGAAGGAAAGACAAATCATCGTGGAAATCACCGGTCATACATTTCATAAAAATTCATTATCATTATAAAAAGCTTCCATGCCATGTTTCCATATTCATCATCATAATCGTGTTTCAATGTTATCGTCATAGAAGCTTCCGTGCCTCGTTCTGTTTCATCATCTTTATTCCCTTTAATGGGGTCATTATAGCCATGAAATTGTTCCATATGTCCTTATAATATATATATATATATATATATATATATATATATATATATATATATATAATGTGTGTGTGTGTGGTCATTTTACAGTATAACCTTAAACACATGTCAAGTCTTTTTCTTCATGAATCATCATAGAACCATTGTTTGTTATTATCATAAAGGTTCATCATCATGAAAGCTTCCTAGCCTTCATCTAACTTTCTTTCATAGGTTTCTTCTTTCTTAAGAAGTGCACTGGAGTGTGCCTTCCAATGTTCACATTCTTGTTCTCCTTGTCTTCCTCTCGGGGTTGTCATCTTGAGATCCTTTTTCATTTATCCTTACATCATGGCAAACATATAGGTATATTCATATAGGGTTTATCATGATTCGTCATATTCTTGCATTTTATATGCATATTCTAGTATACTTCCTAGTAAAACATCATATGTATCATAGGGAAAACCAGCTAAAACAACATGCAAGCATACATACATTGCACAAGGAGATGCAACTAAAATAAAGTCATTTCTTATGAATCTTAACCCCTTTATAAGTTTCCTCAAATCAGAAAATAATAGGCACAGTTTTCTCTTGTTTCTCATGCTTTAATATCCCTGAAATATTCAGCTTGGAGTATATCCCCTTAACTAGATTCTTAAGAATTTATTTTGCATCACCATCTGCATATTTGTCATTAACCATACACGCCATTATCAATGATTTTTTATAAAACTATATGCAGCACTACACAAAAGACCATGCATCTATTCATGCTACATCATACCTAATCATGAAGCTTTCTTTTCTTTACAAGTATCCTGACACAAATCTTTCTTCAATTCATAATTTTACCATATATTATAACTCTCAAAATCTGAAAATAAAAGGGATGATCAATAGGAAGTATCACCCTACCTTTTACCAAGAAGGCTGCCGCCAGCTGCTCCCCCCTTCTTCTTTCTCCCTTCCATTCTCTCTCTCTCTCTCTTTTTCTCCCCCCCCCCCTTATATAGAGGTGGGCAAGGGGGTGTGAGGCGGTGGGGGGAGGTCCCCCCCCTTATTGGGGGTGGTGCCCCCTTTTGGGCCTGCAGCAGGCCCATTGGCCCCTAGTTCACGGGCCCCTGTTTGGGCCTTTATTTTTGGCCCGATTAGGCCTGTAATTAGGGTCCATTTAGGCCCAATAAATGGGGTCCATTAACAGTCCATTAAGCCCAAATAGCTAAGTAGAGACTTTTGTATTAAACCCCCTTGTTTTTTTTTTTTATTAATTGCACATGTGCTCTCATTTCTCTACTAAATGATCGATAATGGTCCCTTTCGGCTTTTTAAGGCTACTTTTTGAACCTTATATAATTTCACTTAAGACCCTATAAAAATAGTTTATAGCATTATAATTTCTAAACTTTTAATAATTACGTTTATACTTTTTAGGAATTTATAAATATGCCCTTAAATTTTTGTGGGGTCTTACACACACTTACTAGAAAACGTCACTGAGATTGAAAACTCCCCCACATCACTGATACTGCCCTTAATATTCCTATGATTCCATAAAATCAGCTGACCTCCTTTGATCCCATCTGCTGGACAGATAGCAAAACAAGTTATGGAATCCCCCAATCTTCTCAAAAATTCCTATCCATACTACTCATCTTAGTCTCTTGTAGGCAAATACAGTCAATATGAAGAGAGTTCATATAGTCCTTGACAGCTCTTACCTTGAGATTACTGTTGAGGCCCCGAACATTCCACAACATTACTTTCATGACTGGCTAATAGAACTCACCACCATCTTCCCTTTCTTCCCCCTTAGGCTGTCAATGACTTCATTGCCTCTAACGAATTCTGCTTCTCTCTTGCCAATCTTGATTCCCCCCCCCCCCAAACTGACCTTTCCTTTCGGCTGAAGACTGCAGAGCATCATTTCTCTTTAGTTTCAGTTTCTGTAAGAAACTAATAACGCTAGCCTCACGACCCTGAAAAGAGACCCTGATCCGTTATGTTTGTGACTATGCAAATTTATGGATAATGCTCTAAGGTGCAGGAATGTATTTTACCAAAGCATTTCTCTTGTTATCAAATGCTTCTTTCACTTTATAATGTCAGTGCCTGATACCTAAATTCAGTTTTGAATCTTTCATGTTATTCATATCTGGATCTCTATAAAGTGATTGATCATTGAATTGTTTGTTTGCTTTAATGTTTGCCGCAAGTCCAGAATGCTCTGACTGATCCGCAACGTGTATGCGCACCATCAGTTATGGAGTACTGGAAGCCCCTTGCAGAAGATGTAAGCACCTCAACAAGCTTCCAGTTTGATTATATTCGGCGGGAGGGCTTCATCTCTTCTTCTCTTACTGCTTCCATTGTATTTCAGTGTTTGTTTCTTTTTTATTAATTTGACTTTCAGAATATCCAGCAAACAAAAATAACGATGATGTTTTAGGACTTCATGATGTCTCTCTTTCTTTCAGAGAAATATTTACTGATGTTTTAAGTTCTCTGTGGTCTGAAAATTTCAGATGGATGTGTCTGCTGGAATAGAAGCCGAATATCACCACAAAAACAATAGGGTGAGTTCTTTGTTTACCTGTTTGCTATCTACTACATACATACTTTTGACAGTTGGTCAGGGAGTGATCCAAACCACCTGACACCATGGTTTGTAGCCATGAGCTTTAGTCCTCTGAGCTTAAGGCCTCCTCCATCTCCACTGGATCTGTTCCCAGGAATACTCTTTCAACTCCCTTTTGGTATATGACTTGCTCAACACCAAATTGATCCATCCTGCAGTTTTTCTCTAACGGCTGCACTCTTTCCAAGGTGCAGGTTTATTGCTGGAAAGGTCTCCGACTTTCTGCACGGCAAGACTTGGAAGGATTTTCTCGGGTATGTTAGCCTGTTCTCAAGATGCATGTAAGTGGATGATGCTTAGCCTTATTGTTATTCACTGTGCATCTAATGTACTCATGGTGCTATTATGCAGTATACTGACTATGGGATTGAGGGAGTTGTTCCTCCAGAACTTTTGCCACCTGAAGTTCGTCCCAAGTTCCATTCTAAAACAAACGAAAGGTCTAAACGGGCTAGAAAGGATGAAGAAATGAAAACTTCTACTGCACGACAAGAAGAAGGCCAGGTAACTCGAGAAAAGTTCTACCTTGTCGAACTTTTCTTATGCTTACTGTATATTTGAGAATATGGAATTCCTCTCATGCTTGCAATTATTATCCATAGGTCAACTTTTTAGCTTGAACATAACAGTATAAAATGACTAATGTGCCCTTTCTGATTTCCTAGGATGCAAAAGATGACATTTACTATTGAAGTTTCTCATCCAATGCCAAAGGAATAAGATTTAGCTTAGTGTTTTGAGTAGCAAAACCTGGATGATGTGCTTAGGTTATGCAATGCAGTAATGAAATGATCGCAAGGTCCTGTGGCGATACATGGCAGAAGTTTTTTGAATTGTGTGGAAATACTGATTAGGTGACTGAAAAACTAGGTTATGACCTTTGTCACAGTTACAATTAAAATTAAAATTTTGGAAAATTATTTGAAAAATGAACAATCATTATTGAAATGGTTGGATTTCATGATATACACGAAGGTTAGTTTTTATTGAATGAGGGTGTCTGTCATGAAAGGATGCTTTTTATGAGATTCACACTCAGCAACACACAAAGCATATTGCAATATGTTGAAGGAAGACGGTTGGACCCAGCGATGTGTAGAGCATCTGAAAGAACTGGGCTTCTGTTGTTGTGACATGAACGGGCTCCCCCCCCCCCCCATCTTGACTGTACAGCATAATTCTGCTGGGGGCGTCAATGTTATTCAGTCTGTGAGCTGCTACTCTAGATACTACTATGCAGCTCTGGGCACATCTGGTGGGCAGGATATCTCACTGAAATATCGGTCTTGGCAGAATCCTGAGAAAGCGACCTGCTGGACTGGAATCCGTCGAGACTGGGAGGAGGAAGAAAGAAGAACAGGAAGCAGTGACCCCAAAGTGGGAGAGGTTTGGCTTTGCAAGAGGAGGATCAAACCCTGGGGTTCATTTACCCCTCGTGTATAAGGGAGGAGGTATTTGTTAGAGTCATTAAGTGACAAAGTGTTTATAAAATAGTCAGTATATAAAAAACATCTGAAAATACTAAAACATTAAGTTATTTCATAGAATAAAATGATAACGTCTGATCTTTCCTAGATCTTCTCTCCAGTTATCCCAGGGGAATAGAGAATATGAGATGGCAAACCTTGGAAGGCAGTGAATCAGGACTCGGGAGGTGCGAGTGGAATTGTGAAAACCCGTTGCTGGACTGGTCCATATTGCTTAGAAGGTGTGTTCTTTTATATTACCCTGTGGACTCCCATGAAAGTGGAGTGCTAACCACTTTTGTAGGAGGTGGAGATTTGTTACAATATTGGAGACCATTAAGTAATGAAATTTAGATGCTAATCAACCCAGTTCATTAGGCTTAACTACTTTCCAGCCATACATGAAACAGTGGAGTTTTTTTTTTTTAAGAGAAAAATAAAATTGATCAGTGCCTATGCTCTCTGGAAATTTGAACCGACTCACATGGGTAAACAGTTGAAAAGATGTATTGGCTGATTTTGGATTCACCTGGTACCTGCCCTTCCTAACAGGTGAGCTTAAGTTTTAGCCAGTTAAGGCTAAGACATGTATGTAGCATGTGAATGAATATTTATAAGATTAGACCTTACTTTCGTATGTTCATTTAATATTTAATTCTGATATCCAATTTACTTGGGTTTCTCTTTGTCTGGTATATTGATGAAAACTAGCCAAAATTGTGCTGCAGGAAATTATAAAGAATAAGTTTATGAAAATAAAATCTGATGTAGGTCAATGGGAATACAAAGGGTTTATTTTTTGTTTAACTCCTTGGATCTCTAAGGCAGCTAAATGACTGATTAGGGATTTCAGATGTAAATAACAATAATGATGATTTAAAAAATGAATCTGAATGAAAATCAATAAAGAAAGAAAGAGAGACTAATCAATGGATTTTCACAGAAAATTCTATGAAAAGAGTAAAATTTGACAAACTATTATATTGGTGATAGTGAAGTTTAGCAATTAGAATCACTCTAGGGCTCCCAAAAGTTGAGCTTTTCTGCCATGTTTGTTGACGGTATTGTACAAATCAAAGCAAGGAAAGACATTGCACTGACCAAAGCATGTAAAGTGATTATTTTTCCGAATCATACCTGAATTCTGTACAAAAGAGAGGCTCCTGACTTCTTGAATATAACTCAACTGCATCAGTTTGTTGTGTGAAGCTCAGGTTGGCTGGCTATCCAAGTTTTGGGTGATGTTCAATTCAGAATCACTAATTTGTACATGTTACACCAAAGAGTCATTTGCTTTGACGCTGAACACTGAAGTCCTGTTACTTTTTTATGTTTGGATTTATGTGAAAATTACTGAAATTTCTAGGAATCCAAGGCTGTCAGCTTTGCATCCAGACAAAACAACACCTAAATGAATACTTTTCTATATGTTGGCATTTTACGTGGTCTTAACTTTTTGTATGTGTATGTAATTCTTGCCTTCTAAAGAAAGGTAGTATGTATAACTAGTATATATTCTCAGATTGGAATGCCAAATAAGTCATACCATCCGAATAATCTCATTGTTATATTACAAATCTGGTGCCATGTCCTACATCAATTGTGGGTCAAACCTTCTGGCTGGTTAAAGAACAAAGCAAAAGCATTTGTCGTACCACCTCTGGCACATGATACCTGATTTGATGAGTTCGTCTACCAGCTGGGTCGAACACAGAGAAGAATGGTGTATTATCCAATTTCTACATTTTTCCTCTTCCATGATCCTGCCTTCTTCTAATGGTGGAATTGTAGAAGATATGTTTAGATTTCCCACCAAATTTTTGTTGGCACCTTTGATTTCTGTAAAGTGTGCGTCTCCAAGGACTTTCTGCATACACTAAAATAGTCCATCGTTCGAATGTTTTAGCTATGTGAAAGTTATCGATTTTGAGTATATTTTTCGTAGTTAATTATTTGAAATTCTATCCAGTATAATTATTACTAGATTTATAAAAAGGCTGATACATTGACTTTGTATCTTCAAGGCTACTCCAGCAGCTGAGACGGACTGTGGTGGAAGTGGTGCTGAGCTTGAAGACAATGCAACACCTGTGGATGTAGATACTGCAGCCGTTGGTCCAACCCAAAGTGGGGAATTGACTCCCGAAGAAGGTCAGAAGCAGAGCCCCGAGGTAAATATGGCTCAGGATGCCGGACAATCCGAGGCTGAACCTGAGACGGAGGCAGATGCAGAGAGAGAGGCCGATCCAGGTGCAGAGAGTAAGCTAGCTAATGTAGACTTGAACAACAGAGTCAGTGAAAACTTGTAACAGTGGTTACTTTGAGGGTGATGAACCACTGTGATTAGATCCATAACCTCTCCAAGCTCAATTGTCGGCTGATTTGAGTGTTGGTTGTGTTCGGTGAAAGATCGTTCCTTATATCACACCATCAACTTTGTCTATTCAAATTCATGGATTTATGTACTCACGGGGTTTCTATTTGCTTCCTAGGGCTTATTGGTTTTGGCATTCTATCTGTTATCTGTAACGGAGGTATATTTGTGACCTTTTTAACGGAACTGTTTTCCAACAGCATCTCCGCATCAAGGTTCGCCGACTCGAAGAGTCGGACCGATTTGGATCTCTCATGATCCAGTACAGGTCGGGTCGACTCAGACTCGGCCGAGTCATATGAAAAAGATCTTTCAAATTGCACAGATTTGATCAAGTCATACCTACTCAAGTTTACCTTGATATGGTACGAGTCGTTCGAGTCGGCACCAGTCGATCCAGTATGGCAAACTATGCTCCGGACATCATTTCGACGTTCCCAGCTCATGCTGCAGATATTTTTGCTGATAAATAGCACAAGCTCTGGGAGGAAAAGACCGGTCAGACTCCCATTCTCACAGCAATTGGGAAGCAGGAAAGGCAGCAAGAAGCAGGAATACCATTTGGCAGAGTTCGGAGTCTCAAGTTAATCAGCAAGGCATGTCCCTGAATCCTTTATGTTTTTCTTACCGCAATCTCTGTTTTATGATTGACATATTGAATAAGATTCACGAGACTAAATGATCAGTTTACTCTTGATGAAAGCAACGAAAGATGTGCACTAAAATAGGAGGTTATACGTCAAAAATCGTTTTTTTTTCATGCTTCCGTGCAGATTGTTGATTTATAGATGGCATGACACCACAACAGCTCTTGGACTGATGTAAACACCTAAAGACAGGCAATCTCGTCTCTTGGCTCATCAAGGAGTTTGCACTGGCAGTGCAGGAGGGGGAGTGCTAACCTGCCGGCACCTCTGTCTATGCATGGCGTGCGGGAGAACAATGGTGGCGTAATAAATGGGGTTGTGGGCAAAACGCTAAGAAATTGAACAATCGCCAATCTAGAACTGGATAAGTTTTCATTCGATAAGGGCCCACTTGATTTGGTGGGTTATTTATTCGTTTGATTTTTCCAGAAGTTTAGCCCCATTTTTCAGCTGTAGTACATGGTCCACACTTGCCACTCGCCATAAGGGAATCCTCTTTCCTTCACTGGTTAGAAGAACGGTATCCAGCATGCGCGTGGTTCACGACTTGTTTCCCAGACACACACGAACCCACCATTACTCCCGTTGTTTGCAGTTTTCGCTTCATAAGCCTAGTAATCTCGTGAGAAAAATCATTGCTCTAGACGTTAATTTCGACAAGTACGTTATTATGCTGTTTCTTATCATGCTTCTTACCACATTCATCCAGAGCTGTTTGTTGGATGTTTTGATCAAGTGGCTCTTGTTAAAGTTACATCTGACACGATTATTTTTGCAACTGCTATGTTTAATGGGGAGCCCCTTGATCAAGAGGGAGAATAGCATTCTTCTTATTTTGATAGTTCATTGCTGATATTTTTCTAAAGAATGAGAGGGAAATCTCACCTTTCTCACGGATCTTCTCAAGCGCTTAAAAAGTGACAGCAGCACCCAGAATAAGAAATAAGGAGAATCCAATCCATTCCTCGCCACAAATTACATAAATGGAGTGCTAATGAGAATTTACAAGGTTCTATCTTTTTTGCATGGAAAAAGAACAATTTCAAGTTACAATATGGGCATGGCTCTTGCTGAAAGCAAGAAAACTCGCTGCTCAGGGATTCCCCGAGGGTCAGACCAGAGTCCATAGTTGATGGCCCAAGCGAGAGGACATTCCTTCCAATGTTGTGTTGGTAAAAGGAGGACGATTATCGACATCCACTTTCTGTGATCACTTGTATATCCACTCGTTGGAACGTCCCCCAGATTCGTCCATGTCAATGAAAATGCTTACAGCCTGACACAGTAGATAACGGAAAATTAAGACGAAAAAAAAAAGTCGAAAGGAAGAAGAGAGAAATATATCAGAAAACCAGGTAAGAGTTGTCTAAAACCAAGAAAAGCGTCCCAGATGGACCACTATGTTGCAGTGTCAAGGCATGATAGACAAATCAGGATTCAGATCAGCACAGCTGGATCTCAGTCCTAGACACAGCCTCTTGATGGGATTATTTGAAGTGCATTTGAACAGCAAAGATTATTTATGAAAGCAGCAATTGGCAACATGTTACACGTGAAAAAAAAAAGCCTTCGTGAAGGTAATTGCCCATATTGCGGGTTACTAAGATGACTAAAACTTTTTACTGGAAATACGTGTTTCAATATGTGTGATCCAAGAGTCTGTCAATTGTGTAGTTTATGAAACCAGTCCAAGAAAAGATTGAATAAGTTCTCATTTTGCAATATAGAAGAAAAAAAGTAAAGGAACAAAAATCTTCTTCAGCTTAAGTTTGTACCTTTCCCATTCGGGGCCGCTCCTTTAGTCTTTCAAGGCTGTTCCGAATATGTGAAACAGCGCCCCAACACTTAAGTGTGTTGGCAACATCATCCAGTCTTAGGAGGTACTCCTCTTCCGTCAAGGGAAAGGATCGCTACAAGTCAATTCCAGTAAGATTTTTCTTCAGGGGAATACAAAAGGAAAATACGTTAATTTCAGAAGCTACATATTTTACTACAGTAGATACAGTCTGACGTTACTTTCACTATAACAAACTCTACATTTTCTTGAGAGATAAAATGGCTTAAGCTGCACTAGATTTTTCTTCCATCACAAAAGATGACCATGTCGAGCCTTGTAACTCTGCCTGAAGAATTCAATATCGTAAATAACAATTAAAAGATAATTGAGCGAAGAAGTAGGCTTTAAGTTACGAAAGGACCTCAAGACTCCAAGAAGGCTTAATCTCTCATGACACGAACCTTCATGCTATGCTTTATGGAGGTGAGCTTAGGCAGCGAAGAAAGAACACACACACAAAATGTGTAGATGAGGATGTTGAAATGGATGTGTAAAAAGACTAAAAAGGTCAAGATACAGAATGAAGGTGTAGACGGGGACTTAGATGTAGCTCCCATTGATGTTAAACTGAGGGAAAATAGGCTTAACCACATAGATGGTTTGGACATGCATATGATCACATTGTTTTCCCTAGGGCTGTAAACGGCAATGTGTATTCCAATTTTTCTTAATAATCGGAAACGGAAACACAATTTCGTTCCTAATGAAAGTCGGAATCGGAATCAGATAATTTCCTATAAGAATCAGATATGGAATAGAAAGTATTATTTCCGTTTCCGATATTTTATATTTCCGATAATATAGTTATTCTTATTTTACCATTATATTACATTTTATAGAACTCATCTTTCAAATAGCCCCTTACTTGGGCTGTGCACCTTAGTACGCCTAATCAATAGAGCTGGCCACTGGGCTGAACGAGGAATGGTAACGAGGGGTTGCTCCTTTTGTTTTCACAAAATATCCGATGCAGGATTACTCTGTTGGGAGTGCCCCCCCCCCCCCCCCCCCCTACTTTTGCAGAAGCCAGAAAAGACACATCCCGGTTAGTTGTGTTTCCCACAAAGATAGTCCTACGTGGGGAGTCATTTAAATTTAGGGGAAATTCTATATAAGCATCTTGCCTCCCACTGCGCAACCTGCATCTACAACCTTCACGGCCCACTGTCTTGGGAATGGAAGGTCCATTGTTTTGGGAATGGAAGGCCCATGGTCTTCGTTCTTCTCATGTCAAACCCAAAGCATTTTAACGGACTTCTGAATCCGTTTTCGATTAAAGCCCTAAGGTGGAAACTGAAACAAGAACACTTCTTTCCGTACCCGTTTCCATATTTGATAATTTTGGATAATTCTTATCAGGGAAAGGGATATATCCGTTTCCGTATCCTATCCGTTTAGAGTCTTAGAACTTTCCCGTCTATGAACTCTTCCACTAAGATAGACAGCAAGGACAAGACCTCTCTCCTGATTAGCATTTAGACAACCACTGGTCAAAAGCCATGTGAGAACATGTCAACAGAGCCAACAGTTCTACACAAGGTAAGTAACCATCGTTTCTTCTCTGAAACATGGCTTGGCTCCTTAACATGACAGAAAATGCAAGTTCCCTGCGTAATCAGGAGAGAGGTCTTGTCCCCTGCGTAATAAGTCTCCTTCAGGTAGGTAAAACGTATCCACCTATTTCCAATAAAATGCATACAAAAATGTAACAGTAAGCATACCTGCTCCCTATACTTCCACATCACATTCATTGCCAATAGGTTTCTTCCCATGAATTCCTGCACCAGAGCAATTTCCATCTCAACACAATAAATTCCTAATTAAAAATGCTATGGAATTACCCCAATCTTATTGCCAAAGATTGATGATATGTTTACGCTAGTATCCATGAAGCCATGGATCCCATATTATAAAAATATCTCTAGAATAGAAACTTTAACAGGGACATAGATTGGATATGAGACCATGATTCCAGAAACTGTAACAGGGACACAGCTTGGATACGAAAATTATAACCGCAATAAGGGACTTTAGACAATAAAAAATGTTAAGATACCCAATATGTAGCAGTTGTTACCCAATAAATCCTACAGTTATATCCAAACTAGAATGCAACCTGGCAATGTGAACCACATATGAACAGTGAACTCACCTTCTTTATCAGCTGTACATCATATGATCTACCATACTTCTTCCTAATAAGAGTCGCCAGATCAATGCCGCTAAAGCTTGAATCATCTTTCCCGACAAGCCTTTCCAAGCCATCACGGAATAACCCATTATTCATCTGCAAGTTAGATGACCAAACTCAGGTAGCAGATGGTTACTGGAGATGGATCATTTTCAGCAACTGCCAGCTTATCCACATGTCGTAGAATATAAAAGGGCATGCATGTGTGCTAAGGCAAAAAATGACATCAGGATTACTGCCTTGGCAAGAAACAATATAAAGTTGTAATCTGTACCCCTTCCGGTTTGCCTGGCGAAGATCCCTTGCCTTGATCTTCATTTTCTGTGTCTCCTGGCTCTGTATTATCGCTTATCGCTCTTGCCATGACCAGCCTGGTAGGTGCAATCTTAACGGTGGGAGTTGCAACAATTTGATTTTGAGCATATGATCCTCCTCCAGAAGGCATTCCCATACCTGGGTACCCCAAACCCCAACCCTTACCTGGTCTGCTTTTTAGATGATTTTCATATGCTTGCAGCAGGAACATAGAGTGATGACTCGATACTGCATTCATCATTCCCTGCAAACAAAGTCCATTGTTCAGTTTAAAAGGGAAAATGTAAAGGATTTGTACTCACATTTATTAGTCACGAAGACTATGGTATTTGGGAATAAGATTCGTACTTGACTTCCAATCATTAGGAAAAAGATGTGGAGGGGGCAAGGGGGGAGACAAAGCATTTAAAGAGGGGAGAAGTGAAGATTTTTTAGAAGTTATGATATTTTAAATGTAAAGAGAGGAGGACACATAGGAAGCATTTTTCTTTCTCTCTTATATTTTTCAAAAACTTAAAGAACTCAACTTTTCTAACTTTTAAATTATTAGGATTGTACTATTGGGGAGCAAAAGCTATTTTCAAAAATTCTTATTTTCTCGTAGTCATTCCAAACGTGGGACTTCGATGTTAAGTCAGATTTTTAGTTCAGTTCTCTCTCTCTCTCTCTCTCTCTCTCTCTCGTACATACATACAGGTGTATAACATACACTATATAGTGTGTGTGCGCGCGCGCGCGCACTACAATGCAACAGAGGTAGTTGATGCAACTCCATCGCATGTTCACAATAAGCCTTTAGATTAAGATCTAAAGACAGTAAAAAGTAAAAATAATAATAACATTACTTTGTTGTGACGCCTACGGTGCCAAAATTCACTGAGGAGGTAGGGGCATGAGGAAGAATGAAGGAAAAAAAAATGCTAGCCGTCCGGACAGCAGGTTCCCCACGCGGAACGGTTCCGCTCAGACTCTTCCGCACGTGGCGTAAGAGGAGGGATCCTTTTTATTTTGTTTTATTTTGCTTTTTTAATGTTAACACTTTTGGACGGTGATCCAAGGGTGTTCTGCTATGTGCGATGGGGTCGCATTATTGCCCTTTTAAAGAGATCAATGCTCACTTTAGGACACATACAAATTCCCTCTTTTTAATGGCATTTAAGTATGCATATGGTCATCAAGTTTTTAAGCAATCATTAATAAATAAAAATATATTAATAAACGCCACAAAGCTTCAGGAACAGCCCCATGCTTCCCAGTAATAGAGGACAGAGTCAAAACAAAATGTTGCTTTGATAATAATTCCCCTCTCTCAGACCCACCAAAATTCAGAAGGCACGATCAGAAGAAATGGATTCAACAACACCCACCATCCCACCATCACCATCGCCCCCACCCCCAACCCCACAAAAGAAAAAAAAGAATAAAAGATAGTGATCTCCAAGAATTCCACTTCTAAAACACTCAATAGAGAATTCGTACACCAACAAAACCATCTCAGAGTCTTTAATGCTACGATCAGAAAAACGGTGTGTATTGTGTAAATGTTTGGAAGAAAGCAAAATATAAAGTGGTCGTCCAGTCATGAAGCTGCGTATATCCTTGAAAAAAAAAAACAACCTCTGCCAGAACCAGTATCTAAACATCCAGTTTCTGTCCGAAGTACGCAGATAACACCCTTCTAACTTCGATCCCATGTACACGCACGGTTGAAATAGAAAACAGATGAGAAGGAACCCAAATGAAATCACAACATAGATAGATAGCAGAGGAAGAAAGAGAGATCCACCTTTGCCGAAGCAGAGAACTCTCGGATTTCGACCGCCGAAACCAGCACGCCGGAGGAGAAGAGGTGAAGTAAAACGGAGGAAATCGAGCTCTGCGGATAAAAAGGAGGACGAGCGCCGCAGGCTGCTGCCGCCGCGAAGCGAGAGGGGCGTTTATGGCGAAGGCTTGCGGGTGCGATTACTCGCGAGAAATGGGGAACAGAGATTGGAATATTTGACCCGAAAAGAGGAAATTTAGACATCGTATCGTATGGCCAGGAAAGGTGAGCTCTGCAGCGTGCAACCGCAATTTGAGTAGCGGGAAACGTAACGCAAGTTCTGCGGTAACGTAACCGATAGAGGATTTAAAGCTTAAACGGCTCTTTCTTTCCATCGAGATAGCGACGGCTGTGTAGAGAGAGCAGTCGGTTGCGCTTATATTTATGTTAGGGAGTCGTGTCCTCGTTACATTACATTACATTTGATGTCCAATCTTTTATATCAAAATTTTAAAATAAATATCTGAGATTTTAGAATACTTGGTATATCTTTTCAAAATATTTATTTATCTACTAGAATTCAACATATTTAAATATATATTTTTATTTTACATAAAAATTTAATAATTATATTTTATTATATACATTAAATAATATATTAATGTGTATATATTTATATATTATTCGTGTCCTATTTTAAAAATGTCACTGTGTTCGACACACATGTCCATGTGAACATTTGATACTTGCATCCGTATCCGACAAATCATAACTAAACACCGTCGTCTATCCTGTAATCACCCTCTTTTTATTTGGGGCTCGGCTTTGTTTAAAAGGTTATGATGGTTTGTGTGGTGCTAGTGTCATGTGTTGTATAACCTATCTCACCTTGGATAATTACAATTTAAATTATTACTGCTTTGGTTATCAGAGGCGACAGGTGAAAAAGATTATCTTTCGGAAGGTTGTTTCACAAGATACTGATGGAGTCGTCTCTGGTGTAATATTTTATTTAGTAATCTGAAATGCAATTTAAATTATAATTCACTGACTCGTCCATCAGGGATACGGTTCAGACGTCACTGGGCAGTCGTTTATCCATTTGCACTCTTTTTATTTTATATGGAACTGCCGGGATTTTCTCTAGCTTAAGGGTCAACTTTTTATGCAAAATAAGTCACATGAATTTTTTTATTAAAAAAAGTATATAATAATCACTTATTTGATAATCTGTAAAACTTCATTCAACAGAAAACTTAATTCGTAGACATCTCTTTTTCTCAAATTTGACATCCATAGAATAGCATGGAAGGTCCTTTTTTGAAAGAATTGAAAATATATTCCAAGTACCAAATGATGAATTATCTTTTTATTTCTCCTTGTGAATGATGAATTATGTACTGCTTAGGTGGCAGCTTGATATTTCTGGGATCACCAGTGGCAAAGCCAAAAATTTTTGGAAAGGAGGTAAAAAGGGACAAGCCTAATATGGCCAACTTGCATGTTGTCAGGGATGTAAACATGTTAGATTCGGTACAGGTTTAAGGTAGATCCACAATATATCTATTATGTTATTGATTTAGTAAGGTTATCCACTAATTATCCTATACGTTAATAATGGATTGTATAATCGAACTCTTAATGTACCAAATACATTTTGTGAGAAAAAAATTGTATCCCTTAGAATATCTGCAATGCACAACCCTGAATGTCAACCGTTGTTAAAATGTACTTTTAGTTATATTTTGACATCTGATGTGTTCTAAACAATCATATTTTAGAATATGGTCAACCGATATGTCATCCCTTTTTATTTGATTATAATATTAAAAAATTCTAAAGTTGGCAATTCTAAAATCGGAACTTCAACCCTTTAGAGTAGGGCTGTCAACGGTTCGAGTCTGGGTAGACCCATGCCAAAGTGAATAGACCTAGACCCGGTTCAGACCCAATAAAAATAATGGGTAAATGGGTTGGGTCTTGGACCCACTTCTTATTTATTTGATGTTGAAAGATAAATGGGCCTGGTATAGAATTTATTTATCTTAAATCTCTCTGTGTCGGATAATTTGGTTTGATTTTAGGTGTAAATTCCAAGAAATTAGCTCACAAATTTTTGCAATGTATGACAATAGAAAGTTTAATGGGTAAACGGATATACCCAGACCTATAACTAACGGGTCCAAACCGGTCTGTTAACGGGTCTGGGCCCATTTTGACAGCCCTACTTTAGAGCATGACTAATAAGAGCCAAGCAGCCATAGCCATCGGATCATACATGCAGATGGTTCAAGACGGTTAGGTCACCGACAGATAAGATTTCATTTTTTTTAACAGTTGCCCGATCAATATTGGATGATTTGTGTGCCGAGTCTGCAGACCCCAAACTTGGCAAATTTATCGGATTTTTTTTTTTGACCATCCAATCTTCATTCGGTCAAATTTTATATATGTTCTACAGTGCATAGAAGACGTAAATGACCCCGACGTAAAACTTTTTAAATGTATTTCTTGCAATGTAGGGATTAAATAGGTATGCTAGATTGAATGATATTACTATTAACTAGGTTTATTTGTAAAATAAGCCATGCACCCCAAATGCACATAAAATGTCCCTAGTAATGTGGGCGGTGCCCGGTTCTAACAAATCACACAAGAAATGATCACCTGTTCTAACGACATGAAGGATCTCTTTTCCTTGACATTAATCAAATACCATTTAATTAGAGCAGTAAGTTAATTATTTAGACACATCTTTACATTTAAGGATAATAAGTCGGGCATTTCAAAAACCTTAAATTAGACACGGACCAAAGAAGTGGGAGAGATGATAAGCTGTATGAAAAAAAAAAAAACAGAGAGAGGGCTAGATTCTTAGGGCTAAGTGAAATTTAGGACTCTTTTTTTTGTTACAAAGATACCGCCGCCTAACTAGGCTGGTACAAAAATTCAACTTGATGCCATTCACCTCCTCTCTGTTTCGGTCCAGGAGCTCCTGCGGGAACTCATCCCATCAAATTCTATCTAGTTTCCTTCCTTGTTATAGGGCGTGTTTGCAAAACTTTTACTTGTAAGTCATTTTTAACATCCACCTTTCACATAGAATGAGTTAAGGGAAAAAAATTATAATTAATTTTTATTTATTATAAAAGTCAACTTTTTTTAACAATTTCATTTTTTTCCTGATCTTAGAAATTTTATCTTATAACTTTTGATTGGAAACTAAAACACGAGTAAAATATTACATAAATGACATCTAATATCTAATGACTTTCATAAAAAATAACTAAATAGAAGTGTAAAAATACTTTTAAATAGAAGTTGTGCCAAACACGTCCTGTAATTGGCAGCCAAATTGCTAAATTGTGACACTCTGTATGCTGGGAATTAAAAGTGATTTCCCCCATCAACCTCTTCGGTCTCTGAACGTCAAGAGTCCAACACTTGAACCTGGGTGGGCATTCCTTTGTAACATTGATCCATTCTATCACCAATTTTGAGTCACTGATAATATTAAGTTTTGAAGATTGGATAACAGAACAAGTCTTCACACTTTCCCAAATAGCCAGAACTTAAGCCTTGTCTACTGACCTGCAGCCAACATATTTGCTTCCTGCCAGTCTGATATTACCTTCACTGTCTCGGGCTAAAAAGCCAATGCCTGCTGTATTCTCCAGCACATCAACCTTACCATCACAATGTGTTAATATCCATCCCTGGTCTGGTGGGTTCAGGTTCCCCATCCAATATCACATTAAACTAGTTGTTGAATACCCCATTTGAACAACAATGGCTTGTTTTCGCTGCAATCCTTGGAGGGAATGTTGAAAGCTTTAAAATATGCAGTAGTGGCTGCCTTGGCTTTTCAGAGACAAACTAAGCAGAGCTTCTCTTTCTTTTAAATATTTCTACATTTCCACCAACACCATGGTGAATAAGCTGCCAGACTTTTGGGTGGTACATTCCGTTCCATTCGCTTTGCAAATAGCTACCAGAATTCCTCCGCACCTATGCAACCGAAGAAAAGGTGGTCCAAGGATTCCTTGTTAGAACAGCATCTCTCACAGACCTCGTCTGTAACTACACCTCTCTTGAAGAGCATTACCTTCGAAGGTAAACATGATGCAGCAATGTTCCACATGAAATATTGAATGGTTGGTTCTGTTGGCCATTTCCAGAGCCTGAGATATTCGTAGGCTGAGTCAACTGATGTCAGCGACATCTCTCCCCAAGTCAGTTACCTTAACCTTCTGCAATAGATCTTCAATTAGTTCTGTAGTAAGTAAAATAGCATACATGTATTTAAACATCATATATATAAATATGATAAACATGCAATCGAAAGTACACGAGATAATCATGTTATCAAGATTATACAAGTACGATATTTCTTCTGAAAAAAAATAGAAAAGGCAAAGTGAAAAATATTCTTGACTAATATAACTTGATCTCATCATGAGATCGAGCTTACTGATTCATTCCTCTTTTGTATATATATTTTTCAAAAAAAAGCACTATTGCTACGTAACAGGAAGTTTCTCTATTACCAACTGTACTCGAACCGTTGGATCTTATTTATGTTCATCCAATGGTTAAAAACCCTTGAAAAAAGGACTTGGATGCAATTTTCTATTAGCGTTGGGCGAGTTCACACCAAAGGGTGATTTGTGCCCAGTGCAGCAACCGGGGCCACGTTGGACAGTTCCTACCCTTGGCAGGAAAACATTCATCGCTGGCTGAGCCGTCTGATCAATGCGGATCAGTCGTCTGATCAAAGGACCATCATTGATCGGACCGCTCAACAATATTAAAAGTTTTTTATATATTTCTTTAAAAGCCCGTGAGGCTCTCCTGATCTCTCTTTTATCACCTAGTATCCCTTCGATGAGTTTTGGGCGTCAAGACACCGCAACATACAAAATAACTATCGGACCATGTTTCCTAAAAATCAAATGGTTCAAAAGTTGGTAACTGAAAATTTTTCTGTCACCAAGCAATATAAAATCCATCTTCTCTCTCTGTATGTATGAGAAAGGATTAAACACCCTGGCCACATCTACCTTAGGTGCGCTTTCTCGAAAATCTGTCATCCACGTGTTAGAAAAAAAATAAAATCATAAATAATTTTTAATTATTCAAATAACTCTCTTAAGATTGTATCATCTCTATGAATTTAATTTTCATTGTTCAATCTTGAAGATCAATAGGAACCGTTCGATCGAGTACATATCAAAAAATAATATCTAAAAATATTAAAAATTTAATAATTAAAAATTTCATCAGATTAATCGTTAAGATGGATTTCATCTCCTATGATTTTAATTTTGATCTTCAACAAATGATGCACGCGCCTATAGTTGAGTTTTTACCGGAGGTGAAAATTAAATCCTAAGAGGTAAAAACTAAGTTAGAGGATATTAAATATTAATTTTTTAAATAATTTTTATTGCTTTTTTTATGTCGAAATGTGAGGAGTTGTGGGGGTACGGGGCACGTTATATATATATAAGAATGCTATAGTGTAATTAGGACTTTGTGTGCAACATAGTTGCATAGTATGTTTTGGTCTCACTTCCATATTAAAAAAAAATCACCATAAATTTTTAAATATTAAATTATCCTTATAAGGTAATTTTCATCGCTTGAAACTTAAATTTTACTATTGAATCGTATTCCAATTGATTGTAACCGTTGGTAATGAATATCATAACTCCAGGAGATGGGAACAACCTTAAAGAAAATCTGACTAATTTTCTATTTTTAGACTATTTTTATTTTTAGCAATTGAAATTTAAATGTATCCGATGATCGACTAAGATTGAACTACGACCGGAGGGGAAAATAAAATCAAGAGATGAAAACAACCTGAAGAAGTGTTATTAAATATTTAAAAATTTATGATGAATTTTATTTATTTTTTAAATATACAAAAAGAGTTGAAACAATACGTGCAACTCAGTTGCACACTGCTATAGTCTTAAGGTATATATATATACCTTAAGACCTAAATGAGTTTAGAGGTGAGCGAGGTATATATTATTTGGATACGAAGCACTGTGCCTGTTTTATAATTATTAAATACAAGACTCGACCCTCACACATAAGTAATTATGTTGGTGCTCACCATCATATAAAGTTTTTTTTTTTTGAAATTATCATATAAATATAACGATGGTAAGCTTGTTTTTCTTTTTTGCAAGAGAGAATAGAGATTTGCACCCATTAAATAACTAAAAGATATTCTTCTCAAACTGGAATACATTATTAGGTTCTTTCCTCATAGGAGTTGTTCGATGTATTCTGGAATAATATTGATACTATAATGTTTCTCCTCTCACAGGTCAAGAGAGTGTCGTCTCATTAAAAATGTCCGTGATCAATAATTCCTGTTCGTTCACAGGCTATGTGACTGGCGAGCCGTGAAATGCGGGATTCATTGGTTCTTTATTTTATTACCCACGACTTTGCACCATATATTCACAATTTAATACTAATTATGTTAAACTTTAAACTAACCTCTGTACAATTTTTAAATAAGCTGGTCGGCTGTGAAATTTGCTCCCGATTTACTCAAGCACCGAGTGCCCACCTACTACTGTGATGACAAGTGGCCTAGACAAAACCTCATGCACTGGACCAACATAACCGGTTCAAATGGAAACGAACAACGTTATGGTAAGGGCAAATTTTTCCATTTTTTTATTCTTATAAGAGGAGCAAGTCGAGCGTTTTTTTTTGAAAAATTTATGTTTCAATCTTTATAATCTTTTAACATTCTTTAAAAGGCCCTGTGATTTTTATATTTCTTCTTAATTATTTAAAATATCCTTAAGTTTGATAGATTTTGAATTTTTTTTTAAAAAAACGAAGATTGCAAAAAATTATAAGAAACATTAGACGAACATCGGGACTAAAAAGTAATTCTGTTTCACAAAATCACAAATTTACTGCATGTATTTACTATATAGCATTTTGAATGCAGACCAATCAAATGCATCAGTAGCATTTTCAAATAAAAAAAGGATCGAAATTCCGAAAAGACACCTTGCCAAATAAAAAAGGACGACGCTTGTGCAGCCCCATGTGGATTAGGAATCCAGTGCGGTCCCGATAAGAAAATCCAGCTCGCGTCTTCCCCTTGTCACAGTTCTCCTCGCTGTCAATAATTCCAATCTCTATTTTCGGTGTCCAGTTGCTTCGTCTGCCACGTAATCAACTTCAAATGTTACACCAAGTATAGGCATAGCCGACTAGGACATCACAACACAAATTACGGGATCGTAACTTGCCCGGTGCTAAGCCAGCAAGAGACAGCTCCCCTTTTCCCTTTTTTTCCAGACTCCTCAGATACGATCTCCGGGGAGGGGGCTTCCGAGTCGTCTGATCTTGATCATACGTCTATTACGTGTCTTAACATAAACGGTCCCAAGAAAACAGGTTTTGTCTCGTGTTATTGTCGCTGCGCGCTCGCTCTCTCTCTCTCTCGGCTCTCGTCTCTTCTCGCTCACGCGTTCTCAGGTTCGGGTATATTTGGCTTGGCGAAGGGGATCGCCGACGGCTTCGTCGTTTGGTTTTCTCGGCAGCGGTGCGAGTGCTCCAAGCCCCGATCTCACGAGGGACGGCGGCGGCAACGGTGAGAGCTAGAGGGGGTGTCGGTAGCCGGTCTTTGCTCGCGGGAGCGCAATGGCGGCCTTCACCAAGCTGGAGGACTCCCCGATGTTCCGGAAGCAGGTAGCTTAACTTTGATGCCCTAGTGCTGGGCTTGTTTGAATTCCATCCCGTCCCTGATTTCTTTTGCCTCGTTAGAATTTTTATGCTTTGTTCCCATTTTAATCTACTGAGAAAGGTGAACTGCGTAGGAATTATTCGTTTCCGGGTTGCACGATTGCTGGTGGGTAAGTTGACAATTGATCAGTTGCGTTGGGTGACACGAATTTGATGTCTGCCTCATCTGTCCGGCACTGGATTGAATGAACTGATCTTTTTCTTTTATATTAAATGTATAATGGCTCCCGGTTGTGGTGTATTGTTCTCTCGAAATCAAAGGTAGTGCAGTCAGTTTTACTATTTTGTAATCCTTCTTTTGTTGTTAGCACCGGATTGAATGAACTGATCCTTTTTTTTCAGCAAAAAATCTATAATGGCGCTGGGTTGTGGTGTATTGTTCTATCGAAATGGAAGGGAGTGCAATCTATTTTACTATTTTCTAATCCTTCTTTCGGGGAATGAGGTGCATGCGTTCGCTGTACGAGGTTTCTGTTGTTAATTTTGCGAGAACGCTGCAAATATGTGTTGGAATTCACGGCTATAGATGCTTCATGGCTTCTTTTTGTAATTGATGAAACAATGAGAGGACCCGATTCATGAGCTCGTTGGAGTATATTATGGCGGTTGGGACTAGTGGACCTCTTTGTACCAGCAGATTGCATTTATTTTCCGCGATAAATACTTCTCAGTGCGTCTTGAATGCCCTAGATTCTGCCTGTTGGCTGTTTAAGGTTCATGTTCCCCTTTGCGAGCCTGCACTTGGACTGCTGATCACAAATCCGTGTATAGCTACTTTAAACGTGGGTGCCATTGGAATTTGATTTGAAGAGCAGGATGAGGGGAGTTGACCATCGTTTCACCTAATGCGTATTATTGAGAGTTTGTGAAGTTGTAGGTTTGTTCTACCATGCTATTAAGGACTGCATGCAGTCAAGTAATTTTTGAGGTACATGCTCGCTAGCACTAAACCCATCACAGATGAACACCTTTGCAGATGAAAAGTCAATTTCCAGAGCCCCAATTGATTATCATGGAATACTATGCGGAGATCTGGATGGATAAAAGACAATGCATAGGTCCATTTCAGCAGAAAGGACCTCTCATTATCATGTTTCTCAGTATCAAACTGTCATGTTAGCTGAATTGGCTTCTTGGTAACTGCACTCAAAGCAAATTTAATCAGTAAATCTTGTTGCTTGTCTTGTATAAGACATTTTTTTTCAAAAGTTAAGCAGTTGTTCTATTAATGATTAACTAAACATTGCCTGTGCAGTTATTGTGCAAAGGCCCATGATTGAGTTGTAGGTCATTTGGTGAGCAAATAATATATGATAATCATGTGGCTATGAATCATTAATTCACCACGCAAAGGATGGAATAGTGAGATGCTTCTAACTAGCGGCATCTCAATGACATGTTTGTTGCTTTTCTCGAGTTG
Organism: Zantedeschia hybrid cultivar; assembly: GCA_030544215.1. NCBI lineage: Eukaryota > Viridiplantae > Streptophyta > Magnoliopsida > Alismatales > Araceae > Zantedeschia > Zantedeschia hybrid cultivar. Next base: position 15,522,824 of record JARZZO010000002.1, on the reverse strand, counting down.
TGCTTATCTTTATGCCAATTCAACTGTGGGTTAATAGCTTCCTCTTGCCATGCTTTCGGGGATGTTTCCATGGTATTTATGATCATCTTAGAATAAATATTGCTGAGAGTTGGGGGGGGGTGAGTAGTGTAATGGATAGGTCCCAATCTTTGACGGGTTAAATTCCTAGTTCGAGTCCCAGCGTTTCCCTGGAGTAGTTTCCCTGTGCGTTGTCCCCTCTTGTGTGCTGGGTGGTTTGCCCGATATACTTAGGTGTCTGGCCTGAGAGCTGCCCTCAATTTTTGTTGCTCTCTGTCGGTATATTTGGGTGTCTGGCCTAAGAACTGCCCCCAGCCTCTATCGGGATTTCTCGTGGGTACTATCCCGTTTCAAAAAATAAGAGAGAGAGAGAGAGAGAGAGAGAGAGAGAGAGAGAGAGAGAGAGAGAGAGAGAGAGAGAGAGAGAGAGAGAGAGAGAGTACTGCTGAGAGTTGCGGCAGACCAGACCTCTTGATCAGGGATATGCATGTTTTGTAAGAAAAAGAAAATATAAATTATTTTCTTAGAGATGACTGGAATACAATTTGCTATATTTCAACCCTTTAAGAGGGAACAAAAGAACATGGCTAAAAGAATTCAGCAAAATATTTGAAAACTCGTGTTTATGCTTAATAATCTCGCTTTTATTTTCATAGTTAACTCTCAACTCTCCTGGGAAATGCCAAAAACTAACAAGGTATATTTGACAAAAGGGAAAAGAGGCTTCATGCACTCTGGTAATAACTATACAAATTGAGTTGGGAATATTGGTGCCCTTGTTCAAAATTTTGTCAGCATGTGCAACTCTGACGGTCATTTAACTTCTTTGGACAACCCAGTTTTGGTGAGGTTTCTGCACGGTTGTTGAATGATCTTTCCTTGATGTGCATTACTCCATCTTAACATTTGTTGTGTGTTTATTGGTACTCAAGTGCTAGCGTGAGCTGAAACTTTATTTGTTTGCACTATTGAATGACTGGTCCACATTATTTAGTGAATCAAGCTTGAGATTATCTCTTAACAAGGAAACTGTGTGAAAGAATCACCTTCTTCCATGAGCATACTGAACTTGGTAACAAAGCAAATATTGGAGTGCAAAAAAGAAGTTTATGAGGTGTAAACTTTTATCCTCTTTTAAACATTTTGTTGCTCCATTTGGTTTTGGAAAAAAAACGATCTTCCTCATCTTCCCCTTTGCTAATCAATGGTGACAGGTCTGATTCTTTTCTCCAGCCCTACCTTCCCAAGTTGAAGATAGTTATTATGACTGATGATAGAAACAGCTTTGTTCTCTTTTTTTTGATGGCCATTCTTTGGAGATGACTGGCAGTCCTTGGCCAATGAATAGCATGGATTTTTGTTGCAATTCATCACAGCATAATCTGCGGGATTGGCTGATTCAGAATATTTTTTCGCCTTTTTCCTGTGTGTGTATGGGGGGAGGGGGTTGTTTTCAATCCTTCATTAATTAATAAAAAAGAAAAAAGAGAGATCAACTTGAATCGGTTAGAGTGGGTCTGAAATTGGCTGATTGCGAGCCGATACCGATCCTCATCCAATTCAGAGCGAGCCCATCTGATCTCGATACCTGAGCTGAGTCTGCAAACCTTGCTTAACAGAACAAAATCTGTTGTGGTAAGAGAGTATTAAAGGTTAGTGGCTATTGTCAATGCTGTATAAAGCCACTTGGAAATGAGGAAAGGAGAAAAGAATGGAATTCTGAAAAGTCAGACAGAAATTCCATGTTAGCAGTTATCCTTCTGTTGACCTTTGGATTAGGGTGACATGGTTTATTTTACTGATAGATCTCTTATTAATTTCATCCCTCGGTCCCCATAATTTTTTTTCTCTTTAAAGTTTCTTGAAAGTGAGTTCTTATCTAGTCGATGCATCTGGTTGCTTTTCTATGCAATAAACTTTAGTTTAAGAAGCCTTGTATTTTTCTGTTGTTATTTAGTAACACAATCTATCCTCCTTCATTAGATGATGATCAGTCATATGTTCTTTGCCTACAGTTTTTCTTTCTTTCTTTCTTTTTCTAAAACCTAGGCAAGACCGTGAGTAATCAGATCAGAATTGTCAATATCATGCTTTAAAAATGCCATCAATGTTGTGGCCATGTTTTTTTCTCAATGATGCTAGGCAGATTCTGTGAACCTAATTGCTTTTGTTTCTCATTGATGTCTGGAAATAAACTGGGGTCATTCTCCCATCTTTGCATGCAGGTATTTTCTTTGGAACAGTCAACAGATGAGTTAAAGGAACGTTGCCAAAGGTTTCATAAAGGATGTAAGAAGTTTGTGTGAGTATGATGCTACCATTTAACCTCCCTATTTCATCATTTATAATGGACATTTTATCATTTAATTCATATTTTATGACTTAATTTCATCTGACTTCAGGTTTGCCCGTCTTTTCTACATCATGATCTGTATTTGTTGTCACTGTCGCAATGTCTGTGTACAGTCATGCTTCTGAGCTCAAACTGCAGTAGATAAAGTAGGTTTCCTTGCTCATGAAGTAATCATTTAGGACCACCAACATATGATCTTTTGGCCTACAGCTGCCTCATGTTAAAGGCCGATTAGAAGTTCCATACAGCATACTTTTAAATAACCAAGAGGTGAAATTTAAAAGCTTTGAACTTGTCACTTCTTTTGTTTGTCGCCACGTGAAGGAGTGGGTGAGTTTATTTTGTAAAGTTGGAATATTGGAGCTCCACCCTTTTTTGTCTTCTTTGTAAGAGCTGCACAGGCTAGATGCTTTTGTATAGGGAGACTTTTGTTCTTGTACCTTCTCCTTCGTATATGCTCTCATTTCATTTATAATACACATGATACTATCCATTTTCACTCAGAGAGAGAGAGAGAGAGAGAGAGAGAGAGAGAGAGAGAGAGAGAGAGAGAGAGAGAGAGAGATGTGCTATACTTACGTTCTAGAGAAGTGAGAACGTTTGCTTGATTTTGTGAGTTCATAGGCTGGCTTCGCCCTGGTTTGCAGGATCAGCCTATTCTGATATGAATCGGCCAATTCAGGTCAAAATTGAGCCGTGCTGATCCAGTTCAGGTCAAAATCGAGCCGTGCTGATCCAGAATCCTCTAGGAGACCCGATCCCCTTCTGAAGATGAAATAAAAAGGAAAACTTAGGCAAAATCAGCCCAGAATCAGGCTATGCTAGCTAGGATCAGTCGATCCTGCCCAATGCAGCATTGAATTGGGATCTCAATCTGTGAATTTTCTTATTTTTCTTAGTTTTTTCGAATTAAAAATCATGCCGATCCAAGGATCGGCTTTCTTCCTTTGGATCGACTGATTTGGCCAATATGACCCCAATTTGGATCGGATTGGAGCCCACTGAACCAACATAACCTTCATTGGGATTTCACCAGAGATACAACTATTGGTCATGTTGTGACTTCGGTTATGTAATTTTGTAAAGTTAGGGAGCTGGAAGTGATGCGGGACAGCAAGGGGGGGAAGCCGAAGAAGGAAGAAGAGAGGGGGTTGGGGAAGCTAGGGCTCACACGGGTTCCTGTCCCGTCTCGGGAGAAAAACACAGCGGGGGCTCTTTCATTTCAAATCTACTTCAATACTTTCCTACGAGGGGATACATGACAATATATAGACTCCTTAAAAGAAACCCTAATACTAAAGGACCAAAATGATCCTTATTCAAAGTAAAAAGACTCAAACAGAACAAAAAAAGAAAATACATCAGTTGGGCCTTTAATGGGCCAAACAAAATATAAAATGGACCCCGAAATCCATTCAGCAGCTTCTGAATTCCCATCATTCTCCCTAGGTTCGAAAAAATTCGTCCTCGAATTTTAAAGTGAGCCAGAATAAGTATGCGGACGACTGGATCATCAGTAGGAGTCTTCAAGCAGATGATCATCTCAAGAACAACAAACTGGTCTGCTACATGTGAATCATAAAAGTCCTGCCATACCATGTCCACTGAAGACGATAACAAATCATACGTGTCATCATGTAGGGTAGCTATCATTACACTCTCAGTAAGTGTTGGACGAGGCTTTGAGTCAGCAAAAACATCATTATCAATAAGATCTAATCCCGCCTCAACGAATAACTCTTGATCCCATGAGATAATATGAACTGGTGCAACATCAAGTAGACCAGTGCTAAACACATCTTCAGAGATACGATTCAATCCTGACCGTCTAAACAAAGCATGATCCCAACTGTCAACCATATATCTGACATCAACCTCGAACACTGTATCAACGATCATATGTAGTCCCAATGCCATGAATAAGTCGTGATCCCAACCAGTAACAGGTGATGGTGTCACTTTAGGGAAACTAGCTAAACACAACTGTTGAAACTTCTCCCGAACCTGATAAGAGGCATTGAGAATACGAATCGATGTCTGGTATCCCTTGGGTCGTAAAAGAGAGTCTCGCCCAGTGGGATCAATTACAATCCATTCTCTACCCAAACTGATATATGAACCATGTGGTATAATCTTGCACCATACATCATCATAATATCTGACGTGTCGAAAAGTGCTTTTGCTCTTTAGGAGACGGAAAAATGGCACATAGGCTTGGTCTCCAGAGACAATTATGTAGTCCGTATGGGAGATAAAATCCACAATAGATTGTGAGATAACATTGCCGAACGGAATTACATTAAGAAACACCCTAACTTGCATGGAATTGGGTAGCTCCACCTCAAAACTAAAATCTATGATGAGAAAACGTACCACTGGCTAAAGAAATGATGGACGAGGTCCGCCTCACTGCAAAGATGCCAACGGTACGATCGGTGCAAGAAACGGAGCTCAAATCACCAACTTCGGTATGCGTGCAATAGTGGTACGCAAAACGAGGTAAAGCGGACACTGGCTGCTGCGAAATTAGTGCACTGGGAGGCTGGCACGCAAATTGAGGCAATTGAGGTTGACCTCGGGATGTGCGATCAGAGGTCCTTGGTATGCGTGCAGAAGTGGCACGCAAAATGGGATGAATCTGGGATACAACGTAGACGGCATGAGAATCGGAGCACAGAAGAGGGTCTCGATATGTGTGCAGAAGCGGCACGCAAAACGAAACAGGTCGGAGACGCAACGTGTTGGATCCGGTCGGCCTCGTCGAGACGAGTCTAATGGCGTGAACGGTGTGCGAATCAGAGTCCGAAACAACCTCGAACGACGAGTCGAGTATCCTCGTAAAACGTGCAAGTGCGGCATGCAAAATGAGGCGCTGCTGTCGGACGGAACGTATAACGAGGTTGGCCTCGCCAATACGATCCCAACGGCACAGACGACGAGTGAATCGGAGCACGGATGTGGATCTGGTGCTGGCGGTGTGATAGTAGAAAATAATGCACTGCCTGACACTATAGCAGACCAACGGGCCAGACCAGCTGTGAACTTGGGCTTGACCCACTGGAGCACCTGGTTCGGACCAGGTCAATGGGCTCAGACCAGACCAAGTCTGGGTTCGAACCAGTGGCTCGGGCGAGCCAGTTCAACCCGATTCTGACCGGACCGGGTTGGAACTTGACCTGGTTCGGACCAGGGTCAAGTCGAACCTGGTTCGACCAGGTAGGGCCTTAAAAGGCCGTTGACCACGTCTGACCTGTCCCCCTTCTCCTGCTCCCTCCTTCTCCTTCCTCCCCTCCCCTAACCCTAACAGTAAAGCCAGATCACTGGGAGAGGGTGCGATGGTGGTGGGGGACGGCGGCGAGGCCGGCGGGGCCTGCAGCTGGCGACGACGGCGGTGGGAGAGAGCAGCGAGGCTGGTGACGACGGCGGTGGGAGAAGGCGGCGAGGCCTGCGAGGCGGTGAGCGTCGCGGGCGGAGGCAGGCTGGTGGCCGACCGGCGGCACCGGTGCCGGTAACGGCAGTGGCCAGCGATGGCGACTGCTCCGGCGGGGACTGGCGACAGCTTTGCCCTCCTCTTCTTTGGCTTCTCTTCCTGTTCCTTCTTCTCCACGAACTAGGCGGGAGGCAGATCGAGGCGGCGGACTAGATGGCGGCCGGTGAGCGTGTTGGCGGCGACTCCGGGGGACGCTATTGTGAGCCTGGTTCTCTCATGTTCCCCACCAGAAGCCGATGTTGCTACCGCTGTCCGAGCATCGGGGAGGGAAGGCCGCAAGGTGTCGCGCGGAGGCCGCTTCGTTGGAGGGCATCGAGATGTGGGGCTCCAGTGAAGATTGCTCCGCTGGGGCATGATCGGCGAGGTGGCAACCAACGAACCACGCCGCTATGCCATGCAGGCAGGCGGGTCCGAAGATGTCTCCGCGGGCTCCTTTCCACCATCTTCTCCTCCCTCTTTTCATTTCTACTTCAAACCGGGGCCGCAAAGACACGACCCGATGACAGAAGGGAGGGGTTTTAGGGAGGGGGAAAGGAGGCTAGGACGGCGATGATGGGAGTGGCAGGGGTTGCCGGCGTGGTGGAGGCACAGGACTTGGATCATGAGGACGACCCAATAACCTGGCTCTGATACCAATTTGATGCGGGACAGCAAATGGGGGAAGCCGAAGAAGGAAGAAGAGAGGGGGTTGGGGAAGAAGCTAGGGCTCACACGGGTTCTTGTCCCGTCTCGGGAGAAAAACGCAGCGGGGGCTCTTTCATTTCAAATCTTCTTCAATACTTTCTTACGAGGGGATACATGACAATATATAGACTCCTTAAAAGAAACCCTAATACTAAAGGACCAAAATGACCCTTATTCAAAGTTAAAAGACTCAAACAGAACAAAAAAAGAAAATACATCAGTTGGGCCTTTAATGGGCCAAACAAAATATAAAATGGACCCCAAAATCCATTCAGCAGCCTCTGAATTCCCATCAGGAAGCCTACATGTAAGCTTTCGGAATGTCACGAATAATCCTCAATAAGATGTCTCCATCATACAAAACATTTGTTGTCAATAACAACATCCAGTCGAGTGAAAGAGAGCTGAACTGGCTAGGAGATATAACTAGAGTGGGTGCAAAAGTTCCCGTTGAGCAATGAAGAAATCCGTGGAAGCCCACATAAAAAACTTTAAATGAAACACTAGACAAAGAAGTAGACTAAACCAATGAGATTAGCATGGCAGAAGAAATCCTAGATAGGTAAATAGAACAAGTCTAGAATGTGGAAGGAAGGATCAGATCCTGGATCGGCCTATCCAATCAGTTTACAGCGACATTAGCCTGACCCTAATCCATCAACTCCTTATTCTTAGAGAGGATCGACTGGATCGGGCTGGATCAGCCATCAGGTTGATCCCAACTAGCTGTTGGAGACCAAGGCTAGTTACTAGTTGGTCTTGAATGGTTAGCAAGTGATGGAGAAGGCCTTGGGGGCTATAAAGTGCAGAACATGATGGAAGGGAAGATGTAACAGTGAAAACCTGGTGCCAAAGAGAAGGTCGATTGCGATCTCTGCTCATTGAGCCAAGCAGTAAAAACCTGATCGGGACATGCCAACCATCTGAGATGATGAGAAACGGACTTAGGTTTTGATACCATGTTTGGAGCTGGGATGAAAAGTAATGGAAGCTCTCCGTTCAACATTGAGGCAATAGCCAATATATACACAAGTCATGCAAGGTATTTTCTTGTACAAATGCTAGTACGATACACCCATAATCAAGGATGGCAATACATGGATAACTACTGGTACCGGTGGGTACCGATACCGATATGTATTGGTACCGATGTCGGGTGTATCGGTGTGGTACCGGCCTATTTCAACCCAATACCAGCTGATACAAGTGTTTTTTTGAAAAACTTAAATGACCGGTATCGGGTAACCCTCATTTCGGTATGGGTGCCCACTGATACTAATGCGTATTGGCATCAGCTGATACTGCCAACCATGCCCATAATACTAGCATTACTAGGACTTATATATATGTAGATGGTCCCTAATCCTAGTGGTATAATGAGGAGCTATAAATATATACAATATCGCTCTCTAAAAAAGAAAAATAAAAAGAGAGAGAGAACAACTTGTTTTCTCCATGAACTAGTTTCTCCCTGCCACATTTTCTTCGTATTCCTGGCATCTTCCGCTTCCTCCTTTCTCCACTATCTCTTAGTTTCTTTAAGGGAATCCATCACAAACATTGCTTTAAGAAATCCACATTCCACAGCCAAAAAGGGGTAGGAGAGGGGGAGAGGAGTCGGAGCATTTGGCATCATGCATTGTTGACGAAGACAGCCATCCTTGTTATCTTCTCCTCCTTCGGCCTCAGTGCCTTCACTGCCTCCAACATCATTGTTCACTGAGCAAATGGTTATCCCCTTTGTTTGGGAAGAATCCAGAAAGAAGAATGGGCAAGCTCGTGGTTCCAAGAAAAGGTGCACTTTTTCCCCTTTTTCCCAAAGAACTCTGGTTCTCTTCTTAACACTCATGCTAAAAAATGATTAACTTGCTGTCTGACCAATATTCAGGTTTCTGTCAACAATTGACCCACCAACCTGTTCCACTATAACCCTGTCCACTTCCTCTGTAAACCTGGCCCATTAACCGCCTGTTAAGTGGTCATGACGTCTAAGTCATTTGGGCGCTCATTTCCTGTCTGACATCATGGGGTGAGGGTGGGGGGGAGGTAGGGGGTTATATTTTATGGAAAATGTAATCTGATCTGTAAGGGGAGGAGAGTGGGACTCTTTCCTATCTGCTTGTGAGATTGGCTTTTCCGTGCAGCTTGATGTTGCTAAATATTTTCTTAAAACATATATTCAGCGAGTACAGGAGCATTGTGAGTGCATGTTTATCATCTTAATAAGCCTCTTATCACCTTTATCTAGTTATCTTTATTCTTTGATTTAGTTTCTTACATTTGTATATGATGTCTTTTATTTATTATCATACTTCTGCCCTTCCCTGGACAACATGGTCAAATGGGAGGTGGGCGTTACTCTGGCAGTTGGCCTGAGAGGTTGTCCTCTAGTACTCTCCTGTTCTAAGCTGAAACCCAAATTGTTGAAACAAGGCTTTTTGAGATTATTATGATGATGCAATGTCTAGTCTTTTGGTGCATTTCGTCCGGGACATTTATAAGAGATAACTCATTTAGCTATGAGAGCTAGGACAGGGTACATTGGGTTTTGGGTTTTGAGGGGAGGGCGGAATATACTTTCTTGGTAGATATCTCTTTTGTTTCTCTTTTCTGTATCTGATATTTTGTTATCTTTTCCTTGTGCCAATGAATGTGGCTTTTTAATTGCCTTCCAAATACAAAAAAAAAGAGATAAGTCATAAATCGTCCTGTTTTTCATTTGATGATTTGTGTTAACAACCACTTTCTTAAAAGGAAACTAGAATCTTGACAAACTAGTACATGCTTACAGTAAATGAACAGTTATTCCACGTATGTGTACCTCTTTCAAGTAGTTCCCCTCTGTTGCAGTACTTCTTTGTCACTTACGTCATCATGTTTTTCATTTGATGATGATGCCTGTTACAAGCCCTTTTTCTAAAATGGCGAATAGAATATTAACATACAATTACATGCTTACTGGAAATCTACAATCATTCAGTGTTCTAAAATGGGCATCTCTTAACATGTGGTTCCGTGCTGTACAAGATTGTTTATATCACTTACATCATCCTGTCTTTCTTTTGATAATGGACCTCACTAACCATATGTTAAAGAGAAAACAAAAATCTTAACATACCAGTACATGCTTACTGGAAATGAATAATCATTCCATGTTCCGAAGTGTGCCCCTCTTATGTGCAATTCTGCTGCATTACAAGACTTGTTTATGTCGCTTATGTTCCAAACAATTCAGTGGATCAGTTCGTGGCATCTTGTTCCTATTAGCACGAGTAATGCCCATTAACATACCAGTACACGCTTACTGGAAATGAACAATCATTCCATGTTCCAAAGTGTGCCCCACTTATGTGCAGTTCTGCTGCATTACAGGACTTGTTTGTATCGTTTATGTTCCAAACGATTCAGTGGATCAGTTCGTGGCATCTTGTTCCTATTAGCACAAGTAATGCCCATGTTATTAGTTGGATAGTCAAGGGTCTCTATATGGGGTTAAATGTGTTCCAGGATTATTAATGTTATATTTCAATCATTATAGGGCATCGCTTGGGGAAGCATGTGATGGGGACAATGCCTTTGCTGATTCTTTAGAAGCTTTTGGTGCTGGACATGATGACCCCATGAGTGTGGCTATAGGAGGTTTATCAATTCTTCAGACTATTTCTTATGTCTTTTGTTCATCTTGACTTTCAGTTTGTCTGTCTGTTATATTATTCTATATTCATCTTGGCTCCAATTTGTCTGTATGTTCAAACATCAAGAAAAGGTAACTTGTTCCCAAAACATGAGATCACTCTAATTGTGCTCTGCTTTTGTATATTCAGTCTTTATGTCTTACTGTATTCTTGGTTGCTCCGTCCACATGAGGGGATGGCATTAATTCTCTCCAATGTCTTTCTTTAATGCTAGCCTAAAAATATATTTTTATGCTAAAACTAATCCAGTTTGTTTGGAAGTTCTATTACAGTTTCCCTTAATTTCCAGTTACCAACTGTTTTCTCACTTTGATGGGCTTATCTAGATACTAGAAAATCCCCTCGTGCTAGATTAATGTGATATTATGATATGATATTGTCACGGAGAGCCGCTATTCTCTGCATCTTGGACATCAGATGTCCTCCATTAGATAACTCCATCATCTTATGTGTGCTTTTCTTTGTTTTCTTTCAAAATGTAGGGCCCGTCATGTCCAAGTTTACCACTGCATTTCGGGAACTTAGTTCATATAAGGAATTACTTCGCTCCCAAGTAAGTAGATAACATGTATTTATTTAACCTTTGGTTACAGTTACTGGTTTCCTGCATATCCATGGTCGACCATGCTTTACTTGGAGCTGGATATTACCATAATTCCATTGATAACCTAAGGAGCTTGCAAATGTAGGATTGTTATCAGCAATAAACCTTAAGACTAGCCCTTTGTTGAACAGAAAAAGGGAGCAGAAGCAAAAACAACAACATATATAACATATCAAAACCCATTCTAGGTTTTCTGCAGAGTGGAGTGACATAAAAAGATAAGGAGAGAAGAAACGAGGGCTGTGATCCTCTCTCCAGCAAACCCTAGGGCACAAAGAAAGAGGAGGGATGGAAGAGAAAAGGAGGCTGCACTATGGCATGTTGAACCTGCACAAATTTAATTTCATGTTTGCTTCTTTAGGATCATCATCAAATGGTAGTTAATGAAGCATTGACTATTAGGCCGATGCGACTAACACTGAGGCCGGTAGGTAGGGATCCAATTTAAGAAACCCACAAGCCTAATGCATTCTCTAAAGGGAGACTTTTCTCAAGTGCAGCCCAGATTTTAACATCTGATTTTTTTTTTTTTAATAATGTTTTTAGGAAAATAAAAAGAAAACCTCTATCACACCACCCATGTAGCACATCAAGCCGCTGAATCAACAATGAGGTGTCTTGTCCCCTTTGAGGGTGTCAAACCTAAAACACCATTTTGATGTGGTAGTGGATCCTGCCAAGGTGAATTTCTGAAACACCTAACCCTTTACTTTGCACTAGCATATCTGTTCTTTGTAGTTGGATAATACCAGTACTACACTGATACAATATACAGAGTATCAATGCAAACATTAGAATGTGGCAGAGAGGAGGCCCAAGACTGCCCACATATGGTGTATCAAGCCATAATGCTGTAGCCAGTGACGTGAAGAGATGATATCATTTTCAATCATCATACTGCTACTTCATTGAGTCGACTGCTGCAAAGACTTTTTCCTTTTCCAATTTAACCTTCAAACAAGGCTTTCATTCAAGGAAAAAACCTCCGAGGGGGTCATCCTGACTCACCTCCTTGGCAGGCAGAAATAGATTAACTGTCTAATACACTAGAACCCCAGTTTTCATGTGTTTTTTCCTTCCCTACAAGTTTTTATGTTCTTTGTTATCCTTGTCAAAAGAAGAAAGCCCTGTAGATTCTGTAACCCTTTAAGGAATATAGGTAATGATTCATATAGGAACATATATTCCATAGTTGTTGAGGCTCCCGTCTAGGCGACAAAGCTTCTTTGTCAAGGCCCAGGCTGAACGCCTACTTTAGCATCGAAAAAGCTGGCCCAGGTGCCCCTTTGGCACACCTAGGCAATGCCTAGTCCAATTAATGGCCAGTTAAATTATTTGGAGCCAACCTACTATAAATAGGGTTGTGGGGATGATTGGATCCCAGATCTAGATACCCCTTGTTCTCATCTTCCCCATCATTTCATCTTCCTTGCTATATGTAGCATCCTCTCAGATGACCCCCTGCAATGAGCAGAACAACGAAATGCTGTCCTTCTAGCAAGCAAGATAGATAATAGAGGTTGAGTCCCTCTCTATGTCCTCTTGCCCTCTTTGGGTTCTCATAGGAATGTTATATTATATAAGTTATATTTTTAGGCATTTTGTTTGATTCGCGACTTTGTATTAAACATGACATAACTAAAGAGTCAAATTAAGTTAGGGATTTCAAGGAGAATCCCAACTATAATATTGAATCAAGCATGTGGATTCTTATAATTGGACCCCTCTCTATCGATCTCGGTCAGTGTTAATTACCCCAGCAAAATCATTGGACACCTTTGATTAGCCTCTTATTTGTGATACTATTAATCATGCAATAAATAGAGTTGGTGTGAATTTGACATATAATAAATAACATAGAAGAATAACACCAATCAAAGTGGATAGATCATTCATTAAATTATGAACATTACAAATTACAGTGGAGCTCGGGATAACAAAGGCATCACATATAAATATAATTCCAATTATCTTGATTGGATTATTACATGAATGACTACAAACATAATTGATACAACATAAGTGGTGGATTTGTAGTTGTGGTCATAACATGTCTAGACTATAACCTCTACAATGATAATTTCAATTGATATGATCGGACCATCGGGTTTGTGTTGATGGTCATGATCTATGCGATCAAACCATCAAATATATGTTAACAAATATGATCTATGCAATCGGATTGTTAAATATTGTAAACAAACACGATCGATGAGATTAGATTGTTGAATATGTGTTAATGAATACGATCGATGCGATCAGTTCATTAAATATGTTAACAAATACGATTGATGCGATCAAATCGTTGGATTGGTGTCAACAGACTCTGTAACGACCCGCCATCTTATAATCGGGGATCCGATTACTAAATGGGTACCGAATCATTAATTTGGAGCCAAACCAGGATCTAGATAAGTCTGGGAAATAAATAATAAACTAAGCTAAACATTTACATCGCATTAAATTAAAAAGGAAATGCAGGATTTAAAAATTATTACAATGCGACTTGACTCAGCAAATAATTACATATTCCAACAGAAAGGAAATAATTAAGCATACAGGCCAGAAAATGAAATGACAACTATATCGGGGCATACCCGAAACAACGGCTGCTGGCGCACGACCTAAAGCAACACTCTCCTCGCTACGCCTGCCTGGAACCCTCACCTGAAAACCGCAGGGGTGAGTCTCATTGAAAAGACTTAGTAGGGAGCCTTCAATCCCCCCTGCCTACTCACGCACCCACAAGTGCAGCAACACAAGCATAGATAATTTAAGCAAGTAAAGCAGTAAATACAATTCTTAAATTTCGATATAAAATACATGCAATCGAAATATAACACGTATAATTCTGAAACTATTTTACCACGGAATCCACAACCAGCGTCTCGGCAAAACACGCCAACCGTAAGGCCGAACGCGAGAAATACCGACCCGCTGAGACCAAGCAGTAACCCCTCGGATAGCACACTAGCTACTCCGGCTCAACTGGCTCTAGGTGGTTTTTGCTTCCCCCAGCACGAGTGACACTCCAAATGTACCACTCTCACACCAGTACTAGTTATACCCCGGGGTACACCAGGTGACCCTCTCTCTAAGCGTCACTCCACCACTCCCACACCGGCGTTGTGTCCCTCCCACACCGACACAGGGTGTCTAAGCGCTACAACTGTCACTCTAGGTCCACGGTCGCATGAAACACGAGACTGTGCAATATGATTACGTAAAAATCCTCATCCTCGAGTACGGTTTCAAGCATGCGTTTAACCAAACTATCTAACAGTGTAAATACATATTAATAACATGAATTAATGTGATTCTGTCTTGAATCGCGTCGCCTATGGCCGACGTCATTCAAGCCTCCTAAACTGGTTCATGTAAAATGGACCTCGAAAATGGCCCTAAAACGCGTCGTCATATGTAGCCGCCTTTTGAAAGGCGTCGCTGTCCCTAGTTGCCTGATAACGACAGAAACATGGACAAACTACGGGATGATTTCACTTAAAACACGTAGTACATGAAAGTCGCCGTTCAAAAGGCGTCGCTGTCCCTAGACGCCCATCAGTGCAGAGACAAAGTCTGTTATTTGGGCTAAATCGCGTCGCAGGTGGTAGCCGCCTTTCTAAAAGGCGTCGTTGTCCCCCGACGCCATTCAACCCTCACAGACAGGTTCTTCTTCCGCCATCTCATAATCCACGGGGTGAGATTTTCTCTCTCAAATCGTGTAAAATACTAAGAAAAGTGGAGAAGGAGGAGAAGAACCTAAATACCCATTAAAACTCCAAATTTCTCATCTCATGCAATTAGTGTTTTCACCCAAAAAATCCCCTAAACATGCTTCAAAGCGGGAAAAACATGATTTTTAAACATAATACGACGGGAATCGTCACCCTATCGGTTACTCGAACTCCTCCTAGCTCCAAGCCGCCAACCCGCCTCGCAACACGCCGCCGCCGTTACCGCCGTGAACGCCGTTACTCCACCGGGACGTCGGCTGCCGTCCGGAGAGAAAAACGCCACGGAAGAGATGGTGATGGTAGTGGTGGGAGTTGGTAGGTTAATGGAGTGGAGGGAGAGGAGGAATGGGGAGAGGAAAGGAAAGAGAGGGGGAAGGGGTCGCCGGAGAGTCGGAGGGAAGAGAGGAGAGAGAAGAGGAAGGAGAGAATGAGGGAAAAGAGGGAGGGTTCGCGGGGTCAAACAGAAGGTGGGTAAAACGCATCGTGCAGGCCCGACGTCATTCAGACGACAAGACCGGACCGTACACTGACAAATCAGGGTCGTACTCTAAATGGCGTCGTCCACCCAAGACGTCATTCAGACGATAAGACCGGGGCCGTACTCTCGCGGCCCAAGGCCAGCGTGGCATAGCCTAAAACACGTCCACATTGTTGGACGCCGTTTGAACTGCGTCTCGCAAGCTCGACGTGAAAAGAAATTAAGTCCCAGCCCCGCCAAGGCCCAGACTAAGGGATCCGACTCCGAAAACTGACCCGATAACTGGATCCGAAACTTCAATCCTTACAGACTCAATCGACATGATCAGACTGTTAGATTAATATCAATGGACTCAGTGGCTTATCCGGACCACTAGATTAATATTAATGGGCTCGATCGAGTTGTTAGATTAGTGTCAACAGACTCGATCGGCACGATCAGATTGTTAGATTGGTGTTAATGAGTTCGACTGGCGTAACGAGACCATTTATTGATGTTTACAACATTGGATTTGCATCAACGATCATGATTAATGAGATTAGATTGTTAGATTTGAATTCATGATCGAGATTATTAAGATCACATATCATGTGATTTGAGTTTACGATCAATGTCACTAAGATTGAACCGTTGGATTTGAGCTTCTGGTCAAGATCGCTAAGATCAGACTGTTGGATTTGAGCTTACAGTCGAGGTCATGGATCATTGAATTTGAGTTCACGATTGAGGTCACTAAGATCGGACCATTGATTTTGAGTTCACGACTGAGATCACTAAGATTAGGGCATTGGATTCGAGTTCATGGTTGAGATCAATAAGATTAGACTTTTGGATCAGAGTTTATGGTCGAATCACTAAGATCGGACTGTTGATTTTGAGTTCACTATTGAGATCACCAAGATCAGACTATTGGATTTGAGTTCACAATAGAGATTACTATGATCATACTGTGGGTTTGATTTCATGATCAAGATCACTAAGATCAGTCCGTTGATTTTGATTTCACGGTCGAGATCACTAAGATTAGACCATTGAATTTGAGTTTATGGTCGAGATCACTAAGATTGAACTATTGATTTTAAGTTCACAATTGAGATCACTAAGATTAGACCATTGAATTTGAGCTTACGGTTGAGATCACTAAGACCAGACCGTTGGATTCGAGCTTACGATTGAGATTACTAAGATCCGACTTTTAAATTTGAGTTTGCAGTCCAGATTACTAAGATCAGACCGTTAGATTGGTGTTAATAATTGTGATCAGCATGATCAGACTGTCAGATTTAGATCAATGGTCTTGATCAATCAGATTAGACCATCAGATTTGTATTTAATGATCGTGATGGACACGATTGGGCCGTCATATCTTAGCTTAATGGTCGTGGTCAAGATGATCTGATGTTCGTGAACTACATGATCAGACCATCAGATTGAGTTTAATGGTCGTGACCAATCAATGATCACACCATTGAATTGATGTTTAATGGCCGTGATCAAGGTTTGCCAACTTAGGGATCCGTATTAGATCGTATCTTCCCATATACGACTCGGATCAGATCCGACTCGGGCTAACTCGATTCGACTCACATGAGTCAAGCCAATGAATTTTTTAAAAGTAATAAATTTTAGCCATATTTTAGATAAATGTACCCTATTAGTTAATATAAAAAGTGTAATTTTACTAATCAAATGAGAAAAACTCAATTTAAAACAACCCGTTATCCATGTATGAATCGGTACGATCCGGTCCAACTTGGTGCGTGCAAGAGGATCGGACTCGCCTAGATGTGAGTCGACTCGTCACTCGTATGATTCGGCACGATCTGGTACAAAACAACAAACCATGGCCGTGATCGACACAATCAGATTGTTAAATCGTGCTTAATGGTTATGATCAAGATAACCAGACCATCAGGTATAAGCAATATATGTAGTCGTGTCAATGTGGGACTAACGATGACTTAGTTTGTGTTATAACATCACAAATGATGTTATCAAGATCATATTAATGTACAACTAACAATGACATACATATCATTGTGTTATCGCATTATGATGTGATAATAATGTCATAAGGATGGTCTCATTAATGCATAACTAATGACCATATCAATTAGTGGTCGCATTAGTGACC
Organism: Zantedeschia hybrid cultivar; assembly: GCA_030544215.1. Lineage (NCBI taxonomy): Eukaryota > Viridiplantae > Streptophyta > Magnoliopsida > Alismatales > Araceae > Zantedeschia > Zantedeschia hybrid cultivar. The sequence continues at coordinate 15,505,631 of JARZZO010000002.1, read as the reverse complement.
AACGATAGATGATCAAATTAATGATCATGTACACACATCATCATATATTAGAATATGATAGCGGAGGAGGGTTAGGCTAAAGCCTTACAACCTAAGGCACATAGGTGAGTGAGGCTGAAGCCTTATCACTCAAACAGAAACTGGGTCCTTCTTTGTGAGGGAACTGTCGACCTTCACCCCTCCTTCATCAGCCTGCAAATGAACCTCCTAGAGGGTATCTATAGCCTCCCGAGGAGGCAGTTATGGAGCCCTCCTTTTCGTGCAAGTACACCTTCATTGGATGACAGTTCCCTATTCGAATCCCTCTCTTCTCCTTTATCTACAAGTGTTTTATCTCCCTGCATATGTGTCTCTACCCCCATCACCTGACTGTGAAGGTGCTACCTAGCTGCTACTCAGGCAGGCACCTAAGCGCTTCAGTGCTCAGGGACCCCAAGTGCACCTAGGGTCACCTTACCACCTTGATAACTACGGTGTATTTGGACTGTGGTACATGTTTATTTCTATAAAAGCTTAACTTTTATGTGAGTTTTTGAACTGGCGATTGCCCGGGAAACCACCATTGTCTCTTAAAACTTAATATTATCTCTATCATCCTCTCTAACTTATAGTCACTGAATGATTTGGACCCCATACTTAATCTGATGTGCTGTTGGGAAACCAATACATCTTATCAAGTCATTAACTTAAAATTCATTCTTTTTTAGAAAACCAAGGAAAAGATGAAAGGAAGAATTTGGCAACTCTGGGTTGCCTTAAGTTGGCAAAAGAAACATTATTACTCCTCACTAGTTTGGAGTCATCCACAGTTTTAGTGCTTTCCTTTTCTTATTTGAATTGAATCACATTCACTGCAATATTAAGCTAGGTATTGATCCAAATAAAATGCTGAATTTCAAATCTTCCTATCTATGCATTGAGCATGTTAGGTTTATTATCCATTTATAAAGAGGGTGGAGATTAGCTTTTGACTTTTATATTTCTTGGGATGATGTGGTTCTAATTATGATTTTTGAAGGTATTTTATGTGACATTTTGCAGGTGGAGCATATGCTAAACGACCGTTTAATGCAGTTTATAAATGGTGATCTACGAGATGTGAAGGTTTCTTTTCCCAGTTCTTCCTTGTGCTTCTAGGTGTAAAGTTTGGACCTGTTTGGTGCACCCATTTTACCCATCAAAGGAGATGGGGAAAATGAAAACAATGATGTTATTAATTATTCTTAAACCTATTCTTAAAATCTCATTAATATTATGTTACAATTTCTACTTTCTAAAACAGGGACCACAAGCACTTATGTATATAAAGCAAATCAATTATTTAATTTAATTCTTTAAAGATCCTATGTCTCTGGGGATGGACGATGTCAAGTGTCAATATGGCTACACTACTACCTCTGTTTATTTGAAAATAAAATTGGCGGTATAATCCACACTTTCGTTCGGAAAAAAAGCCATGGACACACATATTGAACACAACAAATATTCAAGGACAGGGAAATGAGAGGTGTGTTTATTGGTGGGTATCTAGGTATATATATGTATATATAGACGTGTATTCATGTGTACATAGATATGGATGCATCCAAACATATGTACATGTCATGCACACACATATGGAGCGGTTATAGTCCATGGTCTTACGCCCGGCAGTGGATTGCAGCCACAACCACCTGATCAAGACCGGGCAGGTGGACTGGGCAAAAACCTGTTTGGTCTTGATCAGGCAGCTGGGTGTTTTCATCTGTGCTGCTGCAGTCATTGGAGTCCACGGTGGTGGGCTGGGTGAAAATGCCCAGCTGCCAAATCGCAGGCACATTCCGTGCTTTAAAAAAAAAAAGAAAAAAGAAAAGAAAAAAAGAAACAAACTTAGCCATCTGTTTTTTATTACCAGTGGATAGGCTCAGGGTAGTGGACTGTACTGCTCCCTGTATATACATATACATACGTACAAACATCCTTATTCCAATAAGCTCTCCAGAGGGAAAGTTATTGGCTGACATTTACATTCCTGATTGATGTTATACTCAATATATTCTTCCTCTCTTTCACCAATGAGATTTGGTACTATGTTTGGACCTAACTTAGATCTCTCCTAGCAGATTCTTTATTATTATTATTTGGCTTATTTGGAGAAATATAGGTCGGTTTTATGTATTTTATTTCTAGGACTATGAGAGTTTGCGATTAGCCCTCAGGGAGTTTGGGACTTTAGATCAGGCGAAGATCCGAGTATATGACATCTCTCTACTGACTTCGGTCAGTGTTAATTACGTCGAGTAACCGCTCAACAACCCTTGATTAACCATCGGTTGATGCCCTTCTAACATGCAACACTACTACTACATGTTGCACATGCATATAAAGATATATTTTAGGCTAAGTCCTTGGCCTTGCCCAAGTTTAGGATGTGTTTATGATTGGTTGGAAGGCTTTTAAAAGGTTCTGGATTGACTCCAACTTATCTGGATTGATTCCAAGTATTTTAGACCCATAAGGATATTTTTGGTCGAGTGCATCACCAGGCATCATCTCACGCTCTCATTTTAATTCTCACAGAACACTGTTTTTTGATCTAGTGAATGGATAATGATTTATAGTTTCCCGACTTTTCAAGCGCGAGGAGGAAGCAATGAAAGGTGGTCAATGCCTTTTACGTGGGGGGATGGATAGGTGGATTGTGATGTCATGTAGAGTCCTGCTGAATGCAGAGCCCTTCTATTCTTGAGCTTTCGATCCTAAATCTCAAAATCCAGCTTTTATCTCGAATCTCAACTTCAAGTGTGGGGTTCTAGTTGAAGTGACCTTGGATTAGACAAAGCCAAGTTAATTCCCTCATATTGAAGGTGTCAGGTCCTTTTTTTATAATTTAGGTCTTAAAGTGCCTCCCTTGAACTGACAATGTCTGATGCTAAATTAGACCTGACACAGGTGTTGGATGATCATAAGAAAGGATGTATTATTGTTACTGAACTGCATCTATTTATCTGAACATCAAGTGATGTTAACCTGACTGATGCTGATATCACTCATTTTCAGATTTTATAAAATCTTGATCCAATTCTGGCATGTGTGTTTCAGGTTGCTTCATGATTTCGTAAATACATAGTCTTCCATTATTGAGAAATTGTAATTGTATATCATGGGTAAAAGAAAATATCTTGCTTGGAGGATAACTAACATCATGGGTAACTTGTCTTTTATTTTATTAGTTCCAAGTTCAAAGATTCTTTGATCATGCAATATGCACTATGAAACAATTAATGTAACAATTCTTTTGAGGTACTTTGGGTTTTGTGTTTTTCAGGATTCTCGCCGACGTTTTGACAAAGCTCAACTTGATTATGACCAGGTACGTTGCTGATGTTATTCATTTTACGTATTGTTTAATAAATGTTTTCTCACACCCTACAACTCATCCCTATGCGCTCGGTTGCTAATTGAAGTGTGATCTGAGTATTTTGGGCATCGAGAACAGTTTACTTGCATGATAATCCTATGGCACCACACTTCTCGTCTATTTGCTACAAAAATTGCCTACTTGGTTTTGCTGATTTATTCATGCCTGTGGTTAGGCAAGAGAAAGGTTCATGTCACTAAGGAAGGGAACACGAGTTGATGTTGTTTCCAAAATGGAGGACGTAAGTGCCCCCTTTTTTTGCTTTTAATGCATCTCCATTGTTGATATTTTATGTACTTAATATAAGTTGGTCTTATTTGGATGCTCCTTTTTGTTTATGCAGGATCTACACAACTCAAAATCAGCGTTTGAAAGATGCCGATTCAATTTAGTATGTTTTCTATATTGTCAGTCCATGTTACTCTTTTGTTGATTATTTTCTTTTAATCTGTCCAACCATCTCTCCGGTTTTAAGGAATTCAGGTAAATGCTCTCGCGAACATTGAAGCAAAGAAGAAGTATGAGTTCCTGGAGTCTATTAGTGCTGTGATGGATGCTCATATGAGATATTATAAGCAGGTAAAAAGGAAAAAAATATTTTCAGCTATTCTTTTACACAGCCTTTCTCCATAGGCTCAAGTGAGCTGCCGTTTGTGGTCCAGGGATATGAATTACTGAGCCAGCTGGAACCTTTTGTTCACCAGGTATGCACAATTTCAAAGAATGCAAAACCTTCAAGGTCAGTTGTTTAGGATCTGTAAAATAGTTAGTTATTTCTTAATGAAAAATTCTTGTTCCTGCTGTAGGTTCTTGCATACTCACAACAATCAAAGGAAATGACAAACATTGAGCAAGATAAACTTGCTAAGAGGATTCAGGAGTTCAGAACACAGGCACAGTTAGATAGATTGAGATCCTCTGCTAATGCAGAAGCCTCAACAAATGGTGACGGTATCCACTTTGTTGGTACTGGTTCTTATAAAAGCATAGAAGCATTGATGCAGTCTGCTGCAAGTGGACAGGTGCCACTAATTATGTCTTATTGATCTATCCATACAGCTTAGTTGAAACGTGGGTGTCCTCTCACATGGTTCCGTGATTACTGCATATTAACTGCAGTTAGACTACTGATCGTTACTGCCTTATGCATGTTCCTTTCTGCCTTCAAGTATTCAAGATTCAACTGGGGTTTAATATTTCACCATCTCCTTCCAGCACTTAATTAGAAAGGGCACTTGCTTATTTTGATTCAGGTTCAAACAATAAAGCAAGGTTACCTTTTAAAGCATTCATCAAACCCGAGGGGAGACTGGAAGAGGCGATTCTTTGTTCTTGACACTCGGGGGACCTTGTACTACTACAGAAATAAAAGTACCAAGCAGTTGGTATGCTTATTTTAATGAATCTTTTGTTTTAATTAGTCTATCTTTGCTATTTTGATTTGATATGCCATTTTAAGGAATCTTTTATTTCAATTCTTTCTTTGCTATTTTTATCAATCTGCCATTTTGTTTGTCTATTTTTGATGAGCTCAGCTTCTTACCTATCAGATTGCCGTTGCGGTAGAATATTTTTTAAACAAATTTGTTGTGTGTTAAAGGGATATTGTATTTACATCCTTTAGGGTTGTGCATATGTCCATAGGGTCAATTATGTCTTCTGTATATACTCTCTTGTATCTCAGGGTATGTCCTAATCCCATGAATGTATACTTGGTTTGTGCCCTAAGAGAATAACAAGACGGGATTCATCTTTCCCTCATCCGTCGTAACATGGTATCAGAGCCACATGAGTGGTTCTTGTTTGTTCATTCCCTTTCTTCGCTGTCTCTGACAGTGGGAGCTTCCTCACAGCTGGGAACGTCTTTCTCCACCTGCTGCCTTAGCGCAGACTCGAGCATGCTCCTCCTCATTATTTGCCTGCTCCTGCAGCACAGGCTCGTGGTTCGCCGTAAGTGCGAGAGATTGCCTTGGCACTGGCCACCACCTCCATTCCAAGCCCCATTGCCAACTGCTGCGACCGTTGGCTGCGTCTGCCACCACCGCTGTCGACCACGCTGCTGCTGCCGTCGACCACACCTGCTGTTGAGAGAAGATCCAATCAAACCTGGCCCGTTTTGAAGTTTGAACTCGACGGGTTACCCGAGTCAGTTGGATCTGGAACCATTGGGCCAGATCAATTTACTTAAAGTGACCTGTTCAGCCTTTACAAAAGAGGTGGTTCAGACCCATTTTCTGCATTGATTTTTCAAGAGGTTGGTTCAGCATTTAATGAGGCTGATTTAGGCCTGTTCTTTTCACCTAGTTCAGCAGGTTCAGCGGCTCCTCATTGCCGCAGACATCCACATCTGCTTTGCCTCTCTCTTTCAGCATGAATTTTATAGCCTATCTAGGGGTTCTTCGACGCTCCAATATCATCTGTGCAGTCTGTGTTGCCATCAGGAGCATTCTCTAGCCATTTTCAGGCCACCTTTTGTGTTGCTGTTGAGTTCCTTCTTTTCTTTGGGCTACTTCTTCTCACAGTCCTCATGGCTTTGAAAAGTCACTGTGAGATCCCTAATATGGACATTCTGCTAGAGGGCACTCATAATTACATGGTGTGGGTGACCTGCTGTGCATGCTAATTTGGTGAGTGCCAAAAGCTGGGGGTATGTAGATGGCACCATACCTCGTCAAAAAAGGCCACCGCATCACTTTAGTATCTCTACTATGAGCAACTCCACCACTAGTGAGCAGGCCTCCACAGCAGCCGCTCCTCCAACATCACAACAGACACCTTCCAACATTGAGGCATCAAAGGCCACCGATGATGTTGTTATTGCTTATTTTATCCAGTCAGTGGATCCTTCCATGCGCTATGATCTGCAGACTCATTCCACAGCTCATAGTTGTTTGATCTACTCGTCTCCAAGATTTTGTTTTGACTGGTGGTGCTTGTTGATCGATCACACACGTGCGTCGTTAAACACTCGCATAACCATCAATTTAAATTAAACCAAATTTACGTATTTTAAACACATGGCATGAAGCAAGTGGTGAGTATGGGTCGGATCCACATGGAGATCTCAGATTTTAAAGTTGAAAGTATTGAGTTTTTAGAGGAAAAACATATAAGAAAGAAGAGGGAGCATGATGATTTGATAGAGAACAATCGAAACTAGCCGGACTTATTACGAACGCACAAAAGTAGCACCTCTAAACGAGCATAATTAGACTAAAAGGAGCACCTCTAAACGAGCATAATTAAACTATCTACTGAACTAAGACTACCTCTAAAATATTAAATAATAGAAGAATACAAAATTTGAGTGATGTCAACAGAAGAAAAATAAAGAGTTGGAGAAGAAAAAGATGGAGAAAATGATACATTTTTCAAACAAACTATTGTCACATGACATTAGAACTTTATGAAATTTTACAGAGACATTGAAAATGGAAAAATAATATGATTCTTAGAAGGAAACTTTTACAGAAAATATTCTAAATACAATGTCACATAGAGAACTCAAAAACTAGAGAGAGAGGAGATAGAGAGAGAAAACTGGTGTTTGCAGCTGTTGCAGTCCTTCGCGCGGATCCTTGGCAGCCCTGGACTCTTTCCAGTGGTTAGTTGCAGTGCCTCAAGTCCACCTCCAGCCCTTAGCAGCTGCTGGTGAGAGAGAGAGAGAGAGAGAGAGAGGTGCTACAGTACTATGGTACTGTAGCTGCTACAGTACCCGTGGGTACTGTAGCAAAGAGAGGGAGAAAGAAAGTGAGATAGGGAGAAAGTGGGAGAAAATTCAACCCCCTTTTGAATCCCCCCTTCTTGGATTTTATAGATTAAGAGGGGATTTTGAAATTCAAATTTTTGGTGCAAATCAATTAAGAGGTTTAAATTTTACATTAAACTCATCCCCCTTAGTTGGAGGATCCTGCTTTAAGACAAAGAATTTTTGAAATTTAAATTTTGAAAAAGAAATCTCTCTCTCTTTGAATTTTCAGATTCCCTCGTTTCTCTCTCTCTTGGTTGGCATGTGGGCTTCGCTTGAAGAGAAAATATGAAAATAAAATATTGTTTTTTCCAGGATTCGAACCCTGGTCACTTCACTGGAGTTCAAGTGGTCTAACCACTATGCCATCTGCTCGTTCATATCCTGCATCCACATAAAATAACAATTAAATCCCTGTGACAATTAATAAATTATTCAGATGTACATTAAATCTGCGATAATTGCTGAGAAGTCCTTATTGAGAACGAAATTGTCACACTCAATTAATCCCATGAAATGATGATATTTTCAATTCCGAATTTTACAAAATTGATATATTTGAAAACATCATTGATTTATCTATCATTCCATATGGTTTTGTACATAAAATCATAACTGTAATGTGCAAATTCTATCTATTTATTATCTAAAAATATGTAATTATCACTTGTGAGTATCAACTGTATCAAGAGAGTGATGTCGAGTGCTTGATTCATGAGTTTTGTATTTCATCGGTGTTGGCAAGAGTTTTGTGCTGTGATGCATGATCATCAACGTTTGTTTCACTTTGCCATGATACTCCATCCTGACTATGAGTCTCTTCACAGCCAGATATTACATCGCTCACCTCTACCAGTTCTGACTCTGAGGGAGCACTTGCTGAGTTCATTTCTGAGGAGACTTGCCAGCAGTCTCTCTCTCTTTGTGGTCCTATATGTCCGTCTGTCGATCCATATTTTTCTAAGTTCAAGAAGAGAAAGTAAGGAGAAAAGGGTGGAAGCCTAGAAGGACAGCAAGGATGGTGTTGTTCTTGGAAGATTGTTGGAGGAATTTATGAGGAACACTGTCTTTTTTTTTGAGAAGAAAAGGAGACATTGAAATTTGCAGAAGTGGAGGGTGAGTTTTGGCTCCTTTTATTTATTTTGGAAATTGAATTTAGGTTTGCCTAATAAAATTGGCAAATTAAGGTTCGAAAAGTTGGACTGTCCCCATCAGCTTTGGCCTCCTTTTATTGATTTTGGAAATTGGATTTAGTTTTTTCCCAATAAAATTGGCAAATTAAGGTTCAAAAAGTCGGATTGTCCCCGTCGGCCTTGGTTGATGTTAATTAAATCACTCTGATGAGCAAATCTTTGATTAACTGCCTATGGTGATCATGGATGGCAGTTTCGGCCGGTACCGGTACGTACCGGCCCGGCCCGGTACCGGTACCCCCATTTCGGGCCGGTACCGTAAAAAAAAAAAAAAGAAAGAAAAAAATGACTGTACCGGACCGGTACCGGTCCGGGTACGCCCGAAACCGGGCCGGTACGCCCGTGACACTGTCCCCTCTCACAGAAACAGATCTGTGAGAGGGGATTCGGGTTTTTTGCAGTGGGAGGGGAAGGGAAGGAGGGAAAGGAGGAGAAGAAGGAGGGGAAAGAACCGCCGCCGCCAGCCGCCGCTGCCGCCGCCGCCCGCCGCTGCCGCCGCCGCCCGCCACCGCCGCCGGAGACGTTTTCATCCTTTTCCGGAGACATTTTCACTGTTTTGGGTGGAAGAAAAAAAGAAGGTATGATTTATATTTTAATGTAGTGATTATTTTTTAGTTTGTTACATATTTCTTAGATGATTTACGTTCATTTTCTTGATAAAATAGACAACCCCCAATTTTGGCCCTAATTAGCGGTTAAAAATTGGGGCTTTTGTCTAATTACTTAAATTAAACATCAATTGGAGCCTAATTAGGCTTCATGATATGTTTTAAACTAGGAGTGTGTTGTTAATTACGTTGATCGACGGTTAATTAGGGGAAATCCCCAATTTTGGCCCTAATTAGCGGTTAAAAATTGGGGTTTTTGTCTAATTTCTTAAATTAAACATCAATTGGAGCCTAATTAAGCTTCATGACATGTTTTAAACTAGGAGTGTGCTGTTAATTACGTTGATCGACGGTTAATTAGGGGAAATCTCCAATTTTGGCCCTAATTAGCGGTTAAAAATTGGGGCTTTTGTCTAATTACTTAAATTAAACATCAATTAGAGCCTAATTAAGCTTCATGACATGTTTTAAACTAGGAGTGTGCTGTTAATTACGTTGATCGACGGTTAATTAGGGGAAATCCCCAATTTTGGCCCTAATTAGCGGTTAAAAATTGGGGTTTTTGTCTAATTACTTAAATTAAACATCAATTGGAGCCTAATTAAGCTTCATGACATGTTTTAAACTAGGAGTGTGCTGTTAATTACGTTGATCGACGGTTAATTAGGGGAAATCTCCAATTTTGGCCCTAATTAGCGGTTAAAAATTGGGGTTTTTGTCTAATTACTTAAATTAAACATCAATTGGAGCCTAATTAAGCTTCATGACATGTTTTAAACTAGGAGTGTGCTGTTAATTACGTTGATCGACGGTTAATTAGGGGAAATCTCCAATTTTGGCCCTAATTAGCGGTTAAAAATTGGGGCTTTTGTCTAATTACTTAAATTAAACATCAATTAGAGCCTAATTAAGCTTCATGACATATTTTAAACTAGGAGTGTGCTGTTAATTACGTTGATCGACGGTTAATTAGGGGAAATCCCTAATTTTGGCCCTAATTAGCGGTTAAAAATTGGGGCTTTTGTCTAATTACTTAAATTAAACATCAATTGGAGTCTAATTAAGCTTCATGACATGTTTTAAACTAGGAGTGTGCTGTTAATTACGTTGATCGACGGTTAATTAGGAGAAATCCCCAATTTTGGCCCTAATTAGCGGTTAAAAATTGGGGCTTTTGTCTAATTGTTAAATTAAACATCAATTGGAGTCTAATTAACATCCAATTTTACATGTTTTAAACTACGAGCATAATGCCAAATGTTCTTATATTTGTTTCTATTTTTTTTTTATGTGTTGTAGGAACATGGCTGAACAGCAAGAGCAAGACCCAGGGTGGGCCCATATCACCTTAATTAATACTGCAAAGAGGAGAGTGAAATGCAAATATTGTGGCAAAGAGATGGGTGGTGGAATCACCCGAGGGAAAGAACATTTAGTAGGGAAGACAGGACAGGTGACAAGGTGTACTGTCTGTCCCCGACAAGTTGCCAACGAGATGCGTGAATTGTTGCGTGGCCGAAAAGCACAAAAAGAACAAAAGAAGGAAGATGAGGTTGAACTCCAAGGCGAAATTTCAGGTAGACATAATACAAAAGGCAAAGGGATGTATACTGCGGCCAGTGGCATTTCTATACGTGAGAGGGAAAGGGCTGAACAAAATGTAGATTCTAGTGATGATGATGATGATGATGATCCTGACATGGCTGCAGCTAGAAGAGAGAGTTTGTGGCATCAACAAGAAGATGAAGCCCGAAGGAGAGGTGATGGACCATCAATAAGAGGCACAAGTCAACCTACAGGCCAAGTGGGTCCTATGGACAGTTATCTTTTTAGAAGACAGACTTCTACTCAGCCAAAAATCAAGCAAGCAATGAGAGGAGTAAAAAAGTCAGCTGAAGCGGCAGGACATACTTTTAAAAGCATATGCAAATGGTTTTTGCATGCAGGTGTTCCCTCACATGCTGCTCAGTCTCCTTATTTTCAGCCTATGATTGATGCGATAGCAGATCATGGTCGTGGGTTCAAAGCCCCCACACGTCGAGACATATATGGACGGGGGCTTGATGGAGAATACGAGGAACTTCAACAGTGGGTTGAAAGTTTTAAGGCAGTATGGAAGGAGAGAGGATGCACAATTATGTGCGATGGCTGGACTGGTACCACGAAGAAGTCCATGATTAATTTTCTTGTTTATTGCACAGAAGGGACAGTTTTTATGAAATCTGTTGATGCATCAAACTATTCAAAGAATGCAAAATATTTATTTGGTTTGATGGATCAGATGGTGCAGGAAATTGGAGAGGAAAATGTTGTCCAGGTGGTCACCGATAATGAACCAAGTTATAAAGCTGCAGGGAAGAAGTTAATGGACAAGCGCAAACACCTTTATTGGGTCCCATGTGCAGCGCATAGTCTGGACTTGATGCTTGAAGACATTAGTAAGGATCCAACTATCAGCAAGACTGTTGTTGGAACCTTTTTAAATCAAAAGGGAGAAGGGGGGAAGCCCCCCCCACCGGTTGGGGACCCCCCACCGGTTCCAAGGGAGAAACCGGTGGGGGGGGGGGGGAGGAGAGTCCCTCAATTCTCTCCCATTATTAAATTCAAAGAATGGGGAGGGGTGTTTAATGAGAGGTTTAATGGGGGATCTTAACCTCATTCACATGGGTTGAGAATCCCATGTGGAAACCCTCTTAACCCCATCCTAAAACCCCCTTTCACACTTGGCCAAAGTCTGAAATTAAGGGGCTAAACCCCTTTCACACTTGGCCAAAACCCAAAATCTGGCCCAAAGCTCATTAAGAGCTAAAAAAAGGTGGGAAAAGAGGAGCATGGGGAGGGGAGAACCCCCCCACCGGTTGCCCAAAACCGGTGGGGGAGACCCCCCACCGGTTCCCAACCGGTGGGGGGTCCAACCGGTGGCCATCCCCCCACCGGTTGGAACCGGTGGGGGTCCCCCCCCCTCTCTCTCTCTCTCTCTTTTTAATATGCTCTCTCCCATCTCTCTCACCCATGTGATTAAAAAAATCAAAAAAGAGAGGGGGAGGAGGAAGTGGCAACCGGTGGGTACCCCCCACCTCAAGCATTCCGGTGGGTACCCCCACCGATTAAGGCTTTGAAGCCTATAAATACCCCCCAAGGGGTAAGGAGAAGGGCATGCCCATTTGGCCCAAAAATTCCTAGGGGAAACTCTGCCAGTTTGAAGACCAAATCCGGTGCTCTAGTCCGGGTTTGCTGCGATTTGGAGGAGATATTTTCTTGGAGGGCTCTCTTCCTAAGGTTTATTCCTAAGGGGAAGCTCTGCCAAATTTATGTTGTAAAAATCACCGTTCTATAAGACGGGATTATGCCGAAATAATGAATGAAATGCCCATGATGTTCTTTGAGCATATGTGTGTGCATGTGTGTTCATGGACTTAATATTTAAGTAACACTATGTTACCATATTTTCATATGCAAAATAATTAGTTTTATAACTAATTAAAAACATATAACTAAATATTCTAAAATATCATTGGCCTCATCCCATACATAACTAATCTTAGACTCATAATTAAAACTTAATAATGAAACATTAACTCATAAAATAATATACTCAAGTTAAAAATGACTTAAATACTCCACATACTTAATTAATTAATAAAATCTGCGAAAATTATCTAAAATTAATAAAATAAATATAAAAGTCAGAAAAATTCTGTAAAAATCAGTAACACACAGTAAAAAATCAGAAAACAAAATCTGAAAATTACATAAATGCAAAATATAACTTAAATATCCTTCATATACCTAATTAATTAATAAAAATCAGTAAAATTAATAAAAAAATCAGTAAAATTCAGTAAAAACCAGTAAAAAACAGAGAACCAAATCTGAAAATACATAAAATTCTGAAATGACTAAAATGCCCCTAAAGCTTAATACAAATTACAAAAATACCCTCATACATATTAAAAATCTGTAAAAATCACAGAAAATCCTTAAAAATATCAAAATCTCTCATATGTCCAAAATACCCTCCAAGCCTTAATAAGATGGGTAAAATTACCAAAATACCCTCAATATGATAAAAATAAATAAAAAATCTCAGAAAAATATAAAAATAGACTTTAAGTCTAAAAATCCAATTTGGGCAAAATTACCAAAATACCCTTATAATCCAAACACACTTGAAATAACTCTAAAATACCTCCTAAGGTTTTGAAACCTTCCTAAATCATTAAAACTCATTTCGTACACTTAAATAACCATAATCTCCCTATACCCTCCAACTCGGCATAATTACAAAAATACCCCTATGGGACTAAAATACTTGGAATCAATCCAGAATACTTGGAGTCAATCCAATATACTTGGAATTAATCCAGATAGTTTGGAATCAATCCAGAATCATATAAACACATCCTAAACTTGGGTGAGGCCAAGAGTTTAACCTAAAATATATCTTCATATGTATGTGCTGCCTGTAGTAGTAGTAATGTTGCATTTTATAAGGGCATCATACGGACGGTTAATCAAGGGTTGCCGAGCAGTCGCTCAGCGTAATTAACACTGACCGAGGTCAGTGGAGAGAGGTCATATACTCGAATCTTCGCTTGATTCGAAGTCCCGGATTCCCTGAGGGCTAATCCCAAGCTCTCATAGTCCGATAAAATATAAAACCGACCTATAAATCCTCTAGATAAACAAAAAAAAATGGATTTCCGAATAATCCGACATAGGAGAGATGTGTCTAGGTCAGGTTCCAAACAGATGGCACGCCCGGTGGGACCTCTCTTTCCCTTCATCTCTCCGTCCGGTGATGCCCTCACCACAACTCTACTACTAACTTTGTCATGTCTTATGCAGGTGATCGAATTTCTGCTTAAAAGACGACGATGGCGGCAAGGGTCACGTATGGCCCACTTGTGGTGGCGACCCACGCACGGTGTGGATATCTGACCACACCAATATGCTTTGGGGACTTCCCTGCAGCGATAGGATCTCCATACTTTTTGGGGGTCGTTCCGGCACCGGAACTTGCTCCGGAAAAGAAGAAGAAGAGGTGCGCTTCTCGCTCTAGAACATGCAACAACGGCAGCCGATATGGGCGAGTGCTTGCCGTGAATACCATCAGCATCTCTTCAGCCTCCTCGTCCAACGGGGGGCAAAAGCGAAAGGTTCTAACCGCAAGTCCGTCTAGGACAGGGAAAACTATATTGGTGGGGAACCTGCATATTCGTCTGGATGGCGGGCAACCCATCATTCCTAAGATCCATCATATCCCGACAGTTCCTGTCCATAATAGGTTCGAGATTCTACCGAAAGTTTGCCAAGATGGGGCAACGTTCAAAAAGAAGAAAAAGACTCCAAAGGCCCCTGCTCGTCGGGAGCCCATAATTATACCAGAGCCTGTCTTGTCTCGAGCAGGGGGCAATGCTATCCCCCGAGCAGGGGGCAACTCTATGCCTCAAAATGGGGGCAAATCTATGCCTCGGGCTGGGGGCAATCCATCGGAGGATAGGAGCCTCCGCATAAAGGAAATGTGGGTAACCAAAAAGGAAGCCCGCAAAATTCGCCAGGCTAGGGATACCCTAGCAGAACAACAGCCTCAACAGCTCGTAGAGTCTAAGGGGCAGATAACCAGCTCAACTATCTGGCCTCGTTCTTTACAAGGTCAAAGGATAAAAAGTGCCTATAAGGCGCAGGAACAAGTCTGGCAACAGACATCTGTCCTTGAGCGGTTGGGCGCATTGGTCCGATCAACTCACAAAAAGAAGAAAACTACCAGAAGGACGGAGGATGGTATACGGGTCTACACATGCTACACCTCCAATATCACCAACCGGCAGCCTTCCCAGCCGGAAGACCCAAATGATATCATCAATCTGATGCAACGGGTCGGGCCCATAACCCGTCAAATGGAGCAGGCTATGCGCTTGCTGAATCGAGGAAGTCAGGGGGCAGAGCCACCCCAAATTGGCAGTAGCAATGCTGCTGGAGGAGCTGATGAAGACGGGGCAAATGCTTCAGATATTGAAGCCGCTCCAGAACAACCTCAAGATCAAATACAACCTCAGACTATAGAGGAGATGAGGCAAGAAAATCAACAACTCAAGGCCTTACTCTATGGCCTAATACAAAAGATGGAGGAGCAGCAAAGGGCAGCTCAAGTCCCCCCAGTAAATGCACCACCTCCAAGGGCAGTGCCTACGCCAACGGTGATAAGACCGCAAGCTGCAGATGTCAACTTCAACCCTGATGAGACATAAGAAGATCAGGTTGTGGAGCCCAATCATAATGCTCAGCAATCCCTTGCTTCTGCAGATGATGCTACGGCATTGCAGAAGCATCTTATTGAGCAAATTGTTGAAGCCAAAATAGCAGAACAAGACCACGGAATAGGCACATTCGACTTATACAAAGTGCCATTTCCGGTACATCATATGTTCAAGAAGCTCCCGCCAGATCACAATAAGTGTCCCAAATTCATCAGGTATGACGGGGAAGGTTCGGCCCAGGAGCATATTGCCCACTATATGAGTGACTTGGGAGAGCTGGCTACTGATGAGGCCTATCTTCTGAGGTTCTTTTCTACCTCTCTCACGGGCATTGCATTCCAATGGTATGCAAGGTTGAAGCCTAACTCTATCAACAGTTGGGAGGAAATGCAGAAAAAGTTCATCGACCGTTTCAAGGTGTCGGAACGAAAGGTCACCATCACTGAATTGGTGAGACTAAAGCAAGGCAGGAATGAATCCGCCACCGACTATATCAAAAAATGGCGGAACCTCTGCATGAAATGCGACAATCCGCCGACCCACGAGGACGCGGTACGATTGTGCAAAAGGGGCTTAAAGCCTGAAATAAGTGAAAAGCTGATTGGCGCAAATGTCAAAAACTTTGATCAACTAAATAACATTGTAACGGAGGTCGAAATATTCTATGCAGACCATCCAACCATTGCCTCCATTGGGGGGAAAATCCCAAAGAAGCAAAATATGGATACAGAAGAGGCCAATGCTATAGACTTCGCCACAGCTGTAGAAAATACAGGGGGCAAGAACAATGTAAATGCCTCAACATCCAATAGAAGGGGATCATATGCCACCCTTAATGAGAGAAGGAAAATGGCTTACTCTTTCATAAGGGAGGATACAAGAGAGTTGTTTAATGTCTGCATGCGGGCCAATCTCTTGATGCTACCCGAACCAAAAAGACCAGCAGAAGTTGGTAAAATAGATGAAGCCAACTATTGCATGTACCATCGTATGTTGGGACATGTAATAGAGGATTGTTATATCTGCAAAGGGGAAATTGAAATGCTTATCCGAGAAGGGGCCGTAGAGATGGGGAAATATCTAGTGGACCCGCCTCAACCACATCGAATGCCCAGACAAACATTTACAGCAAATGTCGTCAATATGGATGAAAACTCCTCGGAAGAAGAGCCTACAAATAAGAATATAGACGCCCCTCCAGAGCAGGAGGCAATACCATCATACTCTCCAGCGACCCCCACTCCGGAAGGGTCTATCGTGGCGGCACTGGAGGAGATTCAGATGAATATGTCACAGCTCTCCCATCAGCAAGTTCTGCCGGAACAGGAGGCAATACCCTCATATGTTCCAGCAACTTCCACTCCAGAAGTGTCTATCATAACAACATTAGAGAAGATTCAGATGACTCTGATACAACTCTCTCACCAGCAAATCTCATTGGAGCAGAAGATAAATCCATCATATATTCCAGCAATTTCCACTCTCGAGGGGTCCATCATGGCAACACTGGAGGGGATTCAAGTGAGTCTGGGACAAATCTCTCATCAGCAGTATGAACTCACTCAAGTAATGGAAGGTCTTGCAAGACAATGGACAGAAGTCATGTCAATTGACAGAATCAATAGGCCCTTCTCCTTTGAGGAGCCAGGACCAAAATGCAGCCGTCCTCTAAAGAATAAGGGCAAACTTATCATAGACTTAAATGAACCACCAGAAGCCCAGTACCGAGAGGGAGTGGTGCTCAAATGCAAAGGTTGTGAAAGTCACGACAATACTCTCGAGGCCACCCTTGCAGCTAGGCAAAGTTCCCGGGGAAAGCAAGTTGCTGGTGCAGAAACAGGGATAAGTTTTAAAGATGCTGAATCCCTGGCAAAAAGGCTCAAGAGACCATACTTCTTTCCAAAGGAAAAGACCAAAGAACTCTTCGAGTTATGTATGAGCAGAAAAGCAATCATTCTGCCCAAACCAAAAAGGGAAGAAGAAATACATCGGGTAGATGCACCCAACTACTGCCCATACCACCGCTTCATCACCCATCCAATTGAACGTTGCTTTATGTTCAAAGATGAAGTAGAAAAGCTGATTCAAGAAGGAAAGATAAATATGGGGAAATACCTGGTAAATCCCCCACAGCCGCATACGATTACACATTGAGTGTAATTCGCAGATCCTTGAGCAAAAAAAAAAAAAAAAAAAAAAAAAAAAAACTTTGGGGCTTAAAAATGAGGTGCCCCGACAGACTTGATTGGTCTCGCTCCTGTGAGGGGCCAATTAAGGGCAAAAAAGTCTAAAAAACCCAGCTGAAGTGAAAACCCGAAAGGGCGCTTCAGGCAAAAATGGGTGAACCCTGCTGTGTGAAAACCCGCAAGGGCGCACAGGCAAAAATAAAAGGGGCTAGCTTCGGTGAAAACTCGTAAGAGCGCCGATGTTAGTATTATATATTAAGGAAAAAAAAAAAAAAAAAAAACATCATCCTGCAACCCGTCGGGGGACAACGCGTAAAAGTTATTTGCGCCAAGAAAAGCCAATAATGTTCGTGCGCGAATACCTAGGTTCATAAAGCCGCATATTTGTTCCCCGACGGGGGGAGAACTCTCTCAACCTGTTGAGGGTAGAGATCGAGTTTTCCCACATCCCTACCCAGGGAGGATATCAGAGTCGCCAATGACGAATAAACCCTTGGTACCACACTGGTGGTACAATAATGTCCCATCAAGGGCTACGACCGAGGCGATGATGACGATGACCTCCCGACCCGGTAAGGAAATGGGAAAACTCGCTCTTCTGATCGATACAGCCTGAGGAGATGATCCCCGTTCCTGTTATACCCAAGGCAAATACACATGCATATTCTTGAAAGATGTCACATAATTGTGGGTGATTCACCTCGAAAGAAAACATTTGCCGTCAAAAATATCATGCAATGCAGAATTCACAATTCGCCCACGGAAGGCGTTAAACTCCGGCATTCGCCCGCGGAAGGCGTTAAACTCCGGCATTCGCCCGCGGAAGGCGTTAAACTCCGACATTCGCCCGCTGAAGGCGTTAAACTCCGGAATCTGCCCCGGGGAGGCGTTATACCCTGAAGATTTTCATAGCCGCCCTGAGAAGGCAATATATCCTAAATCCTCCCCTTGGCTTAAACTAGTCCCACCGGTATGCCATAAAGGGGTTGAAAATTTTCTTTGCCCCAAGGAGGCATTGTATCCTAAAGTCTTCCCTGAGCATACGCCAGTCCCGCTGGCATGCCATAAAAGGGTTGAAAATTTTCCTATCGTCCCGAGGAGGCAATGTATCCTGAATCTTCCCTGGGCATACATTAGTCCCATCGGCATACCCATATGCTATAGTCCCATCGGCGTGCTGAAGGCGGTCGAATTCGCCCCAAAGGGACATTATACCCTAATATTGCCCCTGGTATACGCTAGTCCCACTGGTGTGCCTTGGTGGCCTGGAAATCCATATTCGCCTACAGGAGGCTTTATATCCTGAAAATTCATAATTCGCCTACGGGAGGCTTTAAATCCTAGAATTCATATTTCGCCCGCAGGAGGCTTTGAATCTCGGAATTCATATTTCGCCTACGGGAGGCTTTGAATCTCGGAGTTCATATTTCGCCTACGGGAGGCTTTGAATCTCGGAGTTCATATTCGCCTACGGGAGGCTTTGAATCTCGGAGTTCACATTTCGCCTACGGGAGGCTTTAAATCCTAGAATTCATATTTCGCCTACGGGAGGCTTTGAATCTCGAAATTCATATTCGCCTACGGGAGGCTTTGAATCTCGGAGTTCATATTTTGCCTACGGGAGGCTTTGAATCTCGGAGTTCATATTCGCCTACGGGAGGCTTTGAATCTCGGAATTCATATTTCGCCTACGGGAGGCTTTGAATCTCGGAGTTCATATTTCGCCTACGAGAGGCTTAGGATCTCAGAATTCATATTCGCCTACGGGAGGCGTTAAACTCCGGAATTCGCCTACGGGAGGCTTTAAATCCTAGAATTCATATTTCGCCTGCCGGAGGCTTTGAATCCTGAAGTTCATATTTTGCCTACGGGAGGCATTAAAGCCCGGAATTCGCCTCTGGGGGGCATTGTGTCTCAAAATATTTGGTCTTCGGGAGCCGTTGTATCCCAAATCCACGGCTACCTAGAGCCCCCGTTTCTCGAAAACTACATATAATTTCTTATCGGCTCACAGGGAGGCCTCAGTTCCCAACATAAATTCCTTATCGGTTCTCAGGGAAGACTCAGTTCCCTACATATATTTCTTATCGGCTCACAGGGAGGCCTCAGTTCCCAACATATATTCCTTATCGGTTCTCAGGGAAGACTCAATTCCCTACATATAATTTCTTATCGGCTCACAGGGAGGCCTCAGTTCCCAACATATGATTCCTTATCGGTTCTCAGGGAAGACTCAGTTCCCTACATATAATTCATTATCGGTTCTCAGGGAAGACTCAATTCCCTACATATAAAATTCATTATCGGTTCTCAGGGAAGACTCAATTCCCCACATATATTTCTTATCGGCTCAAAGGGAGGCCTCAGTTCCCTACATATATTCCTTATCGGTTCTCAGGGAAGACTCAGTTCCCCACAGATATTTCTTACCGATTCTCAGGGAAGACTCAATTCCCTACATATAATTTCTTATCGGCTCACAGGGAGGCCTCAGTTCCCTACATAAAATTCATTATCGGTTCTCAGGGAAGACTCAGTTCCCTACATATACTTCTTATCGGTTCTCAGAGAAGACTCAATTCCCTACATATAATTCCTTATCGGTTCTCAGGGAAGACTCAATTCCCTACATATAATTTCTTATCGGCTCACAGGGAAGACTCAGTTCCCTACATATACTTCTTATCGGTTCTCAGGGAAGACTCAGTTCCCTACATATAATTTCTTATCGGCTCACAGGGAAGACTCAGTTCCCTACATATACTTCTTATCGGTTCTCAGGGAAGACTCAGTTTCCTACATATGATTCCTTATCGGTTCTCAGGGAAGACTCAATTCCCTACAGATATTTCTTAGCGGTTCTCAGGGAAGACTCAGTTCCCTACACATACTTCTTATCGGTTCTCAGGGAAGACTTAGTTCCCTACATATATTTCTGAGCGGTTCTCAGGGAAATCGTAATTCCCTACAAAAAAAAATGAAATAAAAAATAAAAAAAATGGGGCTTAAAAACGAGGTGCCCCGACGGACTTAATCGATCTCATCCTCAAAGAGGTCGGTTAAGGGTAAAAATGTCTTATACCCAGCTAAGGTGAAAACCCGAAAGGGTACCTTAGGCAAAATCGGGTAACCCCGCTGTGTGAAAACCTGCAAGGGCGCACAGGCAAAAATAAGAGGGGGGCTAATGCTGGCGAAAACCTGAAAAGGCGCTAGTATTAGTTGTATAAAATAAAAAAAAAAAAGGAAAAAAAAGAGAGCTTAAAAATGAGGTGCTCCGACGGACTTAATCGATCTCATCCTCAAAGGGGTCGGTTAAGGGTAAAAATGTCTTATACCCAGCTAAGGTGAAAACCCGAAAGGGCACTTTAGGCAAAATCGGGTAACCCCGCCGTGTGAAAACCCGCAAGGGCGCACAGGCAAAAATAAGAGGGGGCTAATACTGGTGAAAACCTGAAAAGGCGCTAGTATTAGTTACGTAAGAAAGAGAGAATAAATGCAACATATAATAAATGGTCCGTACCACTCAAACTTAGCATTTATCTCCAGGAGAATATTTACGATACACTGGAGCAATGTTGGAGTTCGAGACGAACACGCAGGGTAGTCCGAGTTCTTCAGCAAATGGAAAACTTCAATCATGTTGAAGAAATTTGACTCCATCTCCGGAATATCAGTCGAAGCGATGTTCGATGGTCGCCACAAAATGGGAGTTCTCCCTCCAGTGAAGCCTCAAGAATATATGCATGCTGACGCAGAGCGGCGATATGGGCGTCCGCGGTACCAGAAAGGACAATGTCCTTATGATATTGGAGCATAGGGGTCTCCGCAACCCGAACTGCATAGCCTGCCTCGATAGTTTCAGTCTCAGCTCGCTTTGGCGAAGAGTTACTCGACAATTAGTAGGAAGGGGATATTGTCCTCCCCATGCCCTGCCATATGAGGAACTCCCATGAAGGCCATGAAGACAAAGACAACAAGTTACAAGAAGATAGAGAGATGAAGTCAGCGCCAGAGAGCTACAATAAAAGTCTCGAAAAGCAAAAATTGACCAAGTCCTAATAAGGTCATAGGACAAAGTCAAATTGCTATGAACCAGATATTAGGCCAGTCCATAACACTTCGTGCGGAGCTCCTGGAAATGCCAATATAAGGTACTGATACCCCAAGATAGAGCAAATGCCGGAAGAATTAAACGACTTGCATGTGTGTTCTTAAGGAGTCTCCATGTCGTGAAGGCCAAGAGATCTCCTAGAATCCAAGTAAACGTCGAAAGATTCAAGTGGCATAAACTCTCGCAGAACCTCCAAGTCGCGAAGGCCAAGAGGATTCCCATAATCAGAGGGGTAGACGCTTTCAAATATATTCGGAAAGTCGAAAAGTTATGAAAACAGGACTTCCTGGACATAGTTTGAGGTGTCTAAGTACCAAAATTGAGCGTCATCAAGACCCAGATAAGCTCAGATGGGGCATACGCACAGCAAGCCAAAGCAATGTATCGCCTGGCATATATGAGACAGCGGTTGACTTCCCCCAATAGCCGTAAATACATAAGGCGAGAAACGGGAATTCATCAAGACAATACCGGCATGCCGCATTTGAGAATTCCTCAAGCATGCAAAATGATGATTCTTGTAGCCGAATGGGGCACGGGACATGCACCGTCGTCTTCACCTCCGGCACATGTCCCGTGGGGGGCATTTGTTGGAACCTTTTTAAATCAAAAGGGAGAAGGGGGGAAGCCCCCCCCACCGGTTGGGGACCCCCCACCGGTTCCAAGGGAGAAACCGGTGGGGGGGGGGAGGAGAGTCCCTCAATTCTCTCCCATTATTAAATTCAAAGAATGGGGAGGGGTGTTTAATGAGAGGTTTAATGGGGGATCTTAACCCCATTCACATGGGTTGAGAATCCCATGTGGAAACCCTCTTAACCCCATCCTAAAACCCCCTTTCACACTTGGCCAAAGTCTGAAATTAAGGGGCTAAACCCCTTTCACACTTGGCCAAAACCCAAAATCTGGCCCAAAGGTCATTAAGAGCTAAAAAAAGGTGGGAAAAGAGGAGCATGGGGAGGGGAGAACACCCCACCGGTTGCCCAAAACCGTCTCCCCCACCGGTTCCCAACCTCCCCCACCGGTTCCCAACCGGTGGGGGGTCCAACCGGTGGCCATCCCCCCACCGGTTGGAACCGGTGGGGGTCCCCCCCTCTCTCTCTCTCTCTCTCTTTTTAATATGCTCTCTCCCATCTCTCTCACCCATGTGATTAAAAAAATCAAAAAAGAGAGGGGGAGGAGGAAGTGGCAACCGGTGGGTACCCCCCACCTCAAGCCAAACCGGTGGGTACCCCCCACCTCAAGCATTCCGGTGGGTACCCCCACCGATTAAGGCTTTGAAGCCTATAAATACCCCCCAAGGGGTAAGGAGAAGGGCATGCCCATTTGGTCCAAAAATTCCTAGGGGAAACTCTGCCAGTTTGAAGACCAAATCCGGTGCTCTTGTCCGGGTTTGCTGCGATTTGGAGGAGATATTTTCTTGGAGGGCTCTCTTCCTAAGGTTTATTCCTAAGGGGAAGCTCTGCCAAATTTATGTTGTAAAAATCACCGTTCTATAAGACGGGATTATGCCGAAATAATGAATGAAATGCCCATGATGTTCTTTGAGCATATGTGTGTGCATGTGTGTTCATGGACTTAATATTTAAGTAACACTATGTTACCATATTTTCATATGCAAAATAATTAGTTTTATAACTAATTAAATACATATAACTAAATATTCTAAAATATCATTGGCCTCATCCCATACATAACTAATCTTAGACTCATAATTAAAACTTAATAATGAAACATTAACTCATAAAATAATATACTCAAGTTAAAAATGACTTAAATACTCCACATACTTAATTAATTAATAAAATCTGCGAAAATTATCTAAAATTAATAAAATAAATATAAAAGTCAGAAAAATTCTGTAAAAATCAGTAACACACAGTAAAAAATCAGAAAACAAAATCTGAAAATTACATAAATGCAAAATATAACTTAAATATCCTTCATATACCTAATTAATTAATAAAAATCAGTAAAATTAATAAAAAAATCAGTAAAATTCAGTAAAAACCAGTAAAAAACAGAGAACCAAATCTGAAAATACATAAAATTCTGAAATGACTAAAATGCCCCTAAAGCTTAATACAAATTACAAAAATACCCTCATACATATTAAAAATCTGTAAAAATCACAGAAAATCCTTAAAAATATCAAAATCTCTCATATGTCCAAAATACCCTCCAAGCCTTAATAAGATGGGTAAAATTACCAAAATACCCTCAATATGATAAAAATAAATAAAAAATCTCAGAAAAATATAAAAATAGACTTTAAGTCTAAAAATCCAATTTGGGCAAAATTACCAAAATACCCTTATAATCCAAACACACTTGAAATAACTCTAAAATACCTCCTAAGGTTTTGAAACCTTCCTAAATCATTAAAACTCATTTCGTACACTTAAATAACCATAATCTCCCTATACCCTCCAACTCGGCATAATTACAAAAATACCCCTATGGGACTAAAATACTTGGAATCAATCCAGAATACTTGGAGTCAATCCAATATACTTGGAATTAATCCAGATAGTTTGGAATCAATCCAGAATCATATAAACACATCCTAAACTTGGGTGAGGCCAAGAGTTTAACCTAAAATATATCTTCATATGTATGTGCTGCCTGTAGTAGTAGTAATGTTGCATTTTATAAGGGCATCATACGGACGGTTAATCAAGGGTTGCCGAGCAGTCGCTCAGCGTAATTAACACTGACCGAGGTCAGTGGAGAGAGGTCATATACTCGAATCTTCGCTTGATTCGAAGTCCCGGATTCCCTGAGGGCTAATCCCAAGCTCTCATAGTCCGATAAAATATAAAACCGACCTATAAATCCTCTAGATAAACAAAAAAAAATGGATTTCCGAATAATCCGACATAGGAGAGATGTGTCTAGGTCAGGTTCCAAACAACTGTAAAGAGAGCCCAAAGAATTACCCAATTTATTTATGGTCATCCCAGGATCTTGAATATGTTCAGAGAAAAAGCATCTGGAGGTCGAGATCTCATCCGTTCAGGGCCTACACGATTTGCATCTAATTTTATTTCTTTAGAATCTTTGCACAAATTCAAGAATGAGATCAGGGGTTTTATGTTTAACAAGGAGTTCTTGGAGTATATGCGGACCACTTCCAATGAATCTAAATCTGAACATTTGGAAGTGAGAAAAATCATAGAGAATAAAAAATTTTGGAGTAATATGGAGACTTATCTGAAGTTGGTGGAACCTCTCGTACAGGTGTTAAAATTGGTGGATGGGGATGATAAGAATTACATGGGATATTTGTACGAGGCAATTGACATTGCTAAGGTCCACATCAAGAACGCATTTCCCAACACTTATATGAAGTGGTGGGACCTTATTGATATCAGATGGGAAAGCACATTACACCACGACTTGCATGCAGCTGGTAAGTGAAGTCTTATACTATTACATGGGAGATTATTTATTAAATTGACATTAGTAATTTTTCACCTAAATGCAGGTTATTATTTAAATCCTCGAGTAATGTACAGTCGTCAAGTGCATATTGATGGAGAGGTGATTCAAGGCACATTAAATGTGATTGCACGTTTTTCGAGGACAATAGAAGATAGGATTGAGGCAGAGAGACATGTATACTTAGTGAAGATCTGACTTTAAGATTTATCCAATTACTTGTAATTTGAAGAGCCTATGAATTCTATTAATTGTTAATTCCATCTTTGTAGATGGAGGCTTATAGGCTAAGGCTGGAGACATATAATGAAGACTCTGTGCAAATTGCTGTAGAGAAAGTGAGCCCAGGTATACTTAGTCATTGCATTGTTGTCAAATGTGCATAAGAAACGAGAACATACATTGATTAATTTTTTTTTTGGTTTCTTTTAATGATGGCACAGCTGAGTGGTGGATAATGGTGTACAACAGAGATAGGTGCTATAATCCATTGGCTTCCGTTGCAGTGAGGGTTTTGAGTCAGACGACGTCGGCAAGCCAATGTGAAAGAAACTGGAGCACGTTCAGCCTTATACACTCAAAAATTCGTAACCGGTTAAAAGCTGAACGATTGGAAAAATTGGTGTACTGCCATTACAATATGAGATTGAGGATCAAAAACATCCGGTTGAGACAACAATTGAGGGAGAAACGAGCTGCAGGGCACGCAGAAGATGTGGTTGGCCAAATTGATGTGGAAGAGTTATTTGATGATGATAATCCCTTGCAGACTTGGGTTGAGACACGAGCAACTGTCGATGAGTCAGTTTTTGATCCTGATGATACAGAATGGGCAGAAGGCATACTAGATGGAGCTGTTGCTAGAGATCCAGAATTAAGAAGCTCGAAAAGGCAAAAAGAAAATTCACCTCCTCCTTCATATGAGTATCAGAGTCAGACTGAGCATGTGCCTTTATTTGCACCTGATACTGAGCTTGAGCCTGCTAGACACTCAGAATCAGATAGTAGGCCAGTCACTCCTAGAATGGTTGGGCCACCATCATTCTTGAAAAGGAGTACATCTACATTGGAGAGGACTAATCTGACTGCCAGAGACGATCCTGCCATTGATGAGCTGAAGCAAATTTATGTGAGGCATACACCACGAGGAAAAGGAGTATTGAATCGATTGAACTTGCAAAAGGATCTAGAAAAAAAAGAAAGCCAGCAAAAACAGGCATCACAAAAGAAAAAATCAAGTACTGTTAAAAGAAAGTTAATTGTTGATTATGATCAAGATGACGATGATGATGGGACAGAGTCTCCTAGTGATGATGCTGGTGCAGCTGCAGGTGCTACTACCGGGGGCGGAGTGTATGCACCTTCTTTCTCTTTACATGTTGACACAGGAAGAGGACAACATGAAAGTCAAGGAGATTATGATTCACAAAGCCAGCATGGACAGCAGTCAGGTTACGGAGGTGGCCAACAAGAAGCAGGCATGTATAGCTGGGGAGATCAAGTAGAGTATGAAGGCTTTCAATTCCATCCACCGATTCCACCCAGTAGCAGTTATGGGTCAGGGTCTTCTTCTTATCCTCATGCTACTTCTTTGCACCATGATTCTGGCATTTCATCAAGTCAACAACCATATACTCCAAGAGGGATTCAAAGAGGGATGCACGACTTGGCTGCATCATTGTTTAGTTATGGTGAATATAGGGAACATATGCAACCTTATTATGGATACCAGCAACAGCAACCAGATGATGAATCAGAAGGATCTACGGGTTATTATCCATAGTAAGGGGCTCACTTATGTTTTTCATAGGTAAGGATCGTTTGATTTCGTTCATATTTTGCATTGTTGTAAATATTTAGTACATTAACATAATATTTTTCATGTTTAATCTCTATTAAAATTGTCATTTTGTATGTGTTATGTGTACTTCTTTGTCTTAACCCATTTTTATCACACCCAACACATAGCTAATTAATTGTTTACATTTTTTCTGATTTTTTCTGAATTTTTCTCTTTTTTTTCTGATTTTTTTGGGCCCTTTTAAGCCCGTACCGGTCATACCGGCTGGTACCGGTACGTACCGGTACCGGCCGGCACCGGTACCGGTACTGCCTTCCATGATGGTGATGCTTTGATTAAAAACAACTAAAAAAAATATGCAAGTCTATAAACAAAAGCATAATTTGAATTGAGTTCCAAAAGCTTTTCCATGTTCCAAGATGGGTTTTGTAAGGTCTAAAAGAGTCTTAAGGGGTTCCAAATTGATTCTAGATGTTTTAGGCCAAAAAGGTGTTTTGGTATTTTGCAAGAGATTTGAGGGTATATGGGTATTATGACCATCTTAGGGTTTGAGGTGTGTTTTAATGGATTGGGGAGGTTTTGAGACTTTGGGGTATGTTTCTAGATCATTTTAAGTGTTTTTGGGGTCAAAAGGTATTTGAGTTATTTTAGAAAAATGAGAATTTTTTGAGCATTTAGCATGTTTTGTAAGTTAGCAACTTAGCATTTTTTATGATTTTATGATTTTTAGTGCTTTTAGCATGTTAAGGGTGTGTTGGTAATTTTGCCCATGTTTTTGGGTTTCAAGAGTATTTTGGATGTCCTTGGGGATTTTTACATTTTTCAAGTTTTTTTGTGATTTTTAGTGTATTGAGGGTGTTTTGGTAATTTTGGCCATCTTTTAGGGTTTGGAGGATACGTCGTGACTTGAAGTTTACAAAATTTGGAATTTTTGGTGTTCTTTTTGCAGAATTTTATAGTGAATGGTTTTAATAATTTTGGGTTGGTTCTATGGTTAAATGGGTACCTAAGTGTTCTAAGGGCATTTGCATCTTTGTGTGGCTATCAATTTTTTTATTTGTCATGGGTATCAAAGTCATGTTTGATCAATCTGTTGCATGTTCAAAGTTGTGGGTTTTACTTTTCCAGGATTTAGATTGACTTGGATGGTGTGGCCAAGGGTAATTTAGTCATTTGGACACAACCAAATAAAAAGATCATGACCATCATCTACTTTATCGGGTTCTGCTAGAATTTAGCCAAGTTCCAGACACATTCATCAAATATCGTGGATTTAATCAGGTTTGGCTAAGTCCATTAAAGGATTAAACTTAATGAATATTGATCAAGGATATAAAGAGGTAGTAGACCTATAATAGATTGTTAGGATTAAATCCTTCAGCTAACTTTAGATGGATTTGTTCAAAACAAAGCTAATACCTTCCTTTTTACTCAATCCTCCGCATTCCAGCTACCCACTGGCTTCTTTTTTACTCAATCCTCTGCCCTTGCCACCTACGCAATGGCTTCTTTTCTACTCAATCGTCTGTGACCTTGCCACCTACCCAATGACTTCTTTTTACTCAATCCTCCATGACCTTGCCACCCACAAAAACAAAACAGAAAACAAAGAAACAGAAGGTGTCAGTGAGTCACTGACTCATGTAGGCATCATCTATGTCATTACCACTGATGTAGTCTAGAGTTAGCAATCAAATAAACACTAGCTTGTCTACATGCTGCTAATATGGTGTTTGGGGTACTTATCCTTTTAAGGCTATTTCTTTCACAAGTTTTATTTCAATTTAATTTTTGGTTCAGTTTTTAAAAGTGTTGTATGCTAGCTGCTCACCTGTTTGGCAGAATCTTAACAATGTTTAGAAATTGTACTAACCTATTTGGCAAGTACTATGTTAATAAAATTTGAGACAGTTTAATAAAAGAATACACTGTGCTTATGAGATAACTGTGAATATCATGGATAAAACTCATCAATTTTTAGGGTTGACATCATGGATAACTATAATTATAATCTACACAACATCCAAGTGAAGATTAAATGGGGAGGCTATGAAGAGTCAAGACCTCTGTCATAATCTCGAAGGACAAGAGGTGCTAAATATGACAATCTCCCTGGTCCTACTGTTCAGTTCAAATGATTGTGCCACTTTTTATGCCGCGGGGCACTGTTCATTTCCAGCAGGTGCAAGGGAAAACCATCACCATCCATGGGCTTTTCCACGTCCTGAGGTTGGGAGGTCTCGCCAGGCAGGTGCATGGAAAGCCATCGGCCTTGGGGCTCATCATGCAGGTGGCGTTGGTGAAGATGGAAGAGAACAACAGGTTCTAGGGTGGTGAAGAGAACCTGCAGCTGCTCAAGGCTTGCTTAGCTCGAGAAAGCACTGGTTCTAGGTTGACGTCCACCTTGTTGCAGCAGTTTGTTGGGGGGGAGAGAGAGATCACTGTTGCACAGGTGGGGGGTCCATCTGCACATCATCAGTTCTGGGGTGGGCATGGCTTCATTTAATGATGATGCTGAGGATGATGATGTGGTCACACCAGGCTCCACAGCATCTCCGTTGGTAGCAGAACAAGCAGGAGAAAAGGGTAGAGCAAGTGGGTAAGAAGAAGGTGCCAGGATGAGGAAGAGAACAATGGAGGAGGAAGAACCCACGTGGAGTCCTCGCACAATAACTTCTTTAAAGGAAAAAACGGGAGGGCGGCTATTTTTATTTTGAGAGAACTTAACAAACCAAGAGACTCCTCCCTAGACTAGATATTAGGGAAAGGTCTGCCAAACATGAGTAACATCCCACTTTCTTTCTAATTTTCATTTTTAAAGAAAAAATAGCTAAAAAATTATTCAAACAGCCTGTAAATAGGGATAATTAATAAACAATAGATATTCTATGAGAAATTAAATACACTAGGGGTTGTTTGTTTCAATGTAAAACAGTGCAATCTGAAAGAATTGTTTCATTTTACAGTGTTTTCATATGTTTGGTTCAATGTAAAACAGTCTAAAACAAAACCCTGTTGGGCCTTTGTCTGCCCAACTAGAGGCCCATTCCCTTGTGTTGGTTTCTAGGGAAGGACCTCCGTAAACCAAAAACCATAAAATTTGTGCATTCCCTTGTTTTGTGTTACAAGAAACCAAACAAAGGCTCTCTGATTTCAAAACCATGATTCACTGGTTTGAGAATTGAAGATTTTTACAACCGTTGAATTACAGAGTTTTACGTTGAAACAAACAATCCCTAATGGGGCGTGAGAGCCAAGAGCTGGAGATGGAGGGAGGCGGAGGCTGGTTGGGAAAGGAAGGGAGGTTTTGCGTTATAGAAAAAAAAAACAGGGCTCCCCCTCTTTTTTTTCTTGTCATGTTTAATGAAGGACAACATTTTTAAAATATATTTTAATCATGTAACCAAACACCTATTTTTATACTCTTTTATTGTAAAATTATATTTTTGTAGAGAAAACTCTCTTTATAATGCAAACAAACACCCTATAAGCCTGCTGCTAATGGACAAGAAGCAAGACTCCAATAATAAATAAATGGCACATGCATGCACCTATGTTACTCCAGAGTCGTTAAATTTCCATAAACGAGACATAGTCTCATCTGACACTTCATAAAACAAGATTCTTTAAAAAACATGATTCACTTTTTGTACAATCTTCAAAGTGAAGGTTTATGAAAGGTTAGGACAGGGCTACTTATCTAGACAACTAACATTGACAATTAAAGATTTGAGTCTCTTTTGGCTATCTCCAATCCCACCTAAAATTGACTTAACCCTTTGCCATTGCAAGCCAGTTGGTCTCACACAAAGGTGGCTAAGCCTATCCTTTCCCAGAAGTTGAGGGGTCGTTGCCACTGTTAACCTTAACAAGGTTGCTTTTATAACAATTAACAAAACATGAACTAAACAAACAGACTGTGCACAAAGCTGATTTTTGGCTCCTACAAGTGCAATAAATGAGCATGTGCAATCATCATCATCATCATCATCAAAGCCTTATCCCATCTATTTAGGGTCGGCTATATGAATCATGTCCCGCCATCTTAATCTATCAAATGCCAAACTTGAAGTAACACGTAGCAATGTCATGTCCTTTCTAACTACATCTAACTATCTCATCTTAGATCTTCCTCGATGTCTTCTACCCTCCACCACTCTAATTCTATCACACCTCTTAACTGGTGGGCGACGATGTATATGACCAAGCCACCGCAACTTTTTCTCCCTAAGCTTAATGTCAATAAGAGCTACACTTAAATCTTTACGTATATATTCATTCCTAATTTTATCTTTTCTAATCTTACTACACATCTACCCTAACATCTTCATCTCAGTAACACATAATTTTTGTATATGATCCTTTCTCGCAGCCCAACATTCGGAACCATATAACATAGCGGGTCTTACAGTTGTCCTATAAAACTTACCTTTGAGTTTTAAGGGGACCGGTCGATTACAAAGGACTCCAGATGCACTTCTCCACTTCAACCAACCTGCCTTAACTCTATGAGTGACATCTTCCTGGATTTCTCTATTATCTTGAATAAAATAAATGTTAAATATCGAAAGTTGCTACTTTTAGTAATAACTTGACCTTTGATTATAACTAAATCTACTTGATCAACATTTCTATTACTGAAATTACATTTCATGTATTCTGTCTTAGTTCGACTAATTCTAAAGCCTTTGGATTCCAAAGCAGACCTCCATTGTTCTAATTTATCATTCAAATTCTTCATATCCTCATTAATCAACACAATATCATCTGCAAATAATATACACCAAGAGATGTCATCATGTAAGTGTTTAGTAATTTCATCTATAACTAAAGTAAAGAGATAATGACTTAAAGTTGACTCTTGATGATGTACTCCAATAGTAACAAGAAACTCAGACGTCTCTCCGACAATAGACCTTACATTAGTATAAATCATCTCATACATATCTCTAATCACATGGATATAACCTTTCGATACTCTCTTCTTCTCTTAAGTCCACCGAATTAGCTCCTTAGGTACACAATCATAAGCTTTCTTTAAATCAATGAAAATTATATATAATAAATCTTTCCTCTTTTCTCTATATTTTTTCATCAATTGCCTCAACAAGATTTACTGGGCGTGAACCCAAATTGATTTTTTGAAATACTAGTAACATGCCTGAGACGCTTCTCTACTACTCTCTTCCAAAATTTCATCGTATGGCTCATAAGTTTAATTCCATAATAATTATTACAATTTTGAATATCTCCTTTATTTTTAAAGAAGGGAACTACAATACTTTTTCTCCAATCATCTGATATTCTCTTTTCTTTAAAATCTTATTGAAAAGTGCAGTTAGCCATTTAAAACTTATATTACTTACACTTTTTCAAACTTCGATAGGTATCCTATCTGGTGCTTTACTCACTCATCCTTTTAAGAGCATCTTCAATTTCTGAAGATCTAATTTGTTGAATGTAATGATAATTAATTTGTTCGCTGGAGTCATTAGTTTCTTCACAAGAGTAGCCTCTGAATTGACCCTCATTGAACAATTTGTCAAAATAAGCACTCCATCTCTCATTAATCTCACAATCTTTTACTAGAACCCTGCCATCGTCGCTCTTAATACATCTAATATGATTAAAATATTTACTCCTTTTG
This sequence comes from Zantedeschia hybrid cultivar, assembly GCA_030544215.1. NCBI lineage: Eukaryota > Viridiplantae > Streptophyta > Magnoliopsida > Alismatales > Araceae > Zantedeschia > Zantedeschia hybrid cultivar. The sequence goes on along the minus strand of JARZZO010000002.1, from coordinate 15,473,239 downwards.
TCTCTTAGCTTTGCAAGTCTAAATATATCTTTTTAACTTCTCGAGTTCCCAACTTATGATATAGTTCTTCAAAAGTCTTAAACTTAGCTTCACTAACTATTTTCTTAGTGTTTATTCTTACAATTTTGTAATCTTTAAACGTTTGATCATTTTTACTTATTTGCCATGCTGTAAAGTATTCTTGCTTATTGTTAATGAACTTTTGAATTTCAGTGTTCCACTACCATGTCTTTTTTTTTTTAAGAACCATTTTACTTTTAGATTCACCTAAGATTTCTTTAGTTACTTTTTTTATACAATTAGCCATTCTATTTCATATTATGTTAATTTCTTCATCAGAATCTCATATATATATATATATTTATTTAATAGGCACTTTTTAAAGGCATCTAGATTTTCTCTTTTTAAGTTCTACTATTTAATTTTAGGACAACTATTCGCTACATCTTTTCTCTTCTACTTTTGAATATAAACATCCGTCATTAAAATCCTAGTCGAAGGGCAGGACTCTCCCTATGTATGACTTTACAATCTTTACATAATGACCAATCAACTTTTTTAATAAGAAAATAGTCCATTTGACTTTTATGTGTTCCACTTTTATAAGTTATTAAATGTTCATATCTCTTTTTGAAATAAGTATTTACAATTATTAGATCATATGCAATAGTAAAGTCAAGAATGGCATCACCTATGTCATTTCTATCACTAAAACCAAACCTCCATGAATCCTTTCGTAGCCACTATTATTCTTTCCTATATAGCCATTTAAGTCTCTCCCAATAAAAGCCCTTTCACCATTAGGGATATCTTAGATTATCTTATCAAAATTCTCCAAGTATCCTTAACACTCTCTTCTAATCCTACTTGAGGTGCATAGACACTAATTATATTTAAAATTTCTTCACCTACTGCAAGTTTAATAGTACGAGTCTATCCTCCTCCCTTCTAACTTTTGCAACGTTGTCTTTTAACTCTTTATCTATGATAATGGCTACACTATTTCTATTATTACTTTTGCCAACATACTAAAGTTTGAAATCTTCAATTTATTTAGCTTTAGAACATTTCCATCTACTTTCTTGTAAACAAGCTACGTTAACCTTCCTATCTCTCATAAGTTTAACTAACTCCAAACTGTTAGCGGTTAGGGTTCCTATGTTCCATGTAGCTAAACGAATTTTATTCTTATTCTTATTCTTGTGGACTAACTTATTTTCTCGTATTTGTCCAATACATGAGAACTCTTGCCTATTTATCACTGCAACTGAGCGCCATTACGGCGCGTTGCTTCTGGGGAACGTCCTAGCAACCCCTTGCTCACTTCTTATTACATTCGGAGGCCGATGTAACGCGTCGTTTCCGGAGAACGTCCTAACAATCCCTTGCTCGCTTCTCATTACACCCAGGGGCCGATGTAACGCGTCGCTTCCGGAGAACGCCCTAGCACTAGCACAAAATGTTGGTTCAAGATTCATGATTGGGTTGTGACAAACTTTATTTAGTGTTGGCTGTTAACTTAATGCACACCCTCCTCCTTTCTCATCCGGACTTGGGACCGCCCATGGCGGAGTTAAACAAGCATGTGAAATCTCATTCTAATTGGGAGTGATCTCAATAAACATAATATAAAATCTAGTTGGAAAGCTGAAAGTCAGCTCGTAACACTTAACTGATCACATTATATGCAAGGGAGAAACATATAGCAAATAGAAACATGCGGGATTTTGGTCCTTCACGAACAAGAACACTCTTAAGTTCAAGAGAAAACTTATGGTAAATAGAAGGGGGGAAACATGTAGTGAATAGACTTGAAAACATTTCCAAGTCCAAGAGAAAACTTGGAGAGCACCTACCCTAGATCGGAGTGCTAAAGCCAACCCTGAAACTCGCTAAAACCAGAAATTTAGGAGACAAAATAACACAAAGATTCATGACCAACAGATAATTCAAGTTTATGCATGCGATGATTATTTTCTATGTATCAAGGGTGTACAAAATGGAGGTTCTAGATAGTGTTATATTTAGTACTATCCAATCTATATTGATCAGTCTCCTTTTAGTGGGAGAGGAACCTCTCCACTGCCACTTGATTGTATTTTTGAAAGTGTTAAAAACCACGAATATGTATTCGAAAATCAGGAGAGTACAGAGGTTTACAAAATGGGAACTCCAAAAGGCCCAGAAACAAAAAACAACAGGGCCAAAGGACACCAAGCTGGTGCCCACAACTCACACCATAAGCAACTCCAAAAAGGAAGAAGGAAGAGCACCAGGGGTACATAACAGCGTACCCCATTCTCTGACCCTATCACAAACAAAAATAACCATTCTTCCTGACTCTCTAGATTCCTTTCTGAAAATCCTGTTGTTCCTTCCCCCCCAAATCGCCCAAAACGTGGCATGAAGAATCAACCACCAGACTTGGTGATCTTGGGTCGGGATGGAATATGCCGACCAAGAGTGGAGGAGATCGTCTGCAGAAATGACGGGCCGAAAATGCTGATTCACCTTAGTCAGGATCGCTGTCCAAACCTGACGGGCAAAAGAGCATGCCAGAAACAAGTGATCCAGCGACTCTTCCTCGACTCCACACAGCGAACAAAGAGCAGGGACAGCACAACCAAATCTCCTCAGCCTATCAGCAGTAGGTAGCCTGCCATGAAAATGCTTCCAAAGAAACACCATGACCTTCAAAGGGGATTTGTGGTTCCAAATCTGATTGAAGAGAGGAAATCTCAAACCTCCGTCTGCAATGACAGCGTAGACGGACTTAACAGAGAAAGTCCCTTTACTGTCCCACCTCCAAACCCAAGAGTCCCGAGCATCGGAGTGAATAGCAAACGCAGCCAAAAAACTCCCTAGATCCGAAAGCATCTGAAAGTCTTCTTCTCTGAGATACCTCCTAAAACTGGGGCGACCACACCCCCCGACTAGATTCGTCTTGATCAAAAATCTGTGCCACATGGACTAGAGGATCGGAAGCAATGGAAACGAGGCTTGGTTGTACTATCTATGTGTATTTGATTTCAATAAAATTCATGGCATCAACCACAGTTACTTTCCAAAAAAAGAAAACTCTCGACAATATCAGATGATAGTTGAGAACTCTACTAATTTTGCATTAAGTCCTCACAAAATCTAATTAGTCAAGGATATTGCAACTTCATTAGTTTCTACTCTATTATATTATGATAACTTGAGTGCTCTCTAGATAGTGGGCACTCTGGTGTTGTTGCCAAATCTCAAATGATTGTGCACTTTAGAGAGGTGGTTGGCACATGCCGGATTATGATCCACCATGAATTTGATGGGCGTGTTAGATAGGTGTTGTATATATGCCCCTGTGGGTTGTACGTGTATCTTTTTGGTTATTGTGTACATGTCCCTGCCTTGGGAGACAGACTTGTATATATTAACTCTTGCCCTGATGGTTGATTATTTTCTGTACACTTGTGTTGTAACAAAAGCATTTCAAGGACTTGGTTGGCTTTTTAGATGCAACATATATATGTTTCTGAGTAATACATGCATTGTGATCTTTCTAGGGTTCTCAGTCTCAGCAGCCAACTGGTGTACATGAAAGTGGAAATGGTGTTTTCAGTCGATTCAAATTCTCACACCATAGGACATCATCTCAAGGGGAAGACACCCTTTGTTGTCGTACTATTGATCTACGCATGTCAACAATAAAGATCAATGCAGAGCAGATGGACTTGAGGTTCTGTTTCAGAATTATATCTCCAGTGAAGACATACACATTGCAGGTAACTTGTTGATGACTCTTGACAAGAACACAATCTTTCGTTCTACTTTTTGGTGTTTTGATTCTTTCTTTCTTTTGTCAAATAGCTAGTGATGTTACTTTTTTAATTGTGATTTCAGTATGAGAAACAGTGGTATCATCGTTAGCTGATATTTGGACATATTTTGTAGGCTGAGGATGATGCTGATAGAATGGACTGGATTGACAAAATCACGGCAGTGATTGCATCCCTTCTAAATTCTCCATTGCCAAAAGAGGTTGTCTTCTATACTTCTCTCATTCCTTTTCTCATTGGTTCTTTGCTTGGAATTGCATGTAGATGGACAAGCTTCTCACTAAAGGACCTTTGCTTGGATAAGTTGCAGCCAGCCGCCAGGCTGATGGATTCAGCTGGTGCCAGTTCGGTTGAAGGTTCCAGTCAAATGTCACTTAGTAGCCATGCCCGTGACATAGTCCAACATGGCTATAATTGTGATGGGGGACATAATACTGTTCCTGTAGTTCTCAGAAGTATTCCTGGAAATGATGTCTGTGCAGAATGCAGTATGCCTGAACCTGATTGGGCATCTCTAAATCTCGGCATTTTACTGTGCATTGAGTGCTCTGGGGTTCATCGAAATCTTGGGGTCCACATCTCAAAGGTTGGTGTTTGTTACATATTTCTTGCATCTCAAGTTCTATCTTTATGTGCCATTTTCTATTATTGTATTGTGGTCATTATTATTTGGTTTTGCGTCTGGAGAAAGTTTATCATTTGTTGTGCAGATTTTCGGCATTGAAAACTTTGAGTGGACTTGGAAGATGAGCAAGGTCCTGTCTCAAAAATCTTATAGTTGATCTATAATACAAGTTGGTGAAGCCCATTTACTAACATGTGATCTTGGGATGGCATGTCACATGGTGCCAGAGCACTGGGTTTCAACTTTCAACCTTGGTGCTTCTATTTGTTCGGGGCTTTGGCCCTTAACAGTTTTGTCTGTTCGATGTACAACTTCCATCGTTTGTTTGTTTCTTTTTCTTTTCTTTTTTTTTCTTTGTGTGTGTGTGTGGGGGGGGGGGGGTGTTGTTTGACAAAGCCATTTAGTCCCATGTTGGAGTTCATGGAATGGTGGCCTCCTAATACTTTGGGGCCTCTACACCCTAGTACCACTTTCGGAATGGCATGCCACAACAAGGTCTGACATACCGGCTGTTGTGGCATGTACCATGAAATGTACCACCATTTTTTTAAATTTTTTCAATGATGCACCTGCATCTGCACCTATTAGATGATTTTTGTGGTCCACTTTATCGCTTAAGCAAGCAATTGAATTCCTGGAGTCAAATTCCAGCATAAAAGAAACATAACTGTAGGATGTGCCTTATTGAAGAATTTAGGAACCTTTGTCCTTCTAAATTTTTTGACAAGAGTGAGTGGTTGTGAGGCAAGCTGTAACTGTTTTTGGTGTCAGAGTGGTGTGAACTTTCCTTTTAATATAGCTCCTAGGGAGTCCTGTCATGATATGGAGGAAAAAAAAAAGAGAAATAAAAGACAGACTGTGAAACTATGTAGGTAAAGGCAAACTGTAAAAGCGACAACAAACAAGCATGTGTGCGTTCTTGTCACGTTATATTTATCCTGTCTAATCCTTTCATACCCTTTTCTGGTTAGACTTGTAACCTAATTAAGTCCCTTATTCTTAACAGTAAAGAAACCCAGGGTTCATGACTTTCGGCCTTACTAGACTTTAATCATGGTTACTCACTAATAGACATACCTGCATTGAATCTATCATGCATAATTATTTTGAATCATGTGTCTTGCTATGAAGTTTTTGTGGAATTCTCTAATTGAGCATGGCATAGTAACCTGTAATTTTCTTTTGTCTATCTTACTGTTTTAAGTGTAGCTTTTTGTAGTTTTTTGGGTGAGGAACCTCTCTTCCATTTCAATTGCACTACCTCTATTTATTTACATAATAAAATTTGATGGTATAATCCACAACGATTTTTGAAAAACTTACTTGGAATCATGAAATGAACACGAATAGGCATAATGCAAACTCAAAACTCAACTTCCTATACACTTGGGGCAGCATCTGAAGCAGATTCTTGCAGAACTAGAAGATGTAATTTAATCAGCTAAATAATTCAGTATTAGTTTCTATTTTCTACCCCTAAAATGGAGCTCTGCCACTATCCTCATTCCTTTAATAAATATGAAACAGTTTAAATAGTGGTATGTGACATAATAGTTACATTGTTGTTGAAAAACAGAAATACGTAGCCTAAATTGGATGTTCAACCTCACCCTAGCATATCAGGTTGGATGCTAATCAAGTGGAGAAAGAAAAGCAGTGCCCACTCATGCATTCAGGTTATCATACTGTTTAGGACAGTACTTTATATCACATTTTAGATGTACTGCATGATGGTTGATGGTTAACGCATTATTAAACAGATTTAGCCTACCAAAATACATGGAAGATACTACTCCCTCCTATCATGCATGCTAAACTCAATGTTTAGCATGCAAAAATTACTGTAAAACATCAGTCATGCTTTGATAGTTTACTCATCCTCTTCCAACAGCTTCAAGGCTGAACATGATGCAAAACCCTTGGCTACCATTTGGAGTAACTTCAGGCTTCAGCATGACCTCCCTCTTATGTAGAGTGATTTCTCAAACCCTAACCCCAGAGAATAAAAAACCAGTGAGAAGGGGAAGAAAGAGATGCATGAAGCCACAAGCAATTGACTGACAAAAGGTAGTATCCTCATACCTCCTATGAACCCTAGAAGATTCTTCACCTACCCTGGCTTTCAAGGCTCTTTGGTGCAAAACCGCAACTGATGTGAGCATACACATTGCTTGTCACACTTCAAATACTTGGATGAAGAGAACTCTAGATGAAGCTTGTAAACCTGGCCTTCTCTCACTTGGCTCACCCTCTCTTTCACTTTTTCCTACACTCTTTCTGCTCCGCTTTATTTCCCTCTCATTGTCTTTCTTTCTCTCTTCCTCTAATCTCCTCTCTTCTGTTCTCTTTCACTTTCTCCCTCTCTCATTCCCCCTCTCTCACTCACTTGGCCAAGCCAAGCTGAAGTGAGGAGTGGATGTCCTGCCCTTGATATAATGTGGTGAGGGGTGGTCACACTCCCATCTGGAAGAGGTGGTTTTAAGATAGTCTCTTAGTGGGCCCCTAACAGCACACCAAGACCCCTTCACATGGGACCACTAGGTGGACCAAATAATGGCCCATTTGCATGGGCCGAACAATACTACTTGAGCCCACTAGACCCTTGGAAGTTCGATCTTTAGGAGAAAAAAAAAACTCTGCGAAGCTGTGTTGAACATATTTTTTTGAAGAGGGGCATGAGAACAAAAAGGAAAACAAGAGGGGGGGGGGGGAGAAATAGAAGCCCCCCCCCTCCAAACCACTGGTGGGTGGAGGAGAGAGAGAGAGAGAGAAGAGAGAAGAGAGGGAGGAGGGGGCTACCGGTGGGTACACCCACCAGTAGCCAACCCCCCATCGGTTGGGATTTTTCCATTTTTTTAAAAAAAAAAGAGAAGGAGGAGAAGAAGAAGAAGAAGAAGAAGGAAAGGAGGAGGGGAAGGGCCACCGGTGGCATCCACCAATGGGGGGTCCCACCGGTGGCACCCCCCACCGGTTGGGCCAACTAGTGGGGGGTGCCACCGCGCCCCCCTCTCTCTCTCAAATTTCAAAAAATAAGAGGGAAAAGGCACCGGTGGGGGGTGCCCGGTGGCCTCTTCTTCCTCCATTATAAGTACCCCGAATGGGGGCTACTGCAGCAAGCTTGGAGAGACCCTTCCGGACGAAAAAAAAGTGTTGAAGCTCTGCCCGTTGACAGATTCAAAGCCCCGACGCCGTGCGTAGAAGACTTACACAATTGTTAACATTTTGTTTACGTAAAAAGGGACGAAATGATGGTCTATTGTTATCGATAGAATGGCCATAAATTTAATAAAACTATGGTCCATTCTTATCGGTAGAATGACCATAAATTCACCTAATTTGGTCCATTCTTATCGTTAGAATGGCCTCAAGTATGTTAAATTTATGGTCCATTCCTATGGTTGGGATGGCCATAAGTTTATATAAATATTGGTCCATTCATATGGTTGGAATGGCCATAAGTCCGTGGTTTACTCTTATTGTTCGGGTGACCAAAGTTGAAATCACGGTTCACTCTTATTGTTAGAGTGACCAAAGTTAAGATCACGGTTCACTCCTATCGTCGGAGTCACCAAAGTGCATTTCTTGGTCCATTCCTAATGTTGGTATGGCCAAAAGCTTGTAAACTTGTAGTTCATTCTCATTGGTAGAATAACCGAAGTTTGATTTAATTGAATGTGACTTTTTCATGACCGAAGTGTAATTGTGAGGAACATGCTTAATGAAATTGTGCATGACTTGTGGATGTGTTCAATTTGACTATTTCATATGTTCGCTCAAATTATTAATTGATTTAAATTAGATTTGAAGTTAATTAACTTCGGTCCCTTCATATTGGTTGGAGGACCATTATTTTAAGGAATTGTCTCGGTTAAGTGGTGGTCATCACGCCCTACTGATCAAGTCTCTTCCTTTCAAATCTTCAAAAAGATAAAAGAAGGAAAAATCATATTTTGGCACTTAAATAATTCTCATGAACCCTTGGAGTTTCATAAAGGATATTTGAAGGATACTATCAAACCAAAATGTATCCTTTAAAGGTTTTAAGAAGAATCTTGTCCAAGGCATGTCCTTTTGATATCCTTTAAGGGTTTCAAGCTCATATGCACTCCATGTGAAGTGACATCCTTTAAGTATCCTTTAGGATTCTTAAAAGAGATTCAAAATGAACATCAAGTTCGACGGTGTTTAATACAAAGATCAATCAAATAATGTGTTTGATTTATGGTGTGATTCAATACCCCAAACTTTAGTGCGTTATTATTTGAAGGACGTCAACAGACAACTAATCAAGGGTTGCCAATCGATGATTGACGTAATTAACACTGATCGTGGTCAGTTGGGAGAGGTCAAATTCATGGATCCACTTGTTTGATCCAAAACCCAAGACTCCCTGAGGGATAATCTTAAGTTCTAAAAGTCTACACTCAAAACAAAAAGAGATTCTTTTGAAAATCTAAATCTTTTTAAATACTTTTGAAAAGAAAAAGAAAAGATTGAAAATCAAGTCTCACAAGCTGACATTTAACTTTTTTTTTTTTTTTGGGGGGGGGGGGGGGGGGAAGGACCAAGGAATTCCGGATCGGGTCCCCGAATCGGGACCCGCCGATCCCGATCCGACTCGGATCGGATCGGCCGAGTCGGCCGATCCAGATGAAGTCTGGCCAGTCCGACTCGGCCAGATTAAAAAATAATAAAAAATTAAAAAAAATCAGAAAAAATCAGAAAAAAAATAAAAATAAAAATCAGAAAAATTACATACATATTATTCAATTGATGTACAATAAGAATGAATGCAATTCATGTACATCCATAAAAAATCCTAAACCCTAAAACCCTAAACCCTAAACCCTAAAACCCTAAACCCTAAAACCCTAACCCTAAAACCCTAAACCCTAAAGCCTAAACCCTTAACCCTTAACCCTTAAACCCTTAAACCCTAAACCCTAAACCCTAAAACCCTAAAACCCTAAACCCTAAACCCCTAAACCCTAAACCCCTAAACCCTTAAACCTTAAGGGGGGGATCGGGACCGGCCCGAACCGGACCAGATCGGGTCCGGACCGGCCGATCTGGCCGGTCCGGCCCCGATTTGGTCCGGTTCGGGCCGATTTCGGCCGTTTTTTTTTTTTTTCAAATAGGTGGGGGGGAACAGTGAAATCCCCCCCGAATCGGATCGGAACCCGCCGATTCGGATCGGAATCGGCCGATTCCGCAATCCATGGGAAGGACCACCACATTCACATCACCCCCTGTATAAAAAACACCAAGTGGGTGTAACCATTACCCCTCCCTCAACAGAACAACAAGTGGTGAGTTGACAACTGACTCATGGACAAAAAGCAGAAATCCATTTTCTCACTTTCTGTTTCAATTTTAACATTAAAATTTCAATATTTGTTATGTAATTTCTGTTTCAATTTCAGGAGAAGGAAGCCTAAAAATTTTGGGCACATTGTACCCGATGCCATCCCTATACCTTATTGGGGAAAACATAATGAACAAAAAGAGTTTAAAAGATAGAAGTATACAATTATAAGATTATCTTACAGGTGTACTTTTTCAGAAGTTGTTTTGATCCTTTTGTGTGGGTGGGGGGAGCGATTAGTTCTCCATCCCCCCACCCCAAAGAAAAAAGGATCTCTGCCACCACCTTCATTCCTTTAATAAATATGGAACATTTTAAATATTGGTACATGACATAATAGGTGCATTGTTGTTGATAAACAGAAATACATAGCCTAAACCGGATGGTAAACCTCTCCCTAGCATATCGGGTTGGATGCTGATTAAGTGGAGAAAGTAAAGCAATACCCACTAATGCATGCAGGTTATCACAATGTTTAGGACAGAACGTTATATCATATTTTAGATGTACTACATGATGGTTGATGGCTAACCCATTATTAAACAGATTTAGCCTACCAAAAGACATGAAAGATACTATTCCCTCTTTTCATGCATGCTAAACTCATGACTGGAAAACATCAGTCATGCTTCGATAGTGTACTCATCATCTGCCAACAACTTTAAGGCTAAACATAATGCAAAACTCTTGGCTACTGTTTAGGGTAACTTAAGCATGACCTCCCCACTGTATAGGGTGATTTCTCAAAGCCTAACCGCAGAGAATAAAAAACAAGTGAGAAGGGGTAGGAAGAGATGCATGAAACCACAAGCAATTGCCTAGACAAAAGGTAGTACTTCTCTACCTCCTACGAACCCTAGTAGGTTCTTCACCTACCCTGGCTTTCAAGGCTCTTTTATGCAAAACAGCTAGTGATGTGAGCTTCGTACACATTGCTCGTCACACTTCAAATACTTGGCCTTCTTTCACTTGGCTCGTCCTCTCTTTCACTCTTCCCCACACTTTCTCTCTGCTCCTCTTTATTTCCCTCTTATTGTCTTTTTTTATCTCTTCCTCTGATCTCTTCTCTTCTTATCTCTTTTACGCTCTCCCTCTCTCATTCCCCTCCCTCACTCTTTTTCACTCTCTTCTCTTTCACGCATTGCTTGTAATCATGGCCTTCTTTCACTTGGCTCACCCTCTTTTTCACTCTTTCCCACACTTTCTCTCTGCTCCTCTTTATTTCCCTCTCATTGTCTTTCATTCTCTCTTCCTCTGATCTCTTCTCTTCTTATCTCTTTCACTCTCTCCCTCTCTCATTCCCCTTGATATAAGGCGGTGGGGTGGTGCCTCTCCAAGCTGGAAGAGGTGGTCCTAAGATCGTCTCTTAGTGGGCCCCTTACAGTGCACCAAGACCTATTCACATGGGACCACTAGGTGGCCAAATAATGGCCCATTTGCATGGGTCCAATAATACTAATTGAGCCCATTAGACCCCTGGAAGTTGAAACTTCACATAAACACTCTATGAAGCCGACATTTAATTTTAACATTAAAAATTCAATGTTTGTTATGTAATTTCTGTTTCAGTTTCAGAATAAGGAAGCCTAAAAATTTTGGGTATATTTATACCAAATGTCATCCGTATACCTTATTGGGGAAACATAATGAACCACCTAGGCTAGAAGGGGGCCATCAATAGGGCTCAGGTGTGCAAGCACAAGTTTCTTAACCACCTCGACCTCCTCTAGACTGGGACGGGAACGAACTTATGTATTTTGTTGCAAATATCTAATACTAATCCTTCAATATATTAGTTATTTGATGCTCTCTAATACTGGTTCCTTAAATTCAGGTTAGATCCCTCAAATTAGATGTGAAAGTTTGGGAATCCACCATCTTGGATTTGTTTCGTGCATTGGGAAATGCTTATTGCAATTCTGTTTGGGAGGAACAACTCCAATCTCAACTTCAAAGGTAACCTTTCATGACACTGTTGGTTTTATGAATTATGTGTCTCAAATCAGTATTTTTCATGTAAATTACCTTCTAGTAATAACATCTCTGGTGGGCATGCATCTCAAGGACATAATTTCGTTCTTAAAAAAAAATCATATGAGAATGAACCAGTCATGTAACCTTCAGTCCTATGGGCGTCTATTTTTCTGGGAGTGTGCAAGCTTTTTTCATTTCCCATATCATGCCACAGTAGTTTGATCTTTTGTTTTGAGTTTTTGTCTGGTTGACTCTTATTTGTCAACTTATTTACATATTTTAGTGAACACTCAAATTTATGACATACTGTGGCATTTTCTGACTGAACATGTATTCCACCTAATAAATTTGTGCAGAAGAGATGAATTAGATATTATTTCCACATCCATCACTAAGCCTGAACCTAGAGATGCTATTTCAAGAAAGGAAAAGTTCATTCAATTGAAGGTACTTATTGAATACCGATGTTTGATTTGTTTCTTATGTATGCTGGCCTTTGATTTTCAGATTCTTTTTCCATTTAGTGTGGATTAATGAGTTTGATATTTTGTTGCTTGATCATTGATCATTGAGTCGGCATTTTCTTAGAAGTATCATCTTTTACTAAGCTACCTTTTCTAAGGTGAAGTAATGTACTAAGCATGGTTCATTCACTACACACCCCACAACTACTTGGTGCTTTGTATGCACAATTTTGTTGGTATAAGTTAAATATATTTATTCTCAATTATCAGCTACAAGTCTTCATAACCTTTAGCCTGTCTTAGAGATATTGGAGCTAATCAGATTCCATGCTTCCATGAACATACCTCTTGATCATAAAATGGAATCGTTGCTGAATGATTGCAAGCTGACATGCTGTTTAAGAGATTTTCTTGAAAGGATGAGGTAGGAATACCATGTTGGTCAGAAAAAATGGAGTCATTTAAGCAACAAGGACCATAACCATTCCAGAGAGTTTACACTTCCAAAGGTTTACGAGGCCAGTGGCTAAAAGAAACCCATGGCCCCAGGAACGATCATTTTGGTCGCATGTGACTGTCTGAAAGGCCCTCTCGGGGAGTGCTTGTGCCTCTAACTGAATACGTTTTTTTTCCCCTTTTCTCATTTCCCTTTTCTTAGATTCTCAAATCCCCATCTTGTTTGTGGTAGATTTTTTTTTTTCCCTTTTCTAGCCATTTCCTTAGCTGCCTGCATAGGTTGGGTACTCATGAATACTTGTCTTTTCATATCCTTTTGGCATGAAAAGCAGACTTGTGTGACTTTTAAAGCCGGCTTCTCTTTTGAAAACTTTGAGACGGACTTGAAAAAAGTCACCGTTTAACCCGTCACCGCAGTGTTCATCCTTTCCCATCCTAGAGCTATATCCGTTATTGATTCAAATCATCAGCAGAGCATACCATCTCTATCCAGTATTCACCACATTTCTTCTGAACCAGACAGTCCACCCTCCATCTTAAGGATCAATATCGTCTGCCACCAAGCATCCTGGTCACTCACAACCACATAGAGCCTGGGAAAATTAATGGAAGCATCACATATTCTTCTTAGAAATTTTCACTCTTCACTGCAAGAATCATTTCTTTAGTCAATATTTTCATAAACATTGTCCAGTACCTTTACAAAGTATGTTTGCTGCAGTCACGAAAGGATTGTAAGTTCCTTTTCGTTTGGTGCTGTATTTTTACAGCATATTTTAACTAGGATCTTGTTGTAATTGGATTTCATCAAGATCAGTACTTAGTTCATACCTTTTTATTTTAGTTATAGATGAAGTGACAAAACATTTGCACAATCATATGTCTTGGTGTATGGCATTTGAGGTTTTTTTTTTTTTTGTCAAACTCACCTCGGCTTCCCACTAACTCAACCCTTACCCCAGCTGCAACTGTGTGCTGATCAAGCAGTAGAGTGCTGAGGGGAGCTCGAAGGTCAAAACCCACCTTGGGTATTCTACCACGGAGAGTGCATAGGCCCACAGGATCCTAGTTCACCCCCGTACCCCAAGGAGAATAGAACTCGTGACCTTTGGTTACCAACCGAAAGCCCCAAGCCAACCCTCCTAGGGGCCACGCTCGTGTATGCTGTTTGTGGATGATATTACGTTAATCGATGAGAATATAAAGGCTTAAATAGTAAGTTAGAACAGTGAAGTCATGCGTGGAAATCTAAAGGTCTTAGAGGTCAAACTAAATCAAAATATATGAAATGTAATTTTGGTAACATGAGGGTAGACTAAAAGGATTTGGTTGTGATCGGTGATCAAGTTGTTTTAGAAAGTAGTGACTTGCAATGTTAAGTATCTATTAGTCAAGAGAGTGGGGAAACAAAGGGGTTGTCGCACATAGGTTTAAGACAGTTTGCTTGAAGTGGATGAGTGCATCTAGAATCCTATGTGATTGACTTTTTGAAAGTGGATGGTACCATAACCACAAAATATACTAAATGCTAGTAGGGAATATGTAAATGCATACCCATTTCCTCACCCTTGACAAATAAAGATGCCAATCTATCTGAAGTCTTGGTTTTTCTTCTCAGAATCCTATGTGATTAATAGGTCCCCTTGAAGCTTGGATAAAAGTTTTATAGGACTGCGTGTGACCTGCTGCTCTGCATGGTTTGAGACTTGAGTGTTGGGCAGTAAGGGGGAACACACACAAAAAGTGAGCATAGTAGAGATGAGGATGCTGAGATAGATGTGCTGAAAGACTAGAAAAAATAAAGATCCAGAATGAACATATATGTGGGAATTTACATCCTACATCCTTTTCTAATATGTCCCCAATCTGGAGGAATATTTCCAAGATGGTTGATTTGATTGCCCCCCCCCCCCCCCCAATTTCTTTTACCGTGGGTAATGGATGCTCGGTCAAATTCTGGGAAGACAAGTGGGTATTGAGTCAGCCTTTGGCAGTGGAATTTGCAGACTTGTATCTAATTCAGAGGATAAAAATAAGTTTGTGGCTGAGATGTACACATATGGACAGTCCAACCCATGGAATTTGAGCTTTAGAAGAAATCTTACAACTCAGGAGATCCAACAGTTGGTGGCTGTGCTGAACAGTATTAAAAATTTTGGGCTGCAGAATAACTGTGAAGATTCAAGATTATGGACTTGGAATTCTATAAGTACTTTCTCTGTTTATGCTCTGATAAGAGTAATTACTGACAGTGGGGTCAGAGTGCCTTGGGGAAATCTAGTTTGGTCTAAGAATTTACCTTGCAAGATCAACATTTTTCTGTGGAAGATTGCTTTGGGTAGACTACCAACCATGGATAGACTGAGCCGGTTCATTTCCTTGCAGAAACTCAATTGTTTCTTCTGTGGCAGATTTATTGAGAATGTGAAACACTTGTTCTGCCATTGTGGAATTGTTCAAGCATGGTGGATGCTGTGCTGCAGCAGCCTAAATATCAGCTGGGTGGAACCTTCTTCTGTGCTTCAAATGCTCGATGGATGGGCTAAGCTTTGTCCTTCTCCAATCGAGAGGGAACTGTGGTCTCTTATTCTCCCTGCATTTTTGTGGGGAGTATGGACTGAGAGGAATTTTAGAACATTTAAAGATGAGTTTGATAGCTTTTCTAACATTTTGCGCAGGGTTATTAGATGGGTTTCGGAGTGGGGTACAGCAGCTAGGGTTTTGGGGGACCCGAAATCCTCCACTATTTTGTCTGTTTTTAGGCAGTCTTTGTGGATGTTTGACTGATCAGTGTATTTTTCTTCTTTGTATTTCTGTTTTCTATCTTATCATCTTGATAAGATATGGGGGAGAGTTTTATTTCACCCTTGGAGAGGGGCTTTCTTATTCTTACCTATAAGGGGTTTCCTGTGTGTTTTCTGAGCAGCTTTGCTCCTTTATGTATCTTTTATTTAACTATCAATGAATTGTGATCTATTGGTCACCTTCAAAAAAAAAAAAAACATATATGTGGGAATTTAGGTGTAGCTCCAATTGATGTTAAGCTCAGGGAAGATAAGGTTAGATGGTTTGGTCATGTGAACCATTCCCCAACTTCGGCACTGGTTACAGGGTCAGATCAAATTCAAGTAGAGTGTGGAAAAAGAACTCGGGAAGGCTTACAATAACATTGTTGAATTTAGTAAGAAAGGACCTGGCCTTATTTTAACTTAAGATATGACACTAGATAGGTTAAAGTGGTGGAACATGATACATGTAGCCCACCCAAGTAAATGGGACAAGGCTGATGATTACCACCACGGCGACATTGATAATCAAACTAGGATGTTGGGGATCAATGGGAACTACCTAGTAAGCCCATCTCTCTCTCTCTTTTCAAGTTCTGAAATGTGCCTCTGTGTCTCAATGTCTCACAGAAGTATGAGAGAAGGTGGACATGGACACTCTAGCACTTTTCTGAATGCTGTTGAACTATATTGCCAACCTGCTAATTAGGAGGTGGAGAGGTGCAACACTGATATGTGCACATGGTGTCTAATGAAATGCCTGGTATGGGTTAAAACAGCTTTTGCCAATACCGTTACTTGTGACAAACTTAGGGGTACTTGTACAGCAAGCGATTCTCTGTAAGTGTGATCGGCGATTGTTTGCCTGGCAAGCAATCCAGCTATAATGCTATGTTACTGAATCAAACTACTGTCCCAAAACTCCACTGTGGCTGGCTGGTTGGAGGGGCCCAAAACTAATATAGAGACAGTTTTTCATGAATACCTCTTTTGGGTCTATCCAACCACCAACCGTATGAATAGAGGAAAACTAGGCTTGAAACAGCTTTATTTCCCAAGCTGATTCCAAAAATCTTGATTGAAGCTTCATCGATAATGAGATTTTGCTTATTCTCTATCTTTAAAATTATTTGAACCCCCACCCCTTCAACGTGTGATCAAAGAATGAGCTGCAATGGTGCAGAAACATTTTGCTCCCTGTTTCTGTTCATGATATCTTCTCTGTTGTCTAACACTAGCACACTGGATCTTATTTGATTGTGCTTTACAGTATGTAGAGAAACTTTTTGTTGTCAAAGAAATGGACGAATTTGTTTTTACTCGGTATCGTGCTGATATCTGGGAAGCTGTCAAAAAGGGTGATATACAAACTGTGTATCGCCTTCTTGTAGTATCAAATGGAAATCCGAACACCAGATATGATGAAGCCAATGTTGATGATCTCTGTCACAATACTGATGGTCCAAAGTTGCATAGCGACAGCCATATGGAGAAGAAATTTAATGACCCTGTGATCTGTCAGAAAATTAAAGACTCTGGTGAACATGCAGAGTGTATGCAAGGCTGTTCTCTCTTGCATTTAGCTTGCCATATTGGTGATCTTGTGATGCTGGAGTTGCTTCTACAATTTGGTGCTGATATAAATCTGCAAGACTACCATGGAAGAACTCCTCTTCATCATTGTATTTTCAAGAGGAATGATGTGTTCGCCAGGTATCTAATTAGAAGGTAAGAAGTTTTAGTATAACATGTGTAGTGGCTCCACCTTCCAAAAAGAAAATATGTGTAGTGGCTCGATAAATATAATATCAACTTAAGTACTCTCTGAAACTTATCGGGGGGGAACTCCAGACATGGGATTTTAAATCCTTTATTGAGATCTTGGATCATAGTTTGAATTTATTGGAGATCTTGTTTGGAGTTTGCATTTAAGTTCTGGCTAGTCTACCCAAATCATTTGAAAGTTATTGTTCCACTTCTATCAGGAATGCCCTCTGATTTTTCACAGTTAAGAAGGAAAAAGGACTTCTGGATCTTCAAATCTGAGATTCCTTTATGGTGGTGCTCTAGTTCCTACAATCTGGATCATATTTCTTAATGGAAGATGTTATTTTGTATTCCAGTCATGCTGCAACTTGAAGATGCATGCATGTTTTCATTTTTGTGTTTGAATATCTATTAGTTTACCTTTCTTATCAGGGTCATCATGTTTTAGCTTGTGTGCAAATATAGAGAAAATTGTATGCATAGATGCATTTCATACATAAATCTCGTTCTTTTGTCACGGGTTCAAATCCAGAAGCAGCCTTTTTGCAAAATGGATTCAAATCCAGAAACAGCCTATTTGGAAAAAGCGAGGGTAAGGCTGTGTTCAATTGATCTTTTCCCAGACCCTGCAGTGGTGGGAGCCTCATGGCACTAGGCTGCATTTTTTTGTAAGGGGTGTTTGCATTTTCAATATTTCCTCAGGAAGTAGAGAATCATGGGAAATATTTTCAGGGGAGTAAAAGATCACGGGAAGTATTTCCCTGTAAAAGAAAAACTCGTGTTTGTCAATCTCATGGAGAGGTTGGATTTCCACGCGATGAGAGGGAGATATGGAGAGAGTACGACATGAAAATCTGACATGGAGAAAGAGAGAATGGTAAATATTTCCCGTGAAAATATTTCTCCATGGAAAGGGGTGGGGAAATAGATCCTGGGGAAAAAAAGGAATATTCTGAGAATATGGGAAATATTTTCCCAACTAACTTTTACTCGTGTTTGCAAAACATGTGAAAGTTAGTTGGGAAAATATTTCCCAGGAAAATTTTAACAAATGCAAACACCCCCTTAATCTCTTGATCTTGTTTTCTGCTGTATCAAAAGGATTTTTATTTTTTTTTGGTTAGGCTTGTCATTCTTTTCCAGAAAATGTATGTAGATGTGTTTAAAATTCCAGCTTGGGTCAACATGTGATTCAATTTAACCTCCTTTGTTTAAAGATCTTTCAGTTCTTATTAAAGTCTAGCATGTTTGTTGCTGATTCGCATAGAATAGAGGTGCCTATCTTGGAGTAAATCACTTTGATTTGCCAAGTGTGGGACGTTGACTTGACATAACAGGTATCAGTTTCTGACTAAGAATATTCACTATTCAGGGGTGCACGTCCATCAATTAGGGATGGTGGGGGGCAAAATGCTTTGGAAAGAGCAATGGAACTTGGACCAATAACTGATGAGGAACTGTTTATATTGCTTGCTGATTGTGAATGAGGGTGAGTGTCACTCTGCATCAAGTAAGCTATGGTAAGTTCTTGCACGTTTATTATTTCCACATGATAGTGCTGAAATACAATTGAGATGTTGAAAGATGCTATACTCAATTTGTATGGTCGATAGCAGCTCTTAAATTTCATTCCAAATTGTTCCAGCTGCTGCCTTGCAGATGTATGTAGATTTCTTTTTTATTTGGTTTTTCCTTTTTTAACACTAATATGTTCCATCATATGCACACGAGCAACTTTCATTCATGCCTTCTGTAGGTTGATGCCAATTTTGTTTTCCTTGATATGCCTTTAACATGCCAACGTTCAGACTAATGGTGGGATTTCCTTTCATGAGGGTCCTGTCTGTGGCCTCTTTATCTAATCCCAGGAGCTGTTTTCTAAGCTTGTCAGAGTAGCTGTCTCTGGTTTTAGAACAGTTTTCTCTTGATCATGCACTTTAGGTGTTGCCACGGCGATGCTGGTGGCCAGGTAGGCAGGTGCCTCAGACTTGCCACAGTCACCATGAATCTGGACCATAATCACTCCGTAGCTGCTTATACCTTTCCCTTTTTTGGAAGCACAAATACCCTTTTCAAACTGTGGCTTTAGTCATCTGTTACAGTAAATTAGGATGTTTTTCTGTGATTTTTTTTTCCTTTTTAATCGTATGAATTATATATGGTTTCAAAAATTAGAAGTGCATTCCTCCCCTGCATGTGTTCTTGTAGATGCTGTATGAATATGTATGAATTGCATGATATATTAATATTATAGTTATAGCTCATTGTATATACTCAAGTTTTGACTTAGAGATACATTTACAATCGTCTTACATTGTTGTGACTTATTGCTGAAAGCAAGCTAATGCTGTGACCTACCATGCATATTTTGGATCATCCATGTTGAATTCATTCCTTGGCTGACAAGTGCCTTAGAAAATGTCACACATCGATGTCAATTTCTTATCTTTATCTTTAGAGCATTGACCCTTAGTCGAGTGTAAACAATAGAACTAAGAAGGTAACATTTCCTACAGCATATATTCTCTTGGGAGTTTTGGCGACATCCAGTGACCAGTCCAAAGTAGCCTCGGCTAAGTACTTGGCACTGCTTTATAGCGGATGGGCGTCAGGCAGGTTGCTGGTGGTCCTACTAGAGAGAGCAGCTTAAGCCTGCGTTTTGGAGCAGGAGTCTTACATTCATTGGATGGGATGGCAGAGCTGAGGTGTGGCGTGCGACGACCTAGATATTGTTCGGTAGAGCGAATGTATGAAAGCGATGCCTCTTAAGGTGTGGTATGGTGGCATTTCTTATTAGAGAGATGAAGATGGACAAACTATTCATGTGCACCATTCATCAACTTGGGCATTGGATCAGATACTTGTACGCAACCTCCATTGTCTGATCCAGTGGGTGGAACTTGAGCAACTTCACCCTGACTTTCAAAGTGGTAGACTTATAGGGCTGAGATGATGTGTGAAAAGGTTGAGCATGCCTATACAAGTGCTGGAGTCTGTTTGGTTGACCATAGGGTGGAGATTAGATGTGCTGTGGCACATCCCAAAGATCTGATGGCAGAGCCAACACATGAGATGCCATGCCCAGAGGGCATGGGACACTAGCTTTCTTCATTGGAGAGATGAAGATGGTAAGGCTTGTTCGTCTGCATCGTTAAACAATCTGGATAGTAAATAAGATATTATGTGCACAAAGATTCTTTTCTCCTTTGCATATATCGAGCAATGGACTTTTTTCTAGAGGAATTACATGGAGTGAAGCTCTTGGAAGATTTTAAAAGTTAAAAACATCCTAAAATCTCATCTGTTGTTTTAGCCAATCCTTCATTGATATCATCCAAATCACTTTGTTCTGGTAACGTAGCAGCTTACTATTTGATTGTTATCCTTATAGCTTAACCATCCTGAGCACCTAACCTTAGATTAGTATTGAGATCATAAATGGAAGAAACTAAACGTGCACACTTTCTATATGCTTACAGTTTCATTCTTCTTGAAGTAAATACTTGGCAAGCATTTTGGCGGCAGTGCAGTGGTGGTATTGGAACAAATACAAGGCACCTCCTAACAACTAACAGGCATGTATATGTTTTAGATGTGGTGACGCCATTTATGAGGCACACACACAATAACTATATGGCTTGTCAAAGTTGTCTATTTGTTGCGTGGTTTTGGGAATTCAATTTGGTGCTCCGAGAAGATTGAGGCACAGCTGCAAGGGACCTAATAAGGCCTACCGTAAGGAAGGTGGCATCTGGAAGCTCATTTAGTTTACTGCACGACAATGTCCCCAAGTGACTCTAGCAATCAGGCCACTTGGAATTTCAATTGTGTAATTTTATTCAATTATATATAATGCTGTCAATGTTTTAGCTGTGCTTAATTTGAGATTATAGCGGTTTCTTTTATGTGATCAAAAGTTTCAAATGATTCTAATATGTTTGAACTGATATGGTTATTCTTAAATTTTCAATAAATTTTCTTTATTTCTTGATTGAAAATGACGAGTGATTGAGTTGATTGATCGGAATAGAGCCATTATGCCACGAAAATGTTTGACTTAAGTAGCATAGCAAGTATTTTTGAGTAGGGCAACATAAAGCAAGTTATTTTGGCCTTATCTTGAGTGTGATGAATAATTAATTATGCTGATAACCATCCCAGGCTCCCAGCATAGATGTCAAATGCACTGGTTTAAAATTATTGTTTGACTGATGTTGGACCACAGATACTATGTGGGAACTCCAAGTGATCAAACCATTTCGGTGACCCATAACTCATCCATGTTATTACTATGAAGATCTCCAGAGTCTGGGTTGAACTCTGCTAGTATTCTCAAATTGTTACTTGTAACCAAGTCATTTAAACATGCCAAGTTTGATACATATTGTCGAGGCTTTCTTTTGAAAATAAGAAGTCATAAGTGGAGGAATTTAAAAATCTCAATTCTTTTAGATGTTGGATCCAAGT
Organism: Zantedeschia hybrid cultivar; assembly: GCA_030544215.1. Classification (NCBI taxonomy): domain Eukaryota; kingdom Viridiplantae; phylum Streptophyta; class Magnoliopsida; order Alismatales; family Araceae; genus Zantedeschia; species Zantedeschia hybrid cultivar. The sequence goes on along the minus strand of JARZZO010000002.1, from coordinate 15,451,514 downwards.
GTAAGGTGCGGAGTCTGGTCAGTCGGTGGAGAGGTGTATATGCCTTTCCTGGTAGTTTTGACTCTTTCTACCCCTCCCCGTCGCGTTAAATTCTGCTGTTTTAGTTTGTAGGTCTTTGTGACTTTGATGTATTACCGTGCTCATTTGATGTGACTTAGCTCCTAAAAGTACGGCAAAATTGCGTTATTTGTCTATTTTTGGACTTTAATTGCATATTATTAAACTAGACTGAGAGTTTATATCCACTATAAGATTATAATATCTTCTGAATGTTCTAAAATTAATTTCTTAGCTTTTAGGGCGTGTGCTCTACTTTATCCAAGACAAAAGGTAAGCCAAGAGACTTGTCTCCCAGTCCAGCCATATGACGGCTTGTGTCATATACATCGATATAATCTTTTTTGCGTTGATCACTTTGGATACAGACGCCGAATTAGAGTGTCCTTTCAATTTGATAACTTTTTAAAATAAAACACATCTTTAGTCGATCGATTCAGATAATGTAGGCGCCAAATTAGAGTTCAACTTGATATTTTTTTAAGATAAACCATTCCTTCATCACACACAGCCAGTCTAACTCAAGTAAATAAGAGTAATACTTGATGTACTGTATGGAGTATAATTCAAATTTTATTTTTTAATTTTTTTTAATGATCGGTCCCGTCATATTTGACATGTCCGCACAAAATTATCTTCGATCGAATGACTCAAAAAATAAAAAAATTAAGTCCTAATGACAGTGAAGAACACCCTTATGGGCCGAACCCAATAAACTAGAGCTCGATTTTTTACTTTTCAGATTTTTAAGTCGTCTGATCATAAATCAGATTGTAAGACATGTAGAACATCATTGGGCCAACTATAAAAAAATTAAAAAAATAAATAAAATAAAAAATTAGATTGCACCTCACCAACAAACTCGCTGCACTGCAGTGTAGCAATATTGCTCAATAGATAAATAAAATACTCTTGACAATCAATCTCTCCTTTGTCAAAAGAGAAATACTGTTGTACTGCCAATCATTATTATGGTGTCTGGTGCTGTAGTTAATTTTAAGAAAAATATTTTTTAATTTTTTTTGCGTGATTTTAATATATCCTACATATATGTACAATCTGGTCTCTGATTTTACGATCTTAAAAAGATGAAAAATTTAAAAAGAAAATCTTAAATAAATAATACATAAACATAAATCAGATTGGGTCAAAAGAAAATTTTAAAATATATATTTATTAAATTTAGCTGCAACGTCAGGGAGCGTAATAAACGCAGGGTTGCAGCACCGGTGGAAACTCTCGCTCTCGGAGCAGTGATAGGAGAACGGTTGCTTCGTCGGCTGCGCCATTCTCCCTCCATGGCTTCTTCTTGCGATCGCCATCCCACGCTACCGCCGGCGGGCACCAAATGGAACGAGGAGGACGAGCTTCGTCTCCTGGAGGCTGTTCTTGAGATCGCGCAGGAGAGGCCCCAGGACTTCGACCCCTCCGTCTCTCTGTTCCTCCGGATCGGGATGCGCCTCGGCGGTGCGTTCAACGAGGAGCAGGTGCTGAAGAAGGTGAAGGATCTGCGTCGGACCCACGAGAGCGGCGGCCTCGACGACCACGCCGAGGACACAGCGAGCCCTAGCAGCCGCCGTATCCGGGATCTCTGCGCCAAGATATGGGGCGAGCCGGTGATCGAGATCCCACCGCCACCGCCATCACTTCCATTGCCACCGCCGGGGCCGCCGCGGGTATAATAGGATGAGCTGAGGTGGCGGGGGACTGTGAGTAGTGGAAAATGGAACGCGAAAAACTTGTGATGCCCTAAAAAATTGGAAAGTCGAGAACATGATGGATACCCAACCTGGTTGTAGGTTTTCCACATCACTGTATGGGCATTTTGCTCTTGTAACCATCTAGTAGGGTTTCTATTGGAATCAAAACATATAGCGTCCAGATAGAGCTGAGGATTCCATGGAATTAGGAATTATTCAAATTGGACTGTAAAATTACCATTAGAATGTGGGGATCAACGGCAATAGATGACATGGGAGCTTTTGGTGGCCAGAGCCCGCAGTTCTCGAAGAGGACCCAGGGCGTTGTACGAGTCCAAATAAAGCTTCGCCATCCGGAGAACGAGGCAGGTAACGAGTGGTTGATTGCTTGGTTTTGGGTTTGAAACCCAACTCAAACGATGGTTAGAACAGCCTCGTTCTTTCTTCCTGCCTTTTACAAGTTGTTCTTGGATTTAAAAATCTGATGGGGATCCAAAAATGGTTACAAGACAAAGAAGCACGTAGCAGACGAACAAATATAATTACCCTCCAAAAATGTCACGGATACAGCACAGGTCTTTCATTTTTTTTTTCCATTTGATTCTCTGCATAAGTTTAAAAGGGTAGTAGATGAGTAATACTTGCTGTTTTGCTCAAGGGATATTAAAATTGCAACTATTCTCCAATCATGAGATCTAACAGCATACAAATTTGCGGGATAATGGTCCAACAAGACTGATTATGCGATTTATTCGTTTTGAGAGTACAGAGCAGGGATGCGTTATTTTTGACGAGGATGTATTATTTTTAAAATAAGTGAAATAAATTATTTCACTTAAAAGATAAAAATGATTTATTTCGTTGAACTATTTATTCTATCAAAGTAAATTCTTTTTATTTTTAAAATAAGAGATCTGAGAACAAAAAATCCAAAATATCACATTCACATTGGCCTTACGACTTGAGAGTATTACAGGCTGCAGCATTATAAGTGCAACTATTGTTCTTGTTGGATTATTATGGAAGAACACGTTACCTTCGTAACGTGTTCGTCTCGTCGTCGATGAAGCGGAAGCGTCCTCTCGTCGGTGCAGAGGGCTACTAGAGTCGCCTGTGATGTCCACGCGTCAGATCTCAGAAGTTTCGGGTGATTCTTTTAAGGAAGAGAGAAATAGAGGAGAGGGAGGAAGAGGAGGAGTTCACGTACGTTGGTCTTTTCTCTATATGTACTTATATATATAAAGAGAGATTCTTTAGGGCCACTTTGATTGGAGAATAGGAGAAAAATAAGGAAGAATAAAGGGAGCATAAACTTAATTTAGTTTTGACAAGCGGAATGGCTTATACCGGTGCAGAATAATTTATTCGGAGAATAAGGAGAATAAGCAATTCGACCTTAGACTCAAGAATTGCTTATCCTTCTTATTTCGTCAGTGGGTCTCACTAAATTATCAAAGCTAAGCACCCCTTATTCTAGTATACGTTATTCCGGATAAATAATTCCATAATAACCTATTCTGATTTGGTTGAGAGTGTGTCTAATTCCTCTAATTCTTCCAACTCTCCAAACCTACCTGGAATATCTAATTCTCCCAATTCTCTCAATTTTACTTTTTATTTCACTCCTTATTCCACTTATACCTATCAAATCACTTGGAATAACGCAGTGTAATTCTTCTTATTCTGGGTGGAATACCAACAATTTATCAAATCAAAATACCTCTTATTCTAGTTTAAGAAATCCTCGTAACCTTATTCTGGTTTAAAGGTCTAACTCAACTCAGTCTGAAAAGAGGTAAGGTTGAATACAATGCCAACTAGAATCTAACACAGCTCAAACTAGTACATTTTTCCATTCTGATACGATCTTTAGACTGGCCCTGCCAATAAGGGATGTAAAAGAATTCCTGTATAGCAATATTCTTATGTTTATTCTTTTAGACAGGGTGTTACCTTTTTCTTACGTATCATTCATGTATCTTTATCTTTTGAAATTACCAAAAATAAATATATAAAGTTTACATTATTAGGTAACCCTCTGTAGATGTAGGTTTTCTTTTTTTACCTGTTAAGTAAGTGGTATATGTAAAAAACAGGTTTACAGATAAATGAATGAGAAACATGAGGTAAGAACAAGTGACGTTAGATAAGGAGGGTAAATTTTTGTTTGGGCTTTTATTAAAATAATTATTTTAAAATTCAAAAAAATTATCCTAAAAAACTTTATTTGCAAGAACAGTCTCCTGACAGGCCATGTCAGCCTATCAAATGACACATATGCAGATGGGCATGTGATCAACATGGATTTTCATACTTTAAGTCGGCATTACTCAACTTTAGTTGCTTTCCATTTGTGTCACTGCTTAACCTATTTTTGCATCCCTCTAAGTGTTAGTTTGTTTACTTAATTCAGAGTCGGCAGTGTCATTGTCGGTTTAAAGTTGGCATTGTCAACGCCGAATCTAAGTGGATGTTACCCACGTGAAAATTAAGTCGGCATTGTCAACACCAACTTGTATTGGCATGCCCCATACAAATGTCATCTGACCGGCCGACATGGTTTGTCAGGAGATTATTTTTACAAATATTTTTCATCAATGATCAAATTTTTAGTTTTTTATTAACATGATTATTTTAATAAAAATCATTTTTTATTTATAAACAAACGACAAATGGGAGCAGTATATAAGATACGATAAACGGTTAAAGTTAAGCAAAAACTAAGCAGCTCCACTTCGACGTCTCGTCAGCCGGGAAACGGCTGATGCGCCTCCCTCCAGCGCCCACCGTCGCCAGATACTTGAAATCGGACAAGCGGACGCTCTCCCTCCTCCAGCGATGCGACCTCTCCATGACCGGCGTCAAGCAGATCCACGCCCACCTCGTCGTCTCCGGCGCCATCGCCGACCCCTACGCCGCCGCCAAGGTCGTCGCCTTCTGCGCCCTCTCCCCGCGCGGCGACCTCGCCCACGCCCACCTCCTCTTCCGCGCCCTCCCCCGCCCCACCACCTTCCTATGGAACACCCTGATGCGCGCCCACGTCGAGAGGAACGGTCCCCGCGCTGCTCTCGCCCTCTACGCTCGCATGCTGGCGGCCGGCCACCTCCCCAACAACTACACCTTCTCTTTCGTCCTCCGCGCCTGCCTCGACCTCTCGGCCCTCATGGACGGCCGGAAGCTCCACGCGCAGATCGTGCGGCTCGGATGGGAAGCCTATGACTTCGTCCAGAACGAGCTGATCCACATGTACTCCTCCTGCGGCTGCGTCGACTCCGCACGCACCATGTTCGACCGGAGTCCGAGTAGGGACGTGATCTCCTGGACGGCGATGGTCCACGGGTACGCCAAGTCGGGGCAGATCGAGGAGGCGCGGCGGCTGTTCGACAGAATGCCGGAGAGGAACGCGGTTTCCTGGAGCGCTATGATCACCGGCTACGTCCAGGTGGAGATGTTTCGCGAGGCGCTGGCGCTCTTCAACAAGATGCAGCTTGCGGGGGTCCGCCCCAATCACGCCGGCATCGTTGGCGCTCTCACCGCGTGCGCATTCCTCGGGGCTCTTGATCAAGGGAGGTGGATCCATGCCTATGTGGAAAGGAATAAGATGGAGCTGGATAGAATATTGGGGACGGCACTCATAGATATGTACGCAAAGTGTGGGTGCATAGAGACTGCCTGGCAGGTGTTTGGTGAGATGCCTGAAAGAGATGTCTTTGCTTACACATCCATGATATCTGGTTTATCCAATCATGGGCACAGTAGACAGGCGATCGAGTTGTTTGGCAAAATGCAAACCGACAATGTCGAGCCCAACGAAGTCACATTCATTTGCGTCCTCACCGCCTGCGGCCGCATGGGTCTAGTTGCGGAAGGGAAGAGCTTCTTTGATAGGATGAGTAGCGAATATGGGATCCGGCCGGGGGTGGAGCACTATGGATGCTTGGTGGACTTGCTTGGTCGGGCGGGCTTGCTCCGAGAGGCGGAAAGAGTGGTTAGAGGAATGCCCATGGAGCCCGATGCATTTGTCCTGGGTGCGCTACTCAATGCTTGTAGGGTGCATGGGAATGTGGAGTTGGCAAAGGAGACCGTAGAAAGTCTGGAGGAGCTGGGGCTTGACCATGGTGGGGTCTATGTGCTGCTGTCTAACATGTATGCATCTGCTAATAGATGGCCTTATGTAGCAGAAGTAAGGAAGGGGATGGAGGACAAGAGGGTGAGGAAGGTTCCTGGATGCAGTATGATTGAGGTGGATGGAGTGGCCTGTGAGTTTGTTGCTGGGGACAGATCTCACCAGCTAATGGAGGAGATCATTTCGACGTCGAAAGTGATCGACATGCAATTGAAACTAGTAAATGCTGATTTATGTATAGGCGTAGCTGAAACCTTGAAGTGAGCTTGTGAGTGAGTGATGGCCATTTGGATTCAGCATTAAAGTGAACAAGAGTATTGGGAGGATGTTGAACAGAGGATATTACATGTTATCCACGGAATCACTTTGTCCGATGCCATCTATTTCCAAAATGCCAATGCACACAGGCGTGGGAAAAGACATGAAGGATTAACAACATGATGATGAGGCGTTCGTAGATTAATAATATGATGATGGGCATTCGGAAGCAATCATACTTAACTGTCATTTCTGAGAATGCAGTTAACAATTTTCAAAATTCAGGGTGTGTTACATAAGAACACATTGACCGGTAATGTATTCTTCCTTGGAAGCACCGGTTTTACATGGTCCCCAAAAAGGTTAAGTTGTCGCGACATTCTCAAGAACAAAAAGCCAGTTATTGCTGCACTGATTTGTGCAACTGATCATGTGGTTTGATTGAAAAAAAATGCTTGAAGAATTAAATGATGTTCAAGATGTGCAAATCAAAATTTATTATGATAATAATCTGCAGTATCTATTGGGAAGAGCTCAGATTTTTTGTATAAAAGGAAAGCACATAGAGGATTCGTCTTTGATCAAAAACATGCTTCATCATCCTTATTTGATGTCAAACTTAATGGGTCTTTACAGTTGGAGCCCTAAAGAATCCAATAATACAAGACCAACTTAATCCATTTTGGCGTTCAATGAACATGGTTAGCAGTCATATTTTGTGTATACTCTTTATATTTCTGCCCTCTTTGGTCATCCTACGAGACCTATGAATCATGTATTAGGCATGTGGTTGTCAATTGTCATGCACTTGCTATGATGTGTCTCGTTTATATTTCCTATGTAGTTCTGATTCTACGGTTATCGTGCAAATCCATACAAAGTACATCTCTCTCTCTCTCTCTCTCTCTCTCATATACTATAGTTCACCCATGAGAGAGTGGGCCTATTAAGTGGATACATGCAGATGATGCGTGTTTATATGCTGGTTATTGTTCTGTATGTAGCTCCATGTATAGGGCTTAAATTATTCGCGTTATCGTTCTGCACACACGTCTATGCATACACCTGTGAATTTCTGTTTATGGTATATAATTTTAGTTGATCGTGCAGGTTTCGTATGTTGGCCTGAATTTCCATTTATCATGCAGGTTTAGCGTCTGCAGTGCATGGAAATTGCGGTCAATTGAAACCAAGTTATGATGCTACATCGAGAGATGCTGTGTATTATCTTGGATTCTGTGACCAGGGCCTCTTATGGATCTAACTGAGTGAGAGACTCACACTGGACTAACGTTGATACCAACAAGATCATTTTCCCTCAACTGAGGCTAATCAGTCCTGGATACCCAAGAAAGAAAAGTTAGCAACAAAGTTCCATTACTCCAGAAGTGAATCACGTATCAAAAGGGTGTGACAACCCCTTCGTTTGAGAGAGTTTTGTTTGACCATTCAAAGGCAAACGGGAGATTCGCCGTACCATTATCGCCGGTACAACACAGATAAATAAGTAGGCCGCTGCCTATTGACCCTGCTTCCCTTGGCCTGAGTACTAACATTTGATGCACTAGTGATCCACCAAGAATGGAGACATTGCATCGAGAGTAATACTTAATGAAATTCAAGTATTGCAATAGTACTGAATTATTTTGCAACACACATTCTCATTAGTCCATTTATATGAAGAAATAGTTGGGTGAATATTTCATGTCTAACAGGCATTTATTGCGCATGCAGATTTGTAGGAATGCCATACATTACGGAAGGATGATAAATATTATTTATCATCTCTCCATAATATATGTCATCCTTACTTATATCATCCTTGTATATGCCATCCCTATATAGTATTGTAGAGGCATAAAAATGTGGGCTAAATAATCATGTATTTGTTGTTGAGAAAACAATCATGTGTTTATAAAGAAGGTTTTTCTACCTTCCTCCCAACAAAGACCTTTTTCTCAAAAGACAACCGTAAAGCCCACGGATTAAAGCGAAACATTTGACTATGTATCATCTTTGCACATAATATGTCATTTCTATAAAACATATATCATTTTTATGTAGCATACGTCATTCTTACATAAGGATGATGGATACTATGTAGTGATGGCATATCACTAGCGATGATATATAGTATTTTTCATCCTCACCTAGTATGTGTTATCCCCACAAATCTACATGCCCGTCAAACACCATAATGCCTATACGTGAAAAATTGACCCAACTATCTATTCATATATTAAATGGACCAATGAGAATGTGCATTGCCAAATGACTCAATACTATTGTAATGCTTGCATTGTAGAAAGCATTACTCTTGCACATGCATCTTCTACTACATAACATTTTCCCCATATGATCAGTTGGATTGTCATAAAATGGTGGAATAAAAAATAAAGTAGTCCAAGATTATGGGTTTCAAACCAAAATGAGAAGAAAATTCTTTGTTTTTGTTTATGACTACATTTCTCTAAGAATAAAAATCAAAGAAATTGGCTGCGACATCAGCTTTGCATTTTATGCTTCATATCCTACATCAATTTAAAAATATAAAAAATTATGCAAAATGATGTAGGAGAAATCACATTATACACCAATCTAAACGAAGACTGTCATTAGGAAGGTGCATTGTGAATCAGCAAAGCCATAAATACGTACAAGGTCCTTTGTATAGGACATCTGGACCATGGCTCTGGTTTCCACATGAAATGCAATTTTTCTGGTCTGGCTCCATGTCTTTATACAAATTTGTTTTGTTTTCATACCACCACAGGCAAGTTGTCATGCTCCAGCACTTTGCCAGCCAAGAAAGTTTCCAAAGCAGAATTCTTCTCTTCCATATCTCTGAACCTCACTCTCCTTCCATGACCTGCAAGACAATTTCAAGAGTTCTCTGAGAGGCGTTCGGGCGGTAGCAACTAGTAAGTAAATTGTTAGAATTCTCTGAGAGGTGTCCGGGGGGTAGCAACTAGCAAGTAATTGTTGATGTCAAAAGTAAATGAATTCTTTTCAGCTGAAAAGGTATGAAAACACTGGACCAATAAGCTGCAGAACACCAAAAGAACATAGAATACGCAGGTCTTACACAGGTCCTTTGTTAGAGTTATCCTTCTCCTCATATTTTTCTATTTCCCATTAGTAGTAAATAAATCTGCTTTATGGTGAAGAGAAACTCACCGGGAAGAATCCACAAAAAGTCCAAGTGTAGAAACTTTTGAACACTAGTCAGCTGCATCTCGACTGAGATTGTTAAGACAAGTGAGCTTAAATACTAATATGAAAGAAGACTCTATTCACTTTAATTGGTAAATTGGATTGTACATACCTGAGCAATAGTTGTATTGCTCACATATAGTGAGACCAGATTCCTCTGATTTGGCAAGATGGTCTCCGGTAAATATGACCTTCAGAGGCTTGTAGAACAAGCAGACTGATCCCTGATGATAATTTTGGATGAAGACCATGGAGAAAAGTGCTCATCAATCTTCAAGTAGTAAAGAGATTCCGGTAACCATATAAGGTGAAAATCGAGATTCTGGTAATCATATATAAAGGTGAAAACTTGTGACCAAAATCTCATTATTCCTTCCTTTCAGTACAAGCTTTACTACCCGATACCGTGCAAGTCCAGTTTAGCGTTAGTTCCTACCGATTTCGTATAAAGGAAAGCATTTTCATCAACAATTTTGGATTCAGGCCTGCATATGTGCCTCCCTATCCCCAACTGCAAATGTGCCTGGGCAGGGTAAACAACTTTGGATAGATCCAAGCTAGGGACATAATCCTTTGAATAATACTTGTTGTACTACATGCGGTGCAGCATCAGAACACACGAGACAGCTTGGATCGTAAGAGTGTGAGATCTTTTTTTTTAAAAAAAAATTAACCATCCGATCTAAGATTGGGCAGTAAGGATGCCGCACTGATGGTCTCCCCCAGCTTGGCAAAAAAAAAGAAATTTTGTTGCACCACTCGCTACCAAGTGTCGGTGCGGTGCAGCAAATCATACTCTAATCCTTTTGATTAATGTACTTCCTACCCCCAGCACAGCAAAATTAGTAAAAAAAAATTAAACAAAAAGTTACTGCACTGCTCGCTGCCGTCCGATTTAAGAGATTGGACAGCAGCACCAGACTGCACCGCACCAGTGCGTGCAGCAAGTCAGACTCTAATCCGTTTGGCCATTGTACTTCATAAACATTATCAATTCTGAGTTCCTCTTTGCCCAACTTGCCTTAGAATGGCCTGGGGTGTGAATAAGTTCGAAGTCGGCACCAATACTCCATGGTCCATCACCATATAGCTGTGTCTCTACGTCAGCAGTGGATAGTTCCACCTGGCACAAATGGGAATACAAATCAAGACACAGAATAGTCCTCGCAATTCTCTCTCTGTAGGTTGTGTGTGTCATAGATGTTTGTGCGCATGAAGATAAATAAGCAACAAATATACTTTGTGCAAAAGGTCATCACATTGTTTTTAATTGATAAGCGAGGTTCTTACATCTGCAGAATGCAGAATCCTCTCACACCCAAACCGCTTGGACCACATTCGATGATCTCCCACATCATCCCTTTTTCCATAAGAAATGATATAAGCTGCATTATGCATAAAAGTAAATTAACACAGACAAGATATGAAACAGTTTCTCTCATCATACTTGTGAGTCAGGAACATGTAGCGTATCCCTCCAAGCATGTCAATCCTGCGTGCGAGTATCTCTTTGTATTTTGGGCTGTGAAAAGATAGAACATGAGAACTACTCATGCAGCTAAGAATCCTATCACTAAAGATTTATGATGAATCATGTAACGACGTTCTTTCTTTTTCTTTCCTGTATGAAAACTAATATGTTACAAAGTTACAAATTACAACATTTTCACATCAAAAAATATACATACCTTGTTGTAGACTGGTAGTCCAAAGCTAATTATTAACATGCTAATTTAACACTATAATAAGTAACAGAGTGTAAAGCAAGCCTATAAATCACGAAGAGGATGGTCATTCAACAAGATACATCATCGCTTTGACTCAGTAACATAAAAGATGATCAATTTCTAATGGTCAGCCACTACAGAACTACTCAAATTAATATGAGCATGCTAATGAGTCATGCCTCCTGTGTTGGGAGCCTAAATAATATTTTTTTATTTATTTAAGTCTTAGGAAAAGATAGCTCATGCTTATTACAAAAGTTTTCTCATGAACCTGGAGAATGCTATTTTCTATCTGCAAATTAGCTTAAAATGTCCAGAACCCTGTCCAATGCATGGTTCTTTATTGTAACTGTCAATTTGCTTCCTGCCCTTCATATTACATCAAGGCACTCTAACGTTGTCCAATTTACTTTATTCGCTTTATGTGGGTAACTGCATATTTTATATTTCCCTATTATCAAACGCCAGTTACAAAGGCAAAGATATCCCTCATGAAATAGTGAATTATACAATTACCTATCAACAAGTATATTTCCTTCAGGGTGAACTGTGAGATAGCTAGTTGCTCCATACGTTGTGTCAGCATGATAACCGCAGTGATATACGCCCTGAAAAGAGTAGACATATCTAAGTTTCAAATGCTTGCATATATTTCCCACGTAAGTCACAGCAACATTTTTTTTTCTTCTATTGTCTTAACATTGGGACAACAGGAAGTATAAAGAAAGCACATAAAAGTCACTTCTTTTCTTCAAAAAAATTTCAGAAATCAACATAACAGTTGGAAAGAAAGAGGACACCTTGAATCCTTCATTGAGTGAAATGGGAACAAGACTGTCAATCAGTACTGCAAAATATCATTGTGGTCTTGCCTCTGTATGATGTAAAGCAGGTCTGCTCACCTCCCACTAAGTGAAGGAACATTGTGCATATTCCCATTCCAGTCACAACACCAAGCAAGATGAGCCCTAAGTGATGGATTGGTTAGTTGTGAATCAAATATGGCGACTAATTCCATCTCGATGGGGGACGTTCATTGTGATAGAGTAACTCCCTTCTCTCTCTCTCTCTCTCTCTCTCTCTCTCTCTCCAAGTAACTACTTTAATACCTCTACTACTTATTTATTGGGTTTTTATTTAAATATTTAAATATTTATTTAAATATGATTATTTTAATCTTTATTTCATGATTTAGATTTTATGTTAAGGTGTTTCTTTGAGTTAGATTTTATGATTATTATTATAATTTGTTCAATGATGTGCTACACCATCTTTATTTCATGATTTTTTTATAATTACAAAATAAAATATTTGTTCCAGACTCACTAAGATGATAAAATATCAAGTTTGTCAAATGTTCAAGAATATAGGAAGGCTCAAACTTCCATGTGGATGAAATCATAAGTCAAATGTTCAAGAATATAAGAAGGGTAAAACTTCCATATTGTGGATAAAATCATGAACCTTAAGTTTCATAATAAAATAACATTAAAAATGAGGTTGCTAATCAGATGGCCTTCTATAACAAGAAAAATGTTAAAAAAAAAAGTAGTGTAAAATTGATATTGCACAATGTTACTTATACAAAAGAAAAATTCACTATAAAATTGATAATGAGTCATTTTACTTGTGTGAATACTGTGCATTACAAAATAAATTTTATAATTTTACAATTTACGATTATTGTATATGACGATGTGTATTTATGTCCCCCCCCCCCCATAAAGAAAAATCCCAGGCCCGCCCCTGATCTGCCCTGCAATAAAGTTCAGTTGACAGACTGGAAATCACAATCCAAAATCCCTGTGCGGTGCGTCCTTGAATATGAGCAACCAAATGCAGCTATTCGAATATGGCAACACCTGATCTGCCATTTTCTTCCTCTACAGGTGAACGTGCATGATGAAATTCAAGTGGAACGTAAGAATCCTAACCCAGAAAGCAACTTAATCTCAACGTACCTAGCAAAACATAGCAACAGATGAACAGGTTTGACAAGTGGTATGTAGCCAGCATCGACATGTGATCCGTCACCAGGGCATGCCATCTGGTCGGACAAATGGAAATGGGAATGAGAATCTAGACGCAGTCATCAAGCCGTGGATTTCGGAAAGGGGTTCTGGTTTCTTGACACCAAAATTGGCACCCATCAATCAGTAACATTTGTTTTGTGAAGACAACCGAAAAAGTAAACTTCTGTTATAAATTGTTATAAATTAGTTTTACGTCATTTTTTCATATGTTCGAAGTGTCCTAAATTACCATATCCTAAATCAGTTGACCCACATAATCCACCTCTTAACTAACATTAGACCCCGTTTTGGATGAGGTGGGACCCACCTATTTTCCAAAAGCTACCAAAACCTTCCCTGGGTGAGCTTTTTCTCTCTCTATGCTTCCTCTCCTTTTCTTCATATCTCTCTCTACATCAAAATCTCCCCTAAAAGCATCTAGGTTTTGGGAAAAGGGGGCATTTAATACTCCTTTTTCTTGTCCCTCCTTGACTCCTCTCTTGCTCGCCACAATATTGGCATCCAACTTGAATCCCTATTGCCAAACAAAACCTTAGTTTTCAATCGAAAATCACCGTAAAGTCAAAAATTTTAAAATTAATGATTTAAAAATCAGAAATTTTAATTTTAATAATTTTAAAATTGATAATTTTAAAACTGATATTTTACAATATTTTAAGACACTCCATATGAACTATTAAATAGGTGATTGGATGCCTGTCCTGTCACAATAGAAGGGGAGGATACTTTTTGAATTTTATACAGTGTGTTGGAAAGATGTACCAATTATACGATTTAATTTCCTTGCAGAAAAATTTAACCACTCAGGACAATGACAGCCTGCATAGCATCGTGCTCTTCAACCTGGCCAGTCCACTGCCATTGAAGCAGCAGCTGCATGCTACTTCAGAATATGTTTCCAGCTCCGGCGAACGACAGCCCGAGAGTCCATCCTCGCTGGAACCGGAGAAGTTTCTCCCCCTTCCTGATGCCGTGCCTATGGCTTTGTAGAAGACCCTGGAGATTTACTCTATTTTTAGTAATTTCAAAAGATAAGGATACATGAATGTAAACACCATCTTTGGAGCACCAATCATGAACCCGGGCCTTCAATCAGATCGTTCACCATTCTTCAGGCCCTTGGGCCTCTGATGGTCATGTCAGATAACCACCAGACAACTATTCTGAATACTCTGTCACATACTGCTACACAACCAGTACCATCCTCAGTCCCCACCTACCCACAAGCAACCTCCACCCTTTGTCAGCTAACCTCTGACCCTGCCACACCCCAGCTTCAGACCAGTCACACCTCCTCTACTGCCACCGCCCATACACACTAATACGTGCCTCCATTACAAACCTCTGTCCACCAATCCTCAAACTTTTCGGACAACCTAGTACCTATCCCAGTCCTCTCCATCAGCCCCCTGGAAATCCACGCTCATTTTAAAATTCTCCCAACATCTACCTCTGAATTCTCACCCACGGAATTGCTGAGCACCTCCAGGACAACTAAACGTAAGCTGGAATGGACCAATGAGCATGTACCCAAAGTCTCCAAACTTACTTTGAGTAATCTTCTTCCCTCAACCTCACCTCACTCCAATCACCCTCCCACCATCAAACCCAAACATTATAAAAATAAATCCACATCTAAACGCATGTCTACTGAACCTGTCATACTTCTCCCCTACAATCCAAAATTACCCAAGGTCGAGGCAGTGGACCTTAAGTCACCGCCACAGCAACAATGAAAATTTTAGCTTGGAACTGTCGTGGCCTGGACCAATTAAACTGCTCTCTCAATCTAGACATTTGTTTTCTGTCAGAAACAAAGATGCAAAAACAGAGAATCATTGATTTTCTCAAGAGTCGAAACATCACCAAATTCCATTTGGTTAACCCAACTGGTCGAGCTGGGGGTCTGGCACTTTGGTGGAAATCTGATATAGATCTTATGGTTGTTGATAGCAATGAGAATGTGATCCTCGCCAAGTTGACAGTGCAGGAATCAACAACTCTTGGTTCTTGGCCTGCATTTATGCTCCTCCTCCTAAGAAACAGAGAATGATGTTCTGGTTGGATCTCCTTGATAAATGCATTCATTGTCTGGCCCTATGGTGTTGATAGGAGACCTAAACTGTATTTCCAAAATCTCTGATAAACAAGGAGGCAATGCTCCCACAAATCATCAGCTGTCGGAGTTGAGTATATTTATGATGAATGCAGGCCTCCTTGATCTTGGTTTTGATGGCCCTCTTTATACTTGGTCCAATAAGAGATGTGCTAAATTCCTTATTCAAGAGCGCCTGGATAGAGCTATGGCCAATGCCCAATGGAAACTCAAATTCCCTTATGCAACAGTTCATCACCTGCCTAGAAGTCATGGTGACCACAATCCAATCCTTCCAAAACTTTCTGGCTACTATGGCAACAGAAGGACCTTTTTTAAATTGGAGGCCCGGTGGTTCCGTCATGCACACTTTGTGGATACTGTCAAAAGAACTTGGAATAACATCAGCTTAGCCTCCCAATATGAACTCAAGATGAAAACTTTCCAGATCTCCATGAAATATTGGAAGAGAAAACACTCCAACAATCTGGACTCTGAGATGGAAGAGATCAAAATCCAACTGGCTAAGATCATCACTGAGGAAAATATCAGTAAAGAAAGATAATTAGAAGAGAAGTTGGATAGTCTTATGCAAAAGAAAGAAGATTCTTGGAGACAGAGCTAAAATGCATTGGTTTCAAAGTGGAGACAAGTGCAATAATTTCTATCGCATCCAAGCTCTGGACAGGCGCAAGAGGAATTCGATCTCCTGGATCTAGAAGACAGATGGAGAGTGGACAGGGGACATGGACACCATCAAACTCACCTTTATTGATTTTTCTCAGAACCTCTTTCAATCGTCTCAACCCCTACCAAACTACCACCTCAATATTACCTCCCTCCTCCTTCCTGAGGAAGATGAACTGATCCAGAAACTCCCCGAGGCTGATGAGATCTACAAAGCTGTCAACAACATGCTTCCACTCAAGGCTCCAGGGCAAGACGGTCTGCCCCCCCTCTTCTAATAACGCTGCTGACCCATTGTGCAAAATGAGGTAAGTGATCTTGTTCGACAGTTTTTCTCCATCACTAAACTCCCCACAGGTCTTAACCACACTCTTATCTCACTTATACCTAAGAAACATTCACCTACCATTCCATCTGATTTCAGACCCATCAGCTTGTGTAACACTGTGTACAAAATCATCACAAAGACTATAGCATGTAGAATTAAACCTTACCTTCCCAAACTTATTTCACAACATCAAGGAGCCTTTATTACTCATAGACAAATGGTGGACTGCATTGTTATTCTCAAAGAACTGATGCATTCTCTGAACAAAAAGAAGGGCAAGGTTGGAGTCTTTGCTCTTAAATTGGACGTCTCGCGTGCTTATGACAAAATGGAGTGGCAATTTATTGAATACATGTTATTTAAACATGGCTTCTCTCAAAGATCTATGGATCTCATCATGGAATGTATTACCTCCTCCCCCTTCTCTATCAACATAAACGGGGAACCTACAGGATTTATCACTCCTAAAAGGGGCTTAAGACAAGGATGTCCTATGTCTCCTTATATGTACATTCTTTGTGCAGAGTCTCTCTCAGCCCTTCTAAAGGACAGTCAGGCTCAAGGGAAAATTAGAGGCTTTAAAATCAATGCTAATTCCCCTTCCATCTCTCACTTGATGTATGTTGAGGATCTATTCTTATTTGGCCGTGCGGAAGAACATGAATTGACTGCAATTATGGATTGCCTTCAAGTCTACTCCTCTTGGTCTGGCCAAGCCATCAACTTGGGCAAGTCATGCATTCATTTCAGCCCCAACACCCCACAAGAGACTAGAAAAAGACTCATAGAACTCAGTGGTATTCCCCCCTCAGGCATGACTCCTTGTACCTTGGTGTGCCTATCTAGTCCGATAGAGCCAAGACCAGGCAATTCAATTTTTTGGAGGACAGAATGATGCAAAGATTAAATAAATGGAAGGCAAATACCCTCTCTGCAGCTGGTACAACTGTCCTTGTGAAATCTACCTTCAATGTAATCCCAGCTCACATTATGGCAACTGGATTGCTTCCCAAGACTACTATCAGCAGACTTACGAGGTTTCAAAGAAATTTTGGTGGGGGAATTGCAATACAAATAAGCTGAAGTTGGTAAGTTGGAACAAAGTCACCAAACATAAAGTTTCGGGGGGAGTGAGAGACTTTGAGTTATATAACAGAGTGGCTGCCATGAAACTCACATGGAGATTCTTACATGAAGAGCACAGTCAATGGGTCTGTCTTCTCAAAGATAAATACTTGGGCACTACTTCTTTCTGGGAAGCTCAGCTCAAGAGCGGCAACTCTGATACTTAGTCCAGTATGTTAGCTGTCAGAAATGATATTAAGTATTGTCACTGGTCAGTTCAAAATGGCAATAGTATCTCCATATGGAAGCACAAATGGATCCTTGATCTTCCAATGGCCCCAATTCCACTAGTTCAGTTCTCAAAGCCCCAAAAGGTTTCTGAGCTCATTAAACATGGTACTTGGGATGTGCAGACACTAAGTCTAGTGTTTGATCAAGGCACCATTGAAGTCATTAAGCAGATTCATATGCCTATTAACCTACGGTTGATTGACATTCTGATTTGGACTCCCACCCCTTATGGACAACTTACTATTAGATCTGCATATCGTACTCTCCAAAACCAAGAGTCTACTAGCACCACGGAATGCAGAATCGGCCGATCCCGATCCCAATCCCGATCGGCCGATTTGGATCGGGAGATTGTTAGAATAGTCATGTATTGGAAAAAAGACAAAATCTAAGAGTGTTTAATAGATGGTGCCTACTCCACTCATTGCCTTAAGGTTTTGAGTTGGATGGCCCAATAACTTCAATATGGTATCAGAGCCCATGGTTACGAATAGGGCCACGCACCCCGTATTTGTGGTCTACGTGACAGAGCCTAAAATCGGCCTGCACGTGAGGGGGCGTGTTAGAATAGTCCTGTATTGGAAAAAAGACAATAAAAAAGTGTTTAATAGATGGTGCCTACTCCACTCATAGCCTTAAGGTTTTGAGTTCGATGGCCCAATAACTTCAATATGGTATCAGAGCCCATAGTTACGAATCGGGCCACGCACCCCGTATTTGTGGTCCACGTGACAGAGCCTAAAATCGGCCTGCACGTGAGGGGGCGTGTTAGAATAGTCATGTATTGGAAAAAAGACAAAATCTAAGAGTGTTTAATGGATGGTGCCTACTCCACTCATTGCCTTAAGGTTTTGAGTTGGATGGCCCAATAACTTCAATAGAGATCCGGCTGGAATCGGCCGAGGCTAGCCAATTCTGGTCAATTTCAGCCGATCCGTTCCCGATTCGGATCGGGATCGGTGGGTCCCAATCCGGCCTCCCGATCCGTGCCGGAATTCCATGCCTAGCACTTCTCACACTCGGGACATCTGGAAGCAATTATGGAATCCCAAGTTCAGTCAACTCATTCCACTAAAAGTATGTAGGCCAGGCTCCCGGTAGAGCAGAGGAGACGGTTAGGATAACGAACTTGAAACACGGAGCCTGAGCAGCCGTCGAGCCTCTTTGTCTTTGTCATCAGCAAAGGTAGCTCTCTCAGAGGTATTTTGATTTTATGCTTCATATAGTTTTTAGACCGCTCGCGGAACAACCTCCGAAACCGGCGACCTTGACAAAAAAAACGCTCAACAACAGGCCAATAGTTGGTCGAGCTGAAGAAAGACTACTTGTATTAGACAAAATGGGTCGGGCCCTCGATCAACATAGATGGGCAGTGTGGGTAGGGTAGAAGAGAACTGGGCAGTACCTCTTTCAGAGCCTGCAACTGTTTCTTTCGAAGTCACTGAATAATGCCACTCCTACCAATGCTAGATTGGCCAGAGTTCTCAAGTGGGTTGATAAAGAATGCCCAATTTGCTCCTGCCAAGTTGAAAGTATAGAGCACATCCTCTTTCATTGCAATGTTGCAAGAGCAGTCTGGTTTGCTTCGTCATTCAGCTTGAGATCAGATTTGATTACTAACCAACTGCATGGAATCATCCACTCCAAGATAAGCTCCTCTAATCTGACAGTGATCAAGGATTGTTAACATTCGGCTCTAAAAATTTCCATATCATGGCACTTGGCAGATGCAAGCGGATCATTAAAGGTACTACTTCTACCCCATTGCACATCTTGGAAGCTGCTGGTAAAGAAGCTCTTTTTTGGAGCTCTACTTTTGGCCAGACCCCCCAACCTGAAGCTGCCAAGCTTAGCAACGTTTGGTCCTCTCCACCCCCAGGTTTTTTCCAAATTAATATGGATGGAGCTATTGGCCTAGGTCTTAGCGCAGGTGGTATTGCTGCCCAAGATGAGAGAGGATCACTCCTAAAATTTCAAACCATTCTTGGTACTGATTCCTCTTCAGAAGCTTGTGAAGCTAGAGCCATTTTAGCAGGAATTAAACTAGCTTTATCCTAACATTGCCCAGTTTTAATTGAGAGTCATGCTGCAAATATTGTCAAAGCTATCAATGGTCTATTTGACCTTCCCTGGAAATGTAATACAATCATTCAGGATTGTATTCTTCTCATCCGTCCCCTGGATAGGATCTTCTGTTTCCTATTCCCCTCCAGAGTGTAACTGGGTAGCGCATGATTTGGCCAAATTGGCTGTCAAGACCAAATCAGAAGCTACTTGGAGTTATCCCCCTTTCCATTCTTGTATTCTCTCCTCCTTACAGTGAGACTTTGACCACTGTAATGTTGGTTCCTAGTTTAATATAATCCCTTTAAATTGCAAAAAAAAAAAATTCAATCATCACCAAATTAAGAGAACCAAATTAAGAAAGAGCTTGTTTGAACAAGCAACAGAAAGGAAAGGCGAAACAGGCCAAAGAAGGGAACACAACAAACAAACCGGGAGGCTCTGCTCGTCGATGGGAAGAGGGAACGTCTTCTGCACCTCGCGGATCTCCCTCGGCGGCTTCTCGGTGCGGATGGACGCCGTGGGACAGCACAGTAGCGCCTGCACGGCGAGGCAAAAGCGGCGGGTGACCACCTCAACTATAAATAAATATAATATAAAGGGGCGACACACCGCCAACCCACCAGCAGGAGCTAGCTACAGGAACTGGAACATCACACGACGGGGGAAGAACTACATGTTAACTAACCTGGAGAGCTCGGAACCTCTCTTCCTCGCAGCTGGGTTGCCTGTAGACCGCCGACTGCCCGCCCACCCGTGTGAAGGTTTCCTAGCGCCGGCCCAGACAGAAGACAGCAAGGGTGAAACTTTCTACAAGAGGGTTTCTGTAATAAAAGAAGCAAACAGAACTGAAAACTCTACACATGGAGAGAGAGAGAGAGAGAGCTCTTTACTGGTGCCATCCAGCGGCACGCGTCGCAGTCGATGCACCTCTCATCTGCAACATACGCAGCCAACATGAGAGAGAGAAAGAGAGCGGTTGCAGCAACTAAAGGCATCATCATCATAATGGTCGACTGGTTTTGGTGCATCGCAGGCTCCTCTCACCTACAAAGAATTCTCCCTCGGCGTTCTGAGGACGTCGCCCGCGCGCGGCAACAGCCGCCCTCACTCTCACCGCAGCAGATTTCGGTCGGCGTCGGCTGCTGGCAGCGTCTGGTGCGAGGGCAGGAGAGCTCGGGAGCTGCGATCGCGAGCAGACGCTCCACCCCATTGTCGTCGTCGTTCGTTCTAGTTGCGATTTCCCTTCCTCTTTTCCTTTTTTTTTTTTTTTCTTGGTTCTCTCACTCCTGCTCTTCAGGGGCTCTCGAGTCTCTATAACTAGTTGCAATCCCCTGCACGGTAAGTTAACATATTTGAATTAAAAAAAATAATTAATATAAATAATTTTATATTTAAAAAATAAATAAAAATTATAAATATATATATATATATTAAAAAATATTAATATTTTTATAAATATAATATTAATTATTTGGTAAATATTAAAAATTTAGAACCATTGTATTTAGAAATATATATTGAGAGAGAAAATTAAAAAGTGAATTAAAATTTATTATTATTATTCCATAAGATTATCCTAATAAATATTGTGTTGAGACATAGATTGAGAGAAAAATGAGAGATAGATTGGTCTCATTAATAACGAAATTAGTTAATATTATCCTATTAGACTATCCAATAATGATAATAAATATTATTATCTTAATAGGTTGTCCTAATATTAACAACAACAACAACAATAACAATAATAATATGAGTGAGAAAAGTGAGTTAACAATAACAATAATAATAAGTGAGAAAACTGACATAGAGACTAGTCTTGTTAATAATAATAATAATAATAACAAAATTAGTAATACTTTTAATAATAATAATTAATAATATCAAAATTATTATTATCTCATGACACTACCTCAATAATAATAATAATAATAATAATATATCAAAATTAATTATTATTATCCTAAGAGATTGCAACAACAACAATAATAATAATATAATAGGAGATAGAAATATTAATAGAAGAAAAAAATGTGATAGAGGAGAAAGAGAGATAATAATATTAATAAAGTAAAGATAATATAATAACAAAGTACTTTTAAAAAATAATAATGTCAAAATTAGTTATTATTATCCCATAAGATTGTCTCAATAATAATAATAATAGTAATAATAATATCAAAATTAGTTATTATTATCTCAAGAGATTGCAGCAACAACAATAACAATAAAAATAATAAATAGGAGATAGAAATATGAATAGGGAGAAAGAAAAATGTGAAAGAGGAGAAAGAGAGTTAATAATAATAATAATATCAAAATTAGTTATTATTATCGCATGAGACTATCATTTCGATATTAAATTTAATAAGAATGATAATAATATCAAAATTAGTATGATTATCCCATAATACTACCCCAATAATAATAATAATAATAATAATAATACTTTCTGCAATAATAATAATAATATAACACTTTCCACCATCTTAGATTAAAATAATAGTAATAATAATAATAATAATATCAAAATTAGTTATTATCTTTTCATGAGACTACCCTAATAATAATAATAATAACAATATCAAAATTAGTTAGTATTATCTCATGAGACTACTCCAATAATAATAATAAGAAAATAATAATACATTCAAAAAAATAATATAATAATACTTTTCACTATCTTAGATGATAATAATAATAATAATTTAAATAATAATAATATCAAGATTAATTATTATTATATCATGAGACTACCTTAATAATAATAATAATACCAAAATTAGTTATTACTATCTTAAGAGATTGCACAATAACAATAACAACAACAACAATAACAATAATAGAGGACAGAAAAATAGGAGATAGAAATTTTAATAGGGAGAGAGAAGAATGTGAAAGAGGAGAAAGAGAGGTAATGATAACAATAATAATATTATTATTATTTCATGAGACTATCATTTTGATATTGATTTTATTATTATTATTATTATTATCAAAATTAGTTATTATTATCCCATGAGACTATCTAATAATAATAATAATAATGTTAAAATTAATTATTATTATCCCAAGAGAGTGCAACAACAATAATAATAATAATAGGAGATATAAAAATAAGAGATGGAAATATAAATATATAGAGAGAAAAATGTAAAAGAATAATAATAATAATAATAAATTTAAAAATAATAATAATATGAAAGTTAGTTATTGTTATGTCATGAGACCACTATTTTAATATTAATTTTTTAATAATAATAATATCAAAATTAGTTAATATTATCTTATGAGACCATTATTTTAATATTATTCTCTAATATAATAATAATATTAAAATTAATTATTATTATCCCATTAGACTATCTCAACACAATAAAAACAACAACAACAACAATAATTTCAAAATTAGTATATGTTGAAGAGGGTGCAAATGTATAGAATGTGGTGGCCTTTAGAATCACCATATGTTGAAGTCCATCAAATTACCAGTCGTCCGTTGTCGGATATGATCGAACATAAATTCTTCCACACGGTCGTGACATTTCTACCTTGTTCGGATTATTACTCAAGTACAAAAGTTCCATAGGAAAGAGTAATATTCTCAAAACAGACCTCACTATTTATGGGGACAGATATAGCCCCCCCCACTATCTCGTGAGACAATGGTCTTCCCGTACAACTGTGAGAGCTAGACTTGAATCCAAAGATTTTGAGGGAGTCTATATTGTTAAACCATAGACTTTAATAATTATTTTCCGAACTGGCGATACAGTCTAAAAATCACAGAATGCACTGAAGAAAATGCACAGCCACGACAAATAAGTTTCCCAGACGATCAGTTCGCACAAACCAACCGTAAACCGACAGCCGTAGATAAAGATAGATATATAGAAAGAGAGAGAGAAGATTTAAATGAAAATTAGAATTTTTTGATGTTGACACATATTATTAAAATATTTTATTATATATATCGGAAACACATTTGGCCACGGCCGACGCCCCCCCTCCGCTTGGATCCCTGTGGGCACAAACAGGTGGCTAAGCTTTGTGGCCATTAAAATGGAACACGTAGATACACAGGGATGGAGCCTTTTTTGTCCTAAGGACTCTGACGTAGGGCGCAGAGGAAGCCACGACTTGATTTCAGATATTTATGAATTTAATAACTGAATTATATTTATTTAAAATCGAAGATAGCAGATACTTCCAGTGTCTTAACTTCTAGAAGCGATTTAACTGTGTTAACTGTACTCTAGCGATGAGGTTCTGTTCTTTGCTGAAATCAGTTTTTGTTTTCCATTCAACCGTCATTAATTTGCAGCCGTAAAACAGTATTTTTCTTACGTTTGGATGGATTATCGTAAATTGTTACACATTATTTTTTTATACGTCCAGGATGAGATGCCGTAGACTATCATATTTTAAGATCGATAGAATCCTAAAATCTTTTTTTTACTGATTTCAATTTCAGCCTAAATTCATCGTAATTAAAACGGGTGACTTTAAAATTAGGAATTTTATTTTCACTGATTTTAAAACTAATGAGTTCAAAATTAAAATTTTATGGACACACAGAACGAGGTTTAAAAATGTTCGATTATCGTGTTTCTTCGGATCGCTCGCGCATCGGAAATAAATAATTAAGACAGTGATTCATTTTCCGTTTCAATTAAACTAAAGCAATTAACTGGGTAATCGAATATTACCGTGCGCGGATTCGAATCTGCGACCGATTGGTTCAATCGGTGTGACACCGCTAGTCGCGCAAGCGTCCGACCTCTAGCGAAGTCCACGCGATCTTCCTCGCAGTGGATTTTCTCTCGTTTCTCGTTCCTCTTAGCCCACGAACAGTTCGCAGATCGCCGCAACGACCGCCGCAACGCGCGATCGAATTTCCGTCGGACATGAGTTGAAGAAGCGACGGAGCAAACCCACAGTGGAGGGGTCGGCCTGGAGTGCCGGAAAAGAGGAGGGCCCCGGCCAGAGTTGAGCAGCAGTTTAGTCTGCTCAGCCCGTTCGCTACATTTTATATTAACCGCACGATTTTTCATAAAAATCTCCAATTTATATAAAACCCATTTTATTATCCATTGCCTTTAAAATTATTTGTGTATGATCCTTTAGGTCCAATAATCAATCCGGTTAATAGTCCAATAAGTCCAGTGACTCCTCACTGGTCTGATTAATTAATTAATAACTCATATTAATTAATCAATCGAATCAATCTCGCACATCAAATTCGATTGGGCCTCCGATCATGTTGGGTGTTAAGCAACACCGCGTGAATCCGGAAGGTATCGGGATTAAGTAACCCACTCTTGGAATCTTTCCGCCAACAGTTACCGCGTGGATGTAATCCTTCATTCGTACAATGCTCTCGAATCAACTCAAGATATGATGTACTGTCAAATCTTAACCGGTCGAATCACTTGGATAGGATGCTACTGTATAATATCGAAAAACTTCTTTCCCGATATTATCGTCCGTCTTGGCCAGAGACTTCCGCACATCCTTCTTAGAGCATTTTCTCTCTAAGTACCAAGAACGAATGATTCTTTATTGACACTCAATTCCCCTCGACGGTATTTTGTTGTACCTGATCTTTGACTGTTTAG
This sequence comes from Zantedeschia hybrid cultivar, assembly GCA_030544215.1. NCBI lineage: Eukaryota > Viridiplantae > Streptophyta > Magnoliopsida > Alismatales > Araceae > Zantedeschia > Zantedeschia hybrid cultivar. The sequence goes on along the minus strand of JARZZO010000002.1, from coordinate 15,426,249 downwards.
AATCTCGTCATTAGATATTCATAAACCAAGATCAAAATACAGAAATCCACCGACAAAATGTCTTTGGTATCTCAGATCTGAGGATCATCCACGCAACTGCGACAATAGAATTTAGCTGGTTGACAATGAGGTTATCCAACGATTCAGTTAGATCAGTTCAGTGAAATCATTCTCTAATAACCTACAAATTCACCTTAGTGTCTCCACACAAGTGACTATGAGATCAATCATCCTCATCACATGAGCAGGAGTAATATGTACTAGTCTAATAAGATATCCGATGTCCTTCTCAGATATTCTCCGACTAAGAACCATTAAGAATATGTGTTTTTAAGTGATCGGTCTCAGTAATATGATCTCATCATAATATGATCACATCACGCGTATTCACAGACTTCATTGTGAGACGATAATTAAAACGAATTATACATAATGAATATTATGTTATTTTATTAATAAATAAACGAGATTTACATAATTAAATTGATTTGTAGACCCACCTAAGACTATATAAAAAAATAAAGTCCACTTCAAAGTTATATAAGAGAGAAGTAACAACTCGTTAAAAATACTATGTAATCAAAAACTTCTGCACCGAAATCATGTAACTATGTGAGGCCGGATTATAATATTTGGCTACACTATTATATGATAGGAAAATGTTGAAATGTTGTTAGACAAAAATTAAACATTAAGCACACATCCTTGTGATGCATGTCTAATCCCTCAAAAGCCAAGGAAAGCCTAATAAAAAAAACTCTCAAAATGTGCTTAACTTAATTAATAGGTCCCTACAAAAGATTTGATCCGATAGTTCTTGCTGAGTCATGAAACATTAATTTTATAAGACCGGATAGCAACATTAAGGTTTTACAATCTACGATCAAGTTACAGCACTGAAGGATATTATAGCAAATATTTATCGAAAGAATTAATTAGTAAACACAGCCCACGACTTAAAATAAGGTTTGACATGTACAGTTCTGACTCTAAGATATTCCTTGCACTGGACATTCTCTCTGTCTCTCTTGCTCTTAACTTGACCATTTCACTTTGTTTGCAGAATAGCTTAAATAAGAATAAATTTTTGAAGATTTTTTAAATCAGAATAAGAGGTATTTTGATTTGGTAAGTTATTGGTATTCTACTAATAAGGAGAATTACGTTGCGGTATTCCAAATGATTTGATAGGAATAAGTGAAATAAAGAGTGAAATAAAAAGTAAAATTTAGAGAATGTGAGAATTAGATATTTCAAATAGAGTTTAAGAAATTGAAAGAATTAAGTATCTCCGCAACCAAATTAGAATAAGACCTTTTATACTGGTTATTCCGACTTTATTCCACAAACAAAATGTTAGTGCTTTTACCTCAATTGACACTCAGAGGACCTTGACTTTTGTTCCCATGTGCGGGCGAAGCTCTTCCTCCCCTTCATATCTTGACTGAGAACTTCAACTGATTCTCTTTTAGGTCTACCTCAAACCTTGTGCCTTTGTTGCCAAATTCCTCACCCAGCTTCCTAACCACAGCAAATTGATGAACAAGCCCTAAGATCTAAAAAAGGAAAGGATAATATCATCACAAAGATCATCTGAGTTCTAACATGGTGTTTGGTTACACGTTTTTTATATTTTTCTTTCAAATTTTATTTTAGGAAGAGGAAGGCAAGAATAACATGTTGGCTAACATCTTCCCTAACTTTTAAGTAAGAATACAGATTTTCTTAAATCTCTTCCAAAAAAAAAAACCTCGTGGATTGTTTTATTTTAAGAAAGGTGTGGGATACATTCCTTTCCCTATCGGACATCTTTCTCTCCCATCTCCGCATCCACAACGGTCTCCTTCCCTTTCGGCATCTTCCTTTCTGTCCTCTCCTCCGCATCTACAACCAGCAGCTGACCATCCCTGAAGCACCATCCTCAGGTCCCAGTTAATGAAACCTATCACCAAAAAATGGGAAAAAAAAAAAATTGCTGAAACTTGGTACTACCACAACTCCTAATTCGTTGATCAGTCTCTCTCTTTTTTTTCTTTTTTTTTATACCAAAGTTGATCAAGCCAGTTAAGAGAGAACTCTTACCCATGTAGAAGATTTGACTAGGGGTGTTCACAATTTAATTTGATTTGATTTGGCTTAAAGATAAAATCTTAAAAATCAAACCAAATTAAAGTAGAGAGTCAAATTGAACCAAACCAAATCATAATAGTTTGAAACCGAACCGAACCAAACCGAAATAATTCGGTTTGGTTTGCGATTTGGGCCTTATGATAGGCCACTAAGTTGAATAATTCATTTCAACATTATTTTTTAAAAATTATTATTAAAAAATTATTATTTAAAAATTGTTTGGAGATTTAAGTCTCGAAATGAATTATTATAGTTAAACATCGTATTTTCTGAAGAACTCAACACCTTTTTTTTTGTACAAGATAACGATCTAAAAGATATTATCTAAAAATAATTTAAAATTTTTTATCTTATAATTTACATAAACTCAATCTAAGAATTTAATATTTATATTATGTTCTTTTAACATAATTTGATTTATTCGGATTGGTTCAATTTATGAATAAAAGAAATCAAACTAAACCAAATTTTTTAATTCAATTTGATTTCAATTAAAATCGAAATTTTCAGAAGTTCAAATCAAATCAAATTAAATAGAATTGACCGGTTCAATTTGATTTTTGAGTTTGGATCGAACACCCCTAAATCTGACACGTGCATGAAGGCTCAGGGGTGGTACCCTTAATCGTAAGTACGTGAAGGCATGTGATGGAATGTTGGGACACCCCGGACCCACGACCAGCGCTGGCTGGTGGTGAGTTGGAGCCAAAGATTGCTACAGGTTTACTGCTTTAAATGAAGGGCTTTTTGATATCGATCCAGGTAAATTCTAAGTACATAGCCGTATATCGTATATTATTGATATTAATTTTTATAAATTTAATATAATCTAATAATAAATCTTGCCAGTTATGACTCATTTAAAAGGAGCAAACATTCATGGAATGTTTTTCAAACTAAAGTTAAAACGGAGGGAAATATATGAAATGACTGTAAATGATAAAAAATTGAGTCCCAATGATTAGTAAAAAGTGACGTTAATAACAATTTTTAACTTTTAAAATTTTTTTAAATCATCTGATCATAGATCAAGTTGTCCCAATATGTGGAGCATATTTGAGGTGACCTAAATAAAAAAAATATATATATATATATATTTTTAATTTGGCTGCACCAGCACTTGTGTACCATGGCTAATGGTGCAATGAGTAAAATACAAAATTTAAACAGAGATATAATTGACTTTTTCAGAGAAAGTTAAACTTAAACTCGTATTTTAATATAATAAAGTTAAGAAAGTTTGATAGAAGCAAATGGTAGGAGATTAAAAACTAAAAAGTTTATATTTACAAAGACTAATATTAAAATATACAAGATATAAGATCTTGTTTTAAATTCACTATATTTGTAAGAATCGATATCAAAAAGCCCTTAAATGAATGATTAAAAAAAACAAAATGAATAGGGATCCCTAGTACCGCTGGTGCTGCGCCAGGAGACTACAGATGGGAGGAAAATTGAACCACAAGCATGTGGGTGCTAGACTTTCGTATAGACAAGCCCATGGTTAGTTGAAGACGGTACGAGTATCATTCGACAAAAATACATTTGAATATAATTCAGTTTAAATTTTAAATGAGACGTTCAACAATTTGATCAAATAATTAAAATATTTAAGAATTCAACAAGAATATATCAATTTTAAATCAAGATGTTTAAAATAAATAAAATAAAAATTATAATCTCGTAATAAATAGTTAATAACCAAATCATGAGATTTTTGTCAATGAAAAAATATTTCTTTATCATACAATCTCATGATAGTGAGGGGTAATGAACTTATTTTAATTCAAAAAGACAATGTATCAAACAGAAAGTACTGAACATTTTTGTATTATACATGAATAAAACAACTGGTCAAAAACAACGAATATTTTCCCCTCTCTCATAGTTCGTGCGACATACAGGAGTTTAATTCTGAAATTCAAAAGTACACGAATTATGTATAATACTGTATTTAACTAACTATGGACAGGCCACAACTAGCATAATTATAATCCATCAATCGCAAGCTTGATGCAAGTAAAATTATTCTCCCAGAAGTGATAACAAACAACTGGGCTTCCAAAAGGAAATAAAATAAGGTTAAGAGGAAATGAATTTTGAACCTAAAACACAAAAATGAGGATAAATATGACGCGTTACGCTCTATCTAAAGTCAGTACATTAATACAAGGGTTACATAAAGAAAGGTGGCTTTGCCCAAAAGTACGCCCAAATGGTGAAGCCCTGCGTGGGAGTCGCGAGTGAACTTGAACTCACCAGCAATGCGGGAGGGCGGACACTGGTTACAGTGGGATACCACCCAGATTACAAGCCAAAAATTCTTCTGATGCATGCACATGGTCTGGGCTTCTATCCTCCTATATTCTTGACTCACCTCAAACTGGAGGTAAAAATATTATACCATACATCGAAACTTGAGACTGCAGTAGAATCTACTCCTTATTTGTTTGATGTCGGCACAGGACTTCCTCCCCTGATATGAGTTTCTCCAGAGCATCCAAAGGCAGCCCTATCAGTTCCAAGGTCTTCTCCCAGACTCTCTGTGATGTTTCTAGATTGTGTGCTTCCTCTGAAGCATTCGTTGGCCGGCAGTCAAATGAGATGTAAGCACCTACCGGCCATTCCTCAGTCTTCAGCATCTCAGAATATTCCGGGACCTGTGGATCAGCAGCCGCAAACAGGGAACTTCTAGAACCTGTAATTAAGAACCACACAAATCCTTTTTTTATTTGGGACAAGAGAGTGTAAACTCAATATATCATGAGATAGACCATTCTGAGGAGGGAAACTTGCCTTCCTGGGCATCAAAAATGAAATATGGAATCAGATGATAAGCGGCTTGCACAATTCTAGGAAGATCTCTGGCCTGAAAATGAGAAGCCTTACACTGAGTCCACCTATGAAACAGCAGATTAGCTGCAGATGAACACCATCTATCATGGCATTTAGTCTACCACAGTCATGACATATAAAATAATTTCAATGAAACAAGTAATACAGAAGTCTAAGTCAGAATAGTATAAATAATACCAATTTAACTTAATCTTTGAGAGCCTTTTCCAATTAAACATCAGTCTCTGAGAGTAATTGCTAATTCCTTTCCATCCACACTTCTACATAATTCATTACAAACTTTCACAGTTAAGCTCCTGGAAAGTGATGATCAACTGATCCTTTTTTCTGATCATGAGGATATATGTATCCTGCAATTTACTAAATGAATCTGCAAGCACTCTTTATGGTACACAAAATCCCGCAATTTGACTAATTTCAGGTCATAAAAATGGAGGAACACAAGGTACCAGGGAAGCCTGTTGAAATCTACTATGCTAGATAAAGAGGAAAAATCCATGCAGAGGCATCTTCTATTCTAACATGATATGAGAGGCTTAACTCTCATCATCCTTAAATGGTCTTTTGCTGTGCAAACTTCTCTAAGTAGTAATTCCACTGACAGTCTATGCATTCAAAAATATAAACCCGGGAGGTCCTCATGTCTTCCTAGGGAGGTCCTTCTCTAGGTAGTAAATTCATCGTAATACAAACGGCACACTCCATGCTTAAAAGGAACTGTTATGATAAATGGTCAGAGTACTCAATTCACAAAATGCAAGAAACAACTCAAATCTCTCTGTCAGCATAAATTCAGCAATCCACCACAGTACATCCTTCCACAACCCATAGATCCAAGAGAGTTTAGAAGAGTGCGGCAATCCCCCACCACTTTAACCATTTCATAAATTTTCAGATGGTTACCTTAAACACGTCCGAAAAACAAATAGCATAACCATTTCATAAATTTTCAGATGGTTACCTTAAATACAAGTCTAAAAATAAACACCATAACATGTTTAATCAAAGAAACCTTACATCCAAAAACAAGTCTTTCATCTGAAAGGAAGCCTCCTAACATGCTCTGAACACATTATCTTCTGAAAGCATTGAGCAGCTGATGCAGGAGCAAACTCACGGACAGCATGTAGCAGGCCGCACCATGGCTTGGAGATATTATCTTTTGCTTTTGAGGCACTTTGTATTTTATTTGAGCCTTTTGGACATGAATAAGGCCCACTTGTGGTCCATTTGGGTTTTTTTTTTCATTTTTTCTGTATTTTTCTGCACTTTTCTATTTTAGAGGGCCTAGGGATAACATGATAATTTTGGCTGTGGATTTCCTTTTTGGGGCCTATATATATATCCTATGTATGTCCAAAAGGACAACCTAATTATTAGCTAATGAGGGTAATAGAAAGTTCGGCTTGGCCGCCACAGTGGTGCATGTGTGTGTGGAGCCCTTGAAGGGCTTGGTGAGGAAAGGGGTGGGAAGCCCCTCTACTTCTTCCTCCCATCTCCTTCCTCCCCTACTTCGTCTATGTCTCCTACCCCTATCTTCTTCCTCCTTTGGCCTCTGAGCCTCTCATCCAATTTCCCCTTCTTGTGCCACATCATCTGGTATCAGAGCCCAAGCTCAGTCACCCACTGCGTTGTCGCCCTGCCGCCATCCACCACTATTGTTGCCGTCTTCTGCAACTTCCGCCCATCCCACCACCACCGCGGCATCCACCTCCGCTCTCTCCCACAGCAAAGCAACAGAAGAAGAAAAGAAGCAGAAGTGGAGGTGGGGGCTTAGGCCCACCATCGCCCAGCCCCACCAAGGCCGCCATTGCCAGCACCAGCCGACGCCGTCGTTGTCGCCGTCCACGCCCTGTGCAGCCACTACCCTTCCCTCTCTCTCCCTCGGTTTGGTTTGCCGCAAAGAAAGACGTAGAAGAAGAGGAGAGAGGAGAAGACTTGGGTCTGCCATCACCACCGTCGTCGATGCCTGCCGACACCGCCATCACCATCGCCGGCCTCAGCCAGCGCTATCACTGTGGTTCCCGCACCAGTCGCCGCCTGTCACCCCTCTTCTTTGCTTTTGAAGCAATAAGGTGACCCCATCGAGTGGGTGGGGAAGGAAACGAACCGGATCGCCGTCGTCATCACCCCAACCTGCTGGCCTGGTCGTCCTCTCCCTCTCCCGGCTTCTCCAGAAAGAAGAGTAGAAGAAGAAGGAGAAGAAAAGGCCAGAGAGGTGGGACAGTGCGCCTATCGCCGCCGCTACCTTCGCTGGATCCCGCCGCCGGTGCCACCGGCCCCCGCCAAGGCCACCATCGCTGCCCCTCCCACCTGCTACTACTGCCGCCGCCACATCCTCTCCCTCTTGCTCTTCCTTTCTGTTAGGGTTAGTAGAGAGGAAGAAGAAGGGGCATGACCCCTTTAGTCTAACAAGGTCAACCACGTTTGACCTAGTCTTGGTCCAACCCCAAACCCCCATCTGGTTCGAACCCTACTGCAGTCCAATTTGAACCTCATTTGAGCCAGGTTAATTCAAGTGGGTTCGAGCCACTTTGACCACCTGGTGCAGCCCAAGTCCGAGTCAGGGATCAGCCAGGTCTGAGCCAGGTCCATTGCAGTGCACCAGGCGGTGCAACAAGGGTAGTTAGTGCACCGCCCTCGTTCCAGACTCATCCTTACTCCGATTCGAAAGCCGCTTGTGCCGTTGGGATCGTCTCGGCGAGGCCGACCTTGCTGCACGTTCTGCCCGGCAACAGTGCCTCATTTTGCGTACTGCCCTTGCACACTTTATGAGGACACTTGCGCCCTCGTTCTCGGTCCATTTGGACTCCGATTTGCGTGCCGTAGACATAATTAATCTCGTCACAACGAGGCTGACCTTGTTGCACATCCCGTCTGCCAGAAGGGCCTCATTTTGCGTGCCGCACCTATACGCTTTACGAGGACATTGTGCCCATCGTTCAAGGTCGTCCCGGACTCCGAGTTAAGTGCCCTCAGTGCCGTTGGTCTCGTCTTAGCGAGACCAACCCGATTTACAGTACCTTGTTTTACGTACCACATTGCACACATATCAGGGTTACTCGTTTGCACTCCATTTTGTGATCCGATCGCATCAATGGCTTCCTTATAGCATGGCCGACCCTATTTAGTGCTCCTTTCCACTCGTCAAATAGTACAAGTTGAGGACCATACTTCCCTCTTATTTTCGTACTTTAATTCGATTGCCAAATGAGAAGATTGTTTTTTTGAGATTTGATCTGCTCCGATGTGACAACTATATTTCCCGAGACGTTGTGGATTTATTACCTCAAACTAGTAAAATTTTTGTTGAGTATGACCATGCTTTTGTTGAGTTTCATGCGAAGTGTCACGAGCACACTCACTCCACAGATTTTATGCATTTTGATGGAGCTTGGATTGAGATTTATCCATCCGGAGGTTTCTCCATCATGGTGGGTTTGAGTGGTTAGAAAAGCGGCATGCCACCATGAATTCTGAGCGATCCCAGTGCATTCTGTAGCCGCTGCACTTGCGAGGTAATTTCCTCTTTAAGGCTCATGTTTCTGCTAAATCAACATCGACACCTCTAGAACAGAAAGTAGCCAAAGTGGAGTCAACAACCCATGCATGTACTGCACCTAGTTGAGATCACCTTAGATGTTGACTTGTTTGCTGAGTTTGGACTTTGTTTGATATCCGATGATGTATTTGAGGACAACCCATTGTTGACAGCTACTAGTGAGCTATTGGACGTGGATTCATGAGACCACAGTCTATTTGTTGATTCGGGGTTGCACATGCTCGATATTTTTGAGTTCGATGCTGACTTGTTACACATTGGCAATCATAACCCGATTCCTCTAGAGAGTTCACATCCTTTGTCAGTTGTGAAGTCAGGATTAGATTTTATTGATCTGATATAACAGACCTTTTGTGATTCACATGCAGTCGAGCAATTTGTGATTCTGGATATGATCCTCTACTTGGTGCTTCCCACAGTTGATCCAATCATCTGCATCTATATATTGGCACATTCCAAAATTTGAGGGTGAATTTTTTTCGAACCGAGGGAGATTGATGCAAGAGTGAACTCATGGACAACGCGTAGCAGGCCGCACTGTAACTTGCAGATATTATCTTTGGCTTTTAAGGCACTTTGTATTTTATTTGAGCCTATACGGTTTTTCCTATTTTTTCTGTATTATTCTGCACTTTTTCTATTTTAGAGGGCCTAAGGGTAACATGATAATTTTGGCTGTTAGGGCTTCCTTTTGGGGCCTATATATATATCCTATGTATGTCCAAAAGAGCAACCTAATGATTAGGTAATGAGGGAAATGGAAAGTTTCAACTTGGCCGCCACAGTGGTGCGTGTGTATGGAGCCCGTGAAGGGCCTGGTGAGGAAACGGGTGGGAAGCCCCTCTACTTCTTCCTCCCATCTCCTTCCTCCCCTGCTTCGTCTGTGTCTCCTACCCATGTCTTCTTCCTCCTTCCCTGGCCTCCAAGCCCCTCATCCAATTTCCTCTTCCTGTGACGCATCAGCAGCATACTCCAATGTAAATGAATAATTGTTACGATTTGTATAGCAAAAGATGTGGGGTGGGTGGGTGGGTGAGAGAGAGAGAGAGAGCAAGGTCTCAGCATATGTAATGAAGCAATCCAACTTACAACATTTGTGTCGACGATTCCTGGAGAAACACATACAACATGGATGCCAGCTTCAAGAGGTAGCCTCTTCTGAAGGATACTGCTAAACTTGACCTGCAGTACAAATATAAATCCTCGTCAGACTTTTAGAATATGAGTTGATTATAGAAAAACTAAAAATAGAAAATAAGAAGCACAAAAAAATTCATACACAAGAACACCATCAATCAAGCCCACATATGAGAAATCATGTACCTGTGCCAACTTACTATTGGAATATCCCAATAAACTTGTATATTTCCTTTTGCCAGTAACCAAATTCATATCTTCTGCATCGACGAAACCAACACAGTGCATCTAACAAAAAAAGCAATTAGCAGTGGACTATATCAAAAAATCCAGCAACTGTGGAGTCAAATATCATCTCAGATGATAGATCTTTAGAGTTCAACACCAAAATTACCAGACGAAACAGAAAATTTTAGACAGCAAAATTTTTCACTTCCATAATTCCATTCACATGTAACAGAAAGGCACAATAATCTATGCCATATACCCACATAGAATTGATTGTTGACTGATGCACATAATTAGTCCCAGAATCACACACATCGAAAAGAAGCACTATAAGAGTATGTCTTAATAAAAGGCATTCAACATCAAATAATTAATAGACAGTGCATTTCTCCAATTTTCCCCATTGGATGCAGTATTGGCTGCGATCTTAAAAAATTTCCTGAACTCAGTTCCATTTTTATCTGAAAGATGACCATCACCATATTCTCTGTTGACAGGAAGGAAGAAATAGTGAAGATTTTTTTTCATTATTATCATCGACGGGACATATCACCTTGTGGAGATTGTTCCATGATAATCTCTCCGTATCCACTTCCAGTCAAAGGATTCCTACAGAAATGTGATTAATATGATTCGTTTGAGGGTGTTGGTTTTGAATCAGATTGAAGGGTTAAACCTAGTTGTATCAGCAATTGAATCAGATTCAGGTGTATTAATGTCCAAAACAGGGCATTAATGTCCACAACATTGTCAAGACTACAACTATTTTGTCCATTTCCTTCAAATTGCATGTGGGGAATGGTGAACAGATTTTTTTTTTCTGGAAGGATACATGGTGGTCTGAGGCAATTTTGGCGAGTCTATTCAGGAATCTGGTTTCTATTGTCAGTAATACTGAAGAATCAATATCAAATGTCTTGCCTACTGTCAACAGGGGAGATTTGAACATAGTGCTTAGAAGGAACCCCACAGACGTGCAGGTTAGGAGCTTATTTCCTTGTTCAACATTGTTGATCAGATTCAGCTTTCCCCTGAGCAACAAGAAAAAAGAACATGGAGATGGAATAATAATGAGGAATTTTAATGATGGACTCTTTCTTAATGATGGAGGTTGTAGAGTTTGGTGGAAGGATTTTGTTTAGGCCAAAATTTTACCAAACAAAATTAGACTGTTCCTTTGGAGGATTGCTTGGAATACATTGCCAACTGCTCAGAGGATCAGCTAGATATTCCACATTCAACACTCTAGATGCATGTTTTGTGCTGCTTTTAAGGAAGATCAGAACCACCTCTTCATTGGATGTGGAATTGTTAATTTTCAATCGAATATTCTGTGCAGATTATTTGGCATCAGATGGATGGATCAACAATCAGTAATGGAACTACTTAGGTGGTGGGAACAAATGTGTCCCTGTCCAGCACAAAAGGAGATGTGGTCTCTACTTTGCCCTGCTATGTTATGGACTGTTTGGATTGAGACTTTGAGAGGAATAGGAGAAAGTTTAGAGAGGAGTTTGCTAGGGTCAGTAATTTGATAGGGAAGGCTTTCCACCTGGTCTGTGATTGGGGAAGAGCAGCAAAATTAGTCCAAGACAACAATCGGGATTTCTGGACTAAGGCGTGCCAATGGAAGTCTATGGTTTCCTAGGCCTTCTCTTTTCCTTCCTGTGTTATCCTCTTGATAAAAGTCTAATTTGTTCTAGTCTTTACGAGCCTCCATCACCCTATGTTATAAAGGGTCTGTGAGGTTTTATGGACCTTTATGAGTGTTTCTTCTTCCTATCTTTATGGGTGTTTCTTCTTCCTTTCTTTGTTATTCCTGGTTTTTATCAATGAAATTGTGACTGTTGTCACTTTTCAAGAAACAGGGCACAACAAGGAATTAAGAACTGGATTTCAGAACCAGACTGGTCCTCGCCAGTTCCAGTTCCAAAGGCCAGTCTTGAGCAAAAAAATGGCTCGTTCTGGGCATTTTCTCCATATTGAAACCAGACTGGTTCTGGGCGGGTCCAATCAGTTCAGCCGGTTTTTAGTACAACGAGCACAATCGAAGGGTTGATGCATGTCCATCACTATTTGTATTATCAAAATGACGAAACAGTTTTGTCCCAATTTGCTATTCGCTGATTTATATCCCTATTCCATAACATGCCACAAAGCTTGTTGGGGGTACACTTTTAATTGGCTTACAACTTCTTGTTTTCATAATATGCCACAAAGCTTGTTGGAGTCCGGTATCGGCTGGCACCGGTACCACCCCTGTAAAGGATATCGGCCGATACTAGGCACATAGCCTCTTGTTTTTCTTTCCATTTAGCCGAAGACTCCATATGCAACTTCATTTCATTTTAAGTATTCTGTTCTTTGTTTGCTCCAAAGTCTATGTCAGGAATCCTAGACCTACCAAACCATTGTCTCCTGTGGATTGTCATTAGAAACAGGTCATAGTCTCTTGCAGGATATATCCATTAGAAACAGTTTCATTGTCATCACCTACCACCACCACTGCGTTTTTTTTGTTTTTCCTTTGTGTGTGTGTGTGTTTTTTTTTGTTCTTTTTTTTTTTTTTTTTTTTTTTTTTTTTTTTTGGGGGGGGGGGGGGGGGGGGGGGGGGGGGGGGGGGTGTTGTTGTTGTAGTTTTAGTACTTCCAAACAAATTTGCCTCCAAAACATAAACATGACAAAAGCTGCCCCAAAACAATTCATCAAAGATAAGCCTTTACACATTACAACCTCTCCCTCCAACAAACTATCATGTTGGATCGGCTACACCTATATTCTCTAACTTTCTTATATATCTAAAGAAGATATGTATTTCCCTTGGGAATTTGGAAACTTTTTCAAGCCTCGGGTTGCTTGAACAGCAAGCAAAGCGAATGAGTAAATAGTCCAATTTCTTCTCTGAGTGTCTATCTTTCATTTCTCCGTTCTCCTCCACAGTAAATCCATACAGGAAGGCTATTCTATTTGAACTGTCCCCAGTCATATGGCCATTACCTTACCTATACCCAAGATTTGAGGTTTGCAGAAACTATGGTCCATATTTTCTGCCAGTTGATGTTGTACTCTATGTAACAAGCAGTAATAAACTCACACCCCTAGGAAAAGGGCTATGATTATGGGATGGTCTAAAAGGTTCACATGTTGGAGATTTATCAAAAAGTATACTTGGTGGTGAAAGCTGTTTACTCCAACAGTATGCACGAGCCACCCCATGTCTATAGCGTTATGGCCTCTCCATGCACTAAATCAAGGTTGTGCCCGCAGTTTGGTTCAGTAATCTGGTTTGAGCCAGTTTGCGCATTGAGTTTCAACCCTTTGACCTTGCATTTTTTGAGAGCACTGCTTGTCATACAATTCAGGCACGGGGGAAAGCAAATGTCATACCCGAACCAGATATTTACAAGCTAGTCCATCCTATGTCAGTTACTAAGGCTCTCCACCACCTTTTCGGCAGCAGTTCAGCTGAATAACAGTAACAAAAAGGGCGGATCAGTGCTGCACTACTCTCCAAAGGATAAAGGTTATTTGTGTGGAGACTAGAGAGTTTACTAAATGACTAGATGAAAGTATGTGAAGTCATTCATCTAGGTTCATCAAGATCTCTGAATTGTAAATGCAGATAGATGCCTAAAAAGGAAACTGATTTTGAACTTCAAAATCATTTCTCGGGATGCTGTGGATCCACATGAGAGAACAGGACTCCCACTGTTTTTTCTGTTGACTAAACCGATATCCCATGTGCCATGCCATCTTTTCACAGCTGATCACTGCAATCACCACGGTGCCTTTTGCCACTGCAGCCACCCTCGTCCACCGCCCATCCCCACAACCTTCTTTGCTAGCATCTCTTGGTCAAAGCATAGATTCCCCAATGTAAAATTACTTAACACTTGATGTGACTTCCACAATCTGCTGTTTTGTTGACTTTCTCATTAGTCCTTGTTGCTGCTGCAATAGCTGCATTGCAGCAACAGAGGGGAGACAAACAGGAATAAATATTTCTGCCCGAACATGGGTTTTCAACGTGTTTATATTTGGACTATCAGATGTTAGATTGGCCAGGCAGCTGGAGAAAAGGAGGAGAATTTCCAGGTTATGTAGTTGGCCTTCACTTTCCAGCCATATGGAACCTGAATAAGAAGTGTTCTTAAAACCAACAAGTGAATAATAAACATGAGGTTGGATATAAGCTTTATAACCATCAATGTGAATTTCACACAGCCTTCTGAAGTTTGGGTTCTGTTTATAGAACTGCCAGACCTCATGCAAAATGTTTCCGTCAATGTGACTTACACTTTGCTATGCTTCTTACCTACTTAATTAATGAATAGGAGCTAGATAAGACCTCTTATCCTCTCCCTATTTTCCCTGGAGTATTATTGTCAGTAGTTTTGACATAATGGTTTCCTGGATTTTTTTCAACCATCTGAGTTATAGCCAAGTCGGCAAAAAAAAAAAAGTCAGAGAAAATAGCATCCAATTTAACATCCTTATAATCATGTCCATGTGAACCAGACACTTTCAAAAAACAAAAAAGTTTACATGAAGCAGAACAATCCATGACAAATCATGTCTACTACTTCCCAAACTTCAAACTTTAACTAAAGGGAAGAGTCAGATATGAAAAGGGCTAGTAGAGAATCTTCCTCTAACTCCAATAGATACAACAATAGTCTAAAAGGTCTTAAGGCAGTTGCGAGGCACTTTTCAAGAGCCTTGAGGCATCATGAGGCATAAGCCTCCTATTTTTGGAAGGGATGTTAAAACTATCAAATAAAAATTAAATAATGCCGATTTGCCATTAGAAATACCATCTCTACTTAATAATAGGGCCCACACAACTGAACTACAGGGCAAAAGCCATAGACTACTGGTTGGCATTGAAGCATGAACTACCATAGTTACCGCCCTCTCTTTTGGCGTTGGAAATAGAGAGTTGGGTTTAGTTTCAATCCTTTTATTTTTTTTATCTAATAGAATTGACACCATTGAATCATATTTTGACAATAAACTTGGCATAAGCCTTGGGTCTACCTTAAAGCATCTCATTGTCTAACCGCCCTGAGGCGTAAGCCTCAAGCAAATGGCATGAGGTGTATACCTCAATTAACAAAAGACAGCCTCAAGTAAACAGCCTGAGGTCCATGCACAAGGCGTATGCCTCAGTGCCTTGAGGTGGGTGCTGCCTTTTTAAGGCAATGGCATACAACCTTAAAAAGTTAATGAGGAATGCTATTATGCCACTCTTTTTACTGCCACATTTGCCACCCTATTCACCAGCCATCAGATTTTCAAATCAGATGGCAGCAAGTACCAAACTTAAGTTTGGTGCTCTCTTCCCGATTTTTGGAAGCACCAAAGGTCCAAAACTAAGTTCAGAGCCCAACTCATCTCAGCTAAATTCAGAGTCCGACCTTGAGATTAGACAGCCAAGTTGAGAGTGGTAAATATGGTGGTAAAAAGTGTGACACCACCACACTCATCAAGAAAACATTGCCACATCGGGCATTTTAAAAAATATATATTTCAATTTAAAAGAGTTCATAGTTTCTGAACATTTGCACTATTTGCAGATTTAACATCACAGAATAAAACAAGGGTTAGCATGGAGAAGGGCAAACAGATGAGCTTACAACAGAATTGACATTAATAATCCTGCTTGGAGAACCTCTGATTAGAGATGGCATAAGCAACATCGACAGCAACGCTGGGGCTAAGTGGTTCACTTGCATGTGTTCCTCGTACCCATCCTCTGAAAAACGCTGAGGTTCTGATATAATGAAGGTTTAACTAGATTAATATATTTTCAAGCCATGATGAAGAAAGGGGTATATATATATATATATATATATATATATATATATATATATATATATATATATATATATATGACAGTTATGAGTTATCTTATGCATTAAAACCTGTTCTAAGATTTCCTATCCAAATTCACAAGATTCATCATAGCGCACTAACTATATAAGCTAAGAAATTCAATTGGATGTATTCAACTCAAGTACTAACATGAACTCATCGAGTGTTTAAGTTGTCTATGCATTCCTAGCTGACTACAGATACTGGACTCATCCTGGGGAGATAAAAAACCATGCCAAATAATATTAGTAGTCGATCCTGAAACTCAGCTGGCTGGATCCAACCAAGAACATTAATTCAATGAGTTGTTCAAGTTCATGCAGCTATGAACATTCGATCCTAGTTAAGCAGAAAGACAACTGAATCCAACAGGCAGCTGATCCTAAGAACATTGTATTATGTGCTAAAAAGTTAGGGAACAAAGCTATGTGAATCTGCAAGGAATATCAAGTAACTTACCTTATGATTAAATTCCAAGAAACAGTGTCTCAAGCATTTTACATTGGATAGACAAAAGAAGCTATATACAACGAGGTATTGCAACATGTGCATTAAGTTGTTCTCAAACCCTGCGATTAAAGGGGGGAAAATGTCTAAAGGCCACCATGAGGTCATTGACTAAACTACATTGGTCATGCTCATGTTTTTTTTTCCTTTAACCTTTCGTGGAAAGGAAGAGTGGCAATGACAAGGAGGTATAACTAATCCCCGAGTGTGCACTATAATCTGCTCTACATTCACGACTCTTCAATCAGTGCACAACAAGTTAGTCATAAAGAATAGTTGTTGATAAACACCTATACACTGTTCTCTCAACATTTGACAACAGAAACACCGTATCACTATGAAGCCCTGTAATAACTTAATGATATGCAATCCAAAGTTCATAGGGATAAAGAATACATAACTATGTTGCTAGGATTCAATTAAACAAGTCCACATACTTCCAACTGAATTCTTTCTCCACCTCAACATCATCATCTATCAAACTTCTTTCTCATGAAACTAGGGCCTACGTAGGCCATTGTCCCAGACCTTGAACAAAGATTTTTTTTGCTTGTCAGCTGTGAACATAAATGCTGTAGTGACTCAATCACAAGATGAACAGAAGGAGAGTGTCATGACAGGGATACCCTTGAGGTGAAGTGGTCGGGAGTTGCCATGGTATGAAATTAGCACTAAGTCTGGAGGCCGAGACAGGAATGAATCAGATTACTCCCACATTGAAAAATAGAAAAACGTTACTGCATCCACAACTTGTGAGGTGCCTTTTGGGGACACAACCATGCAGACTAGACTCAAAGAGAACAATAGCTCACGAGGGTCAGATTGGGTGGTTACACAATGGCATAGTTGTCAAGGCGCCCGCCTAGGTGGCGCCTAGGCGGAAAGGCGCCTTTTCACAGTCCAGGCTCCAGTGCGCCATATTGATCCTTGAAAGCAGACCCAAGGTGTCCAGATTTTCCCGCTTGTATTTATGTATATATATAGTTCTAATAAACTACATATATATAGTTTATTGACCATGAAAACTATATATATAATAGTTTTCATGTTAGTCATTATTATTCTCTCTCTCTAAAATTTTCATGCTAATGTTTGTATCATATTAAGTAGGATGTTAGTGTTAGAGCTATTTTCTTGTCATATTAAGCAGCTTATTAGTGCAATTTCCTTGTAATGTTAGTGTCGTGTCAATGTCATAATAGTGTTATTTTCTCACATATTTTATTTTAATGTTGATATTTCTCTCTCTAATTTCTTGTTAATGTCAAGATTACATTGTGTGTGTGTGTAATTTTCATGTTAACATCAATGTTAGTCTCACATTATGTATGTTGTTAGTGCTATTTTCATGTTACATTAAGGAGATTATTAGTGCTATTTTCTTGTAATATTAGTGTCAATATTAGCATCATGTCAATGTCATAAATAGTGCTATTTTCTTACAAGTTTCATCTTAATGTCAATACTAGTGTCATATGAAGTATGCTATTAAGAAGTGTATGCCTAGGCGACGCTTAGGCAGGTGCCTAAGCGCTTAGGCGCTTGGGAAGCCCAAAATGCCTTGGGTTGCCTTACCGCCTTGACAACTATGCACAATGGTAACATAATAGGATCCATGCAGTATAATATAGTTGGGGACAAACCATACAAAAGTTGGTGGACCTGTAGTGACATAGTCACAAGCGGGACAAGAGAAGAAGGCTACCTGTAGGAAAGGACTACCCGCGAAGTGAGGCGGTATGGAACCACCACGAGTCGGATTGGGTCGTTACAAATGTCTATAGTTAAGCAAGATTTTACGGCACTTACTAAGAAGATGTAGCAAGGAACATAACGAAAGCTTCTCTATTAAACATGAGGGCAATACCCCCAATATATATGGAAGCGTACAGGATAGTTCTCAGTACAAGTGGGAATAGGACTCCTACGTAATACTAATAATAATAGGAGACGAGCATAAATAATATAAGTAGACTTAGAACTAGTATCTCTCTAACAACCTCCTCAAACTGATGTGGAATATAAACCAAGCGTTTGCCAACCTTGAAGCACATAGTTATCTAAGATTAGAAGATGTAGCTGGGAAAGATAAAATGATGTGAAGAGCTTCTAAAGGCAACAAAAGTTGCCAAAAATTGCACTAGAGAGAACTTGGCTTTTGCTAAAAGAGAACAGCAACACAAATGAACGAAAAAGTTTAGACAATGAGAGGAACAAAACATTGCAATGTGTCACAAGGAGCTTTCTACCATTAGATGACAATCTTATGATTTAGGAGGGAGGGAGGCGGAATACCAATGGAAAGAGTCATGCGCCAATCCTCTCTCTCTATCTCTCCCCCCTCCAGCGGTGCACAACCTTTGCCTTCTCTCTGCCTGTTTCCCGAAATCCTACGGATGCTTCTCCGACTCACCCGCCCTTCTTCTCCATGCTCCAGCAATGGCTAGCTAGGTTGTGAGAGCAGCACACGTCCTCCGCAGCATCATCGTCCTTCCGTGCACTGTGCAGCCTGGTACATAGATAGAGATGCACCTGCACAACGTAGAGTCTGCTTCCCAATTTTGCGTCATCTCCATATTATTAGATACATATGTCGTTCTTCCTTCTCTATATAATTCCAATATTGGCTGGTGTAAACCCATTACATCTAATGCAGTACATTGTGGGCTTGAACTTGCCATGTAGTCTGCATGTGGAAGACAAACTTATCTGAAACCTAAAAACTGTGTCCTTTCCCATTACTGGCTGGCATCCCATTAACTTCGCCTGTATGCTAGCATATTCATTGGACATTTAAGGAGACTGATTTCCATTATTGTTATTTCAGAACATTGGAATTACAGAAACAATGCCCTCCTTGATGACAGTAAATTCCATGCAAGCTCATGCATCTAGAAAATAAACAAAGATGTGCTTAATTTTGCTTGTTGATAAGAAGCTCCAAGGCCATCACAGAAAGAAGACCCACCGTTTCTTAATTATTTGACTTCTCCAGTACTTGAGAACCTCAGATTCTGGTTATGAAGACATAGATTCCTCTGCATTGCACATATGTTGAACACGTATGATGTTGCACTGCATGGCAATCCCGGAATTTCTGGCAGTGTGGTGGCACACTTAGAAATGATCTTGGGAAGCACCTATTCGCCTTCTCCTCTCATTATGGCATCGAGCGCAGTCTACAAGCCGAAGCTCCCTCTTTGCAAGAGGATTAGCATGTGACTCTCTCCATAGGTGTTCCGCCTCCCTCCTAAACCATAAGATCATCATTGAATGGTAGAAAGCTCCCGTGCGACCAGGTCACACAAAAGAAGGGCACGCATTCTAGCCTCTCTCTCTCTCTCTCTCCTATATATATATAATGTAACCCGGGGCACATCTAACTTAGATGTGCACCCCCCCCCCCCAAAAAAAAAAAACCCTCCATCCCGATTTAAAAAAAAAATAAAAAACACCAAAAAAATTAAAATATTATAATACCTCCTTCTAGCTTGTTTCCCACCCCTTGAAATTTAATTTTCACTGTTGGATCAAAAAACTTAACCATAGCCGTCCAATCAAATCCGTCATTGACTGAGGATTAAAACTAAAACCCCAAGGGATGGGATCAACCCTCAGGGCTAATCTGACGCATTTTTCTTACTATTTTTTCAGCATTTTTAGACATTCATTTTTTATACCTATCCGATCAGACGACTCCAGTTGATCGTCAAGATCAGACAGTAAAAATTAAAGCCCCGACGATAAGATCAACCCTAAGGGGGCTATTTAATATTTAAAAATTTATGAAAATTTTTATTTATTTATTTTACAATGGGGACGGTGGATTTTCGAGGGGGTGCATATAATATATATATATATATATATAATGTATATATATGTATGTATACATATACATATATCTATATACATATGTATATAGATGTATACATATGTATATATATAGAGAGAGTGCTAATATGCGGTCGTGCGGCCGGACCGCACGGCCATTTTGGACCCCTTCCCCATGTTAAAAAAAAATTAAATATCATCATGAATTTTTAAATATTCAACTTACCTCTTAAGGTTGTTCCCATCCCCTAGGGCTTAATATTCATCGTCCTATCATGAACTTTAACTATAACCATCCGATCAAATGTCATTTTTTATCTTCATGATCAGAGGATCTAAAAATTTTAAAAAGAATAGTAAAAAAATAGAAAATGATGTCAATTACCCTTAGGGTTGTTCCCATCCACTTGAGTTTTAGTTTTGATCACCCATTACAGAGTTCGAACTCCATGCGGTCCGGACCATGGTCCATAGCATCCCCCCCCCTCTCTCTCTCTCTCTCTCTCTCTCTCTATATATATATATATATATATATATATACATATACATATACATAAGAGTGTGTCTGTGCGTGTGTAACAGTTCTTGATACAAGGGGGAGTACGATCTTCAAGTAACACCAATGACAATAGGACACAAGCATAGGTAACCGAAGTAGAACTAAAGCCCACATCTATGGTCCTAATCTAAGTTGGATAAGCAATCCTAATCCAAGTAGGAGCATACATACTTAAGTAGCAATACCAAGAATATGTTAATTTACCGGCTAAACAAATGGGAGAAGAGCTGCATTTTAGAGGATGGAAGCCCAGCAAACTCATTGGCCAATTGTAAACATGCCGCCATAATGCATTTCACTTTTGGATAGATTTAAAAACAATAAATAAATATTAAAGGGGCAGAAGTGGGAAAAAGGGAGAAAAACAAAAAGAAAGAAACACAGGGAAAGAAAAGTACAGAAAGAGAGACCGAACAAATAGGAAGAAAGGAAAGGATGAGGGCCCTCTCTCTCACTGGATGGCAAACCATGGTGGAATTTGTAGTTATGAGTTTGATTCTATGAATTTTAAAAGTCAAGGGATCTTTAAAGAGATATACCAGTTAAGGTGTTGAACAATGAAAGCTAATAGTTGAGGGATCTGGGTTGAAATATTATAAGATCTTTACACAGCACTGCCCTAACAGCCACCTCTTCCCTCTAAAAAAACCACGTGGCAGCTGCTACATGCAACAACAAACACCACCAGCATAGCTACTTAAAGCAGCCAACAGCAGCACACTACCACCAGGCACTCCTTTCCTATAAATTTTCTGTTTCTATTTTTCTTTTCCTGTTTTATCTGAACACAGCACTTCTGGCACCGTCTTTTGCTTTTTCCCCCTTAATTGGACGGCTATATGTCTTGCCAACAGATGCATTTCATCAGAAATGCTTTCCACATGCTTGAGATCATTTCCCTGAAATATGGTCCAGAAGAAACAAAGAAAGGGGGGAAAAATGGTCAGCAGGTAGCTCCTGCAACACGCTTCACAAGTCCTTTTTCTGGCACTCAACCAGTTGTGGGAGTGTTATCACCATGACCTCCAATATCTGCAGCCTCTGCACCTGTTCGAAGTTCAAACAATCCTAGATGTAACATAAATCGGATTTGGTCTAAACATTTTCTTCATAATAAGATTGGATTCTTGGAGAATCCACATCCATTTGGACTGGGGTATGCCACATTATACTAGTATAATTTAGTAAAGAAGAGATATTACAACTCTTTCTATACCCAAACCGGTTTAGAAAATGCAAACATGTAGAGATCAAGTTAGCCATCAGATTATAGTATCATATCCTATGCAAACTATAATTGACTGACTTCTCAAGCCTACTTAGTCTGAATATAATTACATCAGCTTGACTAGATGTGAAGACCATACACACAACAAATAAAAGAAGACCAAAGTTGATTGCAGATCTTGCCAATAATTAACATCAGTGAACTTCTACATGACACGTTGGACTTTCTTAGACCACAGCACCTCCTGCAGAAACTTTGCTGTGAGAACTATAGTTACACAAGGTAGCTCCTGAAATGGTTCACCAACAATTGCACCAAAGATATAACCAAAAAGGGGATGATCAACACTGACCTCCAATACTGAAAATTCCAGCATTGTTTATCAAAACATGTAATGGTCCAAGGCGAGAATTCCATGCTTCAGCAAACCTCACCACTGACTTGAGGGATAGAAGGTCAAGCTCCATCACCTTGATGACAATCAAAATTTGAGAAATTTGATCAGCCTGCAATAGATCCCTCATATACATCCTTAAGTGATAGGCAGTAAGCAAATTCTTCAGTTTCTTGGTTAGATTAACACTTTAATTTGAGCTACAAGCTTAAAATAGTCCCCTAGGATAATTGATGCAGGACAGCTACCACAAAGAATCCGAACATGTGCTATAGTCCGAGATCAGTAATAATACCACAAGAGGAACACCAAATAAGTACCAAACTACCACAATGTCCATGAAAGAAGATACGTCAATATACAAGAACTAAAAGCTCAGTCCGTCCCCCTCACAGCAATGAAGCAGACGGACCGATGGGAGTGAGGACTACCACCGTCTAGGGCGTCAATAGCACGTTCAGCTATCACAAAATCAGCGCCTTGGGATGGTAGCTCAGAATTTCATGTAACCGGCAATGAACAAATTAAATGGCTGAGAACCTACTAACACGAGCACAGCGGCTAGATTTTAACCATATAAGAAATGAGCACGGCATAGAGATGGGTGTTATCGTGCTAACCTGCCCTCTGGAGAACGGGGCACAAATACCTAGGCTACTGGATTCATGGGGAGGGCGAGGAGGCACGTCCAAAACGGTGATGGGCTTCCTGTAGCTTGATCGCAGCAGGATGGCCTGCGCTGGTCCATGGGATCTCCGGTGGGCCGAGACCTTGGGTCAAGGTAGGTCCGCTTACAAGAGAGGCGGGGTCAGTTGATGGGTGGGGTTGCAGAGCGCCACTGCTAGACGTGTGGCGGATGGCTGGGCAATGCTGCGTGGCCAGGCAAGCCTGGGGCAGCTCGAATGACGACACCGTACAGGACGAACGCAAGGAATTCCGGATCGGATCGGGTCCCCGAATCGGGACCCGCCGATCCCGATCCGACTCGGATCGGATCGGCCGAGTCGGCCGATCCAGATGAAGTCTGGCCAGTCCGACTCGGCCAGATTAAAAAATAATAAAAAATTAAAAAAAAATCAGAAAAAATCAGAAAAAAATAAAAATAAAATCAGAAAAAATTACATACATATTATTCAATTGATGTACAATAAGAATGAATGCAATTCATGTACATCCATAAAAAACCCTAAACCCTAAAACCTTAAAACCCTAAACCCTAAACCCTAAACCCTAAACCCTAAACCCTAACCCCTAAACCCCTAAACCCTTAACCCTTAACCCTTAACCCTTAACCCTAAAACCTAAAACCTAAACCCTAAACCCTTAACCCTTAACCCTTAAACCCTTAAACCCTTAAACCCTAAAACCCTAAAACCCTAAACCCTTAACCCTTAACCCTTAACCCTTAACCCTTAACCCTAAAACCCTAAACCCTAAACCCTAAACCCTAAACCCTTAACCCTAAAACCTAAACCCTAAACCCTAAACCCTAAAACCCTAAACCCCTAAACCCTTAAACCTTAAGGGGGGGACCGAAATCGGCCCGAACCGGACCAGATCGGGTCCGGACCGGCCGATCTGGCCGATCCGGCCCCGATCTGGTCCGGTTCGGGCCGATTTTGGCCGGTTTTTTTTTTTTTTTTTTCAAATCGGTGGGGGGGAACAGTGAAATCCCCCCCGAATCGGATCGGAACCCGCCGATCCCGATCCGAATCGGCCGATTCGGATCGGAATCGGCCGATTCCGCAATCCATGGACGAACGTGGTGGCGTCGCACATGGTCGGGGGGGGCACCCACCTTGGAGCAGTCAACGAGAGTGCGGGCAGGTGAAATCATCTGGGGCAATGCGTGGCAAGGGCATGGCGGACGAGGTGGGGTGCCGGGGTCGAGCGCAGCACGAACGACAAAGGCGAGGCGGGCAAATGGGGTCCGCTCGACGCGTGGCTGGGGCTGGGCGGGGGAGTCTTAGAAAAGAGGATTTTGAGATAATTATGATGTGACACGCATGCATCTAGGGCGTCAATAGCACGTTCAGCTATCACAAAATCAGCGCCTTGGGATGGTAGCTCAGAATTTCATGTAACCGGCAATGAACAAATTAAATGGCTGAGAACCTACTATCACGAGCACAGCGGCTAGATTTTAACCATATAAGAAATGAGCACGGCATAGAGATGGGTGTTATCGTGCTAACCTGCCCTCTGGAGAACGGGGCACAAATACCTAGGCTACTGGATTCATGGGGAGGGCGAGGAGGCACGTCCAAAACGGTGATGGGCTTCCTATAGCTTGATCGCAGCAGGATGGCCTGCGCTGGTCCATGGGATCTCCGGAGGGCCGAGACCTTGGGTCAAGGTAGGTCCGCTTACAAGAGAGGCGGGGTCGGTTGATGGGTGGGGTTGCAGAGCGCCACTGCTAGACGTGTGGCGGATGGCTGGGCAATGCTGCGTGGCCAGGCAAGTCTGGGGCAGCTCGAATGACGACACCGTACAGGACGAACGTGGTGGCGTCGCACATGGTCGGGGGGGGCACCCACCTTGGAGCAGTCAACGAGAGTGCGGGCAGGTGAAATCATCTGGGGCAATGCGTGGCAAGGGCATGGCGGACGAGGTGGGGTGCCGGGGTCGAGCGCAGCACGAACGACAAAGGCGAGGCGGGCAAATGGGGTCCGCTCGACGCGTGGCTGGGGCTGGGCGGGGGAGTCTTAGAAAAGAGGATTTTGAGATAATTATGATGTGACACGCATGCATACAAATAGTCTCTCCACCTCCTAACATCGCATGAGAGAGAGAGAGAGAGATTGGATTCATATGTTGATTGTTTTGTTGTCGTCTCTAGCTCCACCTTACCTGTCGGGCTGCAGGTGGACAGGGGAACTCTACTGTTGCATGGATTGCCAGGAATTAGAATTTCTCCTCCTCTGCCTCCTTTGTCTCCCTCTATCTGATCTCTCTCTCTCTCTCTCTCTCTCTCTCTATATATATATATATATATATATATATATATATATATATATATATATATATATATCTTAAGAATGAAGAAAGAACCCAACCCAGCCTTCCCTCCTCTCTTTTCAAAGAGATTTGGTTGGGGCTGGGGGCAGGGTGTTCGTGGCTGTGGGGGAGGGGGATGGTGCCGCAGCTGGTAGAATGTGTTTTGTGTGGCCTTCCAAGTCCTTCCCCAACCCAATTTATAGAGAAGGAAAGAGAGATGCAGAATAAAAGGGGGAGTAGGATAAAGAGAGACCTCCCACCAACTCTTTCCCTCTCTCCACGAGTGATCCACACTTCTGATCTACAGAGAGGGATAGAGAGAGATAAGGGGGGCATACTCTCTTTTTTGTCCGCAAGGCATTTTTTCAGGGGAGGACCAATAATTACATTAGTCATTCTCCCCTCACTTGGGTGGTGACAAAGGTCCGAGATTGAATACGGGAGTGGCACTATCTGGATCCGAATCCGATAAGGATCATTACATCCATGACCAGTCCAACACAGATAAGAGATAGTGCTGTTAATTCGCCGTAGATCGCACGGAATTGTAACTAGTAATTAAGAAAAAGATTGTGCTGTTAGAGTGCAAAACCGATGGGGGGGAAGGAGGGAGGGGTTTTAGAGAGAGAGAGAGAGAGAAGTTTTATGTGGGTCTACATGCGACAAAATGTAGGCGAAAAAGTGGAACTAAGATCCGCATTAAATCTGACCCGCTTGTCAACGCAGCCCACACCTATGGAGAAGCAGAAAATGGATGGCCCAGATCACTGAACCTCTGCATGTTAAGCTGATCTCGCGAGACACCGTACCGTCCACACATTGACGTTGGCCCCGCGTATTCCCATTTTATTAAGAATAGAGATCCTCTAAGTACAGGTTTGGACCTGATTCAGGCAGTCAGAGTAGGGACTTTTTCAAAATACCCCTTCATGTGTTGCTTTTCCCCTTCCCATTGAGAGGTTTTTTTTTAAAATTCCCTCTCCCTCCTTGCACTTACAGAGTTCCAACAAAACGTGTACTTATAGGACATGGACTCTTTTATTAAGGCTACCCGCTGCTGAAACGCCTCCCCTTCTCTGCCACCCCTCCGTGAATTTAGCACTAAAGTCGCCACAACAAGATTTTCTTTTATTTTTTTAAAAACTAAAACCGTTAGATTAAAAGCTCATGGTGCATTGTGTTCATGCGATAGAGTCGCACCAATTACCTCCGTCACATTGTAGAACTCGTATATATGTATGTCTCTCTCTCTCTCTCTCTCTCTCTCTATCTCTCTCTCCTATATATATATATATATATATATATATATATATATATATATATATATGTAGGAAAGGATAGAACGCACCCCGGGGCACATCCCCTCGAAAACCTACCCTCCCCATTGTAAACTCAACTCAACGAAGCCTTAATCCCAAATAATTGGAGTCGGCTATATGGATTCTCTATCTCCACTCTAAACAATTTTGGGCTACCTCTAAACTCCGCCTAGGTATGAGCCTCTTGTGCTTAGCCTGTCCCAAGCCCGAATAAAGGAGGAGGGTTGCGGTAGGTGACAGCCAGCGTAAAAATCTTGTCCCCATTGTAAACAAAAAACATAAATTCTTAAATATTCAAATAGGCCGCTTAAAGTTGATACCATTCCCGGGGCTTTAATTTTCAACGTCCGATCTTGACGATCAATCAGAGCAGTCCGATCGGGCATGTAGAAAAAATCAACATCTAAAAATACTGAAAAAAAGTCAAAAAATAAAAAATTCGTCAGATTAGCCCTTAGGGTTGATCCTATTCCCTAGGGTTTAGTTTTGAGCTCTAACAACGACGCATTTGATTAGACGACTATAGTTAAGTTTTTTGATCCAACAGTAAAAATTAAATCCAAAGAGGTGGGAAACAACCTAGATGGGGGTATTTGAATATTCTAAAACTTTTGGTGATTTTTATTTTTATTTTTTTGAAATCGGGAGGGTTGGTTTTCGGGGGGCGCATCTAAGTTAGAGCACCTCGGGGCACGTTGTATCCGCCACCTATATATATATATATATATATAGAGAGAGAGAGAGAGAGTCATGTGCCCCCCAACTATTATGGAACATAGGACCAAACACTAGCATGGGTGTAGGTGACATGTAGGGACCACATGCCACATACATGTGCCCACCATCCCCCCTCCCCCAACCACTTGCACGCACCGGCATTTAACCCCACATCGAATAACATTGGGAGGGAAGGATGGAAAACTATCAATATGTATGATGTCCCCAAACCATCCCCCTCTTATTCAGTGGACAATCTATCCACTTTACGGGCCTCCAGAAACCTTTTTTCTTCCAATAAGTATAAACATTTCCATGTTTTGGATATGTTTCCAAATCAAGGAGGAAAACAAAAATGGAAATAGAAACAGCAATCTCTATTATGCTCTCATTTTTTATTATTTCTGATAATCTTTATTGAAAATGGGAGAAACAAGAAGAACATGCCCACTACATGCACCCACTGGCCTAAATGACATGTTCAACTCTACACTTCCGTTGTGGTAATAGGACTACCTGCCTTTTTAATGAGGGGAGAGAACAAAAAAAGATGTTCACATGTATGATCAAACTCACACCCAGTTCAAGAATATGAGAAAAGAGACAATAGTGTTATGTAGCCAAACATTATTTCATTGAGTCCAGAGCTCCCACGCCTGCAAAGATTGGACATTACATTTGCCCTTCAAAAGCTCCATTCCTTTCAGGCCAACATGCTGAGTCACAAGCTTTGTTATCAAAGGCGAACGGCTCACTTGCCTAGACAATAAAGTAGGTTGAGGCGAGCCAAAGCACCTCACTTCGCCTCATCTTCACCTTACTGACCAAGGCACTCGCCTATGATGTCTATGCTAAATGTTTGTTTCTTTTTTAATTATGTGGTATTATTTTTTCATATTCTTAATTATTCCAAAATAGCTAATGCTTCTTTTAACAATGTCCAGTACCATTTTTCTCTTACATGCTGTCACATTTTTTCCTCATTTTTTATGATTCCTAAGCCTATCCACTACTTATATGAGTAGTAGACGGTCTTAAGACCATAGTTTGCCATATCGTACTGGATCATGCCGACTCGTACGAGTCGACTCATATATGGGCGAGTCCGATCTTCTAGCACGCACCAAGTCGGACCGGATCGTACAGACTCATACATGTATGATGGGTTGTTTAAATTAAACTTTTCCCATTTGATAAGTAAAATTACATTTTTTATATCAATTAATAGGGTACATTTATCTAAAATATGATTTAAACTCATCACTTTTAACAAATTTAGTGGCTTGACTCATGCGACTCATGCGAGTCGGACCAAGTCGGGCTGATAAGGACCGGTATCGTACCATATCTGGGAAGATACAATCTGATACGGATCAGCGATACAGCGAACCTTGCTTAGGACATTATATGTTGGGCATGATCAATGCTTCTCAAAGTCTTACATATTATTATCTTAAATATTTTTTTATTTTTCTTATCTTATTATTTTCTTCCTTCATAGTGATTTATGAGATAACACGTCGCCTCAAACGCTTAGGTGATCACCTAGGCATTTGACGCTTAGGCAAACCCCTGGTCGCCTCGCTCGCCTCTGACCACATAGATCACAAGCTGATCCATGTGATTTACATTCAACAGAATGTTAGCCTTCCATGTAAGAAAGAAAGAAACCATCCATGTCCCTAGAATATGCAAGTGACAACTCAAAAATGGTGATTAAACTCAAATGAACATTCAGAAACAACTAAGATTTTTTTAATATACATTCAGTCGGCAACAAGACAATTAGTTATTTTAGAAGATGAGGATCATTAATTAAAGAAATATGCACAAAGGAACAGGATATGGAAGGTTTAAACGTAGTAGATCAGGAACTTCATCCTTGAAAAGTTTCCCCTTCACCAGTTATATCTTGAAGACTAAAAATATAATGCAAATTAAACAGACATTACAATGTCAGTAACTTGTCCCAAAACGGAAAGAAAAAGCACTATCAGTCAATGCTACTGGCAGGGTACGAGTTTACTTAGTAGATACCTCGATGTCAAGTGGTGGCCCCATCTCAGAGTTTTCATTCTGCCACTTCTGGATCAATTCATGAGCTAATTTGGTTTTCCTCACAGCCATGACAACATGTGCTCCTGACTTCACTAGCTGTCTGTTTTCAAGAAAGGGCAGCTTATTCAATGAAGATTACAAGGTATAAATGGCGTCAGCTTTGAAATTCAGATGGAAAAGGAGCAGTTTTTTTGTGAAATGCCTGCTTAAAATACAATAGATAATATAAGACATGCATGCACAGAGTCCCTAAAAAAAAGGTTGTTCATGGGAAAATGTGGAAAAAACAGTTAAACTACTTGCAGGTTCTTTACTCATTCAAACCTGCTTAGTGTCTGAATGAGACAGACAATGAATAATTGGACCATGCAAAATGCCAGAGTTAACAAATGGTATGGGAAACGATTTGAGGAATCGGAGAGCATGTCATCTCCATTGTATTACTCAGAATGTATACAGATACAATAGCCAAAGACAAGGCAAGGCCAGCAGGCCGACTGTAGTGTATATGCTATATACGGAGAAGACAAAATATAAAGGGTATGTACATTAACAACCCCCCCCCCAAAAAAAAAAAAAAAAAACTCAAGGGAGATGACAAACTAAGAGTTTGTCAACCAACTCGCAAAAGCACAAAGTAGTTTGAGATGTAGTGAAGAGGTCAGCAAGCTGCTCAACAGTAGAGACATAAGGAAGAGCTAGGGTGCCCGAGAGCTAGTGTTAACGGACAAAATAACAATCAATCTCAATATGCTTCATCCGCTCATGAGAGACAGGATTGCTGGCCATCTGAAAGACACTCTAATTGTCATAGTAGAGAGGACTAGGGATCTTAATGTGAATTCCAAAATTCTGAAGAAGGCGATGCAAGCAGACAATCTTAGCAGAGGTGTCAGCTATAGCACAAGACTCAGCCTTAGTGCTAGAAGGAGATACAACAACCTACTTCTTACGTCGCCAGGAGATAAGAGAGGAACCCAAGAAGATGCAAAAGTTGGTAGTGGAGCGACGGTCCGTAGGATCCCCAGCCCAATCAGCCTCATTGTAGGCACGGAGCTCTAGGGAAGAGATAGAGAACATAAATAGGAAGCGACAAATAGAGCCGGGCAAGTACCGTAGCAGACGCAATAGAGCAGCATAATGAACAAATGTTGTGGCACTGACGAACTGACTCAGAACGTGCACAACCTGAGCAATGTCAAAACGAGAAATAGTCAAGGGCGCTAACAAGTTGACCATAGTGCGTAGGATTGTCCAAAGGAACACCATCAGTAGGACAGAGCTTCAGGTGAAACTCCATAGGCGTATCGACTATGCGAGTGTCAGAGAGAGAGAGAGGCACGCTGAAGAATGTCAACGATGTACTTCTGATGATAGAACAAATAGCCATGAGAGGAATAACCCACCTCAAGACCAAAAAAATAACGAAGAGGTCCAAGGTCCTTCATCTCAAATTGATGGTGAAGATGACGCTTGTGGGTGCCAATGGCAATCGTGTTGTTACTGGTGATGATCATATCGTCTACATATAGAAGAAGAACAGCACAACCATGAGGGGAGTCGCGAACAAATAACGCATAGTCCAGCGCTCTCGTGGAAACCAACAACCAAAATGGTATGACGAAAATGCTTAAACTAAGCTTGAGGTGCTTGTTGGAGCTCATAGATAGCCTTTCGAAGGCGGCACAATGATCCAGTGGCATAGGAAGTCCCAAAGGTGGCTGCACATAGACTTCCTTAGAGAGATCACTGTGAACGTCGAGCTAATAGAGTGACCATCGCCGAACAACGGCTACTGCAATAAGAGTGCGAACAATAGTTGTCTTCACCACAAGGGAAAAGGTCTCCTCATAGTCGATGTCATACTTCTGGATAAAGCCTCGAGCCACAAGACGAGCCTTGTGGCAGTCAAGTGTGCCATCAGACTTAGTTTTGACCTTGTAAATCCACTTGCAACTGATAGGAGAAATGCCAGGTGGAAGTAGTACAAGGTCCTAAGTTTGAGTCCATTGAAGAGCCTGAAATTCCTCCTGCATAGCATGTCACCATTATGAAAACTGGACTGCCTATCTGTAGTTATGGGGCTCCTGATAGGTGTGAAAAGCTGTAAGAAAAGTAAAGAACTGGGGATAGTAGAAATTAGTTGCATCATAACCAAGCTTATTAGGAGGGCGATGGTCGCACTGAAGACATTGATGAGGAGGATCCACGAGCAGCAAGGTAGGAGCATAGCATGGGTGAGAAGAGCCGCATCCACAACAACACCATCAACAGAGGCACTAGGAGCGTCACCCAGAACGGGGATACGCCGATGATAGACCTGGGTAACAGGTGGGCGAGGGGTAGGAGCCGATGGCAGAGAAGGAGAAGAGGACTCCGAGGCTAAAGGAGGCAAGCAAGCAGGGGGGAAGAGGAATAGGCAGAAGGAAAAAGACCCGAAAGAACAGGGATAACAGAAGAAGGGGAGTCAGGAGGGTGAAGAAAGGAAATGTCATGGTAAGTGAACGAAAAGTAGGGAACGTCTTCGAGAAAGGTGACATGAGGAGAGATTCGAAGACGGCAAGCAACCAACTCATAACATTAATAGCCGAGATGCTCTATATTGTAGTCAAGAAGAATGCATATAGCAGCATGAGACGATAATTTCATGCGTTCATAAGAAAGCAGCAACACAAAGCATGTACATCCAAAAGTGCGAAGAGACTAATAATCGGGAGGAGAAGAATGGAGGTGCTCATAAGGAGTGCAACCCAACAAGATAAGAGGAGGAGTGTTTGGGACCCGACCTAGCTATCTCTCCTCCTATCGGATTAAAATCCTGGCGTTTTGGTCTTTTTGTTTTATTTGGAGAAATATAGGTCGATTTTATTTATTTTATTTCTTGAACTATGAGAACTTGGAGTTAGCCCTCAGAGAGTCCGAAATTTCGGATCAGGCGAAGATCCAAGTATATGACATCTCTCCACTGACCTCGTTTAGTGTTAATTACGTCGAGCAACCATTCGACAACCCTTGATTAACCGTCCGTATGATGCCCTTAAAACTATCTACACTACCACACAGCATGTACACAAGTGAAAGATAGCTTTTAAATCCTTGGTCTCACCCAAATCTTTTAGGGTATTTGGATTTGTTCCAATGTCTTAGAGTATTTGGATTTGTGCCAAGGGAGCAAGCTCTTAAGTGTTTAAGATTCATTTTTAAAGGCTTTGGGATTGATTCCTTATTGTTTAGGATTAACTCCAAGTATTTAAGACTCCTAGGGGTATTTTGGTAATTATGTTACATTAAGGTTATTAAAGTCTTTTTAGTTTTTTAATACCTTATGGAGACTTGAAAACCCTTAGAATGTATTTTTAGAATTATCTTGGATATACTTATGTTACAAAGGTATTTCAGTAATTTTACCTCAAATTGGGTTTATTTAGACTTATGGTCTATCTTGGGATTTTTATCATATTGGGGGTATTTTAGTAATTTTTACCCTTTCCATTAGGGTTTGGAGGGTATTTTAGATATATGAGACATTTTGTCATTTTTTAAGATTTGTCTGTAATTTTTACCGATTCTTATCATGAGGGAGGTTATTTTTGTAATTTGGTCAAGTTATGGGGTATTTTGGTCATTTCGAAAATTGTACATTTCAGATTTAATTCTTTCAGCTTTTTACTGTTTTTTTCTGAATTTTAATGAATTTTTATGTTTATTTTATTAATTTCTTAAGAGGGTAAGGTTTTTTATGGTTGAATATTTTCATATTATTGGTTTTCTGTTTTTCTGATTTTTTACTGTGTTTTATGATTTTATTTAGTAATTTTTATTAATTATTACATATTTAAATAATTAATTATGATTTTTAGTTTTTATTTAATTAGTTTGTCTTAAGTATTTATATTTCATATTTAGGATTTAATTATTCATCTTGTGTTTGGGGATGAGACCAAGGTTGGGTCATTAGGGGTTTATAGATTTTAATCAGATTTTAAAGTAATTAAGAAATTATTGTGTATTATAAAAATAATACATGATGTTATCTAATTATTTTAATTTGATGACACACACACATGCACACAATTTGTACAAAAGAAGTTCTTTCATTATTTCAGTAGAGTTTCGCCTTATAATGAATACATTTACAACAATAATTCGGCAGAGCTTCCCCTTAGGAAAACCTAAGGAAGAGAACCTTCCGGGACGAAAGCTCCTCAAAAACATCGCAAACCCGGACAAGAGCACCGGACTTGGTCTTCAAACCAACAGAGTTTCCTCTTTGGAGCAAGGTGGGCTTGGATGCCTTTTACCTTGTGTGTGGTGTCCTCCAAATAGGGATCATGGGTCCTATTTATAGGCCAAAAATTGGGCCCGGTAGGGGGTGCCACCGGTTAGGCCCACGGTGGGGGGGTACCCACCGGTTTGCCCATCTCTCCTATTTTTCTTTTTCTTTTTAATTAAGAGGGAGAGAAGAGAGAGAGTGAGAGAAGGGGGTACCCACCGGTTTGCCCATCTCTCCTATTTTTCTTTTTTTTTTAATTAAGAGGGAGAGAAGAGAGAGAGTAAGAGAAGGGGGGGATCCGATGGCTACCCCCACCGGTTCCAACCGGTGGGGGGAGCCACCAGTTGGACCCCCCACTGGTTCCCCCTACCGGTTTTGGGCAACCGGTGGGGTGGTGCTCCCCTTCCTCCTCCTCCTTTCTTTTTCTATTTTGGGTTCTTAATGGGGTTTAGCCCATTAATTACCCCCCCCCTCCTTTTTTTTGGCCAAGTGTGAATGGGGTTTGCTCTCTTAGTGGAGAATTAATGAGGGTTTAGTAGGAGGTGGGGTTTAAGAACCTATTAACTCTCCCCCCCTAATTAATCTCTCCCCCACCCCCCTTTATTTTAATTTTAAAATTTTAAAGAGAGAGGGAGAGGGAGACCCCCCCCCCCACCGGTTTCTCCCCTCTCTCTCCCCTCCCTCTTTTTTATTTAAACAAAGGGGGAGAAAGAGAGAGGGGACCAGTTGGCCATTTTGGGTATCTTTCCTCTTTGGGAAAATTTTCTCTTTGGGCTTGGGAAAATTTTCTCTTTGGGCTGCA
This sequence comes from Zantedeschia hybrid cultivar, assembly GCA_030544215.1. Classification (NCBI taxonomy): domain Eukaryota; kingdom Viridiplantae; phylum Streptophyta; class Magnoliopsida; order Alismatales; family Araceae; genus Zantedeschia; species Zantedeschia hybrid cultivar. The sequence goes on along the minus strand of JARZZO010000002.1, from coordinate 15,391,774 downwards.
GATTTTTGAGCCTTGCAAGACTGATTTTTTAGGCCTATTTGGACCCGATATTGGGCTTTCTTATTGGGCCCATATTGGATTTCTTATTGGGCCACTGTGGGCCTAATATTGGGCCTTCTTTGAGGGTATCTTGGGCCCATTTATTAAAGCCTTTTGGGCTGTTTTAGGGCCCCTTTTTGCTGCTGTTTTGGACAATTTGTTGCAGCACTTTTGGGCCTCCTATTGGGCCCATTTGGGGGAGCTTATCGGCCCATTTGTGAGGACTGCTCACTGCAGATTTTGGGGCTGTTTTGGGCAGCACCCGAATGTTTTATTGGGGCTGTTTTGGACTTCTTGTCGAAGCCCTATCAAGGCACTCCCGCCTAGGTATATTTCCACCCGCATGCATGCATATATGATTATGTATTCACATATATATAGGAAGGGCCTTTATCAGCATGAACCTCCACATCATGGGTGCATGTTCATTCTTTTTTTTTTACATAACATAGGCTCATATGAATGTGAGCATATGCCATGCATTTTTTCCATAACATAAGCCCACATGGATGCGAGTATATGCCATGTATATATATATATATTATTTTATTGCACAATCATGTGCACATGCATGCTTGAAAAATATCATTGCGCATGAAAAAATTTTGGGCCAACAAGGAGTGATATTAATGAGATGGACAGAAGTAAGCACGGCCTTAACCAATAATACTCCAGGAACAGAGGCAGAGAAAAGAAGGGCCAAAGTGGTGTCAAGAATGTGGCGATGCTTACACTCAGCAACTCCGTTTTACTGAGGAGTGTGGGGACAGGAGAATTGAGGCAGTGCTTACAAGTACCATCTGTATAAAGTACTTTGATGCGGTAATGAAAATGTGTGTAAACCATTTCAGAGAAAGTACAATAAATGGACAGAAGATCTGAATACTTATGCATCAAATACACCTAAGTAAAACGAGTGCAATCATCAATAAAACTGACACAATACAAGAAACATAGTACAAGAAACCTGCCACAAATGGAAGAGGAGGACTCCAAACATCAAAATGTACTAAGTCAAATGGATTTGCTGATATAGACTCTCAAGAAGAAAAAGGAAGGGTTGTGTTTTAGCTAACTTGCATCCCTCCCAATGCGATAAATGAAATGATAGATGATATCCTAAGACTCCATACTGGTGGAATAAAGAACGAAGACGAGCTTCTAATGGATAACTCAAACAGCGATGCCACAAGTCGGCGATAGAAGAAAGGCACCCACGGGAAGGGGATGCAGCGAGAGCAGTTGGAGGAAGATGTAGCGTGTCCAAATAGTATAATCCTCCCACCCTACGACATGTCTCAATCCTCTAGCCGGTATACAGATCATGCACAACACAAGGAGGAGCATTGAATGAGACGGTCAACATCAGCAAGTTGACCAACAGAAATTAAGCTCATAGAAAGTTGTGGAACATGGAGTACATAGGAAATAGTGAGACGGGCGGAGAGATCAGTTAGGGGTGATGGAACTACACTGAGAAACAGGAAGAGGAGTGCCATCAACAGTATAAATTTGAAAGTGTGGAGGAACATGAGAACAATTAGTAAGAATAGAGCCATTGGAGGTCATGTGATGAGCAGCCCCAGCATTCAAAATCTAGGAAGAAGCGTTACCGATGGCAGGAGATATAGCAGAAGGGTCAAAAAGAAAACCAACGTTCTGAAGAAGTTGTTGAATCTGGTGGAGTTGAGTTGCAAGCTGATTCATGTCAGGAGTGGTCAGTTGGGATGGTGATCGGTAATATAGAGGAAGCAAACTCCGTGATAGCAATTGTAGGGCGCACCTATCGCTCTCGTTGGTGCTGAAACTTCTAACATGTGTCGATAGTGTGTCTATGATTACGACAATAGTGACAGTAAAGGGGCACTGGCAAACCACTAGAGTCACCAGAGCATTGAGGATCTAAGACATGAGGAGAAGGAGTTGTCAGTGTCTCCAAAAGAGGCAAATGCTTAGAGGTCTCCAGAGGACATGAGCGAGAGGAACACAAGGCAACAGCAAGAACCATCTCAATAGAGACCGAGGAAGTCCCTAAGGCACGAAGGTGTGTATCCTCGATAATAAGCTTTGTAAGGGCATCATCCAGAGTTGACAGAGGAGAACAAATGATTGGCATGATAAATTTCTTCATCCTAAAAAAAAGGGCTTTTTATGTGAAAAACAAATGATTGGCATGATAAATTTCTTCATCCCGTTGCTAGCTTATTCAGTATTTTAAGAAGTTCTCACCTTTGAGAAAGCTAATCAAGCTTTATGACAATATGTAGTGCATAGACAAAAACATTCCTTCTCCATGTTTTATGGGATTGGCTGATCAGATTGGGATCATCCAATGTTGATCCAATCTCACTGAATAAATCTGATACCTATTTTAATTAGAAGAGGAAAGAAGAAAAACTGTTTGGCTGGAATTGATCTGAAATCAGCTGACTTTGAGCTAATCTCATTTTTTATCTGGATTTGATTAGACCTGGCAGATTCCAATACCTGATCTGATTCTGAAGTCCTCCCCACCCCCATCCCTCCCAAACGGGAAGAAAGTTAAAGTGCATAAAGTTTTTCACAATTTGGCAACACAACAAGTGAAGATAGTGACATTGGAAAAGCAGTCCTAATGAAAAAAATCAGTGGTGGTGGAAAATTCACTGACAATAGAATGCTTTGACTAGGAACGCTATCTTAGTTGTGGACTTGGAACATTGTTTCCATGAAGATCCAGGCTCAAATCCATGACTCCCGGCAGCCATACATCTATGTTTCAAGCATTAACCAAAAAACATAATAATAACACTTAACATATGCTCTGCGTAATATTCTTTATTCTTCATGTGGATGCATAAGCAGGTGAGCAAAATCTGGTAGGCACCCCATTATTGGGTAGTGTTGCTTAGCTGAGTTTCTCAAAAATGCTGTCCATAGGACAACAGAAAGCAGATGAACTTGAATGTTCTCCTTTTTCACACAACAAAGTATGGATTCTCATCATCCAGCACACTGACTATTTCCAGCAACTTCATAACTCCCAATCCAACATATTTGCACAAAGACACATGAAAAGAGTGGAAAAGACTCTTCAACTTGATACAACCAACTGACAGCAATGGGCAGACACAAAGGAGAAGACAATATGCCAATCCTCATTGTAGGAACAGTCCTTCCGTCCACTCAGTCATCACCAATCATATCCTACGACTCTACCATTGCGCAATTATCAACAATTTTATAAGCTTACTTTCAGATACTGATGTTTTAGGCTTTTACAATATTGGATTTGTTTATCTGAGCTTTACATGTATCTCTTTAGTAACACAAGTCCTCCAGTTATAATGCAATCTAGAAATGGTGGCCACCAGGCCGACAGTTTTCCAACCAAAACCAAGGCATGTAGACCAGGTCGCACTAAGAATCTCAAGCAAAGCAGTTCCTTTAGGTGATTAAAGCACGTATCGACGCTCCAAGATGAAGGCCAACTGCCTCAAACACTTGGCAAATATAGAATTGTCTGTTGTTCAAACATCCTGTACACGGTCCTCCTCCTTCCTTATAGATATACGTTCCAACTTCTACTCCACGTAGGAATGTGCACTCAATTGATAGATCTTGGAAATTCGTCTTGTTCACTCATATCTGAAGCGAGTGACAGAGAACCTGTTACAAGGCCTACACATGGAACCAAACGAAAGAAATAAGAGAACAAATAGAACGATGCCCTTCTCGTTTCCCTTTCCTTGCAGGAGAAGCACAACAACAAAAAAGACTAGAAACGAACCATCCGAACCATGAAATTGGCACACAGCAAAACGTTGGAAACACCCAAACACCTGCTCCCACCCCACCCCCCCGAGATGCACCTAAGCCAAACAACTCCATAAGACCCCAAGAAAAAGGATGGAACAGGAGAAATTTAAGCTCTTTTTTTTTTTTTTTTTGCACAAGTACACGGCGACGACGGAGGCAGGGGAGGAGGATGGATCACCTGGCCATCTGGAGGCCGATCCCGCTGGTGGAGCCGGTGACGATGCAGGTGATGCCGTCGAGAGGGGGGAGGGACATCGGGTTCTCGAGGTGGCTGGCCATGATCCGCTGGAAGAGGAACTCGGTGACGATGTTGTACCATCCGCGAGCCCATTCTACCCATCCCAGCCCCGCCTTCTTCCCGTTGGAAATAACAGGAACGGCAGCGGACGCGGGCATTGACGCGCCGCCATCCATCCCCGCGCGCCCTCGTACTCGCCGCCGAACTTAGGAGCGGCCTCGTAGATCCCTTGTCGACTTCCAGGTGGAGAACAAAATGGGGAAAGCAGAGCGAGACGAGATCTGGCTTTCACAACGGCAAGGCACTGTTCCGATGCTTAGTTATTAACGTCATTGTAATTGTGATGGGCCGTGCGACTCAAACTCCAAGGCATTTGAGTTGTTCGGATGCTTAGTTACTAACGTCACTATAATTATGATAGGCCGCGTGATACTGATACTGTTTCTTAACACAATTTTTTAACATGATACAAATGACACACTCATTAGAAGGTATAATTGTCAAAAATATAAAGTCTTAATACTTTCCTCCAAAATATATATATACATATATCATTTAGATGGATCAAAAAATTATATTAAAAAATAGTGTCACTGTATCATTTTTCAAAGGCATTTGAGTTGTTCGAATGCTTAGTTATTAACGTCATTGTAATTATGATGGGCCGTGCAACTCATAAAGGCGTTTGAGTTGTTCGGATGTTTTTTTTTTTTTGAAACATAAGGTACTTCATTTCTTTCAACTACGAACAATACATGATAGCATGGGAACAGTCTAGAGAAAATACAATAAAACGTGAAGAGCAAGACGTCGCAGGCCCAAAGCATGCGACATTTGGTGGACAACGCTAAAAGCAAACTCAAACTGGCCGCAAGAGCAAAATACAACGGATAAGAACCATTGGTGACAGACCAACAGATGGAGACTTCGATTGGAATAGAGCATCGGGAGGCCAAGAACGCCCGGGGAAGAGACGATAGAACTTCAAATCCATCGGCAAATAGTTAGAGAAGGCTGCAAATCTTTTGAGCAACAAAGACTAAGAATGGCTCGGCGGCGCACACCGGCTAGGGGAGTATGAAATGAGCACAGGAGACTCGAACACATCCTTTGAAACTCCAAATTCTCAAAGAGGGAAGTCTTGGTCCAACCTAGGTCCATAGCCTTGCCGGAAGCTCACATCAAAAAGAAAGTCGAAGTCGAAACCTAAGATGGAAACATACAAAGTACACAAGAGAGATACATAATAGCCGAATCGATTAGCGCCCAAGGCTCGTCGGACCACCCCACAAAAAGGGGGAATACAAAATCGCCCTACAAGTGGGCAAGCAAGCAAAACAAGAGTGAGGGAGCGGAGGTGAGGCGAGAAGAGATAAAGAAAACTAGTGATGGTGAGCAGATCATGATGAAACTGATGCTGGAACAAGAACAAAAGCACAGTGGAGTAGGAAGATGTCATAGGGCCAAGAAGATGGAGTAAGGAAATGAGGAAGGAGGAGATGGAGAGCTAGACGAAGAGAGAGGGGGGGGGGGGAGAAACCCCCCCACCCAAGCAGCCACCACTGAAGAGACCCAAATCCACCGGAGCCAGTGAGCTTTCCACCGAAAATAGGCAAAGGAACCCCTAGAGGGGGAGAACCAGAGCCGAGAGCCGAGACCCTCAAAGCCCTGAGATTAGGAATCCATGATGAAGTCATTGTAACTATGATGGACCGTGCGAATGAATTTGAGTTGAGTAATTCTCGCTGAACTGCAACCCACCAATGTTAGATCAAGCCCTGCGAGATCTGAACCATCGGATCCTCCAATAAAAGAGCAATCTCATTTTTTCTTGTTTCTAACCGTTTATTTAAAAATAAGGATGGTGTGGATGCGCCCTGGGTCTTTCTCCTTAAAGAATTTAACCATCTCGTCAAAGGTTGAACTGTACAAATGACTTCTTTAGGATTGTCCCTCTCCTCTAAATTTTTAACAAATAATGAAAAAAAAAATGTATGTTGTTGAAGTCATCTGATCAAATGATTGACCTGTCCATTGGAGCTTTCATGTTTCTGTTCTCCTCCATGCATTAATTTAATTAAGAGAACATTAGTTGAGTTGGAACGGACTACTTCGTCCTGCTTTGCCGCGTGGCATCCCGCATATGGTCCCCTATCTACATTAAATGCACCATAATGTCAGCAAAAACATTAAAAAAAAAATTTATGCTCTCAAGAGAATCTTGACGCTTTCCATAACAACTTAACACTCTCGAGAGAATCTTGACGCTCTCAAAGCTCTCGAGAGCATAATTTTTATTCATTTTTTTTTTGAAAATTTTTTGTTGATGTGAGAGTGCAATTAATGCGGATAAGGGGCCATGTATGGGGCGCCATACGGCAGAACGGGATGGAGCAACCTGTTCCAACTTAGATAGTAGCGGTACAAGAAGTTGTTCTCTTTAACTAATGGAGGGTGCTTCTCTAGGGCTACAACCTTGGACTTGACTCTTCCTCCGCTGCGAAGGATGCTCAAATTCAACCAGTCTACCTGTTGGCTATTGGCCCATGGTGGCTTTGGACAATTAGTCCTATATTGGTTTCTAAATTATGGTTCCAGTGCATATAAGCCTGTGCCTCTGAATCTCAACACCGCGGTTTTGGGATTTCATCTTGGTATCAGAGCATTGATCCTGGGCCTGACCTCTTTCACCTCTCCTTTCATTTCCACGGCCCATGGTGGCCGTGAGGGGGAGTGTTGGCTATTGGCCCATGGTGGCTTTAGACAATTAGTCCTATATTGGTTTCTAAATTATGGTTCCAGTGCATATAAGCCTGTGCCTCTGAATCTCAACACCGCGGTTTTGGGATTTCATCTCTACCTTCTATACATGAAAGTCTGAGTCCTGAACCAACCGAGTAATTGTAGTTGGCTTCATCCTTTAACTTCTCTTTAGGAGGTCCCAGGCTGAAGTTGATTAGGGTTTAAAAAATATCCTTACTACTTAGCTAAAGTGTGCCGCGGAAACATTTTTCATGATCCATAGGATAACTTTCCCGTAAATTAACTTGGCATGGAATTATCGTCTAATGGGATATAATTATCGATACCGTGCAAATTTATCTCCCTAATGAGATAAGTATTGGACTTTGTCATTTTGTTGGAAACATTTTTCATGATCCGTAGGATTACTTTCCCGTAAATTAACTTGGCATGGAATTATCGTCTAATGGGATATAATTATCGATACCGTGCAAATTTATCTCCCTAATGAGATAAGTATTGGACTTTGTCATTTTGTTGTACTTTGATCTCTTATATATATGTATACATATTTAACCACTTGAACCACCATATCAAAAAAAGAAGTCCAAGTGCTGGACTTCGTTAACACATTGTCTAGCCGGCCAAATCCATCCCCAGTATGATGATTGATCGTTAAATATTGTCACACGCAGGCTCTGTCAACTTAAGAAAACACAAATAAATTTATCACTATCGTGTTTTTTACAAACTCATATTTGGTTGTTTTACTTAAACTTAGGTTGGTTAATCGTAAATTTGAGAGACTCCACTGTAAACTAACTCCAAATATGTTTACGGAAAATGCATTTACAAGGTTGTTTGAATTTATAATAAACTCGAGTGAATTTATGGCAGACCTATTTTCAAACCATTCAAACTAAGGTGATGGTTGAAAATGTGTTTACCATAAACATAAATGCGTTATAGTGACTTATTCATAATTACTTTTATTTGCAATGACCAATATCCTAATTTTCCCATTTTACATATATTTTGGACCGATCACAAGTTACGTCACTATATTAGAGTAAGTTCGAAGTCATCTAAAACCCAACAAAGTTATGTAGAATAATGTTTTCTCTGAAAACAACAAATAGACATTCCAGGGGCTGTTTAAATCCAACTTCGTAGAAATCGTGGATGAAGTTATCATAGTTTATTTATTGCAAACTCATTTATCATAACTCTGTATAAACACATTTGTAGGGCTGTCAATGGAATGGGTGTGGATTATATATATATATATATATATATATATATATATATATATATATATATATATATATACCAGAATCAATAAAACTGATGGGTAAATTAATCGAATTTTGGGTATACCTTTAATTTCTTCATATTAAAACATACATAAGTCTAAAGAAGAATCTAGTCATCACAAATTCTGATACTTGATAATGGCCTAATTTCAGGCCGAGATTCACGAAAATCCAATCACCAATTTATGTAAAAAATGATAACATAATTATTATTGAATAAATGAGCATATACATTCTTGAACTTAACACGTCCAAATTGTCCCTCAACGGGACTGGGCCAGTTTTGACAGCCCCAGGACCTTGAGTTTATGGGCTGTAGAATGCCTTGGTCTTGAGTTGAAAGCTCATTTCAAGTATTGCTCTTTTACTCAGAATGAGTAACATTTGCTGTACTGACCCCAGTGCTTCACTGAGGGTCAAAATAATGGGTTAAATTTTTCTTTTTGAATATTTTTTATGTGGGCCTTGAGGTTCAATACACGTCCGTGCTGGTCAATCGATCAATCTCTGATTGGATGATCCAAAAACATCTGAAAAATAAAAAAATTAAGCCCCAATGAACAGTAAAAAGTTCCTTTAAGGTCAAGTCCAATAATTATTTTTTATTTTTCAGATTTTTTAGGTCGTCCAATCGGAGTCTTATATACAAATGTATAGGACACTTCGGGGCCCACCTAAAAAAGTTTTAAAAAATCTTTTTTTAACCCACTGCACTAACCACCAGTGCATCACTGAGGATCGTGCAACAAGTGTTACTCTCTCATAATTTTAGTTTAGTTTATGGGCCGTACCATTAATTGGATTTGGAGTAAGACTTGCTGCACCGCATGGAGTGCAGACTCGCTATTAGATCACACAGCAGCAACAACATTTTTTTTTTTTCATTTTTTGACTTGGTATGCCCCATCACGCTCAACACATGGGCTCAATTTTTGATTTTTCATATTTTTTTGAGTCGTTCGATCGCGATCGGATTATATGGGCATGTAGAGTAGGACTGTCAATGGATGGGGATAATATCTGACTCCGATTCGTATCCGCATATGATTGGTCAAATATTTATCCGATTAAAAACATCCGGTGGATATATCTGAATATTCGTTTAATTATCCGGTTAATATTCAAAGCAGAAACGAAAAATAGATATCCGTTCCGATTATTATCTGACCGATTATGTCTTGTGATAAGTACTTCTAATTTTAATGTCATTTTATATGTTTAAACAAATGATTTGATATTTGAAGTGTGCTTGAGACTTGTGGAGCAATAATAATGAAATTTATTGTGAATTTGTTATTTTAGTATTTTACTTATTTAGATAAACTATTTAAGACATTTGTTATTATCTAAAGTGTATTTCATAAAGCACTTGAGTTATTTAAAATGTATTTAGATATTTATAACTTAAATATTTATTAATTTAAATCTATGGTGCTTATAGACTATACAAAGAATAAAATTTACAAGTCACTAAATTACAAGTCAAATTTAAAATAATCAAATATTCAAATTATTATCTGAATTCGAATATTATTGAAAAGAGTTGGATCGAGTAAAAAAAATTATTATCCATCCGATAATATTGGTAGTCAGATATTAGGATAATGTTAAATAGAAGGAAGTCAGATACCATGACATTTGTTAAGTATTCGCTCTATTGACAGTCTTATAGAGTATGATGGGGTTTATAAAAAAAATTTAAAGATTAAAACTTTAAAATTTTGGCCGTTCGCTCTTGGATTTGCCATCCGTGTCTCCATTCTTCACAACTCGCACTCTTGCTGTGGTCTCCTTGCCTCAATCGTTTGCTTCGCGCCGCACGTCACATGTCCAGTAGCCTCCAAGCCGCGCTCTACCGCCTCCTCCGCCTCGCCTCCGCCACCCGCCACCTCCGCCAGATCCACGCCCACCTCTACGTCCTCGGCCTCCACCACGACCACTTCCTCGTCACCCACCTCATCTCCCTCTGCCGCCGCGCCGGCGACGCCCACCACGCTATGTGCGCCTACGCGCAGACGCACTGCCCCACCACTTACACGCTGAACGCCCTCCTCGAAGCGCTCGCGGACGCAGAGGACGCCCTAAAGCGCCGTGGCGTCGTGGTCTACCGCATCCACCTCCAGGACTGCCAGGGGGAAGACGCGACCCGGCGGCCAAACTGCTTCAGCTTCTCTCCGCTGCTTAGGTCGTGCGTCGTCTCAACCGAGTTGTTGGTACCGCAGGTCCACGGCCACATCACCAAATTTGGCGTTCAGAGGGATGTCTACGTGGAAACCACCCTGCTCGACTCCTACTCCAAGTGTGGTAACTCCGAACTGGCCCGGCAGCTGTTCGATGATATGCCTATGAGGAGCATCGTTTCGTGGAACACCATGCTGTCAAGCTTGGCCAGGAACGGCGACGTTTTGGGCGCCAGGAAACTGTTCGATGAAATGCCTGAGAGGAATGATGTATCATGGACGAGCATGGTCACTGGGTATGCAAAGAATGGGTACTTCGATGAGACTTTGGTGCTGTTCGAAGAGATGACTTCGGCTGGAATTAAGCCAAATCAAATGGCAGCTGTGAGTGTGCTGTCGGCTTGTGCCAATTTGGGAGCTTTGGGGCTTGGGAGAAGGTTGCATCACTATTTTGATTGTGGCAGTTGCGGTTTAGATTTGTTCATAGGAAGTGCTCTTGTTGATATGTACGCGAAGTGTGGTGCAGTTGACAAGGCTGCTGAAGTCTTCAGACAGATGCCTAAGAAGAATGTTGTTGCCTTTAGTTCAATGATTATGGGATTGGCGATGAATGGGAGATGCATTGAGGCCTTACGCATCTTTGATGACATGAAAAAAAAAGGCATTCGGCCTAATGATATTACCTTAGTTGGAGTTCTCTGTGCCTGCTGTCATGGCGGTTTGGTGGAAGAGGGTCGCCAGTATTTTAGATCAATGGAGCAAGTGTACTTTGTAGTCCCTAATCTCCAGCATTATGCTTGTATGGTTGATCTGCTTGGCCGAGCAGGCTTTGTCGATGAGGCCTACCAATTCATCAAAGAGATGCCTATTGATCCCGACATTGTTGTCTGGGGAGCTTTGCTTGGGGCATGCAGGATACATGGTGAATTTGAACTTGGGAAGTATGCTGCTTGCCGGATCTTGGAGTTGGACCCTCAACACTCGGGCAGTCTTGTGTTCCTATCCAGTGCTTGTGCTAGAATCAGGGACTGGACTGGTGTGAGAAGGATAGCCAAAAGGATGGGTAGTTCAGGGGTGAAGAAGATCGCAGGAAAAAGTTGGATAGAAATAAACAATGTTGTCCATCAATTCTTTGCTGGGGATAAATCACATCCTCAAAGTGATAAGATCTACATGAAGTTGGCTGAATTGGGTAAGTTACTGGAGCTTGAGGGTTATTCCCCCAATGTAGACTCTGTGGTGTGTGATGTGGAAGAGGAAGACAAGCAACAGGCGTTGTATGTGCATAGTGAGAAGCTAGCAGTTGCTTTTGGGTTGATAAGCACCCCCAAGGGCACTGAGATTAGGATTGTTAAGAACCTTCGAGTTTGCAATGATTGTCACTTTTCTATAAAGCTTATATCCAGGATTGTCGGAAGAGATATAATACTCAGGGACAGCAATCGTTTTCACCATTTTACTGAGGGTACTTGCTCTTGCAAAGACTACTGGTAAGAAACTCCTTGAATCAAAATTCCAGTGTGCAACATATGCAATGAAAATTTTAATCAGATGTTTCTAGTCTTATTGCCCAAAAAATTAGAAGTTGAAGAGTTAAAGGACTTCAGGGCAATGTCAGCAAGTTAATTGAAGAGAATCTTCAAGGGAGGCGTTTGAAAGATAATTTCCTCCTAGCCCATGAAATCTTGTTTTCAATGAAGAAAAAAGGTTCTTTGGGGTTAGCTTGTAAATTGGATTTCAACAAGGCTTATGATAGAGAGTCTTGAAAATATTTATGGAATCTAATGGTGATTCAGAAATTCCCAGAACAGTGGGTGAAGGTGATTCAGAGCTGTGTTTCTACTGCCAAATTTTCTATTATGATGAATGGAGGGGTGGATGGGTATTTGTCTAACTCAAGGAGTCTTTGGCAAGGAGATCCTTTATCTCCACTCCTTTTTGTATTGCTGGCCAATATGCTCAGTCGATTTTGCAAGAAAGTAGAGGTTCTAGGTAGGGTTCAAGATACTCAAGTCTTGAGGGTTCCCGTGGGCATTTCACATCTACAGTTTGCAGATGACGCACTTGTTTTCCTGGAAGGGGCTGTGGAGCATATAACTAATTTACTATTCATTTTGAAGACTTCTGAGGCATGCTCAGGTTTGATGATAAATTCTGATAGGAGTGCCATTATAGGAATTGATATTGAGGAGAATATGCGTAGGCAGTGTTCTGAAGTTCTGGGGTGCAAAGTGACTGAGTTACCCATCACTTATTTAGGTCTACCATTCAACAGTAAACTTGGAATCCCCTCAACGCAAAATGCAAAGGAGACTCTCCATTTGGAAAGCAAGAACATTGTTTCTGGGAGGAAGAATAACTTTGCTGAATGCAGTTTTAACAGCTATTCCAGAGCATTATCTTTCAGTTTTCCTGTTACTCTCTTCAGTAAGGAAAAGATTAGGTACTATCAGAGGAAGCTTTCTTTGGGGGAGTAATAAGAAAGAGGCATGAATCATTCATTTAGTCAAATGGGACAGCGTGTGCCAATCTGAATTGAAAGGAGGTCTAGGAGTTCAAAATCTGCACATGGTGAATATTGCACTGCTTGGGAAGTGCATCTGGGAATTAATATTCTCTCTGGAAGAGAATCATTAGGCTGAAGCACTACAGATCATCAACTAGATTCCATCTACATCCAGAGAATGTCACCTGGTTGTCACCAATGTGGAAAAGATATTCTTGCAGCTGATATTTTTGATAAACACATCCGAATCAGAGTGGGCAACGGTGAAAGCACTATGTTATGGCTGGAAAGATGATTGGGGATACAACTCTCAAGGAAAAATTTCCCAGGTTTTTTCAATTGGCCTGTTGTAAATACATCCACATTAAGGATGCTTATTCTGTGGACAATGGTGCCTTTCAATGGCATATTCAACTCAGGAAGGGACTGAAAAAAATATGAAGAGGTGGCATACTTATCTCTATTGCATACATTGTCTGAAACACAACTCAATTTGAGTGACCATGATCAAATTGTGTGGGTTGAGAACAAAGGAATATCTTATGAAATCTTTTTATAAATTAATGAAAGGAAATCAGACATCTTTTAAACATTTTCATGACATATGGAAGGTTAAGTCCCCACTCAAAGTCCGGAGCTTTATGTGGCTGGTGTCCAGAAAGCGTGGTTTCCAGAAAACACATTATTACAAAGGTCTACAGAAGTAACTGGTGCAGTGCCAGTGATACTACATGTGGACTGTGTGGAGCTGACAACGAAGATGTAGATCACCTGTTTATTAAATGTTCAATCAGCAGGGAAGTATGGACCAGTATTGGCAGACTCCTTAACTTTTATCCAGCATCAACAGTATGGCAGACATGTGGGATTTGTTTATCGGATAAAATTTACAATTGGCAAATTAATCGGAGCAGAATTCTACAAACATTGCCACATGCAATCTGCTGGAGTATTTGGAAGGAAAGAAACACTGCTGTTTCGAGGAAGTAAACTTTATGTTGAGAATGTTGCATTACTTGTCGTATCTTTCCTTACAACTGGAGTAGGCATGTTCTCGGCATTTCTGCTGAGGACTGGGCGAAAGAATTTATGTAGTTTGTTACTGTCCCTTCTTTTGCTTGAGAGGTTAAAGATTTTATATAGTTGTACTGGATAGGTATCTCACCTATCTTTCTTTGATTGTACTACCTCTTTATTCGTTAATAAAATTGGTGGTGCAATCCATATTTCATTAAAAAAATAACTATATGCAATGAAAAATAGCACCCAATGCACTGGATCAGCTGTCTGGTTATTGAAGGACCTATCTTGAGTTAAAGGTGTTTCTAAAAGCAATGGGCAGTGCTTACAAAGAAGAAGCAAGTTGTGGAGTGACCGCTTAGGGATGAATATTGGTTAAACTGATTTTATGGGTGTATGGTAAGCAAAAAGGGGTCTGAAGTACTGAAGGAGAATAGGAAGTCACAGTATGCCAAATGCTTCCACCGGAGCTGAAGTAATCCTCCATATTGTGCGCATATGCTCTTGCATGTGCTTTTACCATCTATGTGATTGTTGTTTTGAAGAAGTGACCCTCCTAGATGGTTCCAGCAATGAACAATGCTCAAAGTATAGAAATCTAAGGCTCCATGGAAATTTGATTTGTGGCTTAAGAAAGATTGTACTATGCTGTTGAAGGTGGCATTTTCATCTAGCGTAAGTTGATATGATTAACTGGATTTGCCATTATCTGTTCATAGCTTTGGATTCATTGGTTATACTTGTGTGTATGGGCGATGTGAGATACAGGGGAAAGAAAAAGGTAGCTTTGGTCTGTAGTTGTAGCGGTACTCACTAGCTAAACAAGACTGAACTGAAACCAGTGGCCAACATTGCATGATATTCAGCCAGAGAAACTTCAAGAAGGGAGTTGAATAGAAAAGAAGGAAACTGAAGAAATTAAAGTGCTTGCTGTACTCGTTACGTCGAAGATTTTATACAAGTTACAGACTGTGAATTCTAGGGCTCCCTTTGGTGGCTTATGAATTACACCAGTGCAAGGTGCTTACTAGTTTCTGTTGTTCTAACTTAGTATTTGGAGTTTCAATATCGATGAAGATTTCCACACCAATCAGATTAGGTTTCATGAGGTATTGTGATGATTTCTCGCATGTTCGAATCGGAATCAAGGAACAACTTTTCCTGAATCGTAGAGGCTTGGCAGTTGGCACTATGATGATAATCACTTGAAATCTTAGGGAAAAAAAAATCACAAGGTGTATGCTTGAAGCTGGCCACCTTGCAGGCCATGGCTTCAATGACGGTTTTGTGCTTCCAGTAGTCGGAGCCAAATTACAAAATGAGCATCAAAATTAGAGCCAGTTTCATATTGTTTCAAGGAAAATGAAAAGGGAATAAATCTCTTAGATATCTGAATTGAATAAATGAAGAGCCTGTTTATTCTCTCTTGCAGGGGGAAACTTGGAACTAATATTCTTCAAGCTTTGACAAAAGAGCAAAAAGACCGTCGGCTTCTGGATAACCTTTTTGAAAGTATTTACTTCCTTGCGTAATAAAATGGCGACGATACTTGATAAAATATCTAGTAACTTTGTGCTTTCTCTCTCATGCGTGAATTTTTTTTTTTTATTATTAATGAGAAATACTTGTTGCAATATCCTATGGGCAATTATCATCGCCAACGCTCTGTTGTGACAAGTACTTCGCTTTTTTCAGTTGCAACTTACAACGTCTCAATGCAGTGGCAAGGGAAGTTGATGTAACTGATATTTTCGAGCTTGACAAAATGAGCATAAAGTCCATTAGGTTCCGGATGAACTTTTTGAAAATATATGCTTCCTAGACTATAAAAACATGTTGAAGATAAATTTCTAAAGTGAGTTGATGAATATTTAAAATTAGGAGAAAAGGATAACCGGCATCCTATGCAAACTCAGTTGTTTTTAGGAAAGGTTGTGTTGCAAACAATAAAATAATGGTCGTGATGAACTGATTGAATCAAAGTTCCATGAACATTATGAAGTTTTGATTAATTTTTAGCAGTAGTCGTCTGGGTACGACCAGAACATAAATATATATTAATCACGACATTACGCTCGTGTTAAGTCAACTGCATTCCTACCTTTATAAGGGCTTTAGTAGAGCGACTCAAAAGAGGAGTTGTATCTACTACCATATGTGATATGTTAACCTCTTGGTCGGGTAAGTATCATAAGAAGACAGACTAAACATATGAGTTGATCTAAGTAAGAACAAGGATTATATAAATTCACAGGATTTATTAACCCGCATGCATACAGAACGTTTCCATATTCTCATTTATATAATTTAATTGATCAAATATTTATAACTCATTTTTAGTAGAGAGAGTTTGAACTGTTGCCTGTGTCCTACGCAGTAGGGATGCAAACAGAGAGCATTCGGTACAGAACCAAGGCAGATCTGTGACTATATCCTTTATGCTATTAGTTTAGAAAGAGTATCCTTAACTCCCTTATAAGATAACACTTTAAAAAAAACTCCCATGTAAGATAGTAATTAGTGGGATGTTTGGATCCTTAATATCATATGTATTTAGTCATTAAAAAATAGTTGTACTCAGTACCTTATCAGCTATACATATTGGTAAGAAAATTATCTATTAACTGACCTATAAACTAACAATCAGCTGAACAATCAGATTATCGGTTACCATTTGCATTCTTACTGCACAATGGCTGGATACCTGCCCAGTGGGTACAATCCTCGTGGCAGCTTCGCATTTTTGTGCAGTTTCCTTGTACTCTTGAGTGGTTTCGTTCGAAACAATTCCTTCTCTTATGAGAAATTCTCATGTTATCAGATGGATTCAATCCCTAATCCTTTTGATCAAGAACTCTAGTGCTCAACACTTGACTAAAAGAAAGAATTTGAACTCGAGCGTTCTAATTTGAAGCCGAGCTTTCACACAACTACAGCTATTCCACCTTGGTAACACTTTTGAATTTGAGGTCCTCACCATAAAAGGATCACGCAACGAACATGAGGGGGAAATATTTTATATCCAAGAATCTTCAAAACAGAAGTTCTCAATATTCCTTGGGCCCTTATGAAACATTAAATTTATGCTTCTTAATATAGCAAGGTGGAATACTAACAGTTTACCATTCAATTTGAATATTAACAATGATTTTAAATAGCTTCTTAATATAATGATGATGATAATGAAAACTTCTGTTTAATTTCGTTTTCATTTTTGATTTCTGATGCAGAAGCGAAAACACTTACTTCCATCTCCGTTTTCGTCTCCGATAAACCTTATAGGAAATGAAAGCGAAAGGTGTCATTTACATTTTCATCTCCGACCCGTTGACAGCCTAGTTGACATGCCTTGTTTTGTGAAAGTGAGCATTTTGTTCCAAAATATAATGTTGTAAAACATTTTTTATTTTTCACACGAGTTTTATTTGCTGCATCACAGTAAGCTGAAGTAGAATGGACCGTCCAGCCCTGTCCTACCATCTAGAACCCGTACATGTCCCCTCGCTTAAATGTGTCCTGATGTCAGCGAAAAAAATAAAAAAATTACGTACAAATTGTGTTCTTCGAATACTTTAGAGTGCATTTAAGTAAGAGGACAGAGCCATATGCGAGTTTCAGGTGACAGAACGAGGTTGGGCAACCTATTCCACCTCAAGTTGCTATAGCGAGCAAGTAAAACTCATCCCTAAAACCATTATCCTCAACTCCCAAAGAAATTGGACAGGGTAAGTCTAAATTAAGAGACAGTCCGCGAAGGCTTTTTTTTTTTCAGTTTTTGTGGGTTGCTGTTGGCCTGGGACTCCTTGATGCAACTTGGGTCACTCCTAATTCTAACCGACATAAAGCTATGGTTCAAATCTAACCAAGTTTATTCAATGTACAAGTAATGCAATATCCTATTCTATTGTAGTTGTAGGTAGTTTTTTTTTTCAAAGACTCATTGGTTGATAGTGTGGCTACACTACGGCCTAAACCAACTTGAAAGTGTATCTTTTGGAGAAATCACAGATCACTAGGTTTATAAACTTAATTTCTAGCTGCTCAATTGATTATAAGCTGATTCAATTGAAGTGCCATGAACATTATGAAGTTTTAATTAATTTTTAGCAGTAGTCGTCTGGGTACGACCAGAACATAAATATATATTACTCACGACATTACACTCGTGTTAAGTCAACTGCATTCCTACCTTTATAAGGGCTTTAGTAGAGCGACTCAAAAGAGGAGTTGTATCTGCTACCATATGTTAACCTCTTGGTCGGGTAAGTATCATAAGAAGACAGACTAAACATATGAGTTGATCTGTCTAAGTAAGAACAAGGATTATATAAATTCACAGGATTTATTAACCCGCATGCATACAGAACGTTTCCATATTCTCATTTATATAGTTTAATTGATCAAGTATTTATAACTCATTTTTAGTAGAGAGAGTTTGAACTGTTGCCTGTGTCCTACGCAGCAAGGATGCAAACATGTCAGATTCAGTATAGATTCAAAGTAGATTCGGGACTGTATCTGTTATTATACCATTAATTTAGAAAGAGTATCCTTAACTCCCTTATAAGATAACACTTTCAAGAAAAACTCCCCTATAAGATAGTAATTAGTGGGATGCTTGGATCCTTAATATCATATGTATTTAGTCATTAAAAAAAATTGTATTCACTACCTTATCAGCAATACATATCGGTAAGAAAATTAACCATTAACTGACCTATATGCTAACAATCAGCTGAACAATCAGATTCTAACAATCAGCTGAACAATCAGATTATATCGGCTACCAATTGCATCCTTGGTGCACAATGGCTGGATACCTGCACTATGGGTACAATCCTCGTGGCTAAGATACTATCTATATTGTTTAGGACTGCATCAGACAAGAAAAAGAGTGAATACTTTCTCTTTTTTTATGAAAGTACTATCCTTTATCAAATTAAAACATTAATAGTCCATCTGCTTAGCTTAAAACTAAAGTTCAAGTCCTCAAAAGTACTAGTTAATTCTTGTGAAGAGAGAAAAATATAATAAATAATATACTATTAGAATAAATATCAAAAAGTGGATGCGAAAATGAGTTTTACTTCCATAGTCATTTGCTTATCAAAAGGTTCAGATTCATAAGTACTTTGGAATTGGTAAGAGAAAGCCTTTTTTTTTGTGTGTGTTTCTACGTCCATTTTCGATATGCCTGAAATGGATCAAAAGTAAAAAAGTTAAGAGTACCATTTGCAGCCCTACTCTATTAGGTGTCACTGATTTTGCCCATTTCTCTATAATTTTACCTTTTGGTAGAAGGGACATTATTACACAGAACTGGAAAACTGTGGTGAAAGTCATGTTTTTTAAAAAGGATTTTTGCAAATAATCCCTTAAAATATTCCATATTTGGAGATAACCCCCATATGATTTGTATTTGTTATATAACTCACTTAACTATAGTGTTATTTGCATATAACCCCCCTTTAACTATGTCGGTTCACTCTGAATTTCACTTGAATTAAAATATTATTCATATACATAGAATTTGTAAAAGCTATTAAATAAAAAAATATTTATAATATCCTCAATCTAAATACAAACACTTTAGAAAAATCGCATAAACAACCACATTTAAGCTTGTTACATATATATAACATTAACATTATTTTTATTTTTATATAAAATAAAAATATTTTAACTCACAAAATTCAAAACAAACTACATAGTTAAGGGGGTTATGCAAATACCATAATAATTAAGGAGGTTATATGCAAATATGATATATGCAGGGGTTAGGGGTTATCTGTGAATATAAAATCTTTCAAGGAATTATTTGTGAAACCCCTTTTTTTAAATCATGGTTGATAAAGCCTAAGATCCATTTCTCATTTATTGATACGGAGGTCTGTTGGGTGACAACTGACAAGTATATGTCAACTTTCCCTGCACTGTTTGGTGCAGGGGATCGAAGTGTACGGAGTAGGATTTGTCTACTCTCTTCTTTGTTAGCATTCTTTAAATTTTTTTGGAAAATTTTCTGTCAACTCAATTTCACAGGTTTTACAAACACGAGTAAGTTAGTTGGAGAAATAATTTCTATATTTTCATAATATTCTTTTTTTTCACGGGGTTAACTTTCTCACCTTTTCTTTGGGAAAATATTTTCGACTATTTTAATTCCCGTGGTTTTGTTTTCTTAGGAAATACTTTTTGGAGATTCTCTATTCTTTGAGGAAGAAAAAAGTCTATGAACCATCCTGCGACCCAGTGGCATTTAGACTTTTCTTCATATAAGATATCTGCCAGTTCGAAGACCCCTTGACTTGTATGTTTTTTCACGTCTTATATGCACTTTGCAAAATTGTGTAAAATTTTTATTATTGGGTCCACTTAATGTACAACTCAAAGTCTAGGCGTTGAGTTAAAGGAATTATATCATTATATAGATGAGTGATTCTTTGGAATATTCGATACTAGACTATCTCTAGCACGTCTCTGCACATGTATACTAACATTAGGCACTGACACGTGAGTATTAGGCATCATGGCCAGATGTTGTGATACTCAAGATACAAAGCCCGTTCTGATGCTATGTAAAAGTTTTTGTTATTGGGCCCACTCAATGTTCAACTTAAAATCTAGGTGTTGAATTGAAAGAATCATATCATTATATAGATGGATGATTCTATAGAATATCGGATGTGGGATTATCTTCAATAAATTATCTGAGTAGATGAAAAATGTCCTAGACTAGTGAAAAAAAGAAGTCACATGACATTCAGGCAAGGTAAAGTGCTTATGAATAATTACACTACAGTGATATGTGCTTAAACTAAAGGTCTTCGTTGAGGAGCTAGTTGATTATGCGCGTGGTCTACAACAAGACTATGATATTGGGTTCAAGATATAGTCGACTATGAGGTCTAGAAGACTTTGATCTTAATCTTAGCGAAGGGTATGTTATGAGGTTGAGTTTTTAGGAGCGTTTAGTTTGGTGTTAAGTTCTAAATTGCTGGCATTGCTGTCAAGAATAAATGGTTAACCAATTATTATTATTTTTGTATACAACTACCAACTGCTGTGGTCGGCTCATACCACGGCCCGACATTATACTCGGTTAAACGCGGATTAAAAGGGTGTTGACATGCCTTGTTTTGTGGAAGCGAGCATTTTGCTCTAAATTTATAATCTTGTAAAATGTTTTTCATGCGAATTTTACTTACTGCATCAAATAAGTTGAGGTGGAATGGGCCGCTCAATTCCATTCTGTCACTTAAAACTCTGGCTTAAATACGTCCTAATGTCAACAAAATAAATAAATAAATAAATTTACCTACAAGTTGTATTCTTCGAATGCTTAAGAATACATTTAAATGAAGGGACAAGGCCATATACAAGTTTCAGGTAACGGAACGAAGTTCAATGGCACGTTCTACCTCAACTTGTTGCGATGAACAAGTAAAACTTATTCCTAAAACCATTATCCTCAACTCCCAAAGAAGTTGGGCAGATATCCAAATTCAGACACAATCCGTGAAGGCATTTTTTTGAGTTTTTGTGGGTTGCTGTTGGCCTGGGACCCCTTGATGCAACTTGGGTCACTCCGTATTCTAACCGACATGAAGCTATGGCTCAAATCTAACCAAGTTTATTCAATGTACAAGTCATGCAATATTCTATTCTATTGTAGGTAGACTTCTTTCCGGAGATTGATTGGTTGATAATGTGGCCACACTACGGCCTAAACCAACTTGAAAGTGTTATCTCTTGGAGAAATCTTTCTCACAGATCACTAGGTTTATAAACTTAATTTCCAGCTGCCCAATTGATTATAAAACAGTGTACGGTGTAAGTTACTTTCCAAACGTTCTATGTTTGGTTCTGTCGTTAGATTCAAAGGTCTGTTTAAGATTAAATTTACTGTTATGGAAATCAGACCTCACAACTAGGAGTGTCAATGGGCTTTGCCCGACCCATTTCAATAGTAGCCCGGCCCGGCCCGTAGGTTGGACTGGCCCAGCCCGGCCTGGCCCGTGTATTCCTCACCAAGCCCATGGGGGCCCGGCCCGTGTCTTCCTCACCTTTCGCCGGTCCTTTACGAAGTTCGACCAGTGGGGGCTCCGGAATGGGAAAACGGTGGAGTGCAGGCCCGGCCACCGCATGGGGATCGAGAGGGTCGTCGGGGGCAACACCTTCACCATCAAGGATGCCGGCATCTCCTAATCCCACCTCTCCATCGACTTTGCCGGCGCCGCGGGGTGGACACTCACCGACCTCGACAACTCCAATGGCACCCTGCTCAACAACATCCGAATCCAGCCCTCCTACCCCGGCCCCCTTTGTGACGGTGATGCCATCAAGTTCGGCGAGGAGACTGCGATTCTCACCCCTCCCGCGAGTGCTACACTTGGTACTTTGAGTGCTACGTTGCGGCACTTCACCCGGGCCAAGGAATCAGAGATCGAGGACGTCTGCTACGATCACTACCAGGACTTCATCGGGGCGGTGGACGACCTCCGCTCGCTTCTGTCGACACCAACTCCCTCAAGTCATCCCTCTCTGACTCCAACGTGTTGCTACAGTCCGCGGGGGGTCCCCCTCCTCACCTCCCTCGACGCCTACGTCGAAGCCCGCTGTCAAGCCCGCAACATCTCCCTCGCCCTCCGCTCCGATGCCTCTGCGTCCGCCTCCTCGAGCTTTGCTGCCGCGCCGACGCCTACCTCTCCATGGACGACCTCTACCTCGCCCTTTGCTGTGTCGACGTCCTCGAGCGCGATTTCCTCCTCCTTGCCTCCTCTGCCTTCTCCCCCCCTCCCCCAGCGCCGACGAGACGCCGCCGCCGTCCTAGGTGTCCTCCATGATGCCCTTCCTAGAGTCCCACCAGACGTTCTTCGCCCAGATTGCCAGCTTCTTCATTGTGGAGGACTGCATCCTGCGCACCGGTGGCTACAACGGCGGTCTCTATCTGTTGGCAGCACATTTGCAGAGGATGAGATGACGATGGCGAACAAGCCGGCTACCAACGGTAGATAGGTGGGAGGTTGCGAGGAAGAAGAAAGGGGCTTGCGCCTGAACTGACTCACCCTGGCCCGAGTTGGCCCGCGGGCTTAAATTGAAGCCCGAATTTAAGCCCGTCCTTGGCCCAGCCCGTGAGCCCGTGAGCCCGCGGGCCAACCCAGCCCATTGACAGCCCTACTCACAACGTGAATCAATTCCACCTCAGCTGACGGAACTCCTCCGTTTGCATTAGAACTCAAACATAAGTCCAAACATATATCTCCCTTTCTTTCTCCCCATCGCTTCCATTTCCATCTCCTCCTCTGCAGCAATGCCACGTCATTATACTCATTTTGAAAGTGAGCATATTGTTTTAAAAAAAAAGAATGAGATTTTTTGAACCCTCTCTTCTTTTCCTTATTACGAATGGCAGACAAAGATACAAGAAGAGCAAATCCAGAGGATAGCGTTCTCAAAAAAAGTGCCGCTACTCTCAAGACTTAAAAGCTTTCAAAAATGTCAACTTGCAATGACCGACAACAAAGGTATGCCCTCCTAGTCGCCTACTACTGTACGGTGACTTGAAATTTTTTTGCGCTTTCACATATTATCGTGTTCCACATTGTATTCTAAACCACCTTAGGTGGACTATGTCAGAATGCGACGAATCGAAAAAAAGTAGAAAAAGTTGCTACCATTAGCCTACCTCTGCGTTGCCTACTTGTTCCCTGTGCCGTAGGGGTGTCCATTGAGTGAGTTAGTCCATGACCCAACTCAGTTCAGCACAAATTATAATAAATGAAGCTGACTCAACTTATTTAAAAAGACTTAGGTTAAGTGTAAGTTGGCATTAATTTGGATTAAATTTGGGCTGGCTAAGTTGATCTATCGATCTTTCTATTAATTAATAAAAATAAAATATTTCTGAAAAATTATCTATTAACTAGGTCGACCCAACTCAACTCAACCTAACTCATTTTAACTCATTCTTTTGAATTTAGGTTGGATTGAATTGTAGTAAATTTGGATTTGGTTGAAGTTAGGTTAGATTTTAAATCCAAATTACTACATAGGTTAAGTTAACCCACCTAAATTTCATCTCTATCCAAGAATGAGAGAAAAAGAATATTTTTTTCTTAAAAATATTTATAGTGCCTTCGTCGCTAAAAGAATTTATAATTAGATACAAAAATCAATGTTTTTTCTTCAGTAAGAGATTTTTTAACATGGTCGCAATAATTCTTCCCTCTCTGAACTACAATTTTGAGTTTAGAGGTCTCACCGCTGCCCACGGAAAATAGTGAAACGAATATAGACAAATTCTTCTTTTACACAATAAAATTAACACTTTGAGATATGTAACTACCCTTATGGAAGAGAAGTCCAAGATGGGTGGGCCATTAACTTGGAAGATTGTGGCAGGAGCGTGGGACCGCGGCCGGCTGGATTGCTGGAAAATGGGATGTACTCGTCATCGGGACCTTCGCAAGATCAGGTGGGTGAGTCAAAATCGTCTGCGTTTTCTGCTGCATGGCTTGCTCGAAGAGTTCACTTTTATTTCTTACACCAGTATAAATAATGGTATCTAAAAAATTTCACCTTTTATAAATTAAAATGTGCAGGTAATTTCTTCTATCTTGTTCAATTCTTTGTCAGCTCGATCGAGACGCTATTTCTGATATTCTTCTTCAAGCTCGTAGGAGGCCACTCCCTATGATAATTGATTGTATTAATTTAGATGACTAACATGGGTCATCAGTTTCAATGAAAAAAATGTTTATTTGTTTTGAAGAAAATTATTTATTGATGTGGATAAATTAATTTGGTCTGAAACTTACTCAAATGAGGTTAGTGAATATACTGACAATTAAGATGGTGGTTCATTTTAATCACTTACTTCAAATTCACATTTGACCGGCTTTAAATAAAATTATTAGATTGTTAATTAGAGTTTGGATAGAGGCAGTCCAAATGAGAAATTGGGTTACATATCCAATATGATTGTTGTATCTGATGTCTTCTCTTCCTCTTGTAAGTTCTAGTTTAAGTATTTCGTTTTCTATAAATTCTATCAAGTAGTCGAAAATTAGATCAGATGGTCATCGTCGAGACCAGTTTTTTGACCGCTACAACTACGATTATTGATATGTAACTTTACGTCCATATAGAGGTGCAAACTTGGACAAATAAGTTACATTCCAAAGGCCAATCCAACCAAGCTCATGAGAAACATAGAAGTACCGCAGTTGCAAGCACCGATTGGCCAGCACACAGTCAGACGGTGGTCAAAATTCTAGCTCCCTTGGGGCATTCTCAACCAGCCATATATCTTAAGAGGAATGCTTGCTTTCAATCTAATGCGGATTGCAATGCAGCAGTAGCAGTCATCTGATCCAATCGGGTCGGATGACTGCCATACAGTTCGACAGGATGAGTGGATACGTATTTTTTATTTTTTATTGTTCTATTTGAATTTTTTAAATTTTTTTAAAGTGTCTGATCAAAAATTGGACAGTACAATCGAATTACTCGAATCAATTTCAATCTGACTGTATATTTTTTTTTAAGTAAAAAAATGCCTGAGTTTCTATGTAAAAATTAAAAAGAACTTTTTAAAAAAAAAAGTTATACAGCCAAATTGGAACGGACCCAAAAAACCCGACTATATCATTCGTTTTTTTATCAGACACTTTAAAAAATTATAAAAATCTGAATATAAAATAGAAAAAAATAATAATTCAAAACCCACCCACCCTATCACGCTGCTGTTGCAGCATTGCACCAAGAATTACTCATGTCTTAAATCTCACAACTGGAGGTACAGTTCTCTTACAAAGGGACACGAGACAAAATATCGAGTTGGGCGGACGTGGGGCGATCTTCCTCCTTTATCCTCACCTAACCATGCAATAGAAGTAAGGCTTCTTCATTGCGTTTTTTACTCTCCTTTCATAGCTATTAGTCATTTTTATTGCCAAGAGTAATGCCCCCGCACTGCAATTCACTGGGATTCTAATATGGGGCAGCAATCGTTTGATTCAATGCATTTCGATTGGGTGGGGGGAGGTCGATTTTTTATCTTTTTTATTTTTTGTTCGATTTTTGTTCAATTTTTACAATATCCGATAAAAAATCGGATAGTATAATCGGATCATTTAGGTCAGCTCTGACATGACTACAAATTTCTTTTTAAAAGTTTTTTTTATTTTTTACACGTAAATCAAAGTCTGCACCAAAAGTTTTTTTTTCTTCCAAAAAATAGTATAGTCAGATCGGGATCGATCCGAGCAATCCAACTGTGCCATCCGATTTTATATCGGACGCTCCAAAAAAAAATTAAAAAATCCAATAAAAAAATAAAAAAATGAAAAACAGGCGCCCTCCACCCAATCAAGCTGCGCAGCAACTATCCGATCTGACTTGATCGAACGATTGTTGCCCCCTACAGGGGTATTGCAGCAAATATTAGTCTATTGTCAAATGGGCCACCACACGGTGCCACCAATAGTGAGGTTTGCACACACCGGCACTGCAATAGGTAAACGATAATTATTTTTAAAAAACTTTTACATCGTTTGTATTGTATAGGACAATCACCGACCGAATGTCCCAAAAAAATCTAGAAATTTAAGAATTGAGTTCTAATGAATAGTAAAAGAATATCTTTAATGAGCCGAATCCAATAATAATTTTTGAATTTTCTAATGTTTTTGAGACGTCCAATATGTGATCGGTCTATACGAACATCTAGAGCATCGGGTGACGACTTGAAAAAAAAAATTCATTTTTTTTGTTTACTCACTACAATGCTCATGTATGCTGCAACAAAGGGCATTGTAACAAATATAACTATTTCTTGAAGGATATTGATTGCAGTGCGATGTTACCACTGAAAAAAAAAGAAAGGAAAAAACTTGAGCAATGTGAAGGCTCAAGTTGGGGCTGTGGACTGAGCGAATACATAGTGTGGATATCACAATATCTAACTCCACTCCATTCCATTTAGCATTATCCGAATACCCGACTCCGGATACTATCTGACGGATAATAAAATTTTCTATTCAAATTTGACTCTGTCAGATATTAATTCGAATACTTCATTTCAACTTTATCTTGTAACTTAATGACTTTGTAAATTTTATTCTTTGTATAGTTCATGATTATTATAGATTTAAATTAATAAATATTCAAATTATAAATATCTAGATAAATTTTAAATAAGTTAAATACTTTATAACATATACATTAGATAAGAACAAATGTTTTAAATAATTTATCTAAATAAGTAAAATCATTAAAAGTAAAAATCACAGCAAACTTCATTATTATTGCTCAACACGTCTTAAGTGTATTTCACATATCAAATTATTGTTATTTAAATATATAAATATTATTTAAATGAGAAGAACTTATCAAAATACATAATCGATCCGATAATAATTAGAATGGATATCTATTTTTTATTTTTGCTAAGAATATTAATTTTAAATGGATATTTGGATATGTGGTCGGATGTTCTAATCAGATAGGTATCTTGACTAATTGGATGTAGATAGGAATCAAAATTAGATATTTTTGGGATCCATTGACAGCCCTATCTCAGATTGCATGTTAGGTTGATTCTGTTTTTTTTAATTTTATCATCGAATTAAAGGTCGATGACATGTTAATTCTATTTAATTCTTAAGAAATAAGATACATAGTAATAATAGTTTTATTAAAAAATAAGAATAAGAATAGACTTTTTATCCTTTCCGATGGCTTCGACATCCCAATTCGATTATCGGAAATCGAGGGTGAAGCGGTGCCTCTTCCTTCTCGCCTGGCTGGCAGCGTAAATAGCGTGCGATGCGGCCCCTTTTTCCACCTCGCAACCGGACATCCCACGAGTGAGGATTGAAGTAAGCAGTAGGACGGCCTCGAAACGACCGAGCCCTTCTTCGCTCCATCCTCCTCCCCCCCTTGCTCTTCCCCGGGGTGACCCATCCACATCGCGCCTCGCCGGCGCCGCCAGATCCACGGCCGGTGGACTCGTCTTCCCGGTGGCCTCCTCGCTTGCTCGTATGCCCCTTCTTCCACTGCCAGCGACGTGGTTCCTCTTCGGCAGTGTGCAGCCCCTTCCGGCCACATGTAAGGATCCCATATCTCTTTACACACTATGCTTCTTTCTTGTTCTGTTTACATTTTCGAACATAAACCGCAGCTTCGTGATCCCTGCATTTGCTTCTGACGAAAACATCATGACTAGGGAGTAGGGACATTGGGTTGGTCTAATTTCTTCTTTCTTCACGGAAAAAGCAGAAGAAATCCGAATTCTGGTGACTAGATGTATGCTGTTTCCTGCATGAGGTAGTGGCATTTCCACTGAACTGCTTATAACTATAGAGTCGATGGCGATGGCGTCCAAAGTTAAATCTGATAATAATCCGTTCACATATATGCCACAATCGTTTGTATGTCCCAGTTTTCTTGCACGACGCTCTATGAGGAGATCTTTTTTTTTTGACCAATTTCTATGAGGAGATCATTCGTTTGTTGATGCGGATGTTGGTAGCTTGCTAACATTTGTTACTGTAATAGATCCTTTCGTAGTCACCACAAGATTACGCATTCGCCCGTCCAGCAGCACGTTTTTACAGTTTTATCTCCCTCCGGAATGATCCAGTCGGTATGCTTGCGTATTCCCCTCTACTAGTGCCTGCTCTGCTCCAGCATTAACTCGAATGCTCCTTTCTTGCGCTGCAGCTGCACCAAATGTAGCGTCGTAAAGAAAGGCACACTTTATTTTTGGTATTCACCATTCCATGCGCTTTTTCTTGTCCGATCTACAAGCACAGTGAAGATTGCCAAGAGCGGGAGAAGACATAAAAGTTGTGGGTTGAAATGCCAGATTCGGTTCATATAGTTTTCGAAAATAAAATTTCTACGCAGTTATCGGTAGGCGGGCTACTGTTCTCCCCGTGATCTGATTCATCTGCTCCTCCGATCTAATATTATCTGGTTTTTACTTTTACCAAGGATTTGATGTGTACTAGTACGTTTTTTACCGCTTTAATTCTTTTTTTATTATTCGATCGTTGCGTCCTGTTGTGCTTCCCCGCTCCCGTCCCCGTCACCGTCCCATTTAATGCGACTGCTCACTGCCACTGCGTCCGTGTCTGCAGTGCGAAACCCGTGGCGCAGGCCTTCCCCTCTTGTATTGCTTTACGTGTAGCGGGCGGGCGCGTCCGGGGCGCGGTGTGAAAAAGGGTACCCGCTCAAGGATGGCGACGGGGACGGCGACAAGGACCACGACAACGACAGCGGCGACGAGTTGTCACCCGCTGGCGCTGTGCCGCAGCGGCAGCACCAACGCCAAGCCGTCCTGGCTGCTGGCAGCGCTTGCAGGTATCCTTCCTACTGTTCACGTTACTTCCTTCTCACGGGTTTGTTTCATCCCTTTCCATGTTGCCATTTACGCGGGGTTCCCCCCCCCCCCCTTCCCGGCATCAAGGCTTTCGCCTGTTACCAAGGCCATAAGCCCTCGCGTTTTTGCGCGATTACCATGGTCGCGTCGGTGGTGGGGGTGTGGGATCACATGGCTTTCGGCTTTTGCCCTAACTCAACTGGTATAACGTCGACAAGCTTGATGAGTAGCGTTTGTGAGAACTGATTAGAGAAGGTGGTGGGTTCCCCTGTTTTTGTTTGAAATGCATACTGGTCACCTGGGTTTTTTTGTCGCTCCCACTTTCTACTCCCTATTTCGTCGTTTCTTTTGCTATCTGTGCAAGGAACAAAAAGATCTCCGGGCATCGCTTTGTTGTCTTCTCTTAGCTATCCTGGCTTTTTTTGTTGTAACCTTACTCTCCACCTTATCGGTTTCTGTTTTTGAAAATTTGAAATCCATAATTTGAATTTCGAATAGGAAAGTAGCTTTCATTTCATTCGATAAATTACAGCAGTAATAAGTAGTCTTTCTGGTCTATCATCAGACTACCTTCTCTTTTTTTTTTAAAAAAACTTATGCTCTATGGTCCACTCCGATTTTTTTTGCTAGGTGACCGTATAATATAAGCGCGCTTTAATTTCCCCTAGCTTTCATAATATAAACGCTGTTACGGAAGACGGTATAAATTCATATCGTCCGTCCGAGAAGTAAGGGATCACTACTATGATCGTAACGTCAGGCTGGGAGTGATTGGGGGAGCACGTTTCAGGAAGTCGGCGCGTATTAAGTCTCGTCTCATTATTTGTCATTTATTTGTCTACCATAATGCCAATAAACCCCTATCAACAGGCAGCATTTATTCGTCTGTCACGCGAATGCCCTAACGTTTGATTGCCGCACTCCCCGTTCGTCCAAACATTATTGTCGATATAAATAAATCTGAGCCATCTTTCTCCTCTTCGAGTGATGTGGCGATCTGCTCGTGCATGAGTTGGCAAGTTTTGGTGGTGTTTGATTGATCTGTCCCAAAATTCCCGGTTCCATTGTTCGATCTGACTCGGCCAAGTGCCAACTGGGTCTGTTGTCTCGTGGGTTCCGTCCAGAGGTGGAGGAGAAGTATCAGTCGCTGGCGGTGAGCAACCAGTGGGAGGAGGACGAGTCCGACTCCTTCGCGGAGCGCGCGGAGAACTACTACCAGAAACGCCCCCAGCTGCTCTCCCTGCTGCAGGACATCTACCACCGCTACGTCTCGCTCGCTGACCGCTACTCGCAGGCCCTCAAGCCCCAGAAGCTCCACCGCCGCTCCCTCTCCCAGATCTCCACTGTACCCTCCGACGTCGACGATGCCGACGCCGCCGACTCCGACCCGCCCGACTCCGACGCCGAGAGCTCCCTCTCCTTCCATTGCCCTCCACCGGCGCCGGCCGACCTCCTTCCCGCGTCGTCGCACGCCGCCGAGGGGCTGGTCGCGGAGCTGGTGGCGCGGTCCGTGGAGAACGAGATCCTGCAGCACGAGATCACCGTGCTGGACAAATACGAATCGGAGTCGACCCGGAAGATCGAGCTGCAGAGGAGCCTGCTGGAGGTGCTGGAGTCGGAGAGGATGGTGCTGCTGAGCGAGAACGCGAGGCTGGGGACGCGCGCAGCGGCGATGGCGGAGGAGAACGAGGGGCTGGCGGCGGAGGTGGGGTACATGCGCAGGACGGCCGAGGAGCTGGCGCGGTGCGTGATGAAGCTGCGGGAGGACCACAGGGTGTGCATGCTGGGGCGCAAGATTCAGGAGCTTCAGGCTCAGATCTACGGGCTGGAGAAGCGCAACAGGGAGTGCTACGAGGTGATGGCGCGGCGGGAAGAGGAGAAGGCGGAGCTGGTGCGGGGCGTCTGCCTGGAGCTGGAGAAGGTGAAGGCGGAGAACAAGAGGCTGCGGGAGGAGTCGGCGGCGCTGGTGGCGGTCAGGAGGAGGGCCAGCAAGGCGGGAAACTGGTGGGGCCGGGTGCGGAGTTTGGACTGGGCGTTGTGCGGGTCGCACATGACATGAGTAAGTCTAATCGGAAGGTCTTCTTCCAACTTTTAATCCCCCCCCCCCCCCGGTCCACAAGAGCCTGCAGCGGGTAGTTCCTTTTTGTATAATGTCATCAGTTCTATACGCCTATACAGTGTGGACGGTGGTTTTTATTTTAAATGGTGATGCATCATGTTTAGGGTTTGGAAGGGGCAGAAACTTGGGATCACTCAAAGGCGCTCGATCTCGTTTGTAGGAGCTTATCTTAATCCAATCTGTCACTGGAATTAAAAGGTATCCCTTAACGGGATGGGTCTTTATGGGACCTATTAATCTTACTCGTCACCCTTGCATACCAAGAAATTCTTTGGTTCCTTTTCCGAGAGTGCTTGTCCAGTGTGCTTAATTTTTCAGTAATTCTGTACGTATAAAAGTAGCACCTGATCTTGTGGACCAAGTTGTCAGCTTTTGTTCTTTGAATCCGTGTCACGATCCCCTAGAAGCGGGGAAAGGAGAGGATGTTGCAATTAAAAAAAGCACTTCATTTTTTGTGTTATATTTCTTGGAATTGCCCTGTTGCCGGTATATAGCATTCATCTTTTGATGTCCATAATGTTTTAAAAAGCAAGAACTAGACGGAAACGGTCTTCCCGTAAAAAGAGGGGATGGTCCAGAATTGGTGGAGCTCCGTTGCACGGGGATAGCGGGCTATGCTTTTAAAAAAAAACAAAGATGGTAAAGTCTATTTTTTGGCTCACGTTCCTGCAGATTTAAAGGTCATCTGGAGCTCAGTGGCCATTTGGATTGATGAGGAGCATTCAAACCTTCGAAATTGTTTTGTTTGGTTTGATGTAAGGCAATGAAAATTGAAATCCTTGGATTTATGTTGTTTGAGTTTGTGCAAAAGACTGAAGTCTAAGCTCCACTTTGATACTTTGATTGGAGAATAGGGAAAGAATAAGGACGAATAAGGAGAGAATAAGTTTAATCTTCTTTTGACATAGGGAATGGTTTATACTTTGCAGAATAGTGTATCGGAGAAATAAGTTTTCACTTTGTTTGCAGAATAAGTTATTATTTGGGGTCTATTGACGGAATGGTGTATATTAGAATAAGGGATGTTCCGGTTTGATAGTTTTGTGAGGTCTGTTGATAGAATAAGAAGAATAAGTAATTCTTGGGTTTATGGGGGGATGACTTGTTCTTTTTTTTCTCTGAATACGATAGTCTGTATCGATATAAGTCATTCTGCTTGTCAAAGTAAAATTAAGTTTATTCTCCTCTTCTTCGTCCTTATTCTTTTTCTATTGTCCAATCAAAGGGGCTCAAGGAGAATAAGTCATTTCACTTTAGACTTAAGAATTGTTTATTTTTCTTGGTCAGTGGACTTCACAAAACTATCAAATTGAAACATCTTTTATTTTAGTATACACTATTCCGTCAGTAGGTCGCACAAAATAACTTATTCTGCAGACAAAGTGGGATTAAGAGTATGACCAACCATTTACCTTATTTTTCTAGTAGGTTGGACCCACCATTTTTCAGTTCTTTTGGTTTTGGCTTCTTGCTGGAACCAAGCAGAAAAAGTTTCAAATGCTAAAAGAAGTGGAGAACTTTTTCCATCATGCAAGTAGTGTTCTTTATAGATTTGAAGCAGATAAAAACATTGTAAAACCGCAAGTTGTGTAATTCAAATGTTACCAAAGCATGTTACAGCTATGGTGGTGCGATTATGAATATGGATGCCAATTGGTCGTTTATGGTGCATATAAAATCTGTTTTGTAATACGTAAAATATAATCCGATGGAAAAGATTTTTTAAAGAAACACATTTACGTGGAAAACGAAAACAAAATTCCTCATTTGGTACTTATGAAAATATTTTCAACTTTTTAAAAAAATGACATTCAGTCTTCTCCCATAGATGCCAAAATTGGAAAAAGAGAGAATCAATAAATTAAATTTTCAGTTGACTAGAGTTTTATGGATCACCAAATGAGTGATTGGGATATACTTTTTAGGAAAAAAATTTCATGTAGTCCATTTTACATGAAAACAAACAGACCCAAAGTGGACAATATGTTATCCAATAAGCAAACCATGTACCCTTTTCCTATCCAATGACTATGAGAAAATGACATATTTGAAACAGCTTTTACGTATCTGGATCTATCAGCAACTTATCGGATAGTTAGGGTGTGTTCGGCGCAGCTTTCATTTGAAAGTACTTTTACATTTTTATTTATTTATTTTTTATGGAAGTCATTCGATCTTGGAAGTTATTTATGTGGTATTTTACTTATGTTTTGGCTTCTAACCAAAAGTTACAAAGAAGGAGCTTTCATGATTAGAGAAAAAATGAGGTTGTTATGAACGAGTTGACTTTTGTAATAAACCAAAATTAGTTATAACCTATTTTCCTCAACTCAATCTATATAAGTAGTGGAAGACAAAAGTGACTTTTAAGTAAAAGTTTTGCCAAACACGCCCTTAATGATTTAATTGAGAGCTTACTAGAGCCAAATTCGAAGGATTATTTAACATTTAAATTACCTCATTTAAAGTAAAGATTTAAACCTCAGTATAGACAACTATTCTATTTGAAAGGCAAAAGCCTACTTAACTCTAAAATTGTCTCACCGTGTACAGACATAAGATAAAAGAAACAAACCATCTAAATCATGGAAAACAATCTCCTTACTTAATGTTAGCCAATTCTCAAGCTCATATTGTATAAATATGACTAGAGTCTTAACAATTACCATTGAAAAGAGGTTCAAAAACAGAACTGGCTGCCTTCGTATGGACTAAGAAATCAACTTGAGAATTATCTATTTTCCATGGATCTTGATCTATGAACTATAAAAATACTATGCTAAAACCGTCAGATGATCAAATAAATGAGCTATTAGTTACCATTTACCATTAACAACCCTCTTGTAGATATGCCAGGTCCGAGTAAAGACAATTCTACTCCTTGTAGCCTCTACTCCATACCCGAAGGAAACAAATTGATGCCTACTTCGTCAAAAGTTACTAATAACAAGCCTTGTTCAGTGCCATTCTTTGCATCGACCTTCTGGAATATTTGATTGCTAGCAACTATTTTACACCCTCAATTTCTGGCATCATCCCCTTTGGACTGTTGGCTTCTGCCATCCACATGTGTTCCCACTTTGACTCCTCAGAGCCACCTGCTCTCTTTCCTCCTGAGGCCCACCCTTCTAAGTACTTAACAGTCCTCCTCTCCACTCCCAAGTGTATGGGACGAAGTTGCACGGGACATGGCCCTGCAACATTGACTACGTTCTGGCGTCGCTTTCTCTTCACGGCGATTCTGATCCCACGACAACTTCTGAGATGAGATTCCCCTGCGGTAATAATTTTTCAGGCTTTTTATTTCCCTCCCAACCACTGAGCTTTTTATTTCAGGCTTTTTACGAACACAACCTATCATGAAGGATAAAAGGCTGCTGGAATCTCATATATAACATAAACTCATAATATTTTAATTAATTGCAAGGGGCCAGGTCTGGTGGGAGAATAATACTTGCTGCCATATCCAATTGTAATGTAACTGTAATTAGTGGCGGATGCAGAAATTTTATCTAATAGGGTCATTCGGATATTAAGACATAAGTATGACTTGATCGGTGGAATCTTAGACTAAGTTATGTAGGGTCTTTAGTTAAGCCAATAGGTCCTAGGGTGGATCAGTGAAATCTTGGACTAGACTATTTTCTATTGGACTAATGAATTTGACAAAATTCAGTGGAGTCCCAAGACCCCACTGAATGAATACTGGTTCCGCCGCTGGTGGTAACTAGTATTTAATAGTGAGATCAGATAGCGCTGGTTCGCTAATCGTCTCACAAGAGATGCACTAAAACTTGTATGCCATTCAAACATGTGTTCTGACCATAGTAACAATTGCATTGCAGCTGGACATTCATATAAGAAGTATTACTCTTGCACCGGAGTTCGATAGGCTCAAATATTTGGAGGCCATTGTCTCATTTGTCTGCTGTTGAAGATTCCATATGCTTTCTGCCCTTTTGAGTTTCCTTTCCAACAAAAGCAATGAGGCCTTGATCTCGGGAGAACCCTTAAATCTCTGCATTGGTATGCCTATATAAGGACATGATTACAAACACGGTTACGAGCGTATTTAACTTGTCGTGGAATTTTTGGTGACCGGAGTCTCAGCAGTTTGTTTCTTGGCTTTTGCTACAGAGTAAACTGCACCGCAAGCGGCCATCGGATGGCTGCAGCAGTAACAATTTTTTTTAATTTTTTTTTTAGGTCCATCTCATCATCCTCGACACGTCTGTACAATCCAATCGGAGGATCCAAAAGATCTGAAAAATAAAAATTTGAATTGTTTATCGACCTCGAATTTTTATTTTTCAATTTTTTTTGGATTGTATGATCGGTGATCGGATTGTACGAACATGTTGGACGTGATAGGGCCGACTTAGAAAATTTAAAAAAATAAAAATTTTTGGGCTGCACCCCATGCGGTGCGGCAAGTAATCTATTTGCTATATTTCTGAATAGTTTTCAAACGGATGTATGTGATTAAGGAAATATTGGAAAGTCCCTCCCATTTTCTATGTTTATTTAGTATAAATAATATTACTTGCTGTGTGAAAATGTATACTGTTTGTTATATTATGTGAATACTTAAATAATTAAATGTATCAAAAATTTTAAGTTGATGGCCGTTTCTTCTTTTTTGCATTAAGCAGAAGGTTAAAGTTAACACTGCACATTCTACATTCTGATATCAATTCATCTTGTTATCAAATGCAGAATTTCGTGAACCTGTTAGACATCTCAACATTTTTTCAGCAACAAGCTCTTGCGTGAGACGCCAACAATATGTTCCAAAAATTAGACAAATATTATCAAAAAATGGCGCCTTATTCCTCTTAGTTTTTCAATTTTTCTTGTTTCACTTATGATGAATGGTCAAGAAGGCATGTTAAGGGCATTTCTTTCTTCAAGTTATATTATTATTTATCTTTATTTCTTAAAATCTTGTTCCCGTTATATCAACTAAACATGTGTCGTGATAACTATCTCTCGTACTTACATTTCGCAATATACTGCAACAAACATTAAACACTTTTTACACCTCATTCTTTATTACCATTCGTTAAAAACAGAAAGGTAAGAATCAAAAGACACATCTAGTCTTTTTATAGCTACCACCTGTATATTTGTATATCTACATTTATTTGGCATTTTGTAAACAAATGCAAATTCAAATATACATTATTGAATAGATATTCATATGTAGTGGAGAAACTTTAGAAAAGGAAGTTTATGTTATGTGTGCAGTGCTCTTTTAAGAACAAAAACTGGTGCTATCCACAATCATTTTCACGATGATTATATATGAATAGAAATTTGAGAGCATAGGTATTTTCTGGATAATCGATTATTGCTCTGTTCAAAATGGAAAACATAACTTCTTAACATATAAAGGTTTTCCCTGCATATCTCATTTATCAATATGAATGGATGAGAAGTGTTACTACTACTTTGCTAAGACTTTGACCCAAATCTGGGGATATTTGTGGCATTCTATGAGGAACTTGAAGGCTTGTGGACGAACACACATCCGTGTTAGGGGAGTGTCTCATATGAGTCCCTCCATTCTTCAGTTGTTGTATGGTATAACAACTTCATTTTGGTTGGATTCAACATGTTGCTCTCCCTAATGCTGAGAGGAAGGCATCACCTTAGATCGGACTACGATCTTTGTACCTGGAATTTGTGTTTTCCATTATGCGTTTTTTCATCTCTGTATTGGGGTTCTTTCCCCCTCTGTGTTGTTCCCTCTATTTAGTTAATGTTAGCAATCTTATTAATAATAATAATAAAAAAGTCTAATGGAAGGAGACGCTACTATCCACGATTTGTTTCAAAGAATATAACATCTTTTTTTTTTTGGACAATAGCTTAAACGTGTTAAACGTGTGGATAAGTATCCACATTGGGACTCCTTTTCATTGAGGAAAATGACTTTGGAAGATAAGAGCCCCAAAGAAGCAGGGACTCTTTATGAGTTTCTTCCTATATAATCGAGAGCATAGAGAAGAGACGCCCCGTACATGAGAATTCCTCCTCCTCCTCTCTCCCATAAACTCCTCTATCTCCTCTATCTCTCTCCTTTGGAAGAATCACTTGAAGCTTCCGGGATTTGGCGTGTGGACTCCGCGAGCGACTCTAGTAACCGCTCTGCACCGACGAGAGGACGCTTCCGTTCCACACCGCTGTGACGTCGTACACGCTACAAAGTAATATATTTCCAACATTGGTATCAGAGCCGTGAAAGTTCATCGGACAGTCCTGCCGGAGGCCGGCAATGGCTACTGCACGCCCACGCAGCGACGGCTTGAGACCTTGACCAACGTGATGCTACCACCATCTGATGATGGGCCACTAGCGCAAGTTAATCGTGACAAGCAAGTTTATGATAAGTGGTTGAATAAGGACAGGAGTGCGCGCTACACTATGTTGAGCTGCATGCATGATGACCTTATTAAAGAATTTGAGAGTTACAAAACTGCTAAAGAAATGTGGGAGTAATTGAAACTCCAATATGGAGCCACATCAGCAATGAGGCTGAGGGCCTTCACTTTGAAGTTCAATCAGTATATGATGGACCCAAAGCATTCTATGGTAGAGCACCAGAAGGTAATATCTTCGATGATCAAAGAATTGAAGACAGCTGGCACTGAATTCTCAGATGAGCAGCAGATAATTGCCGTGTTGAAGTCCCTTCCTGATTTTTCTTGGGAGCATATCAAGCTGGTGCTTACTCACAACGAAAGCATCAAGATTTACAGTGACGTTTCACGTCACCTAGAGTTAGAGGCGGAGCACAAAGAGGCGACCCGTCATAGTGTTAGTTTTAGGTGGCCTACAAGCCAATCTAACTATGTAAATCTCGTTCATTTATTAATATAATGGCATAATATTCATTATGTGTAAATCGCATTAATTATCGTTTCATAATGAAGTCCGTGAATATGTGCTATAGTGGTCAGATTATGATGAGATCATACTAATGAGACTGATCACTTAAACACACATAATTGTTCCTAGTCGGAGGATATCCGAGAAGGATATCGGATATCCAGTTAGACTAGTACAGATTACTCCTACTCATATGATGAGGGTGACTAATCTCATAAGTCACTTGTGTGGAGACACTAAGGCGAATCTGTAGGTGCTCATTGGAGAATGAGTTCACTGAACTGATCCGACTGAATCGCTGGATGGTATTGTACCTCACTGTCAACCAGCTTGATTCTATTGTCGCAGTTACGTGGATGGTCCTCGGACCTGAGACACCAAGAACACCTTGTCGGTGGACTTCTGTGCTTTGACCTTGGTTTACGAATCTCTAGCCACGTGATACTAATACGCCAATGATTGGGTACAGCGGAATACCGTCGAAGGGAATTGTGTGTCAATAAGGAATCATTCGCTCTCGGTACTTAGAGAGAGAATGCTCTAGGAAGGATGCGCGAAAGTCTCTGGCCAGGGCGGACGATAATATCGGGAAAGGAGTTTTCCGATATTCATCAGCGGCACCTAATCCACGTGAGTCAACCGGTTAGGGTTTGACAGCTCGCCATACCTTGAGTTGACTCGAGAGCATTGTACGAATGAAGGATTATATCAACGCGCTAACTGTCGGCAGAAAGGTTCCAAGAGTGGGTTAATACCTTCCGGGTTCACGCGGTATTGCTTGGCACCCAACGTGATCGGAGGCCCGGTCGAATTCGATGTGCGACATCAATTCGATTGATTAATTAATTAATAAATGGTTATTAATTGATTAATAAAGCCAATGAGGAGTCACTGGGCTTGTTGGGTCATTAACTGGACTGGTACTTGGGCCTAGAGGGTCACACGCACATGATTCTCAAAGTGATGGATAAATAAGTGGGTTTTATATAAACCGGGGGTTTTTATGAAAAATTGCGCGGTTAGTATAAAACATAGCGAATGGGCTGAGCAGGCCAAGCTGCTGCTAACCCTAGCCGCCCCACCTCTGTTTCTCTCTCTCTCTGGCGTCCAGACAGATCAAGATCTGCTCCGCCGCTTCTCCGAATCCCGTTCGACGGGAAATCGTCCGCATGTTGCGGCGATCGTTGCGGTGACCGGCGGAGGTTTCGTGGGCTGCAAAGAACGAGGAACGTGAGGATATCCGTCGCAGGGAGGATCGCGTGGACTTCGCTAGAGGCCGGGCGTTTGGGCGGCTTGCGGTGTCGCACCGACAGAACCGAACGGTTGCGGATTCGAATCCGCACACGGTGAGAATCGATTATCCGATAATCGTAGTTTTTAGTCTTTCGAAACGGGAAAACGGATCGCAGTATTATTTTATGTTCCGCTGCGTGAGCGATCCGGAGAAACCCGAGAAAATCCCAACAGTGGTATCAGAGCCAGGTTCCACTGTTTCTCGTCCAGTTTCGATCTCTGAAATGAGTTATTCCATGCGTTTAATCCAATTAAAATGACGAAATAGTGTTTATGAGATGAACACAAATATTTAGATCATTTTTCTGTGATTTTACGGATTTTTATTTGGGGTTTTTCATGTTCTTCGTGGGACGAAGAACGGCGGGTTTACGACGGCTTAAATCGGTTTTCCCAAGCATTGGGATGGAGGCAAGCACCCCGGATTTTCTTGGCATGACCCGCAGTCATGACCAAACTCCTTGCCGGTGCCGGAGAGTCCCTTGGAGGTGGCTGGAGTAAGAATCTATTTTCCGTTTTCCTCTTCTTATTTCTCTTCCTCTTTGGTTTTCTGAAAACTAGTTTTGAGAAAGGAGGAAGATAAGGGATAGGACGGCTATTGAGGGGCACCGCCGGCGATCACCGACGACCGGAGCTTCACCGGCTGGCGCCGTGGACAGTCGCCGCCGTCGGCCTCCTCCTGCTGCAACCTGCCGCCGCCTTAACTGTTAGGGTTTTCTGCAACCAGCTCGTCGGGTTGCAGGTGAGGGGGGGGCCAGCTCGGGGCCGGTTCAACCGGCTGGACCGGCCGGCTGAGCGAGCCAGGGGCGCCTGGGCCAGGGGCCCGGGCCCTGGCTCGAGCCCAGCGACTCTGGGTCGGGCCCTGACCGAGCCCAGGCTCGATAGTGGCTCGAGCCAGTTGGCTCTATGGGCTGAGCAATTTTCTATTTCCCCCTCATTAACCCATTAAAACCCCTAAATTCCTAATTAAACCTTATTGACCCAATTAAATTCAAATTAGATTCTAAATTAAAGAATTTCAAAGTGTTTTGAAATTAAATTTTATCTAATTTTATTTAATTGAGTCATTAATGATTTTGGAATCACTTAATTAACAAATTGTTGTTAATTATTGAAATTAGTTATTAATTTAAATGTTAAATTAATAATTAATTTTAAATGATTAATTTAAGAGTTAAATTAATGTTCATTAGTTAATTAGAATTGATTGTTAGTTTAAATGTTATATTAACAATTAATTTTAACTAACTAATTAAATGGTTTTATTAGGATTTATTAGTTGTTAGTTTAAGTGTTAAACTAATAATTAATATTAATCTAATAATCTAAGTGTTAGATTAGTAGTTAAATAATTAATTACTGTTAATTACTAGTTTAAGAGTTAAATTAGTCATTAACATTAATTAATTAATTATTCTAAGAGTTAGATTAATGGTTTATGACAAATTAAAGTTGATTATTAATTTAAGTGTTAAATTAATGATTAATTTTAATCTACTGATCTAAGAGTTAGATTAGTAAATGAATTTAATAGTCTAATTGTTAGATTATTAATGGGATTTCAATCTAATTGTTAGATTGATTATTAGAATTGTTCTAATTGGCATGGAATAATCTGGAATTATTAATTCGGAGTGTGTGCGCATGTGATGTGTGTTTATTGCTTTTAAATTTGATTTAATTGCATGTTAAGATTAATTAAAAGTGTTTTCGAAATTCAAATACCAATTTTGATTGGATCCCAGCTTTTTGAAAGCCAAAGTTATCTAATTTTGAAAAACTCTTTTATTTTAGCCATGTGATGCGCTGAATCATGTGTGCGATGTTTAAAACACACCGTGGTCATGGATATGCACTTAATTTATTATTCATGTGATGAATGGATTGTGTGGATCGTGGATGTATATTTGTTTATTAATTGTTAATAAATAGAGGTCTGCGCACCTCTCTCTCTCATACTCCGATGTATTTCTACCTCCCTCTCTCTCTTGTACTCGCCATAAGGCCTTCTTCAATTTACTTGTAAATTCTAGAATTTAAATGTAATATGATCGAGGCAACCGAGGAAGGAGCGAGGACGATCCACAACTGCAACCAGGAAGGCGAAAAGATGGAGATCTCTTGCCTATGTGTTTACAGAATATCTAATATAATTGTTGTGTTAGATTGTGTGTGCGTTTGACTGTTGGCTCCAGTCAAATCCACTGTGCTATCCATGACCACACTAATGACATGTATGTGATGCATTGTTTTTCTTTTGATTATGAATCAAAACAAGTATAATATTTAGTAAATATATACGATATGTTTATATACTATCACCTAGGAGAGACCAAGATAAAAGTTATCTATATACCCTCAGATAAACTCTAAGCCATAACGTGAGTAGTTAAGAACTTACCGCATGGTCCACCATCGTTATAGTTATAGGATTCGAATCACTTTAGGCAGGTTTGTTGTGTTATCCACAATGCCTGCTTAATTGGGAGGAGAAACTGTGGCTATGGCATTAAATGCCTATATAATCGGGGTAGAGGAACCATGTAGCTTTGTTGTGCTATCCACAAGGGCTGCATGCAAATCTATACTCGTCGCGTAATGATGGTTAGCTTAGACCAGAATTAATGGTTTGTTGTGCTATCCACAAGGCCATTAAATATCTGGGGACCGAAGCCATGATCAGATATTGCAAGGAGTTGCAAGTCCCATGAGTTGGGTGCTCTTTGATTGTATTACAGTTTGTTGTGCTATCCACAAGGCTGTAGTGCAAGTCATTGAGATTCTGATCCCCACTAGGAGACTGTCGGCGTTTCCCGTTCTATATAACTGAGGGTTTTACAGTCCGTCGAAAATTAGTGGGAGTTAAACTTGAACAAAAGACCATGTCTTGTTCTAAATTTTAATAATTGAACATCTGCTAAATAGATTTTACTTATCTCCTGTAGGGAATTATGTCGTCGAATAACCCACTCTGTGGCATACTTGATGCCCTTTTGACTTACCTGATCTACTCGGATTGGTTCAGAAATATGAAGAATGTCTTCAGATCTGAGCGCATAGACTTTGTCCCTGGAGCTGATCCTCCTGCTGAATCGGCATTGGATGCCCCTAAAGCAGAGATGAGAGCTAACGATAAAAGATCGAAGGACAAAGGCAAAAGAGTAGTGAAGGGTGACTGCTTCTACTATAAGCAGTATGGTCCTTGGAAGAAAAACTGCAAGGAGTTCCTTGACGATAAAGCTCATGGAAGAGTGAAGCTGTCTGAAGCTTCAGATATCTATATGATAGATATCAACTTATCAGTTAGAGATTCCACATCTTGGGTATTAGATACCGGATGTGCTTCTCATATCTGCCATGATGTGCAGATGCTGACAAGTAAGCGCAAGCTGAGACAAGTTGATGTAGAATTGAGGCTAGGAAACGGCGCAAAAGTTGCGGCGATTGCTGTTGGGACAACAAACCTTAGGCTTCCATCGGGAGACACCTTACTATTAGAGGATTGTTATTATGTTCCTAGTATAATAAAGAACATCATATCAATATCTTGTTTGGACAAGATAGGATATAGGTTGACTATTGTGAATAGAAGTTGTTCGATTTATTATGGTAATAAATCAATAGCTTCGACATCTTTAGTCAACGGTCTATATCTCTTAGATGTTTCTTATTACAATCTTCAAATTGATAATGCTCTTAAGAAGAGCAAGAATTGTGTGAACCAAGCCTATATGTGGCATTGTAGACTTGGGCACATTAGCGAAAGCAGGTTGCAAAAGTTGCACAAGCATGGTTACTTAACTACATTCGATTACGAATCGTTTGCAACATGTGAATCCTGCCCTATGGGAAAGATGGCAAAATCTCCATTTACTGGACATGGAGAACGTACCAAGGACATTTCGGAACTAATACATTCAGATGTATGTGGTCCAATGTCCACCCAAGCCAAAGGTGGCTTTTCTTACTTCATCACGTTCACCGATGACTTCTCAAGATTCGGCTATGTGTACTTAATGAAGTACAAGTCGGAAGCATTTGAGAAGTTCAAGGAGTTCAAGAATGAGGTAGAGAAGCAATTAGGAAAGAGTCTTAAAGCTCTTCGATCAGATCGAGGAGGAGAATACTTTAGTACTAATTTCACACAATTCTTAGAGGATAATGGTATCCTTTCTCAGCTGACCCCTCCATATACACCACAGATGAATGGTGTATCAGAAAGGAGGAATCGCATCTTGTTGGACATGGTGCGATCCATGATGAGCTTTTAAGGATTACCAGTGTCCCTCTGGGGGTATGCTCTAGAGTCAGCATTATACCTACTGAACAGAGTACCCAGCAAGTCTGTAGCCTCTACTTCATATGAGATATGGAAAGGCAGGAAATTAGAATTTAAACATGTTAAAGTCTGGGGTTGTCCTGCTCATGTAAAGAGGCATGATCCAGACAAGTTGGAATCACGAACTGATAAATGTAGGTTTGTGGGATATCCAAAGGAAACCTTTGGATACTATTTTTTCTATCCCGGTGAACAAAATGTGTTTGTCGCTAGGAAAGCTGTCTTCTTGGAAGAGGAATACCTTCTCCAAGAGGACAGTGGGAGTAAAATAGTACTGGAAGAGGTTCCAGATCCCCAAACAGCTACATTATCATCAGATGAGATATCAGTTCCTGAATCTGTTCAGGTACACACACATGAGCCTCGTAGATTACCTAGACTACCCGAACGATATGTGGGACATATCGCTGAAGGTGAGTCTAAGGTAGAATATAATGAGGATGATGATCCTAAAACCTACCAGGAGGCCATAGAAGGCCCAGAAGCCGGGAAATGGCGAGAAGCCATGAACTCAGAAATCCAGTCCATGTACACCAACCAAGTTTGGAACTTGGAGGACTTGCCCGAGGGTATTGTACCCATCGGTTGCAAGTGGATCTTTAAGAGAAAGATCGGTATTGATGGACAGATCGACACTTATAAGGCAAGGTTGGTGGCAAAGGGATATCGTCAAAGGCAAGGAATTGACTATGACGAGACTTTCTCACCAGTTGCCATGATAAAGTCGATCAGAGTTCTACTCGCCATTGCTGCACATTTTGATTATGAAATCTGACAGATTGATGTGAAGACTGCCTTCCTCAATGGTAAGCTTGAGGATGAGGTGTATATGATACAACCAGAAGGTTTCACATCCAAAGAATCTCTAGATAAAGTGTACAAGCTTCAGAAGTCCATTTATGGACTGAAGCAAGCTTCCCGGAACTGGAACATAAGATTTGACGAGGCTGTCAACTCTTATGACTTCATTAAGAATGAAGATGAGCCTTGTGTGTACAAGAAGACCAGTGGGAGTGCAGTCACTTTTCTAGTTCTTTACGTAGATGACATACTACTCATTGGGAATGATGTAGCTATGATGTCATCAGTAAAGATCTGGCTGTCG
This sequence comes from Zantedeschia hybrid cultivar, assembly GCA_030544215.1. Taxonomy (NCBI): domain Eukaryota; kingdom Viridiplantae; phylum Streptophyta; class Magnoliopsida; order Alismatales; family Araceae; genus Zantedeschia; species Zantedeschia hybrid cultivar. Next base: position 15,346,803 of record JARZZO010000002.1, on the reverse strand, counting down.
AAACACTTCTCCATGAAAGATTTGGGAGAAGCATCTTACGTATTGGGAATACGGATCTATAGAGATAGATCAAAGAGGATGCTTGGAATGACACAATCCTTGTATATAGTTACCATAGTCAAATGGTTTGGCATGAAAAATTCCAAGAGAGGTCTCATACCGATGAGACATGGAATTAGTCTCTCAAAGGAGCAGTCTCCTAAGACTCCTGATGAGAGGGCATTCATTGATAGAATACCCTATGCCTCTGCCATAGGATCTATCATGTATGCCATGCTATGTACACGGCCTGATGTTACATTTGCTCTAAGTGTTACGAGCAGATTTCAGGCTGATCCAGGCGAAGAGCACTGGAAGGCAGTGAAATGTATCCTTAAGTACTTGAGAAGAACTAAGGATATGTTTCTTGTCTATGGAAGAGGTGACTTGAAACTGCGAGGCTTTACTGACTCGAGTTTCCAGTCGGATCCAGATGATAGCAAGTCTACATCTGGATTCGTGTTTACTTTGAACGGAGGCGCAGTGTGCTGGAAGAGTTCCAAGCAAGTAACCACTGCAGATTCGACGACTGAAGCTGAGTACATCGCTGCAGCTGAAGCCGCCAAGGAAGCAGTATGGTTGAAGAAATTCATCACCGACCTCGGCGTCGTTCCCAGCATCTCTGAGCTTGTTCCACTGTTGTGCGACAACAATGGAGCAATTGCGCAAGCGAAAGAGCCGCGGTCTCATCAGAAATCGAAGCATATTCTGAGGCGCTTTCACCTTATCAGAGAGATCATATCCATAAGAGATATAGTAGTGGAAAGAGTTCCATCCGTCGACAATGTAGCAGATCCACTGACGAAGCCGTTGGCTCAAATTGTGTTTGAGCGTCACCTAGAGTCTATAGGCTTATTGTATAAAGGTGATTGTCTTTAGTCCAAGTGGGAGATTGTTAGTTTTAGGTGGCTTACAAGCCAATCTAACTATGTAAATCTCGTTCATTTATTAATATAATGACATAATATTCATTATGTGTAAATCGCGTTAATTATCGTTTCATAATGAAGTCCGTGAATATGTGATATAGTGATCAGATTATGATGAAATCATAATAATGAGACTGATCACTTAAACACACATATTCTTAATTGTTCCTAGTCGGAGGATATCCGAGAAGGACATCGGATATCCGGTTAGACTAGTACAGATTACTCCTGCTCATATGATGAGGGTGATTGATCTCATAAGTCTCTTGTGTGGAGACACTAAGGCGAATCTGTAGGTGCTCATTGGAGAATGAGTTCATTGAACTGATCCGACTGAATCACTGGATGGTATTGTACCTCACTGGCAACCAACTTGATTCTATTGTCGCAGTTGCGTGGATGGTCCTCGGACCTGAGACACCAAGGACACCTTGTCGGTGGACTTCTGTGCTTTGACCTTGGTTTACGAATCTCTAGCCACGGGATTCTAATATGCCAAGGATTGGGTACAGCGGAATACCGTCGAAGGGAATTGTGTGTCAATAAGGAATCATTCGCTCTCGGTACTTAGAGAGAGAATGCTCTAGGAAGGATGCGCGAAAGTCTCTGGCCAGGGCGGACGATAATATCGGGAAAGGAGTTTTCCGATATTCATCAGCGGCATCCAATCCAAGTGAGTCGACCGGTTAGGGTTTGACAGCTCGCCATACCTTGAGTTGACTTGAGAGCATTGTACGAATGAATGATTATATCCACGCGGTAACTTCGGCGAAAAGGTTCTAAGAGTGGGTTACTTAACCCCAATACCTTCCGGGTTCACGCGGTGTTGCTTGGCACCCAACGTGATCGGAGGCCCGGTCGAATTCGATGTGCGACATCAATTCGATTGATTAATTAATTAATAAATGGTTATTAATTGATTAATAAAGCCAGTGAGGAGTCACTGGGCTTGTTGGACCGTTAACTGGACTGGTACTTGGTCCTAGAGGGTCACACACACATGATTCTCAAAGCGATGGATAAATAAGTGGGTTTTATATAAACCGGGGGTTTTTATAAAAAATCGTGCGGTTAGTATAAAACATAGCGAACGGGCTGAGCAGGCCAAGCTGCTGCTAACCCTAGCCACCCCACCTCTGTTTCTCTCTCTCTCTGGCGTCCAGACAGATCAAGATCTGCTCCGCCGCTTCTCCGAATCCCGTTTGACGGGAAATCGTCCGCGCGTTGCGGCGACCGGCGGAGGTTTCGTGGGCTGCAAAGAACGAGGAACGCGAGGATATCCGTCGTGGGGAGGATCGCATGGACTTCGCTAGAGGCCGGGCGTTTGCGTGGCTTGCGGTGTCGCACCAACGGAACCGAACGGTTGCGGATTCGAATCCGCACACGGTGAGAACCGATTATCCGATAATCGTAGTTTTTAGTTTTTCGAAACGAAAAAATGGATCGTTGTTTTATTTTATTTTCCGCTGCGTGAGCGATCCGGAGAAACCCGAGAAAATACCAACACATAGCGCATTGGTAGCTGATGCAAACAGGCCTAAGGCAAAGAGGCTCAGGTAAAACTGGACCAAGAAGAATAACAATTTTCAGCAAAAGGCTGAAAAGAAGTGGAGACAACAAAATAACCAAAAGAGTAAGTGTGGCAAGCGAAGAAAGAAAAATCTGAGCAAAGTCAAGTATTTTAACTGTCAGAAGATGGGACACTATGCCAGTGATTGCACTGCGCCAAAGAAGATTTGTCTCGTCCCTAGAAATCTTGTTTATGTGTGCTCTAATGTCTTCATTACACATACGGTCTCTCATTGGATTGTAGACTCAGGAGCAACCAGCCACATAGCTCATGAGTGAGTCGGGTTCTTAGATTATCGTCGAATACCAGCTGGCAACCAACATGTCACCACGGAGAATGGCGCTCAAGAAGAAGTCCTTGGAGTTGGCTCGTACCAACTGAAGATGCGAACTTGACGCATTCTTCTTTTACATGATGTACTTTATGCACCTAGTGTTCAATGTAATCTATTTTCAATTACAACACTTTTACGTTTGGGTTATTCTTTCAACTTTTTAGGAACCTCAGTACCTCTTTATTACGATAAGAGTCTTTATGGTCTTGGTCATTTGAGGGACAATTTGTTTATGATGGATTTAGAATTCTATTTCTTTAATCCCATCTTCTTCTGATATCATTTCTGATTTTGTATCATGGCATTCAAGATTGGGACACATAGGACATGGGAGAATGCAGATTGGCTCGAGAAGGCCTATTAGGGTCTTTCACTAAAGTAAATCTCCCTATCTGTGAGTCATGTTTGACAGGAAAAACCTATAGAAAGCCATTTGGGAAGGCGAAGAGAGCCTCTTGCCCATTAAAACTAATCCACTCAGATATATATAGACTCTTAAATGTGAGGGCATGTCACGGCGAATCCTATTTTATCACTTTTATAGATGACTATTTTCGCTATGGTTTAGTATATCTTCTCACCCATTGTTCAAAGGCCTTAACTTGTTTTAAGCGTTTTCTGACTGAGGTAGAGAATGATAAAGGGAAGAGTATTAAGGCTCTTCGCACTGATAGGGGCAGAGAATATCTCTCAGATCAGTTCAGAGAGTTATGTGAAGAGAAAAGAATTCGCAGACAACTTACTATTCCTTATACTCTACAACAAAATGGTATTGCAGAGAGGAGGAATTGTACTCTTATGGAGATGATTCGGTCGATGATGGCGCAAGCTCACCTCCCAATAAATTTATGGGAGGATGCACTATTGACTGCTGCCTATATCCTGAACCGAGTGCCTTCTAAGTCAATATATTCAACTGTCTACGAACTATGGACATGCAAAAAGCCCTACTTGGAGGACTTACGCCCGTAGGGATCAGCTAGATATGTTCACAGTATTTCTCATAAGTATAGAAAGTTGGGTCTTAGAGCTAACAAACATGTGTTCATAAGGTACCCTGAGCAATCTAAGGGCTATGTGATGTATGGTGAGCATCCAGATGAAGGAATAACTGAGAAAGAGGTCCGAGATGTGGTCTTCCTTAAGGGAGATTACCCATCTTTAGGAGAGGTCAGACAGGACATACAACTATATGAGTTGCAAGATCCTGATGAGAATACTATGTCTTCCGGCACGGAGGGAATTAGTCTCATTCCAGAAGTTGCCGAAGACAGTGGGAGTGTTCCAATGGACAGTGGGAGTGAACCACTTAACATTTTACTTCATAGAAGTCAACGTGGACATATCCCTCGACGTCGTTTCACGATTGAAAGGGAATCATTCATGTGTACTTCTGTGGATGGTGATGAGCTTGCATCCTACGAGGAAGCAATGACCTCACCTGACTCAGAAAAAGTGGATAGCTGCAATGAGGGAAGAAATGAATTCAATGGCTAAGAACGAAGTATGGAAGTTGGTTGATCTACCACCTAGACGCAAGGTTATTGGGAACAAATAGGTTCTTAAAGTCAAGCATAAGGCTGATGGGTCAATTGACAAGTATAAAGTCCGACTCGTGGCGAAAGACTATACCCAGTTAGAGGGAATAGACTACGAAGAGACATTCTTCATAGTGGTGAGATTTGTCTCTATTCGCCTCATCCTGGCTATCGTCGCTCATCTAGACTGGGAATTGTTCCAGATGGATGTAAAGACAACTTTTCTCAATGGAGAATTAGACGAAGAGATCTATATGGCTTAGCCTATGGGCTTCGAAGCTGAAGGACAAGAGCGCAAAGTGTGCCGCTTAAAACGTTCTATATATAGTTTCAAGCAGTCGTCTAGACAGTGGTATTATCGGTTCTACCAAGCAATCATTTTGATTGGCTTCAGAATGACCGTAGAGGACCATTGTGTCTATGTCAAGAGAGTTAAGAAAAGTGTTCTCATTCTCTCTTTATATGTTGACGATATATTGCTAGCTGGGAATGATATGGAGTTAATTAAAATCACTCAAGAGTGGTTATCCTCCACATTTGAGATGAAGGATTTAGGTGAGGCTGATTATATACTAGGAGTAAAGATCGAAAGGGATCGATCCAAGAGACTTCTAAGTTTGTCTCAAGAGACTTACGTCAAGAAAATCTTGGAGGGCTTCCGGATGCATAAAGCCAAGCCTGTGGATACTCCAATAAAGAGGGGCTCAGTTCTTAGCATTGAGCAATGTCCCATACAGAGGAAGAGAAAGAACGAATGAAGGATGTCCCTTATGCCAATGCAGTCGGTTGCCTCATGTGTGCCATGATGTGCACTCGTCCCGACATTTGCTTTGCAGTTGGCATGGTTAGTAGATATCAAAGTAATCCTAAAACTGCGCATTGGCTGGTAGTGTAAAGGATTTTTAGATATCTGCGAGGTACTGAGAATCTCGCTCTGTGCTATCATGATGGGAGGCTTAGGTTGATTGGATACTCGGATTGTAATGACTGAGATTTCGGGTTATGTATTCGGGTCGGGTTCGGGCCGGATCCCCTGGTTTGGACCCTGGAGGGGTCTTGAGATTGCTGGCTGAATGGCGTCAACAGTGCTCGACGCCTTTCAAAAGGCGTCAGGGTGTGTGGACGCCATTTAGGTCTGCTGGTTGTTGTGCCACGTGTGCGCCACGTGGGCGGGTTTCGGGCCGCGAGAGTACGGCCCCTGTCAGATTTGTCTGAACGGCGTCCACCTCGGTCGACGCGTTTCAGACTGCGACACCTGCGGTGTTAGGGTGCGACGCCAGAGCGTTGTCAGTACGGCCTGTCTTGTCGTCTGAACGGCGTCCGTGGTGGGCGACGCGTTTCAGACCGGTGTCGGTACGGCCGTCCTGACAGACTGAATGGCGTCTGCCTCGATCGACGCGTTTTACCTCGTTCCAGATTGACCCCGCAAGCCTCCCCTTCTTTCCCTCACTTTCGCCTCTCCACTCTCTCTCTTCGCCCTCTCCGCTCCCTCCGCCCTCCTTCCTCCCTTCCCTTCCTCTTCTTCCTCTTCCAACTACTCCATAGCTTCCCTACCTCTCACCTCTACCTCCACCACCTTCCTCGCGGCGTTCCCTTCTCCGGACGGCGGCCGACGTCCCGGCGGAGTGGCGACGTCCTCGAGGATACCGGCGGCGGCGTGGGGCGAGACGGGTCGGCGGCGAGGAGCTTGGAGGAGTTCGAGAACCGGTAGGGGGACGAACCTTGCATGTGATGTTCATGTGATTCTCGGCGTGACGTGGTGTTTGGGGGGATAGATTGAGCATGCTTTGGGGGGGGGTTCCATGTGAGAATGACGGTGTTTGAGATCGTGTTTTCGTAAGCATGATTGTGTGGTTGAGCTTCTCTCCTTCCCCCTTTGATTTTGGGGTTTTCGGGGTGCTTGGGGTTCAAGGGAGGAACCCTCGGTTCGAACCAGGAAACCTGGTTTCTGGCGCTAAATGGCGTCGGGCTGGGTCGACGCTTTTCCGAAAGACGTCCGGTCAGAACGACGCGTTTTAGCGCAGAAACCTCCCTGTTCGAGGTTTCCTGAGTTAGGGGTTCTGCGCTAAATGACGTCATGGATGGACGACGCCTTTCTGAAGGACGTCGGGCCATCATGACGCCATTTAGGCAGGAAATGCCCCCGTTTAAAGGGTTCCGAAATCTGGTTTTCTGGGTTGAATGGCGTCGGGCGACCCAGACGCGTTTTAAAACGGCGGCTTTACTAATGGACGCATTTTAAGCGATAATCTGGTTTTTTTATAAACCTGTCTAAGGGTCTTGAATGGCGTCGACCTCGGTCGACGCGATTCAAGACAGAGATGCTTAAATTTGTTATATCGTGCATGTTTCACGGTGGGATGGTTCTAATGCATGCCGTGGGTTGTATACTGAGACGGAGGACTTATGCGTGAGTGGATTTACATCACCTGTGTGGGTGTGGGTGTGCTTTAGCTATATACTGAGACTGAGGTTTACTGTGCGAATGGAATCGTGATTATAGGTGTGTTTGTGTTATGCGAATATGGATCGTGTTAACTGTGGTTTACGTTGTCACCATGGACCGATGGGGAAAGGGTCATGGTGTCTGTGGAGTGGTGTATGTTGTGTTTTACCCTTGGCTGAGAGAAGCAGAACCACCTTGAGCCTGTCGGGCCGGAGCAGCTGGTGTGCTATCCGAGGGGTTGCTGTTTGGTCTCAGCGGGTCGGGGTTTCCCTTGGTTGTCGTGACAGCTTCTGGCGTGTTTCCTGCTGTGGAGCTGGTGGTGTTACTGGTGGGAGTTGGTTTACCCTTTAGCCAGTGGGCCTGATGTGACCTTTGATCAAGGTTACGAGTGGTACCTATAGCCCTTGGCCTGACGCAGCCCGGGAGAGTTGGGTTTGTGGGTAGTTCCTGTAGCTTCGGCTTGACGGGGGTTCGCCGGTCCCCAGGGCCCTCCTGAAGCGCTGAGGCCTAGCGTGGAGGCAATCCGGTGGTAGGACAGTAGTCTAGACTGCTTGTGTGCACACGTAGCTGGCAGTGGCGGTACACTGAGTCCAGCTAGTCCTAGTTTGACTCACTGCCTCACCCTACAGTGCCCCGGAACACTGTAGGGGTGGACAGGCGTGAGTAGTGGTGGTAGTGTTGGGAGGCGACGTTCGACTTCGGTCGACAGTGTGGTTTAGTCGCTTCGTGGACTTTGACTGTGAGTCGTGACTCTGTGTTGGGTTCTTCGGGTTACTTAGAATGGTTCTTTGTACACTGCTTACCGTGTGTTTCATGTCAGAGTTGGGTGCTGTGTTTACTGCTTTACTTAAATTGCTATATATTCCTGTTGTTACACTTGTGGGTGTGTGAGTGGGAGGCAAGGGATCGGATGATCCCTACTGAGCCCATTCCTGGTGTGGCTCACTCCCTGCGGTTTCAGGTGTGGACCTCGAGGCGAGCGGAAGCGTGGTGTCTTCTTGGTGTGCGGACCAGCAGCTGTCTTAGTTCCGGGGTATGCCCCGATGTTGTTGTACTTCCTTCTGCCTGTACTTATTTAATTGTTGGACATGTAATTATTGTTGGACTGTATACGGACATTGTTATTCTCCTTCCTGCGCACTTGCTTACCTTGTGGTCCGTGTGTTTGTTATATTTAATCTTGTTTAGCACTTACTCCTCCACACGTGTTGTGTGAGATCCGGGTGTGAACCCGTAGTTAATGGGCCGACATCCATTTAGTGACCGGGTCTCCGGTCATAGGATGGCGGGTCGTTACACGGATGCCAATGGATCAGCTGACAGAGATAAGCGCAAATCCACTTCGGGATATGCATTCATACTTGGAGGAGGAACTATTTCTTGGTGCAGCAAGAAGCAAGCATGTGTCTCCTTACCTACAATGGAGTCTGAGTACGTTGCTTGTACTACTGCGGTCCAAGAAGCCATTTGGTTAAGACGATTCTTGGTGAGTTTGGATGTCACAGCACATGTAGGAGATGTTGTAGTGGTCTATTGCGACAATATGGCTGCGATAGCCTACACGAAGGATCCCAAGTATCACAGAAAGTCAAAGCATATTGACAGTCGTTACCACTTTATCAGAGACATCATTGCGCAAGAGTTGGTGGCCCTTAGATATATCTCTACTAGTGAGATGCTTGCAGATCCTTTCACAAAACCTCTTGTGAGAATTGTGTTTCTCAAACATTTTAGAGGTTTAGGACTGAGAAGGGTCTAGTTGGTTTTTGTACAAGGACACCATTTTATACAATAAAATACGAGTATTTTCTTTGCATTATTAGTTCACTTATATTTGTGAATGTGAATGTGTTGGCCACCAGGTATTGATTGGTCCACTCACACGAACGATCGCCATGTTGTTATGAGAGCGAGCATGATGAGATAGACTATGTAGTCTTGACACTCAGTGGGAGTGTATATATATATATATTACGTTCAGGGAGCGTAATAAGAGTTGAAATCGCCTTAGCAGATGGCTAAGATGAGACTGATTGAAAATAGTCGGACATGGACTCCTCCATGTAGCCTGTTGATAGCTAAATCTGATGATAGTCATGTGGGCAACCTGAATGCGCTTAATGGAACGCAGGGTTACAGATTTATATGGTGTATGAGCATGGCTATTCCTGCTATGAGCTCCACCATAGCATACTGATCATACTGTATGTGCTATCCTCACGACCTTCAGAGGAGTGACTGAATAGATTCCTACTCGTCACTGTGTGAAGCCTCTGCCTTTTTATTATGCCCTTTGGGACTATACACCTTGTCATGATGTGGACACTTGATGATGCTACTTTAGCATGTTTTCCAAAGACCATGATATATGCGGTCTAACGGAGTATGTCTAGGAAAGCAGTTAAGTCGAACCAGATTGACATGTGTGGCGTAGGAAAAATCGACTTGTATCACATTGTTGTCGTTCTGACTCATTGCTGGCCAGCGGTTATAGTGGATGCGTCTAACATAATCATGAGTACAGAAACGCAGTTTATGAAAAGTTAAGGTGTAGATCTCAGAGGGATTAGATCCCCTTAACTTGGTGTAAGCTTGTGATTTGGAGTATGAGACAAGATTTGAAGTTTCAGTGTTATGTTAGTATGGTGATGACTTAATATAACACTCTTCACTTACATATCCTTCTCGTTTGGTCGCACATGCCATTTCCCTGTATGAAAGGTAGAGTCATGAGAGGAGATACAATTGTGATATGTCCAATGTGTTTGAGTGGGAGATGTTAAACGTGTGGATAAGCATCCACATTGGGACTCCTTTTCATTGAGGAAAAGGACTTTGGAGGATAAGAGCCCCAAAGAAGTGAGGACTCTTTAGGAGTCTCTTCCTATATAATCGATAGCATATAGAGAGGAGACGCCCCGTACGTGAGAATTCCTCCTCCTCCTCTCTCCTATAAACTCCTTCATCTCCTTTATCTCTCTCCCTTAGAAGAATCACCCGAAGCTTCCGGGATCTGGCGCGTGGACTCTGCGAGCGACTCTGGTAGCCGCTCTGTACTGACGAGAGGACGTTTCTGTTCCACACCGCTGTGACGTCGTACACGCTACAAAGGTAATATATTTCCATTAACATGGCTAGGGACGAAGCCTAACAACCAACCCACCGGAGATCGACTCCAAGGGCCACTACAAATCTGTCGAAACCAACCCCCCCCCCTACACACACAACGCCCACTCGCCCCCGCGAGAAGCAAACACACGACCTCCTCCCCCAGGGAGGAGGGAGTCCCAAAGGAGCCCAACTGGACTACACCGCACGGACTTAGAGAATGATCGGAGCAGTATAGGGATGTTCAAATTTCATAGCTATATGATAATGTGGCTTGGTTGATAATATTGAAGACACTTTTATGGTGATGATGGTATTGAACATTTGACCTAAAGATGTTGAATATTGTCTACAAATTTTAAAAGTTTTCTTCGTGTTTTATTCGTTTCAAATTTTATCGGGAACTTTCACTTTTAGATTTTACAATGAAGTGATTTACAGGAAGTTGCTTGTCTTTGGTGCATTGCGTTGCATATTTGTGTTTCTTACTCTCTTCTTCAACTCTATATTAAAAATTTAAAAAGTAATATTTTAGCAAATTAGTAAAAAAAGTATGAAGACTTTCAAATTATCCACTAGAGGCACTTATACCCAAGAAGGCACTCCTCCCAAAGTTTATTTCTATATGGGACAAAAGCCATATTTCTTCTAACATACTACTCAAAACACCCTCAATCATTTCATTGTCCTAAATTTTGCTATTTATAAAACATTATTATCTCAAACTATTTATCAAGAATTAATTATGAATAATTATTAGTATGATTATCTTTATTTTATTCATTGAACAAAATTCAAATAGTAATTTTATTAGATTTTATTTGTTAAATATTTGTCTTTCTTATGAACTATAAGAATTTTGGGGCATGTTCTCAATTTTAAATTTTAGAAGAATGACTTTTCTTGATAATTTCTAATATTAGTATCTTTAGATAAATAAAGAATAATAAGGGTCCCACTTAGACAATTTTTTGATAGATGAATATGAAAGTCATCTTATATAGATCTAGAATAGAACAATTTATTTGTAAAACAATTGAGGGTGTTTTATTAGTATATTAAAAAAAATACGACTTTTGCCCTATTCAAATATAAACTTTAGAAGAGGTGTCCCTCTTAGATATTTCGAACTAATATTGTCCTTATTAGATGTTTTGAAAGATTTTTCATCCTTTTTAATATTTTTTTCCAATATTTAACTTACGTACAATAAGTCTCCCTTATTTTCATTGATGCTATATGTAGGTTTACACTCATGTAGGATTGGCCAAGGTGGAGGGCCAATTGCACCTAAACTTGGAAGCCAATAAATAAGTTTGTCATACACAGTTAACGTGCACCAAGAAGGGGTGCAGTAAATCTTTCCATCTTGGGCCTCACGACTGCCGGAGGTCTTGGTGTTTTGTCCATTTTGACATGGGCGTCCAATGGCACCTCCGTTCGTATGAGTTCATAAATATCCGGATTCCTTCCTTCTGCCATATTGCGATATTTAAATTACTTATACTCTTACTCATATTTAAGTGTTCTACATAATATTGAAAATCTATTGAACTAGAAACAAAGAAAACATTACCAACTTCGATAGAATGCGTCTTAAACCTACTTTACACGTGACATCCTAGAATCAGTTAGGACTGGAGTCCAATCTAATGTGATCCTGAGAAGGTCTGCGCAATATTATAAACCAACTTAATCGGGAACAAAGAAAAAGTTGCCAACTTTGATAGAGAATGTCTTGAACCTACTCTGCACGTGACATCTTAAAATTGGTTACTGCTAAAGTCTAGTCTAATATGATACTGAGACGATCTAAACTCTTCACAAATCTACCAATCCAACTAAGTAATACAAAACTTCCTATTCACAAACTAAATAATACCTACTTTACACGTGGCATCTATTGGTTACTGTTAAAATATAGTCCAATATCATATTGAGACGATCTAAACTCTTCACAAATCTACCAATCCAACTAAATAATACAAAACCTCCTATTCACAATATTCCCTGCCGCAGTTTCGTGCGTGTAGAGGATGACGTTAGCATTTCCCACTCGGCAAACAAAAAAAAAACTGTAGCAAATATAATTGCCCACTGTCCTTTGTTTATTATTTACACCTGTTCGGAACCGGACGGTAACTTTGGAGCGCCGTATTCCTCGTGCACACGACAGCTCGGAACAGACCGTTGACGGCGCCGCGGAAACGGTCCAATCCCTCCGTCAAATCGTCCGTTGCGCTCTCCAATCCCTTAACGGCGCTCCCCAGCCCCTCCGTCATCTCCCCGTCGTCCGACGGGCCGTCCATGATCTCCGCCACTTTCCTCACCGACGCTTCCACCGCCTTCACCTCGCCGGGCGGCGGCGCGCATGTCAAGCCGAGAAGCGCCGCCCGTAGCTCGTTAAAGGACTCGGCCCACACGAATTCCAGCGGAGCCTTCCGCCCGGCGGCCAGATCCAGCTCTCCTCCGAGGGAGGAGACCAGGGCCCCGGCCACCAACGCCGACACGGCTTCCACGGCGTAGATCGCCCTGCCCAGGGCAGTCACCTTCCCATTCGGCGGTGGGCCTCGCGGCTCCAGATCCCCGATCAGGCCGGCAGCGGCTGCGCCGATGCGTCCGGTGCCCGGGGACGACCCCTCCCACTCGCGGATCGATTCCCTGGCCTTTCGGATCTTCTCCGGCGGGGGAGCTCCCCCGGCGGAGAGCAGGTGGGCGGCGAAGAGCAGCAGGAGCCGGCCGAGGTGGAGGCGCTCGATCTCCTTGGAGACGGCGTTGCAGACGTCCAGGAGCTTCAGGCTGCTCTTGAGGTAAGAGGAGAGGGCGGCCTCATCGGAGCGGGAGAGGGACGGGTCGGAGATGAGAGCGCCGGCGGCGGCGTGGAAGGAGGAGAGGGCGTCGGCGGTGCGGGAGAGGTAGGCGAAGGAGACGGCAGGCGGGGCGCCGGCGTCGGACGGAGGAGGGGGCAGCAGGGAGTTGAGGTGGGAGAGGAGGGAGCTCTCGAAGTTGCGGAAGAGGAGGGAGAGGGCGTTTGGGTTGGGAGGGGAAGGGGGTTTCTTGGAGGGGGAGTGGAACGGGGAGAGGGGCGGCAGATGCAGATACATCTGGAGAGGCTTTGGAAGAACAGATGCTGTTGCTGTTTCAGCAGGAACGGGTGACCATGCGAAGGGAAAGAAAAGCTTGCGTGGGTGCTAACGAGTGGAACCCTTTTTTATAGGTTTAGCCAGCCAGGGTGCAGCCGCAAAGCTGCGTGCCATGGAAACTGCTGGCTCCTGGAGGCCAGGCTGGATGCACCAACGAGTCCACATGGATATGGGCGTCGGTCGGACCGGTGGCTGCGCTCTCTCTCTCTCTCTTTCGGGCCAGGGCACACTACGGACCCAATGAGATGAGATCATTCACATCTCAATTTTGATTGGTCTTTTTTAACAATGTTTTTGTCATTTAATTAAGACATGAAGGTAGATGATAAAAATGCCATGTGAAAGAGTTAGGAGTGTAGACGAGCAGAATAGAATTGAGTTTTATCATGTTTAAACTTTGTTCAGTTAATTTTATAGAGTTCAACTTCGAGCCGAATATTGATGATAGTTGTTCAAATTTGATTTGTTTACATATTAAACAATGAGTATCGAGCAACTCATGAGTCCAATGAGCATATGATAGTTTAGTCTAGGCTTTTTTAAATTTAGGCTTGTAAATTGAGACTAAACCTTTGGTGAGTATCAATTCATTTGCACCCCTAGTAATATGATAGAAAATTCTTATTCGATCTTAAATATTTTATTAACTAAGTTTACTCACGAATAAAATAATTAAATGAATTTTTGAAAGAGATCTTCTTGAGTATTTAAATGAACTTAAGGAATATATGAATGAGCTCTTAACGAGTACTTAAAAAAAAATTGTTTCCGACCATAATCGAGTTGAGCTCGCTCAACTCGTTTAATAGATTTAAGTTTCAAATTTGTTTGTTTAACTTAATAAATGAGTCGGCTCGATCTGTTGTCGAACAATTCCACAAGCAGCCACTCAAGCATATTGATCAGTATTGCAGCCTAAAAAGAGTATTGAAAAATCTTCTCTCCCCTGCTGAATGGGTTCAAAGAAAATGGTCCAGGGGCAGAGGTTCTCCCCTGATTCCAGAACGTTGACAGCCCTGTTATCCACACTTGCCCTCTGCAGCCTTGGATTAACCAGAACGCCAAACGGGGCGCCACTCGGAAGGATCTAGGAACTCGGAGCTCTGATCAAAGCCCTGATCCATTCATGACTTGATTGGACGAGAATAGATGAGTTTGGAATTTTGTCAACGTGGGCCAACAAAATTCTAGAAAGTGTCCGAGCGGAGATAAGGACGCAGCGGGGGGTTTTGTCAAGATAACTCACTTCCTTTGTCCTGAACCCACGAATGGTAAAAAGAGAAGGTAGGGATAGACAATAGGCATCAGTCAAAGAAAAAATATATATACATCAAATAGAGAACACAAACTGCAGTTGCCTTCACCCCAGAAGCACGAAGCCTGACTGAAAGCAGTACTAACGAGAGTAAAAGATTTAAAAAAGTGGGATTTTTTAAATCTGGTAACGGATTCTGTGAATCCTGCTCAGCTTTTCATCTTCTACATCACTATCAGTTTCGAGCGTGACATATTTAAGCGTGATTGAAGTCCATAGGAGAACAATTATAGGGTGTTTTGAAGTGTTTTTAAAATTATTTTATACAAATTTTAGTTTATAAAAAGTCCTTAAGTTTAATATTATTTTATTTTATATTTTCTCTTTTTGGATGATTTCTTTAAAAAAATTGAAAGAAACTATGTGAGAGGTCCTCCAAGGAAGGGAAAGAGACTTGTATGTATATATATAGGACAGAAATACTGCTCTATTACCCAATAAAAGAGATGTTCTTCTTTATGACAACTCGGGGCCGATGTATCCAAATGGACGGCCCGATTAAGCTTAGAAAGAGCCATCAGATCGTTTGCTTCCGGTTGATCAGACGGCGAGGATGCCTCCACAGTTTGTCATCTACACTCCACCCACGCTCTTTATCCACTATAACTAATTAACTATATGTTTAAGCATGCATGACCGATACCATTAGGCGTTTGAATTTGGTTATTATGTCCTATAATGCCCCAAAATATTAACAATCAAGCTAGATTATTATATTAGCTGTTATAATCCATCTCTAGATCCAACTCATCGATGCAATAACGTTTAAAATCAACTGCAAAGAAATAACTAAAATTGTCAAAAAATCTATAATTCAACGACATCTGACATTTCTTTCCTAAGAGAGAGTGTAAAAAATGTCACCCCCACTGATGTCATTAAAGAGAACAACGGACACACGGTTAAAAAAGAATCTGATAAAATTGCAACAAGAAATAAAAAACCGATAGCGACCGACGGACTAATGAAGAAAACCGGCGGCTCTCGGGTTTGGGTCTGTGGGGCTATGCGGGAGCGCAACTAGCTGTCGATTTGCGTTGGTTTTCCTAGAGAGAGCTCTTCGGATCCGTTGGACCATGGATGGCCTCCGCGAGACCCGTTCGATCCAGCGGACCGCAGCGTTGGGGGGGCCTCTAGGTTGCATTTGAGTAGCTTTGCAGCTTCTTGCACAATGTTCGGCTCGCGTGCACGGCTACATCACAAGTCCCCTGCTACGGTCTTACAGCTTCAGCTTATCTCATCCGCATGGATTGTGTTGAGGGCAGCCGATGAAACAATTCATATCTAAAATCAATTAGTAGACTAATAATTCTAAACTTTGATTTGTAGGATATAACTTTCATGATGCTAGTTGGGAAAAAGATGACATCAAAACCTTCTTATCTATCAATAACAACTCTAGATCACTTTATTAACAAAATTCTAGTCTCAAACAATGCGGTTCCTTGGTGGTGTTGATATTTATCACAATCTTTTTCTATTTGTTTACCAAAATATTATTTTACCATATTTCGCTTGCTGTCTTTATTATATTTACCGAGAATTTTTCAATCAGATATGTTTAACACATCTTTGTACAATTAATGGGATGTAGCGTACGGCACTATAATGTTCTTCTTCTATTTATTTACCAATTCCCACTATTTATTGGTAAAGCTAGGAAGGCGGAAAAAAAAACATAGTAAAAGCCAGCCAAACCTGGATGCAAGTTGCAACTCCCACGCTGATGCCTTCACGGATTAACAACTCCCAACTGCTACAAAATTCCAAGACGGTCAGGAGTCAACTCGCGCCGGCCAGATTGGATTGCCTTCCAACTTTGGGCTGGGGAGGAGCTGCGTGTACGGGAGGCAGAGGCAGGTTCTCCTTTCTTTTTTCTTTTTTTTTTGTCAACAAGAAAAGAGAAGCTCCCAGTCCACCGGCTAATTTCATCCTGCACCACGTTTCAATGTCTGATCTGCCTAATGATGTAATCATAGCGTCCATTCCAACGTCACTCAAAGGTAGAAATAGACATCATACGTGTTGGATGTTAGGGATTTTCGGAATACCTTGAGCGGAAGCCATCCCTAACGCAGAGGAAGACGATGCCGGAGTCGATCCCCACGCGCAGCGGACCTCGAACAAGAACGCACGAACTCCGGGCAGGAAGACGGTGTAAACCCACGCACTGTCTCCACTGGTTTCCTCTCTCTATTCGTCTTAATGCGTATGACCTAATGGGGAGTCACATGTTTCTTTTTTAGAGAGGAGGGACCAGTCCCGTTCTTACTTCTAACAGGATCCTACCCATTACAGGATTCTTATTGGGCGCCTAATGGGTTAAGCCCAATCATATTCCATTAATTGGATGCCTAATGGTGTGCAAGTGTGCAGCCCAGTAAACACAAGTGGACCACTAATTGGATTAAAACCCAACATTCTCCCACTTGATCCAACTTGTCTTAAGCACATCAAATCTTCTTTTGAAAACATACTTATAGTATAAATATATATAGTTTCAAAAGGACTCTTGAAGATTTGACATCATGGGCATACACCTGAAGAGAAAACCACGGTATGCGCGCGCACGATAAAACAAAACTACACACCATTCCAATTAACGGAATCTTAAGGTTCAAGAACAGTAAATCAAATGACATGAGTCATGGCGGCAAATGCATTCAATTACACACCACCTTCCATGTACCACAATGCCATCAACTTACTATAATTGAACATCAAATATGGAACTATAGATAAACTCAAACATAATGTTTATCTATTGGTCACCACTTAAACATACAATCTGCCATCCATAATCCATAACCAACATGTATACAAAATAAATGGAAAAGGCAGAAAGTAATGGAAGAATCACAACATATCGAGTGAACTGACAAGACCCATCCGAATCACATGACCAAAAAATGCTAGCAGGTAGTCCTTTCGTGAGTGGGTCAGCAACCATAAGATCCGTTCCGATATGTTCTATAGACACTTCTTGATTCTTCACTCTGTCTCTAAGAGCAAAATACTTAATGTCTAAGGCTCTACCACCTTTGGACGCCTTATTGTTCTTAGAGAAGAAGACCGCAGCGGAATTGTCACAATATATCCTGATAAGTCTAGAGACGAAATTAATAGACCTGTAAGCAGATTCCGCAACTAGATGGCCTGTGCACTAGCCTCAAAACAAGCAATAAACTCAGCTGTCAACGTAAAATGACTGCATGTTGAACCTTTCCAAGACCTTTGAGATGTAACCTTTCTGAGAGAGACCAAGAGTGCCTGAGGGTCTATCTCTAGTGATTTCAATGCCCAAAAGACATAGTAGGCATCACCCATATCTTTCATCTCAAAGTTCTTAGAAAGGAAAGCTTTGGTTTCGTGCAACAAACCAAGATTACTGCTGGCAAGCAAGATGTCATCCACATACAAAAACAAGACAATGAAACTACTCCCACTGATCCTTAGGTACAAACATTCATCAATAATGTTTTCCTTAAACCCAAAGGACAGTATGATTTCATTGAACTTTATGAACCATTGGCGGGAGGCTTGCTTAAGTCCGTAAATGGATTTCCTTAATTTGCATACCAAGTGTTCTTTACCTTCAGCACAAAACCCTTGAGGTTGCTCCATAAACACTTCTTTATCTAGGTCCCCATTGAGAAAAGCTATTTTCACATCCATCTGATGTAACTCCAGGTCAAAATGAGCTACCAAGGCCATGACTATTCTGAATGAGAGTTTCTTGGAAACTGGAGAGAACGTCTCATCATAGTCAATGCCTTCCCTTTGAGTGAAACCCTTAGCTACCAATCTGGCCTTATATCGTTCAACTTTGCCTTTAACGTCCACCTTAGTTTTGAATATCCATTTACATCCAACAAGTTTGGACCCCTTAGGCAAGTTAACGAGATCCCAGACTTGGTTTTTAGCCATAGAGTCAAGCTCTTCTTTCATGGCTTCAAACCAATAGGCAGATTTTTCACTCTTCATGGCTTGTGAAAACGTCACTGGATCATCAATGTCACCCCTGTCTACACTATCCTCCTGTAGGTATACTATGAACTCATCAGATATGGCAGGTCTCCTGACTCTTTCAGATCGACGCAATGTTGACCCCTGATCCACCTGAGAAGGTGGTTGGTCAACAACAGCGACATCTTCTGGCTCTGGAGCAACCTGGGGTGGACCAACTGCAACTATTTGCTCCCCTAGGATTTCATTCCGAGGAATGAATATGGGAACAACGTTGTCAGTTGTTACAGGTATTTCAATATGATCCTGTAACTCCTCAAAAGAAATATCTCGAGAAGGTCCACTCCCACTAACTCCGCCATCTTTAAGGAACCTCGCCTTATCTGTTTCTATAATGATGGGAACATGAGATGGGCAATAGAATCTATACCCTTTTGATCTCGCTGGATAACCAATAAAGAATCCACTGGTTGTTCTGAGATCAAAAG
Organism: Zantedeschia hybrid cultivar; assembly: GCA_030544215.1. NCBI lineage: Eukaryota > Viridiplantae > Streptophyta > Magnoliopsida > Alismatales > Araceae > Zantedeschia > Zantedeschia hybrid cultivar. Next base: position 15,327,927 of record JARZZO010000002.1, on the reverse strand, counting down.
CCTTTTCCTGTGGACTGTATGGTCTGGCCTCAGCTGCACACCCCCACGTGCGCATATAGCTCACAGAAGGTTTCCTACCACACCATAACTCATAGGGAGTCTTAGGCGCAGCCTTCGTAGGAACCTTATTCACAATGTGAGCAGCTGTCTTAACGGCTACGCCCCACAAGGATAAAGGAAGGGTAGAATGACTCAACATTGCCCTGACCATTTCTTTAAGCGTTCGATTCCTTCTTTCTGCAACCCCATTCTGGTATGGGCTACCAGGAGTAGTGTACTGAGGTATAATACCCTCTTCTTTAAGGAATTTAGCTAATGGACCAGGCCTTTGTCCCATCTCAGTATACCTACCATAGTACTCGCCACCTCTATCAGACCTGACTATCTTGATTACTTTCCCTGATTGTTTCTCTACTTCCTTCTTGAAATCCTTAAAGACATTAAAAATATCTGCCTTTTCAAGAAGTAAATAGAGATACATGAATCTAGAATAGTCATCTATAAAGGTGACAAAGTACCTCTCACCAGTCAGACAGGGTAGAAAAGGACCACAGATATCAGTGTGAATTATTTCTAAAATTCCAGAACTCCTTGTGGCATCTTTATTAGGCGTGTGTGTTTGCTTTCCTTTAATGAAATCAACACATGTCTCGAAGTCAGTGAAATCCAGAGTGTGTAACACACCTTCTCCCACTAACCTTTTGAGCCTCTTAATGGAGATGTGTCCTAATCTCCTATGCCACAACATGGATGAATTTTCATTAACTCTACCACGCTTGTTGCCCGTAAGGACCGAACTATGCAGGGTGTTATGAGATTGTTCAATCACATTGCTAAGACACAATTTATACAAACCATCAGATATAGAACCAGTACCAATAACAATAGAATCATTTATTAATTCAACTGAAGAGTTTCCAAGTTTGACTTGAAAACCTTTTGAATCAAGTCTTGATATTGAAACCAAATTTCTACTAAAAGATGGTACATAAAAAGTGTCTTCTAAATCTAGAACAAATCCTGATTCCATAACTATCCTATAAACTCCTACGGCCTTGACTTGTGAGCGCGTCTTATTTCCTGAAAAGATGCTTCGCTCACCCTCATTCGGAGGCCTTTGGAAGAGGAATCCCTGCATAGAAGTGGCAACATGCACAGTAGAACCTGAGTCAATCCACCATGTGCTTTTAGGAACATTGACTAAATTAGACTCATAGCAAACATAGGATGTATGCTCTCGAACACTACCACTAGTGTATTTCATTGAGGACAGTTTAACCATTAAAGTTCTAGCTTTGGCCTTATCAGAACTAATGAACTGTTCCTCAATAGCTTTAAGAAATCCACTAGCAGTAGTCTGATCTGGGATAGATCCCTTAATGTTCTGTCCAACGTGTCCCTGAAGGAACAGAATGCAGAGACGATTGGACTTTTCCCATTTTTCATAATGAGTATGCTGTTCCAACGAGCTTTCTGGAGTAAGTGGAGTCGGCATAACCTCACGTAATGCTAAATCTAAGTCCATGCAGCCTAGAGCAAATTATACCCTTTGTTTCCACTCAGTGAAATTAGTGCTATTCAGGTACGGCACACTAGCATTAAATGGTGCAAACAAAGGAGAAGCAGCTGAAATAAACAAACACATGCTCACATATAAGGCAATGGAACTAAAATATTGCAAGTAATGAGGCAAACATATATGCAAAGTAATTCAACAACATAAAGAGAACTACTTTATCAAGTCGTCCGATAGCTTCATGGACGAACTCCCCGAATTAACTTAAGTGATAAAACTAAAACTTATAAATATTTTGATATCAAGAGAGAGTACCTTTGGGTACATAACTCTCAAGAATCGCCATGTAGATAAATTTTATTTTATCCTGCTCATGACATGAAAATAAACACTCCTTTGGGAGTTAAATTTACAACCAAGTCATAAACACAAGTATTTGAAATCATTTTAATTTCTTAATGAGTATATTTTATTATTCTCCATGCATAAGGTCACTTTGGTGATCTACTTACACACTTTGAATACTAAAACATCCTCTCTCAATTAAAATGATAACAAGTATCTAAATGCTCATCAATAATGCTATTTAAAACTTAATATGATAAGATTTTATCAATCCTCATGATTAGTGCCACTTTAGTGGTCAAACTAATCATTTGGAAATCAAAATTTACCACAAAAACTGTATAATAGCATTAATAAACACATAACATGAGCAAAAAGGACATAAACACAATAATTAATGCAATCTTAAATAGAGATATTCATACATGATTAAAACTGTAAAGAGGACAAATAATCACAAGAATTATCTCCTAAACTTACAGCAATAATTATTGATTCTTAAACAACATTAAACATGCTTAAAACTACATTAAAATGGCTACTTAACAAGTTTATAGCATGCTGTTACATATATGTCTTTTTTCTGTTTGCAGAAAGAAAACTGAATTGCAAACATAGCCTGAACAGTTTACAGAAAGGTCCTGAATTGTAAACTTACTTTGCAGTTTGCATGAACAATCATAAATTGCAAACATATCCGTTTTAATTTGCAGAAACAACTTAAATTGCAAACAGATTATCAGAAATTGCAGATGTATCCAAACAGATTTAAAATATGATCTTTTATCCTTTAAAGATCACTAATGGGTCTACAATGGGTCCAGAAATATGGGCCAAAGATCCAGAACTTAATGGATCAATTAAATGACCATCAGTGAATTTTAAAAGATAAAAATAACTAAAGGAGTTTAAATTAAATGATTTTAAATCTTTTTAACTTAAAGGATACATCTACACAAACGGATATAAACGGATGCGGGTCCGATTCTTAACGGATTAACAGATTCGATTTGAGTTAGATTAACGGATTCGGGTCGGATACTTAAATGAATCTGAATTCGGGTCTTAATGATATCCAAATGGATATCGTACCCAGAATTCGAATCTAAGACCCGTTAACTAATATCCGTTAAGGAATAATCAAATGGATCCGAATTTTGGGTCTTAATAAGATCTTAACGGATACCCAAAATAGAACCCAAATGATCTTTAACCAAGATCCGTTACGGATTTGAAATCTAACCCAAATTAGACCCAATGATTTTCTAAATACAAAGTTTCCTAAACCCAATAATTTCTTAAACCCATCATCTTCAACCTCCTAAGAGGAAAGTTAGGGCTTAGAAACTCTATTTTAGGAAATCCAAATTTAGGAAACCGCCGCCGGAATCCGAAACCCCACGCCGGAAACCGCCGGAACCCGCCCCTGCGCGGCAGCCCGGCGCGGCCAGCGCCGCCGCGCCGCCGCGCGGGCGGCACCGCGCAGTGCCGCGCGGGCCCTGCGCGCGGTGCCGCGGCCCCGCGCAGCGCCGCGCGGGCCTGCGCGGCCGCGCGCAGGCCGCGCCCGCGGGCGCCGCGCGCAGGCCGCGGGCCTGCGCGGCCAGCGCGGCAGCGCGCAGGCCGCGGCCGCGTGGCGCGGCCACTGCCGCGGCGGGGCGTGCCACGCCCGCGTGGCCTGCGCGGCCACGCGCGGGCCGCGGCCGCCCGCCGCAGCGGGGCGTGCCGCGCCCGTGCGGCCGGCGCTGCCGCACTCGGCCGTGGCGGCACGCCAGCGGCGGCCGTCCGGCCGTTTGGCCGCCCAGAAATTTTTTTTTTTTTTTTTTTTTTAAATCCGGGAAGAATCCCGTAGATCGGAGCCCCAAAAAATTCCGACACGAGCTCTGATACCACTTGTTAGGGATTTTCGGAATACCTGGAGCGGAAGCCATCCCTAACGCAGAGGAAGACGATGTCGGAGTCGATCCCCACGCGCAGCGGACCTCGAACAAGAACGCACGAACTCCGGGCAGGAAGACGGTGTAAACCCACACACTGTCTCCACTGGTTTCCTCTCTCTATTCGTCTTAATGCGTATGACCTAATGGGGAGTCACAAGCTTCTTTTTTAGAGAGGAGGGACCAGTCCCGTTCTTACTTCTAACAGGATCCTACCCATTACAGGATCCTTATTGGGCGCCTAATGGGTTAAGCCCAATCATATTCCATTAATTGGATGCCTAATGGTGTGCAGCCCAGTAAACACAAGTGGACTACTAATTGGATTAAAACCCAACATTGGAAACTTTTTTTGGTTGTCTGTCGGTTGGTTGATCACTATGCATAATGACTCTTAAGCGGTCAGGCTTCAGTTACACGAGAGTTGCACAATTATATCTCTGCCTATGAAGGCAATTTTTTCATCCACTTGGATGAATCTTCCAAACCGGAAATTGTCACCAAGGAAGAAATCCCATGGAGGAGTATTTTTATGCATCTAACTGTTCTCGAATTTATAACCTCCCACTTAAGGAGGTTGTTCTTTACCATCCAACATACAGGTCAATAGTGTATACATGTGGACACTTAGTTGATAGAGACAGGCATCCAGGAGATGGTAAATGCATATCATTTATCTTGAGAGGTACATACAACATCAACACTCACAACATCAACAACATCTGTAACTAATTAGTATTTTTATGCATCTTGTTCTCGAATTTATAATTTCCTATAGGTTGTTCTTTACCATCCAACTTACAGGTCACTGCTGTATACATGTGGACACTTAGTTGATAGAGACAGGCATCCAGGAGCCGATAAATGCATATCACTTAAGAGGTCCATAGTAATCCACCTCACAACATCAACATCTGTAACTAATTCCTAAATTGAAGAAAAAGCACATCATTCACAAACCTGCACATATACAGGCAGGGGGGGTGGGTGGGTCTCTGTGTTTTGAAGAGCAGAAAGGGTGGATTTTAACTTAAAAGTGTTCACACACTTCGATTGCCATTCCCCAGGCTCCTTGCATATTCGAATCCCAAGACTGTCATTTCATCAGGGAAGTATTCTGTAAATCATGACACAAGCAACATTAACCATATTACATGACACCACAATCCAATGACTTTTATAAATAAGCTTACTTGACATAAAAAGGATACATTTAAAAAAATAACTTTTGAACACAATTAATAGATTGCATTCTGATACAAGATTTATAATGACACAAATATCTTCATCTTCCCTGTCATAATCAACATAGGCATCCAAACTTTAAATGCGTACCTTTTTGTTATCGTTGGATGCCTATGTCAGATTTGATGTCTATTTGACTGTTCAAATTTTAATATCCTTTAATCAATTAGGGTGCTCAAAAGGAAAACGGTTTTGTAACTAGTATATTTGACTCCACATTTGACACCACACACATAGCATAAATTTCAAGGTGAATGAATGGCAAATGCATGAGTAAAATTTGTGACTCTCACTTGTGCTATGTGTGCTATGTTGTGGTGTCAAATGTGGAGTCAAATGCACGAGTTACAAAACCGTTTTCCTCATAATGAGATCTTGCAGGAACCGTAAAGACAGCCAGACAGGATTGTCAAAAAAGAAGTGACTCACCGTACGCCAAGTTTCTTTTTCCCAATTTAACGAGAACTCAGAGAGATTTTTCATAAGTGAAAACGATCTCTGTTGTATCATCCGGTACCTATATCGAACACATGGTACGCTTGCAACTCGAATTGTGATCCCATGGCATCTAACATCTGACGTATATCTTTAGATTGGGAGTGCGACCAATCTATAGAAACAAATTCGTGTACACCACCATCCACCTCAATCCAACTGCAACCAGGTTTTTTGTCCACCTCTCCCCTTTTCATCAACATCCTAACATTTGCTGCTTCCTCTGAGGAGAAGAGGGTACGCGTGCCTGTCGGGGAACACGCCACACTGGAGCATCTCCACGAAGAGGCTGGCCGTTTCCTCATAGCGGGAGCTCGTCGAACACTCTCTCATGGCGGCGCTCCAAACGCAGGCATCGGGCGCCTCCAGGCGTTTGAGAACGAGGAGTGGGTAGCCATGGTTGGGCAGAAGTTGTATGCAACGAAGAACGAAGTGGGTCGTGCAGAGCAGGCTCCGAGAAAGCCCGCCGGTTAAGAGAAGAGCGTGCGCTTGCTTGAGATGCTCTGCTGCGGCTCCGCATCCTGGGAGGAGGGCTAAGAAATGGCTAACCAGAGGAACGGCGACTCCGCGCCCAGCTGACACTGCAGGCATCTACACTCGCCACCGGCGTCAGCGGACGCCGGCAGGGTGCAGCACGATGCATGAAACTTTGGGTCTTCGCGTTGTGGATTTCTTCTCGACGCAAAGAATACATGAATATGTGCGCATGAGAAATGCTTGTTGTACCGTCCGCGGTGTGGCGCGCGAGTTACACGGCGCGCGGCGTGGCCTCATAGAGATGTCATGTTTGGAGTCTTTTCCAAGTCGACAAATTTTATAAAAAATAAAAAAAATTATTGCACAACTCGTTATTTTAAATTGGACAGCAGCTCGGGTGCCGTCCAACTTGTACCGCGTCCTGTGGTGCAGCAAGTTCGACTTTATATGCATTAATATTATATATATATATAATAGAATATAATTGTTAAATTTTACTTAAAAATATAAAAGATATAACTAAAATATATTAAATTTTAACATATGGACAAATATTGTGATAAGATGTGGTAAATATTCTACAAAATCTTCAATATTTATTTTAAAATCTTGAAATAAAGAGTTACACAGGTGTCAAAACGTCATGTCATGTTTGAATATTCAACACTGTTCTCTAATATAAAAATAAGCACCTACTAAATCATAGATTATGTTATAATTAGTAAATACTTGTTGCAATCAGAGACATCACAATACTGATGCAAAGAGTAAATACAACCGTCCGCCCAACTTTGATCGCACGGCTACAATAGCTAGTGCTATTTTTTGTTTTTTAATTTTTTTAAGAACTCAGAGGAGTGAAACAACCGTAAGGGACATTTGATAAAAATAAAAAAGAAATGTCCACTAGAATTTGTCGCTTTTTTTTTTTGAGGCTACTTGATAAAAAATCAGACGATACAGTGTCCCACCCTATTTTGAGTTATTAGAAAAATTAAAAAAGAAAAGAAAATATACATACAGCTAGAACTGATCGGGTAACTCGTGAGCGGTACCCTAGCAGCAAGCATTTCTCGTCCAAATTAGTACTGCTCGTAGCCAAATTTGGAGGGGTCCTGAACTAAAATGCTTCAAAATATCATAGTCTGATGTTCGGCTGTGTTTAAGATGCCATAAATTGTTGGATTTTAAATGGTGTTAAACTCATACAACACTCTACTATTATACTTTAGTTTAAAGTTACTGAAAAATAAAATCAAGGCTTTCAACATTGGTTATTTTTTTAAAAAAATTGACATTTTGTGTTCATCGGTGATCAAAAAGTCGATACTTTAACATATGAGAAAGAATGATTTTGAACATGGTTGATAAGCATTCGATCCACCGCAAGACTTATAATCATAAATAATTTTCTTAGAAGACCTCCCAAACACTGCCACACAAATTCTGAAAATTATTGTTAATTATGCCAAAGTCAAAACTTAAAAAACTTAAAAACTGTGACAAAAATTTAACCAATACGATTTTTAACTACAAAATAGTCTTGAAAAAAGCAGTACTTCCAAACACCCTATTCGAACTTACTAGGAAGGAGGTGGATGGAGTGGGGGCGCTGCTAAGATGGGAAGGATCGCAGTGCGAGCGTGCGCCCCACCGACGTGGTGCCAATTCAATTTCCATGCACCCATTATTCTAGAAGTCCTCTGCTCCCATGACATCGTGAGAATGGGCAACAAACAATCACCCAGCCGAAACCAGTATTAGCCAACATTATGTTTCTCAACAAAGCAAAATAAAAGATAGATGTTAGCTTTCAATGGTTTTTTTCCAGTAACCCCACATGTGAAGGAGTTGACAAAACAGCTTGCAATAAGGATGCAACGGAGATGTAAGCACACCAAAGATCCCTGGACATTATGCACACACAGCTCACAAAACATATCAGAACACAAGGATGCTACCAAACAGATCAGAGGGGCCTTTATCTCTAACCAAAAGATGAGTAGATGGCCATGACTACACAAGTAGAAATATGATTTCCATATTGTCTTTCCAACTACATTCCAGGATTTGCACTAAGTCAGTCCTTCCCACCTGAAAAATGTACATGAAACTTGGGAAGCAGAAATACAGAGTGCATTATTCCCATCACCATTAAGAGAAGATAGCTGATCAACAAAAAGAAATCATTGCGTTGATTTCGGCTTTAAATCAGCAAATCTATCATTTGATGTAAGAGGAAGTAATCACCAAGGACTACAGAGTGAGAAAAATGGACAATCACAGGCATGCATCATGACATGATATGCCCTGCGAACAAGGCCTTCACAACACAAACTAACTGCAGATGGAAGGGGATTTCACTAATGGTATAGTAGGACAGTTTCATCGGCGTTGATTGAATAGAATGTCGTGGCATGGAGATACAGAAAAGAAGAAATTTGCCTAAGGACTTAAGGGAAAGTACTGTGGCAAACAACACTGAAATTGATCACGGTATGGTTCTTGTTTCAAATGTGAAAGCCTACATCATATCCAAACATTATGCCACAGGAAGGCAGTCTGAGGATGCTATGGTGCAGCTAGGGCTCACCACAGCAGAGAGACCATGTGCGAATAGAACATTTCCAATGGTGATTTTTGGGTTTGAATCTCGTACACTATGATCTAGGCTCTCCGTCTGTAATTGGACGGCTGAGATCTGGTGGTCCATGCAAAAGAGAACACCGTTAGAGAGCCCCCGGTAGGAGTCCGAGAGATCCCTCTCCAACGCCCAAGTCAGAAGGATGAAGTATTAGGAAAGAATAGAGGTGGATCGGACACTAGAGAAGCATACCTGGGAAGGTTGGACTAAGGGCCCTTATATAGCGCCACTTGAGAGGCCATTTCCGATCAGGAAGCTGGATCGTTATCCACTTCGATTCGGTTGGAGAAGGTCATTTCCTTTAGGAAGTCTGGAAGACTCATGAATGGGGATCCGTCATGGATGGCAATCCATATCCCCTAGATAACACACATAACAGCATTGGTTTCCGAGTCTTAAGCTTGAGTCCGATGCGACTAAGGCTTCAAAATTAAGAGACCTGGAAGAATTGTTGGCGTTCGAGAATTGGGCCTAAGAATATATTTGATAAGGGATGGTCCTTTCTGTCTTGTACTCAGGAAGGGCGATACTCAGACAATTTGGGACGGCCCATTATATTTTGGGCCAGCTGAAATCTGGTACCTTCATGAGTCCCCTTACTCCTTGGTATGCAAACAGATCAAGGAGTAGTTCAGAAAAGCAGTTTTGAGTTGGCCCACTTGATTCCGACTAGTTGGCAATTTGATTGGACCTGGATTTTTGCCGATTAAGAAAGTTCAAAGTCAATCAGGTGACGTCAAACACGTCGGGAAATCGAACGCCATCATATCAATGAGGGCGCGCCTCTCCATGGAAAGGCGCCTATATTGCTCTCTCTCACGTTAGTTGTTCGGTGGTTACAGGACAAAAGGTGCATCAAGTTTGGAGGCTTCGGGCGTTGAAGCTTTCGAGGAAATCCTCGCGCCGAACTCCCATGATACGGGGGCTTTAGGCCTCTATAAAAAACCTTCACCTGGTGAACAAGGACCTCATTCGCCCTTCTACTTTGCTGCTCATTGTCTTAGCCTTCCAATTCTTCCTCTTGTTCGTCGCTTGCTTTTCATTTTTCCGCTTCTCCATGACTTCCCGGGTGGAGAGGGGCATGGATTACCTTCACAAGGTTGAGTCTAACCAACGGGCCATCGAAGCTTCCCGCTGCAACGAAGAGTCTCTGGCGGAGCTGCGCGGGACCTACGAAATCCCAGAGGCATACACATTGGTGGTACCTTTGCCGGAAGAATGAATCTTCCGATCCTGACCTCGTTCTTTCATGGCCTATAACGCATAGTTGTCAAGGCGCCGCTTAGGCGTACGCATAAGCGCCAGAATTGTAGCTAGGCGTCTGGGCGCCTTTCATGGGCCCATGAAAGGTGGCCCAGGCGCCCGCTTAGGCGGCCCGCTCAGGGTGCCTAGCCGCCTTGTCCCGGTTCAGCCCATTAAACCGGCCCGTTTTCTCCGGCACCCGTTAACCGCCTGTAACTTAAACCCGTTTACCCGCGCTCGCCCGCCCGTCCGTTAACCTCTAAAACAGCTCGTGCCCGAGTCCCGATCCTCGACGACGCCCGTCCCCTTCCTCCCTCACCCCTAATATGTGAGAGAGCAGCGAGCTAGGGTTCGCGGCGTTCACCCCCCTCTGGTCCGACCACTGTCGACACCGCTGACTACCGCCGTCAATCAACGCCTGCCGATGCCGACGACGCCGAGCTGAAGCCTACAGCCATCGGCCATCCTCCTTCGCCCCCTCCGCCGTCGATCAACGCCATCCTCCTTCGCCTCCCTCCGCCGCCGAGCTGAAGTTGCCGCTGCATCATCTGATGAGTCCTCTCGGCTCTCTCTCTCTCTCTCACTCTCTCTCACACGAATAGGGCCGAAGCCCTCTCTGTCTCACGCACACTGTCCCTTCCCTCTCTCTCACAGTGCATGCTGCACATAGGGCCGAAGTCCTCTGTCACACACTCCACTCTCTCTCTGTCACACATACGCAGTCCACACTCCTCTCTCTCTCTCTCTGTCACACGACACACGCACACAGTGCACTCTCTGTCTCACAGACTCACACACACGCCCCATTCTCTCTCTCTCTCTCTCTCTCTCTCTCTCACACACACACACACACACACACATAGAGTCACACATTAATAATAATATATATTTCATATATGTTTTAATAAGACGCCTAAATCGCCGCTTAAGCAACCGCCTTAGCGCTTAGGCTCTTCGAGAACGCCTTAGGTCGCCTTGGCGCCTTGACAACTATGTTATAACGCGATGTTTGAGGCGGGATTCCAATTGCTGACCTACAGTTCATGGAGCAGCTGTTGTAATACTTCCGCCTCGCCCTTGCGCACTAACGCCGAACGCATAAAGGCTCACATTGGGCTTCTATGTGATGGCGAAAGATTTGGGGCACGAAGCATTGTCAGTGCAGATGTTCCACCTTATGTACAAAGCCAAGCAATGCACAACCTTCGGAACTAGAGGCTTCGTACCATGGAATGCAAAATCGGTTGATCCCGATCTGGATCGACCGATTCGGATCGGGATCGGCAGGCCCCAATTCGGCCGATCCCGATTGATTCCAGCTGATCCTGGCCGATTTCGGTCGATTCGATCCCGATTCGGATTGGGATCGGCGGGTCCCAATTCGGGGACCCGATCCAACCCAAAATTCCTTGCTTCGTACAGTTCGAAGCCCGGAGGCTTCGTCCCTAGATCTCGAAACCCATTTTTCCAGCGTGGAGGGCTGGAAAGAGCGATATTTCTGGGTTGTGGAATGCACCAACGGCTGGTGGCCATTCCCAATCACCTTCAAAGATTTGACTATCGGTCTCGTGGTGGATCGAGCAGTAGTGCCACTACCGGCCGGCGACCTTAATGTTGTTAGGCGGATCCGTTCCACTGCTTCGGTAGATGCCGAGCTCTAGGTCACGGAGATGACGTTGCAGCGATCAGGCCTGTGCAGTCGGACTCTTCCCCATAAGTACCATTTTTCGCATATTAAATTGTTTGCTTTCTTCTTTGCTTTTCTAAACTTTTGATTTTGTCACCGAACAACCATTGTAGCATGTCCTCCTCGTGCAAGTGGGGGAGTTGTTCCGACCGGTGTGCCCCTCATGCCGATACTGGATCTAGAGCTCCAATAGATATTGGATTCCATTGTTGATGTTGTAGAGGCTGCTGGTACCGTCGAGTCCATGCAGTAATTTATAAGGCCGCCGATCGAGAAAAAGAAGGGGAAGCTTAGCGACGAAAGTTCCTGACCGCCGACACAGCCGCCTGCTGTTCCAGAGGGCTAATAGAGATTGGAGATAGCAAACCCCTAGCCTAGGCAGAGTTGGTGGTATCTCAGGGAGAGGAGGCAGGATGTCGCATTATTCTGGCAGCGGCTTCGGCCACAGTGGAGGTGGCCCACCAGGGAGGGAAAGAGGTTGAAGAGTCAAACTCTTCGGAGGTGTCTCTGCTATGGCGGATCCGGAGGAGCCTCCGACCCTCTGCCTTAGCCTCCCTCGGCCAAGCTTCAACGGAGGTGTCTGAGGGAGGAGGCAAGAGTGAGACCGGCGGAAGCATAGGCGGGCTTGATGAAGATGGAGACGGGTCCCGGGCACGTCTCTGGCAAGGGCAAAGAAGAAACATGTTGCCGAGTCATGCGGGAGATTGACAAAGCAGAGAGCCCCCAGCCATCGAAACGCCTCTAGTCGCGCATCCCTTCATCTCTGATTCGGTCGGAGGAACTCTTCACCATCTTTGCCTCCTAGGAGGAAGGTAGCGGTGGGAAGCCTGGTGAAGAGGTAAGAGGCCCGACTGGAGAAGGGATCACCCTGGGTTCTCATCCCGAGGGAGTAGAAGGCCAAGAAGAGCACGAACTCCTTCTCGATGGTTATAGTCAACGAGGGCGGTCACGTCCTCGAACCAAAGCAGGATCCTTCGACGGTTGAGCCAGAGGAAGATGCTACATGATGTCCACGATTCTTAACAAGCTCGAGCCTAGCCTCGAGACGTTGGATCATGTTGATCAGGACCTACATATTATCTTCTTGGGGCTGGAAATTGGGTGAATTGCCTAGGGAGAAGGGTTTTTAGCATCATGGTTGTGAGGTTTTGCAACAACATGAGGGGGTGGCAGTAGTGCTGAGCTTCCGACCATTGACTCTTTCTGCTTCGACGCTTTGCTGGCATTAATTCTAGCCATGGCCTTTGACTAGTTTCCCACAGACGACGCTAAAAAGATGTGGGCTCTAAATCTCGTATGCTACAATCTAGGCTCTCCATCAGTAATCGGAAGGCTGAGATCCGGTGGTCCCTACAAAAGATAACACCGTTAGAGAGGCCCCAACAAATATCCCTCTCCGATGTTTAAGTTAGAAGGGTAAAGTATTAGGAAAGAATAGAGGTGGATTGGGCTCTGGAGAAGCATACCTGGGCAAGTTGGAACCAACGGCCCTTATATAGTCACTTGAGAGGCCGTTTCCAATCATGAAGCTAGATCATTATCCACTTCAGTTCGGCTGGAGAAGTTCAATTCCTTCAGGAAGTTTGGAAGACTCTCATGAATGGGGATCCGTCATGGATGGTGATCCATATCCCCTAGATAACACACGTAACGGCATTGGTTTCTGAGTCTTAAGCTTGAGTCTGATGCGACTAAGGCTTCATAATTTAGAGACCTGGAAGAACTGTTGGCGGTAGGGAATTGAACCTAAGAATATATTTGATAAGGGATGGTCCTTTCTGTCCTATACTCGGGAAGGCTGATACTTGGACAATTTGGGCTGGCCGATTATATTTTGGGCCAGCCAAAATCTGGTACCTTCAGTCACAAAGTTCCACAAGGATTAAAAAGCACACAAACGGACAAGAGACTTGTGTTCAAACTGTAATAGAAGCTAAAGTTGTTCAAAGCACCCAAGAAGTGGATCACCCTTGGCTTGAAGGCAGCATACGCTGGGTTCAAGTGAGAGCCTAGTTGTATGATCCATTTACAGAAAAAAAAATGCAGAATTTATGAGAAGAAAGTTTAACTGATAGAAAAAAATGCAGAATTTATGAGATGAAAGTTTAACTGATAGACAGTAAATTGGTTAAAAACAGATGTCAGATGATGTTAATTTATTAATATGGTGGAAATGGGAAACAATATTTAGGCAATGGACAATGATTGAAATAGCATACATATCATGAAAGTTGCAAACAGAACCCCAACTTAACATATACTGAAATAAACAGGAAAGACAAAATAGCACGACCATAAACGCAAATGGCCAAAAAACTAAAAAAATGGAAAAAGAAAGAGCAGCAATGAAGACTTCAAAGCAAAATGGACAAAAGGAGGAACCCACAAATCTAACAGCCAAAAACACTGAAAGAATCAGCACACTAGTTAGTATTGATCTAATGGTATTGACTAGATGTACACTAGAGCAGAGATCATGAACAGAGAAGTTATTTTCACCTCTTCGGTGGTGCTCATTGGATATACTACTCATTTTAGCTATTTGGAACTAATGGTGCAAGTAGGCAACCGTGCTTCTTTAAGGATATTTGTCTCTTTGCATGATAATAACTAAAGGATGCATAATATAATTCAGAGTCCATTGTTTTGTCTAAATGAAGGCTACATATGAAGTCAGGAGTAGGCTACTTTCAAAAAAATGAGTCCTATGTTCAAAAAGTTTAGTTAAACGTTACATCTAAATGAATTTTAGATCAATTTGAAATAGCAGAATAATTTGATCTGGATTTTTTTTTTTTTATGGTATAAAACCCATCACAGTGCCTATGCTGCACATAGTTAACGTTGGCTGTGTAGGGTGCAGGTTTGGAGAAAGTCCTGGGCTAACAGACTAAGGTGGGTGAATACCTTTTAATCTGGACCCCTATATTTCAATGTACAACATGTATATACAAGCAGAGTGACACCACAACCTTGCGGAGAACTGCCAAGTACTTAACTGATTGAGGCATCCCCTGGGATATCTACAAGTTTTCACAAGAACTCAAATTCACAATCAGCTTCATTGAAAAATCATACATCGGCTATAAAAACACAAAACTTCCACGGGTACCTAAAAAGGCAATACAATGAATGTTCATAATATACCATCAAGCCTATACTGGAAAACCATCAGGGACAATGATTCTGAAGCACAAATGTTGATGACGACAACTAATCTTACACATTGTTACAAAATTGTGCTTAATTACCTTCCTACATGGAAGAATCACATAAAAAATCTCCTTCCTAACTTGAGCAGTTACAGCCACATGGTGCGGTTTGATACATACTGTGAACCCAACAGAGAGAATGCTGTAAGCTTTTTTAAGTAAATAATTGTACCTTTAAGACACCAAGTTATGCTTTAGTTTCTTAGATTGGGATCTTTTTTGGTCCTTCTATTTGTGTGGTTTAACAATGTTAATTTTGTTAGTTTAATGTAATTTAAAAATCAAGAGTGAAGATTTGAGTTTACCTGTATTTCAGATTATTAACTCTAGGCTCTTAAGCATGCATATCTTTACTAGACCTCCAATAGGTTAACCTGATGACAAGATCTTTTGTGTTAATTTTTTTTATATCTTAAATTTCAATCTCCCCTTCTGTCCCTACCAGGTTAAATTTGCCTTAAATCCATTCCTTTGGATGCAACAAGTTGTGGATTGTGGATCAGTCTCATGGCAGACCTTGCCTCTGGCGCCTGGCTGGACAAGTAGTACCATATACCTACCAAACTAAGCATTAGGAGACTGACATATGAGCTTCTCTAGCTACATGAGCTAACAAAAAAAAATGCTTCTCCTTCAGAAGTTTTCAGAGACAATATACAGTAACCCAAGAATCTAGAGATATTTGCAATTGACTCGTCGATTTTATTTCCCGCTCAATATTACAACATTAATGATGCCAAATAAAAGGGGGAAAAGGAACAAAAACAATATGGACATACCTGATGGACATCAGGAGAAAACATACCTTTAAATTGCTAAATATGAGGCACATATTTTGCTAATCCAAGATCTAAGATCATACATTTGGTCAAAAGCTTTTTGAATTACGATCATGCTCACAGGGAAGGTAAACCAAGTATATTATTGAAGATGAAGTCAAACATCAACATAGACCTGAGACATAAAACTGCTGAAGTTAACAATCAAGAATAACGAAAAGAAAATGGCATATGTCAGGGGTACTAACTTTATACAGAAAGGATGGATTTAAAACCTGTGATCATCTAATTCTTCCAGCCTACACTCAGCACCTTGATTTAGGCATGTTCTGATTACTGATACAAGCTAGCTTGAAGTATTTGCCTCTATGACCTTTTCTTGCAACTTTGCAACCCGCTCCTGAATGTGAAACCAATATCCATAAGAGGCTTTGACAAAATAACCTAGCTGAACCAATCTTGACCATAGAATTAATTAAAATAATATTTGAGAAACCTTGAAGGATTTTGAACGGCGAATAGATGGATCAATTAGCAAAGCTTCTGAGTATGCCTTTTCAGCTTTTGACCACTCTCCCATAGCCATGAAAGCATCACCTTGGCAAATATAGGCCTAGAACATCATGCTCATATGAGTTTTCATAAACAGAACATACACTAGCATATATTGAAAATCTCATCTGAAAGCTTTATGAAGCCATGACAAGTCAGAAAAACATTTACAATAATTCAGGAAGCATTGTCCCACGTCCCATGAGACATCTGACTCATTGCTTCACCACAGCATTTGGATGTCAAACTTTCAGGAAAAAAAAGTCCATGGCTGAAATGGAGGAAGGGTTGTCTGTCCTCTATTCTCGTGAGTCTGAGCACAATTGCATAAGTCATTGTTCCTCATGATCATGAAAACAGTATGAAACTTCATTCTGGAGTATTCAGTTATTTATACACAAATTCCACATCTACTTCCTCTTGATGAATCTGATTCATAAGGAGTTTGCTTGTTGCATCATTGAAGAAATGAGGTCTCTGGGTGTCTTTCATGGTTACTCTTGAAGAAATATGTGTACCCTCCCCTGTTAATTTCCTATCATTCCATTATTTATAAATGAAACTAGAGAAACACCTCATTGAAATGAACAAGGGAAAAAAGCCGCGATGCAATAACATTTTCTAGTCACTTTTGTATCAACATTACCCAAACAAACTATATTATCTTTTCCTCCTTTCTCCTTGTTCAAAAGTAATCAGAAAAGAAAGATGGAAATAAAATCTGGTTATATTTTCACATACAGAATGTGCCAACATGCTATGCCTACATGAAGGTCTTTCAGATTAGTCATTTGCAAGGATAGAATAAGGGGAAGAGATTATCTCACTTGAGGTTTGCCGAGCCTATTTGTCACAGGAATCAAGAGGCTTCAACCTCAGATGGTGCATGTGCTGTTATTCAAGTTTACAGGGGAACATCACTTCAAGTATGTAAACGACGTGTGGGAGCTCAAGGAATATATTATTGCATAATGAAATGAGTAAATAAGACCTTTTGGTTGGCCAGGCTAGCGGCTGGAAGACTTGAACCTGTGCATGAATATGTGAGTTTCACTCGGGGGCATCCCTCTGAATTACTAGTTACATCCAGCCAAATGTTGACTTTTACTAGGCTATCAGAGCCTTCTTTTTGCCCATAGGAACAGCCCAACCTGGGGATTTTTTCCACCAAGGTCAGGACCACACCACCTGCACAACTGACGGCAAATAATCTCTCTAGAATGGACATTTACTCGTGCTTGAGTGAATATAAAGTACCTCAAAGCTTGGGCAACCTAGCATTTGATTCTTTACAAGGGTGCTTTCTTTAGCACTCTATCTCTGCAGTTTCCTAGTTTACTACAGCTATATCCAATCAATAACACCCACATTATATGAAATAGTACCTTAGCCCAAAAAAGAAATGGTTAGGACAATTGCTTTATGGAATTATTGAAATTCAGACATCTTACTAAGATCCTTTTGTCTTTGTCATATGCCTCTCTTGTTTAAGGAAGGTGGATAGTTTCTAATTGACAAGATAAAATCCCGAGAAAAGTAAACCCTGCCAACTGCCCCTTAAACAACATGTCCAAAGGTTATTCCAAATAAATGAGAAAGGGCTTTTATGATGATCTTGATGATTTCATGTATAAAAAAAAGGCATCGTATACAGAAAAGGCATCTCCTTATCAAGCCCATGCATAGACACCTGCCATGTACATCAACAAGGCACCATATACCCTTGACAACCCATCTCATGGCAGCATACTGGCATGCGACATGTCATGCTCAAAGGAGAGTGATGGGGTTGTCCCACAGTTATCCAAAGAAAAAGGCCTTTGTTGTTATGCACATGTAACGAAATAATTGCAAGTCTTTAACCTTGTAACGTATGAAACTGATAGATTTTCATAATTTCTAAAAGCATTCACAAATCACAGGTGCAGCTCCAAGTGACAACATACTTGAGGAAACCTCGGTGCTATTCTCAATGCTTCGTTAGCATCTTCAAGAGCGCTTTCGCTGTTTTCCAGTGCTAATCTTGCCATACATCTGGAGCAGCAAAACATATCTCTTAATGCACATACAATTACCGACATGATAAGCTCTTCATCTGTCTGCATTAACCGTAAAAGCACTACCGAGCAATTAAAAAAAAAAGGTAAACCTTTTAGACAATTAGAAGGCACATTTAGTAGATTTTAAGTTAGAGATTATGACAAAAAATCAGCAGTAGAAAAATAAAGACGGAACCGCTCAGCTTATCATCAGTGATTAATTATAACGAGACACGACCCAAAGCTTACAGAATTATTACACGACCTGCTTTTGTAAATAATGTGAAGACCCCCAGAAGGTTTGAGATCGATAGCCTGCATCCAGAGAATTAAGAACCCCTTCTTATTTTTCCAAAATAGCAATATGAAGTATCAATAGTGTGTTTGAACAGGGCCAAAACAAACACTCGGATTACCCTAATGGCAACTGAACAATCTTACCTGCGAAAGTAGGGCTTCCGCCGCAGCAGGGTTTCCCCTCTCGACCAGCTCCACCTCGCCCTTCTTTCTCAGGGCCAGAGCCTCCAGGTTCTTCCAGGGATTGAAGCTCCCCTCCGCTCCCCCTCTGACACCACCGCAGACCTGCGCGAGCAACTCGGCGGCCCTGGCCGGGGTCCCGCAGTGCCCCACTAGCGTCTCCCGCGGCAGCACCACCAGGTTGGGCCCTGCGCCGCACCGGCCGAGGCAGCCGCAGGAGACGACCGAGACCTCCGGCGGGGCGATGTCGGAGAGCACGGCGAGGATCTCCCTGGAGCCCATCCTGTTGCAGGTCCGGTTCACGCAGACTCTGATCTCGACCTTCTCCCCGCCTATCACCACGAGGCGAGGCCGCCGCCTCCTTCCAGAGGTGGGCAGTGGCGGCGTCCGGCGAGGTGGAAGAAATGGAAACGTGGACGAAGGGGAGAAGGAGAAGCGGGATGGGAGAGCCCATGCCACTGCCTCCATCACCGCAGCGGGCTTTTCCTTTTTCTTTTTCGCTTTATAAAGTTTTGCGTACAACACAAGTGGGATATATATAAAAAAATGGATAATTTCGTATGAATCACTCTTGTGCGTTAAAGTTTCGAAAAAGCCATGCTTATTTACATACGATCATGTATACCTTTAAACGTTTAAGCATTTCAATATGCTATTGCAGTGGCCACTTTGAAATATTGTGTATTGGAAAGATATATAAGATAATATGTTGGTCTGGTACAACAAGTTTACCATATAAAGGCAGCGGCCTGCGGCGTGACCTCTCCGAGTTAAATTTCTATATTATTATACCGTTTTTCGAACATAAATCATCGTTTCTTTAAAAATTGCAACTTAATCAAATGTTTTCGCGTCGGAGATGTTTTCCCGTATTTAACCCGATTTTTTCTTTAAAAAAACCCGTACGATACGCGATTAAAACGTTAAAAACGCGATTTAGATCAGCTGTACGACAAAATCGTTACTTTTCTAAGGCGCCCCCAAATCACCTCGTCACATAGGGTTCTAACGGGACCCCCCTGCGGTTGCGACGGTGCCCCTCGATCTCCTTCGTTGCCGGCGCCTTCGAGCTCGTCGTTGGCGCCGTGGTCACCGGCAAGGGCTGCAGCTACGACGGCAGCGACCCCCGTTACCCCCTTGCAGGTTGCAGCTGAGACAGCGCGTCCCCAATCTCCAGCACGCGACCACCCTGCGGCGGCACCCCTTCCTCCGTCGCCGGTGCCTTGCTGTTCATCGTCGACATCGTGGCTCACCGGCTAGGCAGCCCTTCGGCCCTTCCCTCCCACTGTCCACACTCTCTCTGTCCCAGCCTGGCAGCCCCCAGTCCCACCCCGCCTTCCCATGTGCTC
Organism: Zantedeschia hybrid cultivar; assembly: GCA_030544215.1. Lineage (NCBI taxonomy): Eukaryota > Viridiplantae > Streptophyta > Magnoliopsida > Alismatales > Araceae > Zantedeschia > Zantedeschia hybrid cultivar. The sequence continues at coordinate 15,307,934 of JARZZO010000002.1, read as the reverse complement.
CCTGCTCGGTCAGTCGGACCTCAACTGATCTACAACTCCGGCTTCTTCGTGCAGCAGTGCCCCTGTCTCCTCCGGCCTCCCTGGACGCTCATCCGGCAGCCGTTACCCTCGCTTGAAGTGTCTCAATCTCACGGACTCTCTCTCAACTGATTCCACTGAGAAGAAGGTAACACGATGATCCTTGACTCTGAAAAGTGTGGTTTTGGATTATCAAAATTGTAGGTGCCAATTTTTTGCTTTCTTCAAAATGCAACCAATCTTTATTTTCTTGAAAACATGTCGTCATTTCATACGTGATCTTGTCTGCATAATTTTATCATGATTATAGTATTTTTATTTATCTTCTTTGTGTAGTGTCTGCTATAGAAATCTTGCATTTGATGTTTTTTTAGTAGGTGACTAAAGTCACTATTTCATTGATCAATAAAAGAAGAGTACAAAGAAAGCCCAAGAAGACAACTCATCCAGGATGGGACATACCCCATCCAAGGCCCCATCTTAGCTCAAAAGAAAATTACATATATTTTGTTTTATCAAGAAAATAAAATAGAATTACAAGGTGAAGAAAAAACATCAAGTGAATATAGCTCTCCACAGACTGGCCTTCTCAAAAATAATAGAGGTTGATGTCAGCAGCTCTTCCCCACTCTTCCACCCATTTAAATGTTCTATTCAATAATTCATTAGCACTGCTAAATTAGTCACTAAACTTTCTTCTGTTTCTTATACACCAGATTGTCCACATCAGAGCTGGACAGATGAGAAACCACAATTGTTTATGGTCTGAAAAAAGGACAGACATTAATCCACCATCTTAATAATTCCAACACAGAAGAATGTTCAGTCCATATAATCTGCAGAGAATCTTCCACTAAATGGTAATTATGCTGCAGCCAAAAAATAGATGCTTTTGGTCCTCCTCAAAGAGTGCACAGAAAACACATGACGAACTTCCAGAGAGATGAAGCTTCTTAGCCCTCCTTCCCGTAAGAATTCTAGACAAGCAACCTTCCACAAAAACACCTTAATCTTGTTTGAAAGATAGTTAGACCATACTAAATCCTTCCACCAAACCCTACAGTCACCATCATTCAAGAACTGAACAATGGACTTAACAGAAAATTGCCCATTATTATTCCATCTCCAAACTCTGTTATCATGTTCCTCTCCACAAATCCTGACTCTGCTTATTAGAGTGAACATAGTTTAGAGTTCACTTATTTCCACTTCAGTAGGATCCCTTCTTAGCTGCAAATTAATTTGACTTGAACCTCTGGGAGATAATACTTCTTGAACTGAAGCATCTTGATTACGAGTAATGTTGAATAGATTGCTAAAATGAGAGAAATAGACCAAATTGGAACACCATTTATCTTTCCAAAATTGTGTATCACAGCCATTACTAACTTGGATATCAAAAGAAATGGCCATGAAATCAGCACTCTTAACTATGTTCTTCCAAATGGGAGACAAATTGTAACTGGTTGTAGGATAGAGACTCCATTTATTATCATGATGGAAATGTAAGTCCTTGACAATAACAGCCCAAAGAGCATCCGAACACTCCCCCCTCCTCCACAACCATTTAGCTAACAAAGTTTTATTGAAAGTGGCAACTCAACATAGACCAATACCACCTTGCTCCTTACTCTTACACACATTTCTCCAATTAATCAAATGAAGTCCTCTCTTCTCCCTTTTCCCTCCTGACCAAAAAAAGGAACTTCTAGCTGAATTAATAATCTTCTCCACAGTCCTTGGAATCTTGAAAATAGAAGCATAATAGATGGCCAATGAAGAAAGAACTGATTTAGATAGAATCAATCTCTCGCCTCCTGAAAGAAAGCTGCCTTTCCACCCTTCCAATCTGTTTTCAAACTTCTTAATTAGACCATCCCAATCCCTAACCTTGATAGCTCCATCCGTCAAGGGCAAACCAAGATATTTGATTGGGAAAATATTGACTCTGCACTTTAAAAAGCTTGCAATCTCCTGTGATCTACCCTATGACACATTCAACCTGACAACTTCTGATTTCTCATAATTGATCCTCAGTCTAGTGATAACTTCCACCAATACCAATAGTCTTTTGATATTCTGAATATCCTCATTGCTTCCGGAGGTAAACAACAATGTATCATTTGCAAATTGAAGGTGAGATAACTGGATATTACTTCTACCAATGCTGAACCCCTCAATCAGACCTTGTTGAGCTGCACTATTCCAAAGAGAACTCAATATCTAAGCAATTAACAAAAAAAGAAGTGGCGACATAGGATCTCCCTGTATTAATCCTCTAGAACTGTTGAAGTAACCACACGGCTCTCTATTAATCAAAACAGAGAATCTAGAGGAGGAAATACAGCTCATAACCCACCTTATCCATCTATCATTAAATCCCATGAGCTCCATAGTTTTATGAAGACAAATCCAGCTGATTCTATCATAGGCCTTCTCAAAATCGAGCTTTAAAAGAACACCTCGCTTATTTCTATTCTTGTAATGGTGGACTGCTTCATAAGCTTCCATATAAGTTATCCAGGATGAATCTTCTTTGCATAAATGCTGACAAAAATCAGCCATCCTTTTAGCACCTTCTGATTTCGGAATAAGGACAGTGTGAGTAGAGTTGAATATTTTAATCCTTTCCGGGCTGTCATAGAATTCTTGGACAAGGTTAACCAAATCTTCTTTAATAGTATCCCCAAAATATTGGTAAAACCCATCGGGCCCCGGTGCTTTATTGGGATCCATATTAAAGACAGCCAATTTAACTTCATCCTCCAAAATAGGTACACACAGTTCTTTAGCTTCGAAAACTTCTAACTTTGGAGGCAAGCCATCATGAAGATGAGGTCTCAAAGGAAACTCTTCCATGAAAAGATTCTTATAAAAGGCAACAAACATGCTCTTGATCTCATTAGGTTCATCAATCACAACCTCATTATCTCTAATATGATCAACAGTCAAAAATCTTTTCTTAGCACTAGCCACCGCATGGAAAAAAGAAGTGTTTTTATCACCTTTCTTTAACCAGTGTTCCTTGGCTCACTGTCTCCATTTAATTTCCTCCAACAGTTCTTCATTATAAATTTTCTTGAACTCCTTCAATGAATCAATTCTTGAGTAGATAAATCAATAGTCTCACTTTTCAGCTCCAGTTCTTCAATATAATTCAATTTCTGTCTCTCTTCTGTTTCCCTCCCAAAATTCTGCTTAGCCCATTGTTTCAGACATTTCCTGATCCACTTAAGTTTGCCCTGAAAAATATACATTGCAGAACCAACCACCGTAGCTTCTTGCCACCATTTGCTTACCATATCTCCGAAACCTTCTACCCTCTGCCACTTCAATTCATATCTGAAAATTCTGAACGTCTTTCTCTTATCTTCCATCATGAGTTGCAAAGGAATATGATGATCCGAGACTGACCTCCTGTGCCCCTTAATGTGTGACATAGGATATCTTCTGAACCAATCAGTAGAAATCAAAATTCTATCAATCCTTGATTGTTTACTGATCTGTTGAAGATTAGACCAAGTAAATTTTCTATTAGGGATTTCCAGATTAATATGCTTGACATCCCTAATCCAATGATTAAAGCTTTCCATGTCCTTACCCCACTTCTGCATACCAGATCTTTCCCTTGGGTACCTTACACAGTTAAAATCTCCCACTATACACCAGGCATCAAAAAATAGGTTGTGCAACCTGTATAGTTCTTGAAAGAAAATCTTCCTCTGCTGATCAGTGTGCGGACCATACACAGATGTAATAACCCATCTGGTGTTGATGGAACTTCTAGGATTACAAGTAAAAGAAACCGAAATGCTGAATCTGCCCACATCACTGGCAATGCCATCATACTTATTCCCATTCCACAAAATCAACTGCCCTCCTTTAACTCCATCAACAGGAAGAACAACAGCCTTATTTAATAAAGAACCCACCCAATCTTGTTAAAGAGAAATTATCTAGACTAATCATCTTGGTCTCCTGCAAGTAAATACAGTCTAAATGAAGAGAAAGCACCAAATCTTTCACAGCCCTAGCCTTACAATCACCATTGAGCCCCTAATGTTCCATGAAATCATATTCATGAAGAAACAATATGCAACCCCGACTCCTAGATCTTCTTTCCTCTTTAACTGTCAAAAACTTCATTACTTTTCACAAAATTAGTTTCTCTCTTCCCAATCTTTATACCTCCTCCCGTACCCTTTCTCTTAGCTGAGTATTGCAAAGCATCATTCCTTCTCAACTTCTTTAGAAACTTATCACCATATCCTCCCGGCCTAAAAAGGATGCTCCAATTCGCTGCCCAAACTGGACAATTTCCTTTGTCTAAGCCTCTTCATCAACAGAATGCTTTACTGCAAGCGGCACATCAGTCACTACATAAGGCACAATCTGAGCACCCCGGACGTCACCCTGAAGATTCCCAACAACCACAGTCTTGTTCAAACAACTTCCTGACATTCCATCTTGAATACTATACGAATTAACTAGCACATCTTCATCCTGCAAAGCCCCATCAATACTACCACAGTCACAGCCATCCTCGGCATCCCTGTTGAAGAGTTCCGACTGACCACCACCACTCATCCCTGACCTCCCTTCCTCAGACCACTGCAACCCTCAATCCTGCTGTCCATTCCCAACAAAAGGAGAGTTTCGGGCCTGAGCACAGATAGAAGAAAACATCCCTCCCTGAGCGCAGCAATCTTGCATTTGATGTTGTGGTGGACTTTTAGTTAATGTAGGTGAGATTGAAGGATATTATTATGCTTTAATGGATGTGTAATGCATGCGAGTTTATTGTTAACATTTGAGCTTATGTGATTTGTTAGGTTGCATTTGTTAAGTGCTGATTTTGCTACATTGATTGGTGACTCTAAATCTTATTTTTTATCTTTATATATTAATGTCATATTTTTATTTATTAAATTTTTTAAAAAGATGCATTACTGATTTTTTCACGAATAATTACGATGTTTTGAATACTTAAGATTTTTTCCTCGCCCTGATTTTTTCCCGAATCCCGACTTGGTGACATTCTTGCAATAGGTGCGCCCGGCCGCTGCCTCTACTTAGCTGGACCACAAAAGGTCAAGAAAGATGATAAGAGGAGCACGGATCCGTCTGAAGGGATGGCAACAGGCAGCAGTTGCCGTTGGTTCAGCCTTGGGTGCACTCATGGACCCCAGAAGAGCAGATTTAATTGCTGCTCTTGGGGAAACAACTGGCAAGCCAGCTTTTGAGAGAGTTCTGGAGCGCATGAGGGAGAATCCTGAAGGAAGAGTATGTGCATGTGCTTATTATTCTTCCTGAAGGATTATTGTCCATGTTGAATCTTTTTTGTGCTTCCATGATTCCATCGTGCACCCTTTTCAGAATTCTCAAGCCTTTTGTACATTGATTATTGCATGCGATGAGTTCTGAACTGCAAGTAAGAGGCACTTTATAGGTTCAGATATGGCGGGCATGTAAACACCCATACTAGGTGATAAGATTGCTGTTTGACTAGTCCATCCTAAATTAACCAACAGTACGTGAACACTAACAATGGCTAGCGGCAAAATTTGGTGTCACGAATGGATTTCATAAATATTGGGGATCTCTAAGTGCAATGAAACAAGGGTTGGGCTTTGTTAATATTGGGTCTCTAACTGGTAAGGATACAAGGGTTGGGAAAATATATTATGGTGATGGTTCCCAAGAGAATCTGGGGAAATGCTGATAGCACTTGTTTTTTTAAAGCAGGAACAATCGTCAAAGGATATGTGAGAAAATGGAAATTTTGTCTAGTGTGGAAAAATTGTGCTTATCTACTGTTATGATCTTCTTGGATATACATAGTCTCCAAGAATTGACTAATACCACTCTTCGATTTCTTTGGGTTTCATTTAAGGGCGTCACCTTCATTGTAGAATCTAGATACAGAAAATCACGTCCTTTGGTATAATACTGTGATCCTTGTCACTGAAAATGACAACTTTTCTTTATGTTTCTCAGGAAGTTCTCTTGGAACAGCCGCGTGTTATATCCGAGAAAGTCTCACATGCGTGGGATCTACCAGAAGGCACCTTTGGAGCAGCTTATTCAAAGTTCATGGGTTCAAGGAACTTCTCACCAGATGACCGCCCACCTGTTCGATTTATGGAAACTGAAGAACTGGCATATGTGGCAATGCGTGCTCGTGAAGTGCATGATTTTTGGCATGTTTTATTCAGTCTTCCTACAAATCTGATCGGTGAATCAGCTCTTAAGGTTGTGGAGTTGGAACAAATGCTTCTGCCAATGTGCATGCTATCAGTTGTTGGAGGTTCAGCTAGGTTTAGTGAAAAGCAAAGGGCTCTCTTTTTTCGACACTACTTCCCTTGGGCCATACGTGCAGGTTTGAGGTGTTCGGACTTGATGTGCATTTATTATGAGAAGCACTTCCATGAGAACTTGGAGGATGTTAGACGGAAATGGGGAATAATTCCATGCCCTGATCCAAAGCTTGCGGCTGGGCAAAAATAAGGTTCACTTTGGAGGGCCGTTTTATGATTTCTTCTGTGGTCCATCAGCCTTGCTTAGCTGATTTTTTTTTTTTTAAATACTGTCCAACCTTGCTTAGCTGATACTATGTACTTGGGCGTAGTGTTCTTCACGGTGCGCTTCCCAAATCCCATCCCTCAACCCAATTAGAAGATGAAACTTTACAAAAAATCTTTTACATTGTTTTTTGTTTCTTCCCTTCTGTGGATTGCGACTTGCGAGCTACTGGCGGATGTTCTTTTATGGATTGCTTGTATGCCTTATGTGCAATTGAAAAATAAAAACCCTTCTTAGGAAGCTACATTCTCATGGACTGTCATTACATGTTAGTTTGTGCAGGTATACAACTTAATAGCCCTTGCTTTCAGATAAGAGGTAGTTCAGAATATTCTTCTCCTCAGCACGCCAAGTGCGTGCGAGCAAATGTTACCTGACCAGTATCAATCGTCGAAAGTCCTTTCCTCCATTAAATAAAAGGTCGGATGGGTTGTGTGCTGCGATTATCAGCTCTGTTTAAGACTCGACTCTAATTCTATCAATCAACCGGATAACAGGCGAATTATGGTAAGAGCATTTCTGTAAACCTATGTTCGTCTGGTGTGGGACATGAGGTGTCTATGCAAAAAAAAAAAAAAATAATGTCAAGCACATAGTTTTTCATGGTCAAGATGGGGGTTTTGGTTAAAGTTGTTGGAATGCGTAAACTCTTCCGCCTCTTGAGGATGGTTGCAAGATGAAGAAACAAGAAAAACGTATGAATGCTTTCAGTAACTTTCAGGAGAAAATGTCTCATTTATGTTGTCAAAACCAGCTCTCAACTTAAAAAGCTTCGTAGAACATGCCCTTGATCTTTTTCAAACTCTCGACATTTTATAAGGTTATCATCTTTTAACGAGAGCCATGATTAACGTCATGGAGCAGTTCTGGGATGAGATTGGTTAACACCTCTAAAACATCAGGATATCGAGATGGCTTTAGCGCAATATCTATCTATCAAGTTTCCCTTAAATCCTACCAGAATCATGCTCAAATCATTATTGATTATGGAAAGAATAGAAATAAGAATGCATATTCAAGAAAGAATATGCATTTGATCGCTTAATTTGGATGGACAAACACTATGCTATATTGATTTAGGGATTCTTATTTAAATGCTTAAATAACTAAATTAGCTTTGAGTAATGAATGAGAATTGGAAGAGGGGTCCAAATTGTCACAAGAACTCTGAAATCCATGTTGGTACAATCTACTCGAATATAGATTCTAATCTATATCCTAACTCCAGTTCTAAGTAGCCAAACTAAAATTTTAAATTTTTAAAAATTTAGATGCTCTTCTACTCCTTATTCAGGCTTACTCCATTTCTAGACCAAAGCCAAGTTTTCTCCAATTCTGAAATCAAATGAAAAAAAAAAAAATCCATTCCAATTCCTAGTCTCTTTATTATTTTCAATGCAAAGGAACGAGACAGATCTGTTGGCAAAACAATTTCCCTCAGCCATTTCCATTCAAAAGCATCAAAGTTTATGGACCTGACAGTGGTTACAAGCAATTTTTACCCAGCTCCCAATAAAGAACTCAGAAACCAGCAACTAATGATAAACAGCTCCTGAAAAAAAAAAAAGCCCATAAATATTTCCTATCCCACTCCTCCCAAATACATCATTTGTGTATCATCACAAAGTACATTCACTAGAATAAATCAAATCACAGTAAGTAAACTTCCTATCTACAAAGATGCCCCTAGATGGTCGAGGTTCCACCACAAAGACATGCTTCAGAAAGACGTTCCTGATCGTGGAGGCCTAGTAGCCTTCTAGCTCAGAATGCTGGTAGAAAAAAAACAGCATGATTTGAGTAGCTTCTGACTGCTTCATGGTAGCGTCAGGTAAGTACATTGGCCAAGGCCCACACACTTTCTTGTGGGACAAGGATTCTCTGCTCATGTCATGACATTGCTTGCTGTAGTAAGTGTCCAGGAGGGCCAGGACCTGAACATTCCCTTGTGGACCACAACCACATTTGGTGCACAACGTGGAAGAAAAATAAGGCAGTGGTAAACACAACAAATCAGAGATGAATTACAACGACAAACTGCCAAACAATGGGACACAGAAGAACTGTGAACACAGCCTTCGACACACTCGGAAGGAGCACTCAACCAGCAGCAGTGGTGCATAATACACAGCGTGGGCGGGATCCACCAGATTGGGTATCATCATCGTCATCTGATTCATTGTTGATGACCCCAATAGAATCTGAGCCACTCATGAGGCAGGGGACATGATATGCATGGCAGCAGAAGAAAACGACAACGGATACGTCTTGAATGGAGAAGGGATCAAAGCACAGGCAGCACCTCCCCCCGCCCTTTGTTCGGGACTTGACCTCCATGTTTCTCACACTGGCCACTCTATCTGTTGTCTGAGCCGATGTGCCATGACCCCTTCTCTCAAGGGTTTCCTCTTCACTTCCCAGGTAGACTGCATGTCTGGCTTCCTTGTAGTACTTGACCAAAAGATTAACACAGTCGGCCTACAGAAGAATACATGTAGAAACCCAAAATTAGAGGAATATACGAGGAAAATGTAAGATGGGCTGCAAGATAGCTAAAAGGATCTAAAGGAATCAAAATACCTTTAGGATGTCATTGCAGCCATGTCTGAGGGAAGTTTCTGTCCGGTAATCTGTTATGATCTTAACAAGGTGATCCCTAAGACTGCAGCAGAGACCAAAGTGTACAGAAAGAGAAAGTCAATTGTCTCTGCAGCTTAGAGCACAGATCACATAGTAATCCATTGAAGCCGAAGACCACAACAGTCAAGGAGACAGTACAAGCAGATGCCACAACATTCAAGAAGATTAGTGAAATATCCACATAAATAGTATCATCATCATCATCATTATCAAAGCCTTATTCCATTTATTTGAGTTCACTACATGAATCCTCCTGCAGTTTTAATCTACACTGTCTTATTTGTAGTTATATCTAGGAAGGACAACTCCTTTCTTACTATATCCAACCACTTCATTTTTTTTTTCTTCCTTGAGTTCTTCTACCCTCCTCCAAACTAATTCGATCAGACCTCCTAGGTAACTTGGACGGCAGTGTATATAACCAAACCATCTTAGCCGAATTTCCCTAGGCTTAATGTAAATAGAAACTAACACCTAAATTACCACATATATGTTCGTTCTGAATCATCCTTTCTATAGGTTCCACACATCCATATCAACATTCTCATCTCTGCAACACAGTTTTTGTAGGTGATCTTCCCTCGCAGCTCAACATTCGGTGCCATATAACATGAGGTCTCACTGTAATTCCATGCAACCTACTCTTAAGCTTTAAGGGAGACCTGTCAATCACAGAAGACTCCAAACACTTCTCCACTTCAACCAACCTGCCTTGACTGTGCACGACATCCTTTTGGATCTAACATTCTCTTGAATCATCCTCTTAGATCTATCCATTCTCTTGGTTAAGATTAAAAATTAGATTCCAAGAGGAAACCACTTCATATGGGCTTTGTTTTGCTCAGACGAAACTATATGCCATGCTGTGATGTCAACATTGAGAACAGTAGTGGTGCAAATAATCCGATAATCCAAGTGATATTTTCATTCAGCTTGGTTTCAGCTATAAACAGTTAAAAAAACACATCAGATTAGGGCCTGATAACTGGTAATTTAATCAAAATTGTTTTATGATATTAGTATAATATACAAATATCATATTTTATCCTTTGCATGAATATACTCAGGGCTGAAATACAATGCTGACATGGAGTAAAATAAATAAAAAATGAGCATATCACAGGATTCTGTTACCACATTCTATACCACTAATTTTATCGGATGTCAGGGTTTGCATAGGCTTGACACTTAACCAGCACCAATGTCATGGATGGTATAAAGCTTTATCAGATTTGGAATCAGACCACTCTGACCCATTTGTTCACTCAGGAATGACATTAAACATTGATCACTGGACTTTCATTTTTACCGTTTAGCATGGAAACCAATCCCCCCACCCCACCCCCCCCCCCAAAAAAAAAAACACCTTTTTCTTTTCCCTTAGGAAGACCTCACTTCCCCACTGCTTAACCTGATGGGGGGTGAGGGCAATGAACGTGCCAATGACAGGCATGGACAGGAAATGACAATGACAGACCTCATGCCCCTTTCACTTTCACAAGTGGCAATATATGTACATCTGTATAATTTCTATTTCATTTAATAGTCTTAGTCATCTTCTAACCTTCAAAGTTTCTGTGGAGGTAAAGTGTGTGGGGGTGCCCATATGGTTTTTATTCATTGTCACTAGTACTTTCTGAGTGGCAGCTCAAAGTATCTGTAGGTAAATTTCTGAGTACGCAGCAAAAGCTTGGTGGAGTTTGTTTGAGAAGGTAATTTAGCAAAGGATTAATTAAAATACTAGTATGCAACAATGTTGTACTTCTTTCTTTTTACCATCGATGTATAAATTGTACACTAGTTATGTATTGACAACTTGTACCCCATTTCAGTTATGTAATAAAGCTCTGCTATTTGAATTAAGATTAACTCCTGCACATTAATATATATATATAAGATTAGCTCCTGGGCAGCCTTACATGGTTTGTATGATGCTTTATCTTGTGTTATGATTATGTTATATAGCCTGTTATTCACCCTCTACAGGCAACCGAATACAGTTCAAGCAAGCAGGCAGTCAAATGGTTCCATTAGCCAGGTGGGCTATGATCAGTAGCTGTTGTGAAAAAGGAAATAATGCGATAAAATATTTACAAGAACAATAGTTTATATGACAAAATATTTGTCAAGAACATTATTTTTATACGATAAAATATTTGTCAAGAACATAAAATTCACGATCTTGTAAAAACTTGGGTATGCATCAAGATGTGGAATGGGGAAGGGGAAATCTATGTTTCTACAAAAGCAAGATATTGAATCTAATGTTGTCATAATCAGTACCAGATCCTGAATTGTTCAAGGAGTTGGATCATGTCCTGAATCCGAATTACATTGTACTGTAAATATTTCTAGACAAACATAGAACAGCATATAAAGATCTTGAAAGTAGGAAATAGTTATGTATTGTGGATCAACTTGCCCATGTGTCTCATGGATTGCACATCCCATGATGCCGTATCAAAAGATATTGTAGACGTTGATTAAACAAACCCCACGATGAAGAAAAAACTCACAAATCAAACAAGAAGTTGGATTGTGCAACCAAAGGTTTATCCCATGCAAATGTACATTAGAGCATGTAATCAAGTTAGATTGTAACATTGCTTAATGCAAGTAATAAGCAAATAAACTCACCGGGGTATCTGCAATCCATTGGGGACCATTTGAACAATATAGAGAGGATCAAGGTTTCCAACAGTGTGCTCTAACAATACCCCTATCTGCCCATTTAAACATTGAATACATTGAAGATTGAATGAATGCTCACCCAGAAAATGCATTGATAGCAATCTAGTATTATGTACCATTTCAGGTTTATGACAACATTGGTTGATTAGCACCTCCCATAATTCATCATCATGCTGCATAGACACAAATTCTACTGCCTGCAGATAGTTGCAATGCTTTTAGTCATTCTCCACTCCTATATTTGTTCGTATCAGAATTTCCAAAGCAGGAGAAAGAACATCATACAACATGATGACATACCTCCTCTATGTCCTCTAACTTGTTTATGATAACAGAAAGTGCTTTCCTTGTATTTCCCATCCTACCAAGGATGAAGACCTGTTCCCTCTGAAGGTCCTTCTTGCGACAAATTTCATATGCCTGTAAAGTAGTCTAAATAAATTTCCAATGAAATAAAAATGGACTAGTAAAAAAAGCCGGATCTACACCTTGTCTAGTTTATAGTGCTGACTGCCACGAAGAAATGGGAGCAGCATTTGTGGCTCATAGTCTGCATAAAGCTCCACCTTAAAATTGGAAACAAAAGCCTGGTTGTTAAATGATGTCAAGCAACTGAGATGCAAACTTAATCCAAATGGAACAGAAGTTGGTTATTCACTCTCTTAGTACATACGCATTAAATTTTGTTAATGTCTGCATAGAACACACTGCTTGAACGTTAAAAATGTCAGAATTGTAAATATTGTCGATTGCGAAGGCAAGGGCTTGGACGTTTTCTAATGAAGAATAGATAAAGGTTCTCAAAACAAGCAAATCTATATAGACTTCTGCCAACTAAGTTGAACTTCCCTGTGGACTCTAGTAAATGAGGAATTTCTTCCGAAATTTTGGAATGCATGCCAGGGCGCCAATTCATTAGAGGAAATGACAATGGGCTTAGTTAATCAAGAGGACATGAAAGCTTGGAACGGTGGCTGCATTCCATGCAATGCTGTGGACAACGTGTAAATAAAGCTACAGCTATTCTAGGTCAGGTGGACTTGGATAGAGCCAGGTTCTGGACATGCTAGAGGGCATTATGTCAGTCATGGCCAGCAACAGAAATTTCTTTCTGCACTTTTTATGCTTTTTTGATCTTTAGTTGTCCTCCCTCTCTCTCTTCTCCTCTCTTTTTCTGGTTCGGACTCAAACGGGGATCAAAACCTGGCACCATGCCAAGCAGATTCCTTTTCCAGTTTTGACTTTTATATCCATGGGACTCTCCAGTAGCTGGTGTGACGCGACCATTCAATGTATAGCGATTTGCCTGTATCTCAGAAGGTACAGAAAGGTAAGCGGGATTGTCTTGACTGTATTAATTCAAGTAATTGTTTGAACATGCAAATATAAGGCACTGGAAACTGTATTGGAGAATCCCATGAGAGAGAGTAGATGAAATCTTGACAATGAAAAAGGAGCCAATTATTAAGATCTCTAATATTGAACTCCAAAAGGAGAAAGAGGTTAACATGTCAGTAAGGGGAAGCACAAAAAGGAGCTCCTCCGAATCTTAAAAAAAGGGCCTACAAAGCCTACAAAGAGTGCTAAATCTCTGGGGCCATCCACATGTGCAAACCTATTGTAGAATTTAAGTATAGGGAATTAAAGACTCATCCAATGATCATCTTGTGTGGCATGGAAACTAACAGAAAATACAAGGTCTAACAGCAACCCTGATAATATATTTTTTTTGAAGGTGACAAAAGTCACAATTCATTGATAAGAGTAGAAAACAAAACATTGGAAAGGCCTGAGATGGGCCAAAAACACAGAAGAGAACAGCCCTACTGTTTAACAAGGTATAAAACAGTAGAAGATCAGAACAGAAAACAAAGGGTTATAACAAAAGGTTATAACAGAAACCTCTTCCATCTATTGGATTTACTGATGATGATTGAATTCCCAGCTGATTGAATCCCCGAAGCCTTCGACCAGCTGCCTACAAAATTGAAGGTTCTTCTGAGTATGTCAAAGGGGCACCAAAAATTTCCACTGAATTTCCTGTTATTTCGCTCTAGCCAGATGGACCATAGCATTGCAGGAAGAATCAAGGCCCAAATATTTTTCTCTGCAAGAACAGGACATATGACATTCCATCCATTCATTAAACTGAGCACCTACTTTGGAGCTTCCCAGGAAATTGCCAAGACTCTGCCCAAAGTCCTCCATAGGGTACTTATAATACCACAACTGCGGAACAGATGATCAGTGTCTTCTTCCAATATACCACAGAACTTGCACTTGGAATCTTGGATATGGAAAATAGCTTTGATTCTATCACTAGCTGGGAGTCTTTTCCAAGCCACTTCCCAAAGAAACAGTTTGATCTTATTAGGTAGAATTCTGGACCAGAATAAATCCTTCCACCAAATTCTGCTTCCCCCATCATTCAACACCTTAAATCTCACTGAAAAATTACCCTTTGAATCCCATCTCCAGTCTTCTATATTGAATATTCTGAAGTACCTGAAGCTGTTCCTGGTTCAAGACCTTGTACAACTGCACCAATTCTGGAATCTGAGTCCGTCAAGTTCCTTCTGAATTTAATGTTCCACTGATTTGTGTTCACACTGGACAGGATCTGCTCGACACATGCTCCTTTATCTAGAGCAATCTGATACAACTCGGGGAAAGCCACATCAAAGAACCTTCAGAACACCATTTATCCTCCCAGAATTGAATGTTTCTCCCATTCCCAAGTTGAAAGAATGAAGCTGCCTAAACAATGTCTGCTGTTGTCATAATGTTCTTCCATATGTGGGACACAGGATGTGTTTCCCAGAGAAAGACACCAAAGACCTGAGCTATAGTGGTATTTTTCTCTTACCACTCTCACCCACATAGGGTGATGCTCTTCTTCCAGTCTCCACAACCACTTTGCTAGCATGGCTTTGGTAAACTGTGAGATCTTGGCCAGCCCAACCCTCCTTGTTCTCTGCTTCTGCACACTAATTCCCATTTTAGTAAGTGTAATCCTCTCTTATGATTTCCTCCTTTGGACCAAAAGAAAAAACTTCTTATGGCTTCGATAGCTTTCTCAACTGTTTTGGGAATCTTAAAGATGGATAGTTGATAAATTGCCAAGGATGAAAGCACTGTCTTGGACAAAATCCACCTCCCTCCAGCAGATAAAGTTTCCCTTTCCAACCTTCCATCCTTTGATCAAACTTCTTTATAAGCCCATTCCAATCCCTCACCCTAATAGCACCATCCGACAAGGGTAGCCCAAGACATTTAAGAGGAAATTTAGAAATCTTGCACCCCATGATTGTAGCATTAGTCATTCAACTTTTCTCTTCAAACATTGATTCCCACAATTTCAGATTTTTCATAGTTAACTTCAATCCTGAGATATACTCAACCAGAGTCAACAACTTCTTGACATTCCTAATCATTCCTTCTTCTCCTGAACTAAAAATTAAAGTATCATCTGCAAATTGTAAATGAGTAAGCTGAAGGTTATTCCTCCCAAATAAAATACCATCCAACAGACCTTGTTCAGCTGCTCTGTACCACAGGGAACTTAGAATATGTCCACTAGTAGGAAAATTAAAGGTGACGAAGGATCACCTTGCCTCAAACGCCTGGAGTTGCTAAAAATACCACAAGGCACCCCATTGATAAGAATAGGGACTCTAGCTGTTGAAATACAGCTCATTACCCATCCACTCCACGTTTGGTTAAAACCCATCATTCCAAGAGTTTTATGAATGCATTGCCAGCTAACTCTGTCATATGCCTTTTCAAAGTCCACCTTAAGGACTGTGCATTCCTTCTTCGGATAAACCTGCCCTGCATGAAAGCTGTCTGGTTACCTCCTATTAGCTTGTCGAGAACTTTCATGAGTCTATTAGCCATCATTCAATCTTTCTGCACCTTCCACCTTAGGTATCAAAACAACATATGTAGCATTCAGACATTTGATACTAATGAGGTGTTTGGTTGTCTTATAATTGTTTATATAATGTTAAGATAAAAAAATTTATAATAAAATGATTATTTTAAAATTATAGCATCTCTAATTGTTATGTTTGGGGGAAGACTCAATTTGTTACCCCTTTGAACTGCAGCATCTTTTGTGTGGAAAGCAACAATCTACATGCTCACCGAATGTTCAACAAAATGTCTCACCCACTTGGACCAAAGCTTTATGCCATTCACGTTCCTACAACGCAACCATGGCTAATTTGCAACTCGTTCTTCCTCAATGAATCAAGCTGCTACCGCCAAAGAAGTGGGCAAGGAAGAGCAGATCTGATGAAACGTATGTACCGAAGACTTCGACGATTTCCCAGCTTCTATTTTTGCTTCCTTTCCCTCATCTTTTACATCCCTGCCATCCTGATTGAAGCAGAGGATAAAGTTGGAGAAGGGACGGTGGATGAGGGAGAACGGAAGGTGAGGAGGAGGCTGTTAATGAGCTAGAGAGCGGCGGCGATGGGCTGGGGACGGTCGATGGTGGTTCACACCGGTTGAGGATCGCCATCTTGAAGGTGATGTTGGGAATGAGGTTGGCTGCCAAGTTCGCTTCTCCGGCAATAGCAGGGGCGACAACAGGTCCGATCTAAACACAGCTGCCGCCATCACCCACAATAGGGTCAACCATGAGACTACCTGAGATGGGGTAGCATACACCCTTGGAAGATTGGCGACCTCGAAGGGTTGGTTGAAGGGAGGAGGGTAGAGGGAGCCGCCATGGTCGTGGATAGGGGCACGCACGCGGAGATGAAGATGGAGATAGAGACAAAGATGAAGATGGAGAGAAGGGGATAATGCAAGATGCAGGAATCGAAGGGTGGTGGTGGGGCGAAGGGGTTGTGCATTTCGTTACAAAATAAAAAAGAGGGTCTACCCTCTTTTTCTTTTTATCACACTTTGTGAGTTAAAACGTTATCAAAATATATTTTGTTACTATCAACCAAACACCCTTTAATACACTCACTAGAAAAAAAAAATTGTAAAAAAAAAAATTACACTATAACACAGCCAAACTGATGCGGGACAGCAAGGGGGTAGACCGGAAGTAGAAAGAAGAGAAGGGGTTGGAGAAGAAGAAGACTAGGGCACAGGTTCCCGTCCCATCTCGGAGAAAACGCACAACGGCTGCTCTTCATTTCAAATCTTCTTCTCTACCTCCCAAAGGAGGGTTACAAGACAATAAATAGAGACTCACCAAAGAAACCCTAACCCTAAAGACCAAACATACCCCTTATTCAAAATAAAACAGAGCTAAATCTTAAAAAAAAAGAAAATACATCGATTGGGCCTTTAATGGGCCAAACAAAATATAAAATGGGCCCCGAAATCCATTCAGCAGCCTCTGAATTCCCATCATTCTCTCCAGGTTCGAAAAAATTCGTTCTCGAATTTTAAAGTGAGCCAGAATAAGTACGCAGACGACTGGATCATCAGTAGGAGTCTTCAAGCAGAGGATCATCTCAAGAACCACAAACTGGTCTGCTACATGTGAATCATAAAAGTCCTGCCATACCATGTCCACTGAAGACGATAACAAATCATACGTGCCATCATGTAGTGTAACTATCATTACACTCTCAGAAGCGTTAAACGAGACTTTGAATGAACAAAAATATCATCAGCAATAAGATATAAGCCTGCCTCAACAAATAATTCCTGATCCCATGAGACAATATGAACTAATGCAGTATCAAGTAGACCATAGCTAAACACATCTTCAGATATACGATTCAATCCTGACCATCTAAACAAAGCATGATCCCAACTGTCAACCATATATCTGACATCAACCTCGAACATTGTATCAACGATCATATGTAGTCCCGATGCCATAAATAAGTCGTGATCCCAACCAGTAACTGGTGGTGGTGCCACTTTAGCGACACAAGCCAAATACTTCTGCTGTAACCGGTGATAAGTGGCGTTGAGAATACGAATGGATGCCAGATATCCCTCGGGTCGTATAAGACAATCTCACCCAGTAGGATCAACCACAACTTGTCGCTCGTCTATCCATTCTCTACCCAAACTGATATATGAGCCATGTGGTATAATCTTGCACCATGCATCATCATAATACCTGACGGATCGGGAAGTACTTTTGTTCTTTAAGAGATGGAAAAATGGCACATAGACTTGGTCTCCAGAGACAATTACGTAGTCCGTTTAGGAGATAGAATCCACAATAGATTGTGAAATAACATTGTCGAACGAAATTGCCTCAAGATACACCCTAGCTTTCACAGAATTGGGTAGATTCACCTCAAAGCTAAAATCCATGGTGAGAAAACGTACCTAGAATACCGATTTGTAAGACAAAAGCGGTACGAATAGAACAGATGACGTGCAGATCAACGCACCACTGGCTAAAGAAATGATGGACGAGGTCCGCCTCGCTACAAGGATGCCAACGGTACGATCGGTGCAAGAAACAGAGCTCAAATCACCAACCTCGATATGCGTGCAAAAAGTGACGCAAAACGAGGTAAAGCAGGCACTAGCTGCTGTGAAATCTGTGCGCTGGGATGCTGGCATGCAAATCGAGGTGGCTGACGTAGGCCACGGGATGCGCGATCGGGGTCCTCGGTAGGCGTGCAAAGATGGCATGCAAAACGAGGCAAATCTGGGATACAACACACTGGATCTGAGTTGGCTTCGTTGAGACGAATCCGACGGCACGAACGATACTCAAATCGGAGTCCGGAAAGACCTCGAACGGCGAGCCCGAGTGCCCTCGTAATGCGTACAAGTGTGGCACACAAAACGAGACACTGTTGTAGGACAGAACGTACAGTGAGGTCGGCCTCACCGATACGATCCCAACGGCACAGACGACGCGTTAATTGGAGCACAGACGAGCTCTGGGCGCTAGCGGTGCGATAAGAACCCTTAGTGCACCTCCTGTACACTATAGCGGACCCAAAGATTGGATCAGACTGGACCTGGCTGGGTTGAACTGGTTCGCTTGTTGGGTCGGTCCGGGTCTAACAAACCGGTTCAGCTGAACCGACGCTCAAGTTAAATGGATTGGGATTCGGATCCACTGTTAGGCCAGCCCGTTCGGGTTCGAATCCAACGACCCAATACGATGCCCTTCTTCTCCAAGCTCTCCTCCTCCACCAACCCTAACGCAGAGAGAGGGACGAGCGGATGGGGAAGAGGCGACAGCGGCGGCGACGGCGGCGACGGACGACGGTGACGGTGAAAGCGTTGGCACCAGCGGTCGTCGGAGACGGCGGCGGAGGCCGGTAGGGTATGCGGCCGACGTCGACAGCGGTGGGAGACGGCTGCAAGGCCGGCGACGGCGGTGGGAGACGGCGCCAAGGCCGGCGACGACCACGGCGACTGCGGGTGCTGGTGACAGTGGCGCTGGCAGTGGGGGAGGGATCCGTTGGCTCCGGTGGAGCCGAACAACGGCGGCGGTGGCTCCTTTGAAGCCAGGCGATGGCAACGGCGGCAGCAGGTGAGATGCCACACCCTTCTCTCCCTCTTCTTCTTCTCCTTCTTCTACTTCTTTCTCTGTTGTTGTTGGGACACGAACCGAGGTAAAGAAGAGGGGGGGTTAGGGGGTGGCGTGGTGGAGGTGCAGGACTCGGGTTGTGAGAACAACCCAAAGAGCCTTGCTCTGATACCAATTTGATGCGGGACAGCAAGGGGGTAGACCGAAAGTAGAAAGAAGAGAAGGGGTTGGAGAAGAAGACTAGGGCATAGGTTCCCGTCCCATCTCGGGAGAAAACGCACAACGGCTGCTCTTTATTTCAAATCTTCTTCTCTGCCTCCCAAAGGAGGGTTACAAGACAATAAATAGAGACTCCCCAAAGAAATCCTAACCCTAAAGACTAAAATACCCTTTATTCAAAATAAAACAGAGCTAAATCTTAAAAAAAAGAAAATACATCGATTGGGCCTTTAATGGGCCAAACAAATATAAAATGGGCCCCGAAATCCATTTAGTAGCCTCTGAATTCCCATCACAAACACCCTATAAGTGGCTTATCTTGAAATTCCTTCATAGCCAACATAAAGTCCCTTTGATAAGCTCCCAAAAATGCTGATAAAAGCCCAATGAAAACCCATCCGGACACAGAGACTTACTTGCATTCATATTAAAAATTGCCTCCTTTACCTCTTCCTCCTCGATTTCTGCACTTAGACCCTCACTCTCCCCCCTTCCAAGTCCTGGTAGTACTCCCTGTTGTAGATGTTGTCTCCATAAATTGTCTTCAGAAAATAGGTTCCTGTAGTATCAGACAAAGGTTTGTTGAATTTCATCAATATTATCTGAGACAGCCTCTCCCTCCTTGATACGTTCAATCTTTAAAGCTCTCTTTCTGGCACTAGCAACTGCATGGGAAAAAGTAGTGTTTTTGTCACCTTTTTTAAGCCATTGTTCTTTATCCCTTTGCTTTCATTTAATTTCTTCTCTAAGCAACCACTGTTGGTACTCTTCCCTTAACATTTTGAGCTTTTGCAGTTCCTCTGCTGCCAATTCCTCCTGTTCACTCTTCAGCTCTAAAGAATCAATAGTATGTAACAGACTTTGCTTAAACCTCTCCTGCCCTGCCAAAAGTCTGAATATTCTATTCTTTCAATTTCTGCCTGACCCATTTCAACTTCTTAGAGAAAGTTAAAATTGCATGAAATGCAGAGGAGCTTCTCTCCACCATGTTTTTTTTAAACAAGGTCCAGTAGATTTCACAGCAAATGTAATTTGAAAGCAAGGAATTGTTTCCCCATAAGACCACATACAACATGCACTAAGTTCAAGAAGTGGTTGTTTGGGATAAACAACTGAAACTGAAAGTCCCTTGATGTTGTTCAAAAACAAAAGGGAACAGCAATTTCAACCATTGGACTATACTTTTACCAGCTGCAAGTAGACAGGAAAAAAAACCTAGATACCATGACATCACTGATTTGATCCATCAAAACTTCCAAGCATTATCAATAGAAGGCGTGCAAATTGTTACAGAAAAGAAAATCACCTGTAAGTCATGAAACTCTTTTCCAGCATTTGGGTCAATCTCAAACAGTGAATGCAGGTACAAGTGCAAAAAATATTTGCCATCACACTTTCCATCAGAATCCAACAGCTGCCTGACAACTTCAGATGCAGAAATTGTGTCTCTGTGCTGAATCAACATAGACACTGCTTTTTTGGAGTCCAGAATCATCAATTGGACAACCTGCAAAGATACAGAGAAGAAATATAATAACCTGAAGTCTGCAAAAAATTGGGATGTATCAACATAGAATTTCAAGTGAAAATTCTTTGAAAAGCAGTTATTTAAATAGGATAATGCCACAATCCAATTGAGTTCGGAATACAATGTTATGGAAATGGGAAAAATGCTCATGTCATCTATTTTGTCAATGGGTTTTGCTGTGCACTTGGTTAACTACGCCTCATATTATCACATAGGAGTGTCATTCCCTGTATCCAACGATTCCAACCTAAACTTCGCTTGACTGGACTGTTTGCCAGGCAAAGTAATCAGAACTAGGAAGACCTTCCTGCCATAAACTTCTTTTTCACCAGGAGTCTCACCCAACTAACAGCAGGTTGGTGTTATCATGTGAGTAGCTGTTTGCGGGGGATCCGTTTCCTGGACCCCTCCGGTCTGGGACCCGACCTAGACATTGATCTCTCCTCCCTATGTCGGATTATTCGGAAATCCCGCTTTTTTTGTTTATCTAGAGGATTATAGGTCGGTTTTATATTTTATCGGATTATGAGAGCTTGGGATTAGCCTTCAGGGAATCCGGGACTTCGAATCAGGCGAAGATTCGAGTATATGACCTCTCTCCACTGACCTCGGTCAGTGTTAATTACGCTGAGCAACTGCTCGGCAACCCTTGATTAACCGTCCGTATGATGCCCTTGATCATGCAAAACTACTACTACAGGCAGCGCATGCATATGGATATGAAGGCAGATTTTAGGTTGGATCCTTAGCCTCACCCCTGGTTTGGGGACAATTTTTATATGGTTTAGGATTGATTCCTGGTTATTAGGATTGATCCCAAGTTAGGCGGATTAATTCCAAATTATATGGATTAATTCCTAATTTTTAATTCCGCAGGATTTGTTTTTGCAATTGTACACCTTTTAAGGGTTTTTATGATTTATAGAGGTTTTATGAAAGTTTTGCAGCTTATAAGCATATAGGGGTGAGTTTTAAAGGGTTTCAAACCTTATGGGAGTTATAAAATCAATTTTTAAAGGTATGAGGGTTTTTTAGTAATTTTCCCTTAAACCGGGTTGTTAAGTTTTAGGATTAATATTCAGGTTATATAGGGAGAAATTCAACTCATGGTATGAGTTTAATATTTTCGGGGTTATATATGTAAATATTATACATAGGGGTATTTTCGTAATTTTACGTTGAGTCTTAAATATATCGCTAATGATTTATGTTTCTTCCAGATTTTTAACTCTCTGATTTTTTTATTAATTTTATTAATTTTATTCATTTTTATGATTAATTTGGTCAATTTAATTAATTAATTAATTAATTAAGCATGTGGGAGTATTTGGTCTTATTATGACTTTTGTACTATATTTCAGACTTTTACTGTTTTCTTACAGATTTTACTGATTCCTGGTTTTTTTCTGATTTTTAATTAATTTTATGAATTTTTATTAATTAATTAATTATAAATCATTTTAGGCTTAAACATGATTTTACTAAGATTTCTGAACTTATATTTTATTTATTTATGGAGTGAGGTTAAGGTTAAGTTGAGAGTGTTCACGGATTTTTTTAGCTTTAAGAAATTAGATGTATATACGTATATTATTTTAAAACATGACGGTAATTATATAATTTAAATGACACACATAAACACACAAATTCAGATTTAATTTTGACAGCAATTCGCCTTGTAATGAGGCATTTTTTTACAAGGAAAATCCGGCAAAGCTTCCCCTTAAGATTGAACCTTAGGAGAGGGGGCTCCCCGGGACGAAAGAAGATCTCCCAAAATCGCAGCAAATCCGGGTTTAAAAACCCGGATTTGGTCTTCAAGTGGGCAGCACCCTCTCTCACAATTTCACCCTTGTATATGGGCTTTTCTCTATGTGTGCATGTATATGCCTTGTGTTGTGTCCATTTAGGGAGCCCCGGGTCCTATTTATAGGCCCAAATTCTCACCCCGGTGGGGGGGTGCCACCGGATGGAGTAAGGTGGGGGGTGCCACCGGTTATAGCCTCTTTCCTCCCCTTTTTTATTTTTTTATTTCCCATTGGCCAATGCATGGCAAGAGGGGTGAGAGAGAGGGCAAACAAAGGAGAGGAGGGGGGGATTCGGTGGGCACCCCCACCGGTTCCAACCGGTGGAGGGGGTGCCACCGGTTGGCCCCCCACCGGTTGGGAACCGGTGGGGGGGGCCTCCCCACCGGTTTTGGGAAACCGGTGGGGGGGTTTTCCCCTCCCCATTCTCCCTCTCTTAGCTCTTTTCAAGGCCCATTTAATGATAGGTTTTCAGATTTTGAGGTTTTAGTGGTTTTAGGCCAATGTGAAAGGGGTTTAACCCCATTAATTCCATGGCTTGGCCCCATGTGAAAGGGGTTTGGGATAGGATTTAAGGAGGGTTCCACATGGGATTCTTAACCCATGTGTGAATGGGGTTAAGATCCCCCATTAATCCTCCCATTAAACACCCCCCCCCCATTTAAAATTTAAAATTTTGAAGAGATGGAGGGAGAACCTCCTCCCCCCCCCACCGGTTTCCCTCTTGGAACCGGTGGGGGGGTTCCCCAACCGGTGGGGGGGGCCCCCACCAGTTCCCCCTCTCTCTCCTCCACCCCCCTCATTCCTATTTAAATAAGGGGGGGAAGAGAGAGGGGGTCCACATGCTTTTGCTGTTTTGGGGAATTTTCTTGGAGGTTTTCTGCTCTCTGGTTTGCAGGTTTAAAACCCTTGTGGGACTGATTTTTTGGGCCTGTTAGAGGTGTCTATTGGGCCTCTTTTTGGGCTCCCCCATTGGGCCATTTATTGGGCCTATCTCTCCCATCATTGAGCCTCCATTTCGGGGCTGATTTAGGTAAGTTCCGAAATTGGTTTTACCTTATTTCGGGACAGATTTCAGTCCGCTTCGGGACTGAATTTGGGCCTATTCGGGGGGCCTGTTCTAGGACCAATTACGTCCCACTCCGGGACAGATTTAGGGACTGATTTTGACCTCTGTTTCGCAGCATTTGGTGCCCCACTTATCGCTGCACTTAGGGTCTCCTTCCGGGTCCCGTTATCGAGGGTTGCAACGGCGGTTCGGGAATTGACCTTGGAAGCCGAAGCGAAAGACTTGGGGCTGTCTTAGGCTCCTTAAAAAAATCTGATTAAGGCCTTCTTGGCCTAGGTATGTTCCTTACCCCGTTGCCCTCGTAATGCGAGCCCGTGACTTCATGCATTTTGATGTTCATCCATGCCATAGGCATATATTTTTTTTTGGCCTAGCATAGTCTTCTATGAACATGTCGTCATGTCCATGTATATGTGTTTTCCTATGGGAATCCCACATCGACGTGAGCATGTGTCGTATATGTATGAATGTATATTCACATAGTGCAAATCTGCGTATAGGATTATTTTTGGGTTCAACAGTAGCTTTCAGTAATTTCCCCAAAACTTTTGTTGACCTCTAAACCAAAGCCCATGTATCTTACATTGTTTGCTCCTTTGAATTGTATAGCATGAAGAAGGGAAACATGTTTTCCCTTGTGAATTATTGTATAGCATGTAGAAGGTGTATCTTTCAAAGATTTATTATTGATGCACTATGCATTTTTCTTTTTATTAAAAAAAAAATGGACCACCCAGATTCAGGTGGGGTAAATCTAGGGCATGGACGAAAAAAAAAAAGAATTCTCATTTTTACATATGCTAAACTCACACATCCTATCAGCCTCTGAATTCAAGGTTCCCGTCATAGAGACGCCATCTCCAGGAGGATGGGCACCTGGAAGGCACTACTAGACCAAGAGATTGCACATTGAGGAGAACTGTTGGACATGTTGAAAGTCTATTCCATTCATCACAAGCATGAGAAATTGAGGATACATGTGGATGAAGATCTGTTTGGGTTGGGGGGAGGGCAAGAAGGGAAGAGGGGGTGTCCATTCAGTTACCTCTGCATATCTCTGTCGGTCTGTTATGCTAAGGCAATGTACGACGTACAGGACAGTTCACGTCAGAATAGAATGAAGTGCTGTGTTCCTATGGTTCATGACCAGATTGTAAAGGCTCCAGTTGGCCATAAGCATGCCTGGAACAATACACCCTTCACATTTTGCTTGGTACATGGGAAAACAGCACAGCCCTTTATAGGTTGCCTTGTGCATGAGTCATATGCCTCCTCTCAGTTTAAGGGAAGTTGAACCATCAACACCCCCCCCCCCAAAAAAAAAAAAAAGGTTTTGCATTGAGTGAAGCTGAAATATACAGCTGGTTCGGGGATGAACCACATGGAAGCTTGTGGACCTATAATGACTTAGTTAGGAGCTAGGCAAGAGGAACGTGTTATCCATAGGAAAGGGCTACCCGCAAAGTAAGCCGAAGTGGAGATGCTGTGTGTGGAACCATCATCGTGTCTGGGGGCTAGGGTGGAAATGAACTAGATAAGTCTCATATTAAAAACAGGAAAAAAAAATTATTGGGCTACATACGGGGGATTTGGATCCATAACTTGTACGGCACCTTTTGGGGATAAAACCATACAAGCTTGTCCCAAAGCGAACAATACCTCACAAGGACTGGATCAGGTTGTTACATAGTTAAAGAAAATTGAACACCATCCCGCAGATTGCTTAATATTGGAGAAAACCAAAGCACCAACTTACAATTGGTCTTGAGTCAAAGCCTTCAAGAGAAGACAACTGGACATGTCCTTCACTATTTCCTTTATGCATAAAGAAACTTAGCGATTTCTATATAGTTCCTGTATAGTGGAACCAGGAGGCGCTCACATACCTTTCCTTTATTTATTACTTATTTTTTTAAACCAAAGTGACTTTCCCAACTTCTGCGTCATGCATGGATCAGTCAGAGGTCCTATCCAGAGTTTTCGTTTCATAAGAGTGAACCACAGGTCTTTGCACCGTGTGTTTCACAATGGGTCATGAGAGAGCTTCTACTAACACATATCATGGTGGTCCTCCCTCATACTTCACACTACATGGTCAAATAAAGACCATGTGATTTCATGACGAATTTACCTTTTTGAATCATGGTTAGCCTAGCTTCTTGACGTCATAGCAGCCTTCAACTTGCCTTTCTGTGAAATGATGAAGGCTTCTACTTATTTGACAGGACATCGGAGCTATAGTTCACATCATATAAGGAGATATTTAACTCTTAAAAATCTTGAAACTACTCCTGAAAGAGAGTTGTCAAAAAATTGAAAATCCCAGTGAACTTTAAGAAATAAGCTTCAATTCTCCAGTTTGTATCTTTATTGGTGAAACTCCCTCAGATGTTGTGAAATGTGCCGACTGCCGTATGCTTCAGCCGTTCAACAAAGTTGGCTGCTGGATGAAACTTCAGAACTCGAACCTTGATGGTAGTGTGGAATAACCAAAGGCCATGAGTCATGTGAATGGGCATATGAAGATCATATTTGGAAAGTACTGAGGAGGCTCCTTATTTAATATCCTAATCATAGTTCACAATATGATCTTATTTGGTCTGAGTAAACATACCATCTTAAACAAACTGATGAAGGCTTCAATGCACTCCATGACAACAGAGCACTTCAATCATCCACCAATGACAGCTCCCGCATCTGTGGGATGACTATCTTGTTTATAGCCAATTCATGAAAATACCCCAATTATGAGATGCAAAACCCAATAGAACTCCTATTAATTGGGGCATCTGAAGATCATTGTATGTCTTCAATTATCCAACAATTGTGGCTCTAATCTTATGACAAAATAAAATGACCAGACTGCCCTGAGTCGTGTTAACCCATACATGAGCAATGTCAATCACTTCAACAATAAACAAAGCATGAAAGAATGTGAAGTGATCACAAGAGTTCTCTGCTTGACAACATCAACCCTGCTTCATATAGTGTCCATGAGTTGGATATCAGTATGAAGCTTGAATTCACATCAAAATATCACATTGTTCCTTTGTTGCCAGATTTGCTCAGAGGAAGGGTTATAGACGATACACCCTTTTCCTCAGCTAGGCCACAGGAAGGCGAAGAAGCTCTAACTGCTCAGTGAGCATCGGCGTTCCACCATGTTATAGTGACAATTTTGCAGGTTAGCCTCCAATAATGTCCATAATCACTTCGGATCATGCACTGCTCGAGTCTCATTGCCAAAAAAAGAAAGAAAATTCCGCAGGAAATTTGCCACTGTGTTTTTCCTGGCATTTTTTCCCGGCATCGTTGAAAGTTGAAGCCCAAAAAAAGAAAGAAAATTCAGCAGGAAATTTGCCAGTGAGTTTTTCAAAATAAATAACCTACCTTGTTTTGGATAACATCATGTAAGTTGTGTTTCTCAATAAACTCAAACACTTCAGGCTTCATCAGCTGAGGAAAGAACAAACCCAAATTGAATCAGTTGGCATCAAAACAAATATGCATATAAAGAATATACAACAGTTTTTACCCCTGTCAACAAATTGTCACCTCAAATGCCTATTCCTGACATGGATTTCTACAAAACAAAGAGATGGTTCACAGTGGCCTGGCAGGAGATGAAATGGAAATGCAGTGAACAGGTAGAAAGCATCATATATATGTAAAGTAACCTATTGCTACATGCAAGTTGATCATCTTGCATTATAAGGTTCTAATTACTGGGTTTTTTTTTTTCAAAGCCTACCAGTTTTGTACCTTTTCTTTCCTATCCTAATAAAAGATGGCATGTTTACCAACCCACACATCATTAACCCCAGTATACACAAGATATCACAAAAAATACTTACATCAGCGAACAATGCAAAGGCCTTCTCATACTGGGTGTTGATCACATATAGCTCAGCCAATGCCTATTGTGGAAAAGAATAGAACGTGTGATTGTAAAGATCAAACCATAAAGCTGGCAAGGAAATAGAAAAGGGACAAATATTAATCCAGCAACAGACTACCTCTTTGAGAAATTCAGTCATTGAGGATGTATTAAGTTGAGGTTCGATGGCAGAAATGACAGGCAAGACGGAATATATATTTGGTGGCCATAATCTAACAGTTGACAGGAGGTCCTTGTGAAAAGCTGGATTATTTGCTAAGGCAACAAGTGCAACCTAGTTGAATCGAACTTAATGTGAGAAATATCAAAACAAAAAATCCTAAGTAAAAAACAATTAAGATCAATGCAAAATAAAACAAAAGAAATGGTTAGAATTATGGACCTCATAAGCAGTGTCACTCAACCGGGGATTTTCAGTAGGCATGTAGGGAACCAAAGCAGGAAGCTGACGGAGATGAGCAAAGTGGAAAACCCATCTGTCAGGAATGAAACAGTTATTTGCCGCCAAGCACAAACTCTAAAATAGACAAAAAGGAGCAATTGGCAATACCTCTCCCATGCTGAAGCAGAACCATGCAATAACTTCGGACACAAGGATGCGGCTTCAGCATACTTCCTTTCAACAATTAAATGATCAAGGTACCTTGATCCCACCTAAACATATAAAATGGTTTAATAAATTTTTTTTTTTTGAGGGCTTCTGCCACAATGGCAGAGACGGTCCACTTGAAATCAGAAAAATCCTCAACACCCCGGGTTCGAACCTGGGGTCCACCCTACCCCGTTTACTACCCCGTACCAACTGGGCAGGAACCCATTGGTATAATAAAAACTTGAAAATGCTCATGGATAGGATTCTACTATTCGCCTTCATATTATCTTCTAGCATGACGTCATTCCATCTATCAGCTGAATATCATAGTATAAAATATTAAATATTAAACTAATAAATATAAATGATTAGTTCACCATGAATGAATCGATATGGTAAACAAAGATAAAGATTATGAACTTAATGCTACAAACGACCATGACCCTTTTGTTTGCTATAGTAGTAAAACAAAAGTCATTTAAAGCAATCCGTTAGTGTAGTCAAATAATCAGGCTCACATGTTCTACCTTAGTGGCATCTAGAAACACCTTTCAACTTGGTACTCTATCGCTCATAACAAAATCAGAACTCGACAGTAAAAAAAAATGTAGTATTTGTGCAAAAGAACATGCAGAAGAATAAGGTAAAGTGGGAAAGTAAATGAGACTCCCCACTGTATGCCCTATTATTCTCAAAATGATTACAAGTCCATGCATGGATTAAAAGCTGGCCAGCCCAGACTGGAACAGACCAGAATCAGGACTGTAGGAATTGGCTGAAAACAGCAGAAAATTTTCCCTCTCTTTCTTAATGTACTATAATGTTATATAATCATTAATAAACTACTTTGGAAATGGCTATACACCATGCAAAATGGAAGTTCCACTCTTGTCATGCACCTCTCAGTCGCTCTCACCTATTCTTCTCAGGTGGAGGCCCGGAATGTTTCATGATTGGGATTTGGGAATAGTCAGCTTTTAGGTAAAAAAGCTATCAGTCAACTACTCCAGAATCTACCACCTCAAGATGCATTTGTTTAAAGCTTTATGATCCACATGAGGTTTCTTTTACTATTTTCCCCATTTAACCCAAGGTATTAAAACTGAAGTATGGAACAAAATCAGCACTGGCCGTTTCCAGTTCCAGTTCCTGGGCCGGTTCCAATCCAGTTTGGCCGGTTTTTAACACCATGAATTCACCCTGTTCCATTTTCTAATTCTTATGGGGAAATACATTGTGCATAACAGCCATTTACAGGATTCACTGTTATCACTTAATGTGAGCATTGGAGACGAAATTAGATTTTGGTTCAGATATTCTAGTATGTTTGAAACTGTTAGTAATTTATCTGATGTCTTTTTTCTTCTTTTTTTCAAGTGGACTATCATTTGACTGAAGTCAATCATGACATGATTCATCAGTAATAATTTAGTTACTTCTCAATTTAGTAGTAGTTGGTACTGTGCATCATTAATGAAAACACACTAATTTTATGTCACGTATTGAATATGTATGAGATTACAAGTAAAGCAAAGCCCCATAAGAAGCAAATGTGTTTGGTGTCATATGATTTGAGCTGGGTGAACTCTAATTTTACGTCTCTCAGGTCCATGGCACAGACAAATAGCATTATATCAATCTGTATTAGGATCAACCAACCCACACAACAATGAGGAGAAAGTTCCTTCACTAATTAGAAAATAAAGTAGATGCCTAACTCAAATGCACTTTGCGTGTAGTTATGTCTAACAACAAAAGCAATGATGGCAATGATCAGATTAAAAGAAATCCAGTTAACTTATTTTACCAGACCTCATCAAGAAGCTCAGTCCGCCCCTGCCCTGCTTCAGCTGCAGCTAAAGCTTTTTCATGCCAACCATGCTGAAGGAGCCAAGAGATATGATCCTCAGCATCCCTAAAAATCACAGAAATCCATGAGCTTAAACGTGATACACAATGAAGATAATGAAGCACTGAAATCAATAGTATACAACAAAGCAGGAGATTTTTTTCATGCTTCCCATCTACAAGATTTTAGAAGGATACTCTTTCAGTTTGGGATCGCAATTAAAATAAGACACTGGATTTCATTATACCGGATCAATGTTAATCTACTAGTCAGATCTAGGCACTGTCATCTCTTGACAGCTTTTCAAGGTCTTCATGAGATCCCTGTCTCTTCAAGAACCAAAGAGGAAACAAGAAGACCAAGAGGAAGAGGTGCGAGGAGATTCAATAGAGAGGAAGAAGTATGAGGATGAGGCATGGACTGCTGGTTTTGAATCATGACAAGCTGAACCAAATCAGGCTGACGGAGTCCAATTTGCCAATTCCATCTTTGAATTGGCAGTTCTATTAAAAGGTAAAACTTTGAACTATTTTATGATTTTTAGGTTCTAGAATGTATTATTTACTTAGAGGGTTGTATTATGATTTGACAATCTTTTTATCAGGTTTTCCCAACACTTAACTCCACAACTCTACTATATAGTGCTGCTGCCTGGAAAGACAGGAAGAAATAAAAAAATAAAAATAAGAGGAGGAATTAGTCACATCATTGTGTTTGTCATCTGTTGCTGGATTGCTGCTGTCTGTTGCCTGCCACTACCACCACTAGCGCTGCGGAATGCAGGTTGAGGTCTACTTTCCTGCTTCTCCCCTTGCTTTTCATCACCATCATGGTCATAACACCATCACCTCCTTTCCCCACCCTCAGCGCACACATAACTTTCCTCCTCCAAGCTAAGAGGCCTCCACCCCACCCCCCACCCAAAAAAAGAAACCAACAACACAGCAACCCTATCTCCTTTCTTGATTCTCCAACTCGCAGCCTGAAACCGGTTAGAAGAGGCCAACGGTAACCTATAAGAATATGTTAAATAGACTAAATCAGTAGACTACCAACAACACCGATTAATCATTTTTCGGAACTTGAGTTGGAAAGAACTCCGAAGTTAAACGTACTCAGTTGAGAGAAGTCTTAAGATGGGTGACCTTCCTGGGAAGTCTACCAACAAGCACAGTTGTTGGGCCAGTTAGCTGATTGGGTCGTTACAAATGACATCAAAATCACAAACCAGCCGAAAGTGTGAGAGCTAAGTGCCACACATGACAAAGTGTTACACTATGAAAGAACTACCCTAGAGTGTGAAGCCGCATGGTAGAACCCACCTTTTACCATAGATTGCGGAATCGACCGATTCCGATTCGAATCGACCAATTCGAATCGGAATCGGCAGGTCCCGAGCCGATTTGGGGGGGAATTTACTGTTCCCCCCACCGATTTTAAAAAAAAAAAAAAAAAACGGCAGAAATCGGCCCGAACCGGACCAAATCGGGGCCGGACCGGCCAGATCGGCCGGTCCGGACCCGATCTGGTCCGGTTTGGGCCGGTCCCGATCTCCCCCTTAAGGGGGGATCGGGAACCAGGCGCCAGCAGCAGAAACGCTGCTGGCGCCCCCCTTCCCCAGCCCTTCCCCACTCCCCAGCCCCTCCCCGGCTCACCGCCGCCGGCCCTCTCTCTCTCTCTTTTTCTCTCTCTTTTCTATTTTTTTTTTAGATATCGAGCAAAAGGAGGGGATTTTCATCCCGTCATCGTCGGCCGGCCGTCCAGGAGCCGCCGCCGCCGCCGCCGCCGCTGTGGTCGCCGTCACCGCCGCCCTCGACGTCGGATTTTTTGTTCGCATTCCGATCCGAGTTTAGGTATATTTTGAATTAATTTTTTAAAATTCTAAAAAAATTAGAAATGATGTATGATTGTGTATATTGTGTAGATATCTTAATATTTAGGTTGAAAAAAAATTTAGCATGTGGATTGGACAAAATTCTCAAAATTAGCCCTAATTAGGGGTTAAAAATTGGGACTTTTGTAGAATTAGTGTAATTAAGATTCAATTGAGTGTGCCAACCACTCAATTGAACTTGTTAGGACATAAATGTGCATTTTTTTGCATTAATTGCATGTTATTAGCATTAATTAGTTAAAATTAGCCTTAATTAGGGGTTAAAAATTAGGGCTTTTGTATGATTAGTGTAATTAAGGTTCAATTGAGTGTGCCAACCACTCAATTGAACTTGTTAGGACATAAATGTGTATTTTTTTGCATTAATTGCATGTTATTAGCGTTAATTAGTTAAAATTAGTCCTAATTAGGGGTTAAAAATTAGGACTTTTGTATGATTAGTGTAATTAAGGTTCAATTGAGTGTGCCAACCACTCAATTGAACTTGTTAGGACATAAATGTGCATTTTTTTGCCTTAATTGCCTGTTATTAGAGTTAATTAGTTAAAATTAACCCTAATTAAGTGTTAAAAATTAGGACTTTTGTATGATTAGCGTGATTAAGGTTCAATTGAGTGTGCCAACCACTCAATTGAACTTGTTAGGACATAAATGTGTATTTTTTTACATTAATTGTCTGTTATTAGCGTTAATTAGTTAAAATTAACCCTAATTAAGTGTTAAAAATTAGGGCTTTTGTATGATTAGTGTGATTAAGGTTCAATTGAGTCTGCCAACCACTCAATTGAACTTGTTAGAACCTGATTGCATTTTTGTGTTTTTATGTTATGCAGGAATATGGCAGAACAGGATGTGGAGCAGCATGGTGCTGATCCTAGTTGGCAGCATTGCACACTAGTGGACAGTGTTAGGAGGAGGGTCAAATGCAACTGGTGTGGAAAGGAGATGGGTGGTGGTATCTATCGCCTAAAAAATCATCTTGCTGGCATATCAGGAGATGTCAGTAAATTTATCATCTCAACAATACATGGATTTACAAGATGAGATATCAGCACGCCAGAGACGAAGGGATTACAGTCTACCTGTTCAGCGCCCGATCAATTTAGATGATGATGATGAGGAGGAGGAGGAGGAGGAGGATGAGGAGGATCCAGATGACCCTGATGCAGAGTACACCAGAGCTGTTCGTGCCAGTTTGCGGACAAATAGAGAAGATGAGGACCGGCGAAGAGGCATAGGATCATCAAGTGGATCAGTGCCTGCTGTTTCTCAGCCTGGGAGATTCGTTCCTAGGGGTTCTTCTGGTCGCAGGACTGCTAGTTCTATATTGAGTTGTAGACGGACATCAGATGTGGCACGCGGTCCTATGGACCAATTTTTGTACAGATCAAGGTCTGCCAGACAGCCTGGAATCAAGCAAGCATTAAAAGGAGTCAAGGCATCAGCAAAAAATGCCTTGAAAGGAATTGTGAAATGGTTTTTACATGCAGGTGTGCCAGCACATGCAACATCAGTCCATATTTTCAGACGATGGTGGATGCAATTGCAGATGCTGGACCTGGTGTAAAGGCCCCCACACCTCGCTACATTTATGATGTTGGGCTTGAAGAAGAGTATAATGACTTGAAGGTATGGGTCGACAACTTCAAAAATGTGTGGAGGGAGCGTAGTTGTACCATCATGTGTGATGGTTGGACATGGACCACAAGAAGATCTATGATTAATTTTCTTGTGTATTGCAGCGAGGGCACTATTTTTTTGAAGTCTGTGGATGCCTCAAACAGAATAAAGAATGTTGATTATTTGTACAGGCTAATGGATGACGTGGTAGAGGAAATTGGTGAAGAAAATGTTGTGCAGATAGTCACTGACAACGAAGCAAGCTATAAAGCAGCCGGTAATTTGTTGATGCAGAAGAGACACCATTTGTACTGGGTGCCTTGTGCAGCACATTCTATTGACTTGATGATGGAGGACATAGATAAAGATCCTTTTGTTACTGAGGTGGTACAACATGCTCAGATGATCACGGGATTTATTTGTAGTCACAACAGGATCTTATATATGATGAGAGAACATACAGGTGGACGGGATCTTCTTCGTGCTGGCCCTACTAGATTTGCATCCAACTTCATTTCTTTAGAGAGCCTGAGTAAATACAAGCATCAATTGGCCCAGTTAGTCCACTCTGACGAGTTTCTGGCACATATAGGGACATTGAGAGCCGATGTTAGAGAAGTTGCATTGGCAGTGCAATCGCTAGTTGGGGAGAGAAGTTTTTGGGATAAGGTTTCTCGCTATCTGAAAGTAGTTGAGCCTCTGGTACGTGTTCTGAGGTTAGTTGATGGAGATGACAAAAATGACATGGGATATTTGTATGAGGCCATGGATAGAGCAAAGGAGTAATTGAGCGAAAGCCTTCCTACTTCTCATGACAAATGGTGGAGGATCATCGATAATAGATGGTAGTCGACTCTTCATCATGATCTTCATGCTGCTGGTTAATTCTTCATCTATTTAAGTTGATTTTATGTTATTAATTTTTTTCACATTTAATTTTTTAACTAATTAATATTCAATTTATATGCAAGATATTTTTTCAACTCAAAGTATCAGTATAGTGAGAACGTGCATAATGACGGAGAGGTCCTTCGAGGTATAACTAACGTGATTACTAGAATATCAAGGAATACGGATGAAAGGATAGATGCCTTAGCAGAGGTAACGTACAAAGTAGGAGTTTATGAAAATGCATGCGTCTATCATTAACTTATGTTATTTATATTTATTTTGTAGATGGAGATATTTAAATTGAAGATTGGCATTTATGGAGATAATGACGTCAGGGTTGCAGTAACGAGGACAACTCCAGGTGAATTACATAATAAATAGTCAAATATTAAATTTAATGATGCTACCAGTCTACAATGTAGACTCTACATATGATTATTGATATCGTTGTCTTTTTTTTTTTTTGAACAGCTGAATGGTGGATCCAGATTAATTACAGACAAGCTGCCACAAATCCTTTGGCGTATGTTGCTGTTTGCGTCGAAGGTTTTTTTCTAACCCTGGCGTCGGGACCTGACCTAGACATATCTCTCCTCCTATGTCGGATTATTCGGAAATCCATTTTTTTGTTTATCTAGAGGAATTAAGGTCGGCTTTATATTTTTTTATCGGATTATGAGAGCTTGGGATTAGCCCTCAGGGAATCCGGGACTTCGAATCAAGCGAAGATTCGAGTATATGACCTCTCTCCACTGACCTCGGTCAGTGTTAATTACGCTGAGCGACTGCTCGGCAACCCTTGATTAACCATCCGTATGATGTCCTTAATCATGCAAAACTACCACTATAGAAAGCGCATGCATATGCAGGTGAAAATATATTTTAAGTTAAATCTTTAACCTCACCCCGGTTCGGGGACAATTTTTATATGATTCGGGATTGACTCCCGGTTATTTGAGATTGATTCCAAGTTTGGAGGATTAATTCCAACTTGTGCGGATTGGTTCCTGATTTTTAGCCTTACAGGGACTTTTTTGTAATTTTACACCTTGAGGGGCTTTTATGTAATTATGGGCGCCTTGCGAGAGCATGACAATTTGTAAGTATATGTAGGGTGGATTTTAAAAGGTTCCACACTCTATGGGGGTTATGAAATCAATTTTAAAGGTATGAGGGGTTTTTTTCGTAATTTTCTCTTAAACTGGGTTATCAAGTTTTAAGGTTTGATATTGAGGATATTGGTGAGGGATTTCACTCATAATCTGATTTTTAGGGCTTTCGGGGTTATATATGTAAATATTACACATAGGGGTATTTTGGTAATTTTATATTTATGTATTGCGTTCCTTATGAACGGTTTATGTTCTTTCAGATTTTTACTTTCTGATTTCTTACTGTTTTTACTGATTTTTACTTATTTTTTTATGATTTATTTAATTAATTTAATTAATTAATTAATTAATTGTTCATATGGGGTTATCTGGATTTATTATAATTTTTCACAGATTTTTACTGTTTTCTTATGGTTTTTCCTGATTTTTAATGGTTTTTCCTGATTTTTTTTTTAATTGATTTCCCGAATTTTTATCAATTAATTAATTGTTAATTATAAATTACCTTTTTGGGTTTGGTTATAATTTTTATGCAATTTTCTGAATTCATGTTTTATTTGTTTAAGGGGTGAGGTTAGGAGTTAGGTTGAAGGTGCATTCAAATTTTTAGCTTTAGAAAACTATATACATATGTATATTATTAAAAATATGATAATTATAAAATTTAAATGATACACACATGGGCGCAGAATTAATTCGGCAGCATTTCGCCTTATAATGAGATCGTTTTACAAATAAAATTCGGCAGAGCTTCCCCTTAGGATAGAACCTTAGGAGAGAGCTCTCCGGGACGAAAAGAACTCCCCAATATCGCAGCAAATCCGGGTTAAGAAACCCGAATTTGGTCTTCAATTGGCAGCACTCTCCCTCTTCAATCTCACCACAATCTCCCTATATGTGGGCAGCTTGTGTCCTTATAGGGTGCACTTGTGGTGTGCCTTGTGTATCCCCTCTGTGTCCTTCTTTGGGGACCCTTGGGGTCCTATTTATAGACCCAATTTTAGGCCCGGTGGGGGGAGCCACCGGATGGAGCAAGGTGGGGGGAGCCACCGGTTGGAGCCTCTTTCCTCCCCCATTTTCATTTTTTTATTCCTCATTGGCCAATAGATGGCAAGAGAGGGTGAGAGAGAGCAAGCAAAAGAGGGAGAAGGGGGGAAAGGTGGGCACCCCCACCGGTTCCAGCCGATGGGGGGGGTGTGGCCACCGGCCATGGACCCCCTTCCCCTCCACCGGTTGGGAACCGGTGGGGGGTGTTCCCACCGGTTTCCCACAACCGGTGGGGGGTGTTCCCCTCCCCACTTTCTTCTCTTTGCTGCCTTTTTGGGGCCCATTAAATGGGATATCCTTTTTCAGATTTTGGGGGTTTGGGTTTAGGCCAATGTGAAAGGGGTTTAACCCCATTAAATTCATGCTTGGGCTAGGTGTGAAAGGGGGCTTAAGATGGGGTTTAAATGGGGTTTCCACATGGGATTCTTAACCCATGTGAATGGGGTTAAGATCCCTCATTTAAACCCCCCATTAAACACACCCCCTCCCCCCATTTTTTTGAATTTTTAAAGGAGAGAGAGAGGGAGGGAACCCCTCTCCCCCCCACCGGTTTCCCTCTTGGAACCGGGGGGGGGGGTTCCCAACCGGTGGGGGCTCCCCCCACCGGTTCCCCCTCTCTCTCCTCCCCCTTCTTGGCCTATTTAAATAAAGGGGATGGGAGAGAGGGGTCCACTTCCTCTTCTTTTGCCATTTTGGGAATTCTGGGATTTCTTCCCCCCCTTTTTGGCAGATTTAGGCCCTCTTGTGGATTGGTTTTGGGCCCATTTGAGCTCCCTATTTGGGCCTTCTTATTGGGCTGTCCATTGGGCCAACCTCCCTTGTTATTGGGCCATCATTTGAGGTCATTTTGGACAAGCTTGGAGGCTGTTTTGGACCCATTCCGGGACTGGTTCGAGCCTATTCCGGGACAGATTTTTGGCCTGTTAGGGGTGCCTTTTGGGCCTCTTTTTGGGCCTCTCTCTTGGGCCATTTATTGGGCCTAACTCTCCCGACATTTGGGCATCCGTCCCGGGACTGATTTGGGTAAGTTCCGAAACTGATTTTTCTTCATTCCGGGACAGATTCCAGCCTACTTTTGGGACTGAACTTGGGCCCATTTGGGGGCTTATTGGGCCTCATCTTGACCCCACCCATAGGGCTGCTTATTGGGCCTATCTCCCCCACTATTGGGCCTCCATTTCGGGGCCATTTTGGGGGAGTTCTAGGACTGATTTTCCCCCATTTCGGGACAGACTTTAGTCCATTTTGGGACTGATTTTGACCCTTGTTTTGCAGCGTTCGGGGTCCCATTTATCGCTGCATTTGGGGTCTCCCATCGGGTTCCAATACCGAGCATTGCAAGGGCGGTTCGGGCGCTGATTTCGGGAGCCGAAGCAAACAACTTGGGGCTGCCTCAGGCTCCTAAAAAGAGATCTGATTAAGGCCTTCGTGGCCTAGGTATATCTTTTGCCCCGCTGCCCTCGTAATGCGAGCCCGTGGTTCCTTATGGATTTCTAGTATTCGCCTATATTATAGGCGTGCATTTTATTTTGCATGACATGGTCCTTCATGGACCTATCATCACTCTTATGCATGTGTATTCTCCCATGGGAATTTTTGCATCGACGCGAGCACGCGTCATATATGCATGCTCATATAATGCAAATCTGCATATATGTATATGAAATTTTTTGGGTTCAACAAATGCCCCCCACGGGATGCTCGCCGAGGACGCAGTCGGAGGCGGGTGTCCCGTGCATTTTTCGTGTGCATATCTGTTTATGGCCACGGGCATATATGAACCTATGTATATACATATATATTTTGTTTGTATATGTCCCGAGGGATCCTTTTCATGTCATGCCTTGACGATATTTTGCTAATTCTCCCTATCTTGCTCACCATGGTTTTGAGCATATGCAGATTTTTCTAGGAAAAATAGCCATGTTGTCCCATATCTTTCGTGTAATCAATTACACGATTTGCCATTTGTGGGTTCGGATACTCTATGTATTTTGGTACTCAAATAGCCCAACGTCACCCCGGGAGTCTTGTCTTTACGACTTCGCGGCTTTCTGGGGGCGTTTGGAGCTATAAAATTTCCTTTATATTCGGATCCTCTTGGCCTTCGTGACTTGGAGGGTCCTTATAAGACTGACATCATCGGATTGTTCGACACGTTGCTCGGTCCCGAATATCTCTTGGCCTTCGTGACTTGGAGATCGGTTGGGAACATGGAGCGGGTCACTCAATCCTGATAATGTCATCCCTATTCAAAGGATATTAGTACCTTATTTTGGCATTTCCAGGAGTCTTATGCAAGACATTCTGGATTGGCCAAGTATCCGTCATTAAGGGACGTATATGAGGGCATGATATGGATGTCGTGCCAACATTAGCACTTCATCTTTTTCATTGTTTGGGCATTTCCAGAAGCTCCGCATGAGACATTCCGGATTGGCCGCGTTTTCGCCATTTGTTGGCCATATATAAGCTTTGCTGCCTTATCCTAACTTCCTGTCGGGATTTAGTCGTATCATCTGCTTTACGCATTATTTTGATATGTATGTCTTTGTCGTTTCACAGGTTGCTATTCCTACCTCATTATCATGGCCGCGCTCGGCGATTTCTCCCACGAGGGTCCTCAGGAGGAGGAGATTGCTTATCCAGATGCGGGGTTCCGCTGGGTGGCTCAGCCACATTTGCGGATCACTATTGAAGATGCCGTCCCCATTCTCCGTGAAAGCATATATAGAGACGGGGAATTCTTCTACTTTTTGCGGGGCGAGACTGCCCGGCATCTTCCCTCAGATTTTTCCATCTACGAGCTGCTCCGATCATTCTTCTATGTTGAAGACGGGGTCGAAAGACCGCTATCTCCCGCGGAGCGCCGTGACTTGGAGTGTGCCATTTTATTGGACCGGGACAATATGGAGGGGTTGCTCCCCTTTTCATTCCCAGCCTTTCCTCTGGCCGTTGACCGATTGTGGGAGTTTCCTACTCCCGAACAGATGGGGCCCATACGGGCTATTCTTCGGGTCCACGACATCAGCCGGACCTATTCACCAGCTATGTGGACGAGAGCAGGAAGTCGTCCTCTTGAGGTCGCCCGACACCCTCAGGGGGTGTTTCTGACCGAAGCGGAGGAAGGTTCCATGCATGACCCGTCCGATTTCAGCATACTATTGTCGGACATATGTCGGGGTGTTCGCCCCGCATGGGACGCCCGTCTTCAGATCAGGAGTTCCCACGTCTTCCGCCTGGGGGCCACAGAGTGGCTCCTACATATATTGAAGCATCACCGGCCAATCCTCGACAGAGCCGGTATATATGAGGCTGTTTCAGCGGCTCAGTATGATTATCCCTGCCATCACGGCTTCATTCAGGCGATTGCCGAACGGTACATTCGCGACACTAATACCATCGCGACCGCTGAAGGCGAGACTGCTATAGACCTCTGGGCTTTGCACCGGATTTCGGCTTTGCCTATCGTAGGGGAGCCTTATGAAGAGGGAGTGTTGGATGAGTTCCATCGCAGCACTACTGACGGTGCGGGGAACTATGTTACTCCCTATTGCTACAGGTATTTGCTGAAGGTATGGCGGGACTTATCCAAAGCCAAGCGCGCCGCATCGTCCTCCACTGGGGGGAGTTCTTCAGGCCCAGGGAAGGTATCACCAGCTGCCTGGGTCAGATTCTTCTTTGGAGGGCCGTTCCGCTATCATCGAGGCTTTGCTAGCATTTTCGATGAACGGGTCCCTTCCATCTTGTCACATAGGGACATACCTCGGAGGGGTATTATCATCGCGCCAGAGCATCAGTCCGAGAACCCCTGGGGCCTGGATGATATCACTTATGTGGCAGCTTATCTAGCATACTGGCTGGTTACTTTTGCTGTCCCATACGGGGACGAGGGGGCTTTGCGGCCCGAGGTTTTGCTAGCGGCTTCCCGACTTGCAACGGGGACTCGCCTTGCTATTGCGCCGGCGGCACTTGCTAGCGTATATCATTCTTTCGGGGCCCTTTGCAGCTCGGCTACCCCGAATTCGTGTTCAGTGGTGATGGCCACTCACTATGTCAGTGCCTGGGTGGGACTCCTGCTTCCAGGCTATTCTCCCCTTGGCCGGGAGATGGACTCCTCACTGCCCACTGTGTTTCGACTGGCGAGCCAGCCTGCCAACCAGGGGACGGGGCAGCTTTCTTACGCCCGCGCGGCCTTGAGTTTTATACCTTTCGGCTCTTCCCGGAAGCTGGATTTTGACCATTCCTCGCGGAACTTTCGGCCATATCTCGACAAAGGAGGAGCCGCCGATCGAGCTTGGTTTGACCCATGGACGGGTCGTATGGGCCATAACAGCGCCGCATTAGACGGGTGGACTCTAAGTACTCGCCCGTCCTTGCTTGTGTTGAAGAAGGGGCGAGACGTCATCCTGGAACCTTATTATCCGAACCGTTTTGCGCGGAATTTCGGATATGATCAGATGATTCCTCCCAATCTTGCCTTTGCCGAGATACCCCGGGTATATCAGAAGCGAAAGAGCCATCTCGTCGCCCGGCTATGGTGGAGTTATTTCCAGCACCAAAATTCATTTGGCCCAGTGGCAGTGCCTCCTCCCACTCATGAAGGGGGTATGACTGTTCCCTTTGCTGCTTGGTGGCATAAGAACCAAGGGGAGTTGCGGCTCAGGCCCGATCCAGAGCAGACGAGGAGTTCTTCTCAGGCTAAGTCTACTAAAGGACTTGGCCGGCATACATATAAGGGCCGAGCTGGCCCATCGGCGCCGAAGACAAAGAAGAAGAAGGGCGGCGAGGATGATGGTTTCTATGAGCTTGCCGCTCCAGGGTATATATGGACTCATCAGTTCCTGGCGGACTGCAAAATCCCCAGGAGATTTGAGCACCATACCCAGCTTCCTGTAGGTAGTTTCAACGGAGATCCTGCCAGAGATTGGCTGCATTATCTCAGCCATATGCTCACCTGCTTCGGCCCTCGCCGCGAGGCATTCCTGATATTGCGGGCCGAGACTGTCGGCGATGTATGGCGGGTAATGGGACAGGTGGCGACCCAGCTGGGGATGCCTTTTGATACCCTCATACCCGAGCCACCGAGGTCTTTTGCCGCGGCAGGTATTCCCATTTTTATATTTTTTCATTATTTCTCCTTATTGTGGATATGCATCGCATTTACCTTACTCTCCTTATTTTATAGGGGATGTTGTCTCTTCTTTGCCCGCGGCTCCTGGAGGATCTCCCGCGCATCAGGTGCCTGAGGGAGGGCCTCAAATCCCTGCTGAGGAGGTGGCTGCACCGTCTGCCGGCATCGGCCCCACATCGGAGATGCAACTCCTAGTGGCCGCTGCGAAACAGGCAGCTCGGAGGAAGCGAGCGGCCGAAGGTGAGACGGAGGGTCGATCGGTTCGGCCCCGACTGTCTCCTACCCTTCCGCCGGCTCCGGCACCTATTGAAAGGCCGCCTTCGCCTATCGGTAAGAAACTTGCTGGTTTCTTTTGTCTTGAGGATTAATTCCCCTTTTTGAATATGACTTCTTATGTTGTACATATTTTCCCCTTTATATCAGAGGAAGGCGAATTTATTGGTGGGCAAGAGTCCCAGGCGGCCATGGAGCATGTCGCTGGCGGAGTCCCGCTCACAATAGGTGAGGCTGACCGGCCACTTTATCTTTGCATGCTTGTATTTCCATTCTTGCCGTATTCAGAAGGTTCTCACCTCCCATTATTTCCATTTCTCAGGGGCCTATGTTCCCGAGCCTCCCAGTCAAGAC
Source organism: Zantedeschia hybrid cultivar (assembly GCA_030544215.1). Lineage (NCBI taxonomy): Eukaryota > Viridiplantae > Streptophyta > Magnoliopsida > Alismatales > Araceae > Zantedeschia > Zantedeschia hybrid cultivar. The sequence continues at coordinate 15,265,241 of JARZZO010000002.1, read as the reverse complement.
TCTGTTCGGATAGCTTCGCCGGCCGTTGCAGAGGTGCGCGGATATATGCATATATATTTTGGCAAGTCGGTATTCATCCCTTGCTGGGGGCGACTGCGGCTCTAATCATTTTCCCATTTTGCTTTCTGCAGGAGAACGTGGCCATAGCTGCAAATGTCGCTTTGGGCAACGATGAGGAGCTAGGGGATCTCAATTGGGCAGACTATGAGCCCTATAGGTCCGATGTCCCCCTGGTCGACCAACTATATCATGAGCTTTTGGACGACCAAGGCCGTTTCGGTAATATTCGGCTTTTTGTCGACATATCGCAGCTCCTTTGGCTTTTTGCCTTGCACAGGATCTGATTTTTGGTCTTTTTCCTATGCAGATTTTACTTTTGAGGAGCTGATGCGCTCGGCCTCTAGTCATTCAGGCTCCTCCTTCATGAAGGGCTTGGTAGGGGACTCGACCGCTCCCCCTGCAGTGGATAGTCCTCTACTCGAGGGTAAGTTATGTTTGCCCTGATCTTCGTGGCACTTTCAACCACCTTGTTCTTTTCTGGTAGTCAATATCAGATTTTTGTGTCACAGAAGTTGTTGGAATGACGCCAACTGCGGCTGCTTCTCCTTCTGTGGCTCCTCCTTCGGAGGATAATTCGGCTGCCCTTCTTGCGTCTTCCTCGGCAGAAGGGGAGCATGCAGCGATCGAGGCCATCCAGGAAAGGCCCGCGGCTACATCACCAGGTAGCTCTATTTTCTTTGCCTGGTGCTTTAGAGCTGCACATATTATGTCTTCATATATATTTTTTATTGATCGTGCCTTCCTTACCTGTTTTTCTCTTCTTGGCATAGGCGCCCTCTTTGTGCCCACCCAAAGGTGGGAACGCCGAGAGGGGGTTAAATCAGCCCCTGAGCTTCTTTTGGGGAGCACTGGAGGGCTAGCAGCATCGGCAGTACGCGCCAGAGCTAGGTCCCTCCCCATTTGCTTCAGCCAAGTCCCAGCCGTCGGGGACATTGATGCCTTGGCAGGTATGAGGCCTCTTATCCCTTGTTATTTCTTCATTGAACATTATTGGATATTGACTCCATCCTTATTATGTAGCTTGGAGGGTTTTACTGCCCGATTCTCCGGCTCATTCAGGGGAGACCGCCCCCCTTTCCTGCTCAGAGGGAACTCCCTGGACTCCTCGGGCTGAAGAACCGGCTTGTACTCCGACCGAGCTACTTGATTATTCTGGGGATGAGGGCGAGCCTGAGGTCGCTTATCCGATCGCCTTTGATCGTAGGGTGAGTTCGCCGACATGGAGCGGCTCCACCGCCAAGTTGCCGCCTTCGTGTCACTCGGGGGACACCGAATCTCTTTTTTCCTCTCCCCAAAAGGATGAAAAAGCAGGTGTTCCCGACCCCGAGGAGATTGCGGAGCCAGGTAACATCCTTTTTCTTTCATTTTATTGCCAGCCTCATTTGTCGACACTATCATCTCGGCTTTGGTTTTATGATATCCCCTTTCTCTTTTCTTTTATCAGGCGGGGAAGGCCAGGATGACTCTGCCGCGCGAGCTGCCCAACGAGCTCAACTGCGGGCTGAGTTGGAGTCGGCTCTCAAGGATGTTGCCGCTCGTACCACCGAAGTTTCTGAACTCCGCGCTGACAGAGAGGCATTGGATTCCAGCATTGCTGAAGCGAGGTCCCAAGTCTCTGCCTTCCGTCTTCAGCTAGAAGAATTGGAGAGGGGCTTGGAAGAGGGCGTCGAGCAAGTGGCGACCCTCGACCGTCGTCTGGACGAGCTCACCCGAGAGCGAGACGCGTCGGTGGATAGAGTTGAGGCTCTCCGTCTCTTGTTGGACGCCTCGCAGGCTTTAGTGGTGCGGGAACCGACTCCGGCTCGGGACTAGCCGTCGGGACTCCCTCCCCCTCTTTTTGACCTTGGCATTGTTTCATTTTGAAATGCATATTTGAGTTACCCCGAGGGCTTGTCTCGGGCTTCCATCTCGCGGTCATTTATATGAAGAGTTTTTTTATTAGAAATGATATTCGTCTCTCTTTTTTCTTTTTCTTTTTTTTTTCTCTCTTTTTTCTCTTTTTTTTTTCTTTTTTTTTTCTTTTCTTTTTTAAAAAAAAACCAATGCCGGTGCCCTTTCGGGTTTTCACCGACACTGGCCCCCTCTTATTTTTGCCTGCACGCCCTCGCGGGTTTTCGTGCAGCGGGGTTACCCGATTTTGCCTAAGGCGCCCTTTCGGGTTTTCACCTTAGCTGGGTATAAGACCTTTTTGCCCTTAGCCGATCCCAATGCGGATGAGATCGGTTAAGTCCGTCGGGGCACCTCGCTTTTTAAGCCCCCCCTCCTTCTTTTTTTTTCTTTTTTTTTTTTGATACGTTCTAGCTACTATTAAATATATAACTATTATTAAATATAAATATAAACATATAACATAACTGAACCAGCATTTATTGGGGGAGTATAGAATATGGGAACTTGATATGACATGGGTATACGAATAGGGTTATATATGGTTTAACGCTCCTCGTGAGTGAAACATGAATTTCAGGATTTAAGGCCTCCCGCAGGCGAGTATGAACTTCGGGATATAAAAACCTCCCGTAGGCGGATATGAAATATGAATTTCCAGGATACAAAGCCTCCCGTAGGCTAACATGGATTTCCAGGATATAAAGCCTCCTGTAGGCGAATATGAATTTCCAGGATATAAAGCCTCCCGTAGGCGAACATGAAACATGAATTTCCGGGACATAAAGCCTCCCGTGGACGAATATGAAATATGAATTTCCAGGATATAAAGCCTCCCGTAGGCGAATATGAATTTCCAGGATACAAAGCCTCCTGTAGGCGAATATGAAATATGAATTTCCAGGATATAAAGCATCATGTAGGCGACTATGAATTTCCAGGATACAAAGCCTCCTGTAGGCGAATATGAAATATGAATTTCCGGGACATAAAGCCTCCCGTGGGCGAATATGAAATATGAATTTCCAGGATATAAAGCCTCCCGTAGGCGAATATGAATTTCCAGGATACAAAGCCTCCTGTAGGCGAATATGAAATATGAATTTCCAGGATATAAAGCCTCCTGTAGGCGACTATGAATTTCCAGGATACAAAGCCTCCTGTAGGCGAATATGAAATATGAATTTCCAGGACATAAAGCCTCATGTAGGCGAATATGAATTTCCAGGATATAAAGCCTCCTGTAGGCGAATATGAATTATGAATTTCCGGGACATAAAGCCTCCCGTGGGCGAATATGAAATATGAATTTCCCGGCCATTGAGGTACACCGGTGGGACTGTCGTGTACCAGGGTCGATTTCAGGATATAACGTCCCTTTGGGGCGAATTTGACCGTTTTCGGCACATCGATGGGACCATATCATATGGGACTATATGGTTATACCGATGGGACTATAACATACGGGGAGATTTTGGGGTGTACCGTCCCCACAGACGTGAATAATATTTTCGTATTGCTTCCCAAGGGCGAACGAGGAAACCTTTACCCTTCGTGACACGCCAGTGGGACTAGAGTATGTGAAGGAAAAATTCAGGATATAACGCCTCCTCGGGGCGGCAATGAGAAATTTCAGGCTACCACACCTCCTTGGGGCAAAGGAATTTCCTTAAACCCCTTTGTGGTAGGTCGGTGGGACTAGTTTATGCCCCGGGGAGATTCCGGATATATTACCTCCTTGGGGTGATAGGGAAATTCTCGACCCTTTTATGGTATGCCAGTGGGACTGGCGTACGCCCAGGGAGGACTTGGAACATAATGCCTCCTCGGGGCAAAATTCTGGGGTTTAATGCTTTTTGTCGGCGAAATATGAATTTCGCGATTTAATGACTCCCGTAGGCAAATTCCGGAGTTTAACGCCTTCCGTGGGCGAACGTATGAATATAAAGTTTTAAAACCTGTAGTAGGCGGATATAAATTTTGGGATATATCTGCCTCCCAGGTGGACAAAATTCTGGAGTTTAGCGCCTTCTGCGGGCGAATACACGAATATCGGGATTTAAAGCCTCCTGTAGGCAAAATATGAATTTCGGGGTTTAATGCCTCCCGTAGGCGGTTACCGGAGTTTAACGCCTTCCGTAGGCGAACATGAACTTTCGGGATTTAATGCCTCTCGTAAGCAAACATGAAAATCTTCATCGCATAGTGTTATCGACAGGAAAATATTTTCTTATCGCCATTATGTAACATGCTTCGAGAATATGTCTATGTATTTAGATTTGGTACAACAAGAACGGGGATTATTCTCTCAGGTTGCATCGAGCAGAAGAGTAAGTTTTCCCACTTCCTTACCGAGTCGGGAGGTTATCGTCATCGTCGCCTCGGTCGTAGCCCTTGATGGGACATTATTGTACCACCAGTGTGGTACCAAGGGTTTATTCGTCATTGGCGACTCTGATATCCTCCCTGGGTAAGGACGTGGGAAAACTCAATCTCTGCCCTTAGCAGGCCGAGAGAGTTCTCCCCCCGCCGGGGAACAAGTATGCGGCTTTATGGGCCTATGTGCTCGCGCACGAGCATTATTGGCTTTCCTTGGCGCGGATGGCTTTTGCGTGATATTCCCCGACGAGTTGCCGGATTGTTTTGTCCTTTGAGGCATATGTTGGGCTTCATGGCACCGGTTTGTGTTGCTGCTGTCGCTCGAGTTGATCATGTACCGGAGCGTAATACAACTTCATATGTCGGCCGTTCAGTGGTGGGAAGGCCAGATTCCCTTTTTCGTCCACCAGCCTATAAGCACCGCCTTCGTAGACTCTGCTTACTATGAAGGGTCCGACCCAGTTTGGTTTGAACTTATTTTTGGGCCGAGAGGCCATAACATCTTTATGCTTGACCATTACAAAGTCCCCCTTTTTGAAGGTCCTTTCTTTCACCAATTTATCGAATGCGCGAGACACTCGGGCCTGATATATTTGCATGCGCTGATGTGCTTGCAGTCTTTCGCCTTCGAGGTCCGATAGTTCCTCATAGCGTCTTTGAGTTTCGCTCATGTCGCCTTCCTGTACTCCATAATGCAGGGCGACCCTATAAGATGCGAGCTCTATTTCTATCGGGATCATGGCTTCTGCTCCGTAGACCAAAGAGTATGGGGAGCATCCCGTTGGGGTTTTGTAGACAGTGCGGTAGGCCCATAATGCTTCATGCATCTTCTCGTCCCAATCCCGCTTTCGTCCCCCACTGATCTTCACCAGAAGTTTACAGAGGGTTTTATTGAAGGCTTCTGCCATCCCATTGGCTTGGGGATAGTATACTGAAGACGCATTCCAGTCTATATGAAATTTGGCCGCCATCTTATATATTGTTTGATTTTTGAATGGCGTGCCATTATCTGATGTGATCCGGCTGGGAGTTCTGAACCTGTATATGATATTATGTCTGACGAAGCGCGATACCGTTTCGCCGGTCACTTCCTTCAGAGGAATGGCTTCTGCCCAACGGGTAAAATATTCCGTTGCAGCAAGAATGTATTTACACCCCCGGAATGACGGTGTCAATGGACCCACAACATCCATTCCCCAATGGGCGAAAGGCCATGTCGGGGTTGTCGGGTGCAAGTAATTGGGAGGTCGCCTAGGGATAGGTCCGTAGGCTTGACATTGGGGGCAGCTTCTCGCCATTTCCTCGCAATCTGCGAACATAGTTGGCCAATAGAAGCCTTTATTTTTGATGTTGATCTTCATCTTTGCGCCTGACTGATGAGCTCCGCACATCCCGGCGTGAATTTCCTTCATTATTTTACGGGACTCCCTTGGGGAAAGGCACCGGAGTAGAACCGCATTTTTGTCCTGAGGGACAAGGCGATATAGCACGCCATCTATCAGCCGATATGAAGTTGCTCTTCGAAGCAGTTGGATTCTTTCGGCCTTGCTGTCAGGGAGCCAGCCATTCTTTATTTTGATGATAGGGGCGCGCCAATCATCTTCCTCTTGGGTATTATGGTCCTCCAGTATATTGATCTCAAGTACTGTCAGACCATCTTTTTCATTCAATGAGGTAGGGAAGAGTCTCCTGTCTCTCACCACTATTTCGGCTTCACCTTCAGGAGGTAATTTCAGTATTGCAGCCAATTTAGCTAACGCATCGGCCTGGGCATTCTCGCCCCTTCTGATATGTTCTATGGCGAAGGTATAGAATCTTTCGCTCAGCCGGACGGCCGCCGCGTGATAGGCTATTAATTCAGTCTTCCTGACCTCGAATATGCCGAGAACTTGCTGGATAACCAACAGGGAGTCTCCGTATACTTGGATACACCTAACACCTACCTCTAAGGCAATTTCCAGCCCTACAATTAGAGCTTCATATTCTGCCTCATTATTGGTCAGGGATTCCATTAGAGCACACGAATGATGCAGTATCCCCCCTTCTGGGGTGACCAGGACCAAGCCAGCTCCCGCCTTTGTGGTGGATGTGCCATCCGGCTTTATGATGGTTCTCGAGGCCCCATCGAAGTATAGCTGCCATGACTTTACTTCTGCTTGCTGCACGTCCAGTATTTTCTGTGCAGGCAAGACTTCTTCATCCGGCAATTTGTTATTCAGAGGGGAAGTTTCAGGAATTGGGTGTGCCGCCAAGAATTCGGCCATACCCTGTCCTTTTATCGCCCTCTGGGGGACAAAGGTAATATCGAACTCCATGAGGAGTAAGGCCCATTTCCCTAACCTCCCGGACAACACAGGCTGGCGAAGCAGGAATTTTAGCGGATCAAACCGCGATATAAGTTTGACTTCATGCGCCAACAAATAATGCCTCAGCTTCTTTGTGGCGAATATAAGTGCCAAGCACATCTTTTCTGTTGGAGTATATCGGTGTTCAGGACCCACCAGCATCCTGCTGAGGTAATAGAGCGGCTGCTCTTTTCCATCCTCATTTTCTTGTGCCAGTAAAGCTCCCAAAGAAGCATCTAAGGCTGCAATATAGAGTATGAGTGGTTTACCCTTTATGGGTGCCCCTAGCACTGGCGGCTTGAGGAGGTATCCCTTTATATCATCAAGCGCTTTCTGGCATTCTTCGTCCCAAATAAATGGGGCTCCTTTCTTCGTCAATCTTGAGAAGGGCCTGCACCTTCCGGATAGATTGGAGATAAATCTCCTGATATAGGCCAACCTGCCTTGCAAGGATCTAAGCTCAGTTAGAGTCCTGGGAGGGGGCAGCTCTCTGATTGCTTTGATTTTATCGGGGTCGATCTCGATTCCCCTATATCGAACTATGAAGCACAAAAACTTCCCGCTAGAGACGCCAAAGGCGCACTTCATGGGATTCATCTTAAGTTGGTATTGGCGAAGCCTTTCGAAGACTTTTCTTAAGTCCCCGAGATGGTCGCCTTTCTTTGCAGACTTAACGACGAGGTCATCAACATAGCATTCGACCAAATTATGCAGCATCTCATCAAATATTTTGGTCATGGCCCTCTGGTATGTAGCACCGGCATTTTTCAGACCGAAGGGCATTCTTTTGTAATTGAATATTCCTTTCGGGGTGCGAAAGGCTGTATGATTTTTATCCTTGAAGGCCATTCTAATCTGATTATAGCCCGATGATCCGTCCATAAAGGACAAGGCTTCATATCCTGTGGTGACATCCACCATGGTTTCGGTTATTGGCAATGGGAAGTCATCCTTCGGACATGCCTTATTTAAGTCACGAAAGTCAATGCAGACTCGGACTTGGCCATTCTTCTTCTTCACCGGCACAATATTTGCCAGCCATATTGGGTATATGCATTCTTCGATGAAGTCGACTTCTCGCATCTTGTCCACTTCGGCATTCACCATAATTTCTAATTCAGGGCGCATTCGCCTCTGGGCTTGCTTTATTGGCTTGACTTCAGGGAGAATTGATAATTCATGCTCCGCCACTGAAGGGTCCAGACCAGGCATTTCTTTATAATTCCAGGCGAAACAATCTCTGAATTCTATCAGGAGTTCAGTGTATGCCTGTCTTTCTCCATCGCTCAGGAGGGCGCTGAGGAAAACCGGCCGAGGGTCTTCTGGCTTGCCGAGATTGATCTCTACCAGTTCGTCAACCGTGGCTTGTCCTCCGTCCTCTATCTCTCGAGGAGCTGACTGGAGGTCGATGAAGTCCTCCTCTTCATCCATATCGATCGAATAGGCTTCATGCCATTTGTCTGTATTTTTATGCGGGCCTTGGGAAATCGCACCGGCGGCTTCCGAAGATCCTTTTTGCCTTTCTATATTGGTATCATGGCCTTTATTGGTGTGTTGGGAAGGCTCGGCCGGGCATTGCTCCCCTTCACAAACGGCATTTATTCCGGTTGAGATTGTTTCGACAGATAGGGGGATTTCTCCATTTCTATCTCCCGAATTGTCAAACCCAATATGGCCGGTTGGTTCCTCTACTCCCGATAGTAGGTTCACCATATGGATTGTATATGGGGCGGAAGACCCCTGGCGTGGCCTATATCCAAGGCCTCTTCTATCTTGATTGGATGATTGCCCCCTGACTTGTGCAGGATGCCATAATTCTCGAAAGAATTTGTTCCTGGCTGCACTTTGTCTTTCTGGGATACTTTGGCGTTTGCACATTTGTCTTATATATTGGGGCATATCGTCCATTTCTTGGACCACTTCTTCAGCTTCCAACCGGGCATTTTCATGTCCAAAACCGTCTTCGGGAGGACTCTCTGGCACAAGATCTCCCTTATAAAATATGATGCGCCGCCCGTCTTTGTGACAGACTGCGAAGGTTTTCAATTCCTCCACAGTGTGGACTTCTCTGGGGAATATGGGCTTTGTGAGGCCGGGAGGTATGCATATGCTGGCCTCTATTTCTCTGCTAATAGCATTAGCTTCCAAGTTGATGGCTGGCCTGCCAAATTTTGCCGATTTTCGATGAGACTTACTGGGCTTCATTCCTTGCCGGAATCTAGCAGCTTTGTCTTCGTTGATTGTAATCCCGTCTTCCTCATCGGAAGACTTATCGGCTATCTTCTTCCCCTTACGCCGGCTTTCGCCGGTTGTTGGGTCCGAGGCCTTATCAAAGTATAATTGTGCATCCGCCAGATGGCAGTCATATGCCTTGAATGGCTCCAAATCGGCAAATATCCGGTGCTGTTCACCATCCTTTGTATATTTGAGGCATTGGTGGAGAGTTGAGGGCACCACCCAATTCCTATGTAACCAAGGCCTACCAAGCAGTGCCTTGAAGGGGGTATTGGAGTCGACTATAAGAAAGGACACTTGGGTTACCCAGTCATCCAAGCATAATTCCACATCAACTCGGCCAAGGGCCTCTTCCGCCTCTTGATTGAATCCCGATATCGTTATGCCTTGCACCTTTTTCATATATGGAGTGAGGTATAACGCTTGGAATGTTTTGAGGGGTAATATGTTTACGGCAGAGCCCGAGTCTACCAATATTCTATCGACCTCCCGGCCATTGATTTTACCCCGCATGTATAGCGGTCTATTGTGGCATGGCGATGACAACAGCATATCATCATCGGTAAAAGCTACCGTAGCCTCATATGTTTCATACGCCTGAGCCTTTATTTCGGCCATATGGACCTCATATGTTTCAGGATCTTGTAAGGCAGCAATCAACGCCTCTCTTAATTCCTTGCTCAAGGCTATTGCCTCCCATATGCTAAGGGATGCTGGCATTCTCTTCATATTCTGCAACACCTTTCGGTCCGCCCTGGCTCGGGCTTGTTCGATAGGAGGCATTATTTCCGCCATACTGTGAAGGGTCTCCTTCAAGGCTTTTGACTGCTCCCCGGAAGTCGGGGATTCTTCTATCTGTATTTCCCCTTTTGCAGGATCAATTTGTGTTTCTTCGGCGAATAATTCCGCTAAGGTCTCGACTCCCTCTGCGGGATTTGGCTGGACCGAGGGGTTTATCTCTCCAGGTTCCTTGATGGATTGAACATTTTCTGCTTGCGGAGAGCATTCTTCTTCATCAGAAGAAAGGCAGAAGCGAACATTACCCCGGACTTCTGGCCTTGGAATTGGCCCTGGGGCTTCTCCCCTGAAATAGATGATTTTGTCTTGGTTGGGTTGATTTTCATCCCGACCGTTATTGCGATCTCGACCTCGGCCTCGGCCTCGGCCTTTATTTTGATTTCTCCGGTTCCCCTTCCTTTGATAGGTAGCCAACGGGGTCCCGATTTCCGGCGGAGCGTGGCTCGCTTCGCCACTGGGGATATCTTGCAGTTGAGCCGACACCACATGACAGGCTCGGTATTGTTGTTTTATCTTTTCTATTGTTAACCCCTCATCCCAGAATAAACTGACATCATCCGGAATGGAGAGTTCATCCTCACTGGCCTTTCGCATGCAGCCCTGGAGGTCCAACAGCCATGCTCTGAGGCGAGCTCGTCGGTCGAACTCTTCCCATGGGACATATTGATCCAGAGGGACATCCTCTGTGGGCCGATTTGGCTGATATTCTTCTAATTCATCTATGATTTTCTGCAATCTTCGAAGTGGTGAGTCTTTGTCCTCAGACATATTTATGGCATTAGCAAGCATTTCCTGCTTCTTTAGCCTCCTCTTCTCACTTCTTTTTCTATTCTTTTCTTGCTTCTTTCTCCTTGCAGCTTCCTGAATGAAGCTGGGTTGGACCGGCATTTCTGGAAGTGGGTCAAAATGAACCACAGCTTTCCCTTTTACCGTATGTGTTTGCAAGGATTTAGCCATTTTGGGCTTCTTTTTCTTCTTTGCCTTAGTCCACGGACTTCCTGGCTGATCGTGGTCAAGAGTAACTTTGACAGCTTGCTCGACCATCGAATCTGGCAACATTTGATATTCGCCAAATATTTCTTTTATGGACTTTTTGGAGGGACCCACCTCCAAATTTTCTTGTTGACATTTCATATCCAACATTCGTATTCTCGTGGCTATGGCTGCCACGGTATCAATGGCGTGATAGGTGGACGGCCTATCAAGTGCCATTTCCTTATGTGTACTATCTGTGACGTCCTTCACATTGGAGGAGAACTTATGGATCATATTCACAGAGTAATTAGTCACATGGGGTTGTGGGGGATCAACCAGATACTTTCCCATATTTATTTGTCCTTCTTGGATTAATTTTTCTATCTCATCCTTGAGGACGAAGCAATGCTCCGTTCGGTGCCCAAGGGCACGGTGGTATTGACAGAAATTAGGATCATCTGTCATATGCATCTCTTCCTCCCTTCTTGGCTTTGGAAGAACGATGACTTTCTTTTTCATACAAAGTCGGAAAAGTTCACGAACTTTGTCTTTGGGGAATGAGTAGGGCTTTGCGCGCCTTTCCCTTAGAGTTAGTGAATTTCTGAAGCGTATTCCAGCCTCTTTATCGACCATCCGCCTGGCTTGATGCCCTCTCTCGGCTATTCTCACGCTTTCATGATTTCTTCTATAAGAGGTGGTTTCTTCTTGGCGATACATTTCCGAGTCCTCTCTGGGAAACATAGCTTGTTTGCCTCTTTTCCTCGAAGGACGATCGGGATCCGATTCCAGCCCCTCAGAAGAGAAGAATCTGTCAACCTTATTGAATGACAGAGTTTCTGAAAATTGACTGGAGAGCCCCTCCATCATCTGGGAAGCTCTTCTTGTTGACATGAGAGTCTTGTCAGGCTGGTCTGGATTCCTTCCAATACCATCATGACCGAGTTCCCTGGGGGAGGAGTTGCTGGAGTGTATATCGGTGTTGCCTCGCGCTCTGGAGAAGGCCTCACCGCTTCTTCTTCGGGATGGTACCCAGATGAGCTCTCGCTCATATAGATGACATTAACAGCAAATGCCTGCTTATTTCTTTGGTGAGGCTGGGGAGGGCTTACCAAATGTTTACCCATCTCCACTGCGCCTTCACGGATGAGTTTTTCTATTTCATCTTTACAGACATAGCAGTCTTCTATGACATGCCCCAACATTCGATGATATGGGCAATAATTTGGCTCATCAACCCTGCCTGCCTCGGCTGGCTTTTTGGGCTCAGGGAGCGATAGAAGCTTTGCCCGCATACATGTTTCGAACAATTTTCTTGTATGCTCGCGGGTAAAAGAGTATGGCTTCTTCATTCTTTCGGCAAGGGAAGAAACTGGCGCCTTCCCTTCCCCCTTTTTATTGGCTGCTGGGGCACTGGGACCTCCCCTAGCCTCGCTCCTTCCTGGAGCTGGGGAAAAGTCGACTGTATTTATTTCTTTGGCCGGAGCGCCTCGCTCCCTAGGTGCTTTCCCCTTATTTGGAAGTATAGTGGGGTAATCGGCGAAGAACATTTCAATCTCCGTCACGATATTATTGAGTTGATCGAAGTTTCTAACGTTGGCTCCGATCAGTTTCTCATTTATCTCGGGCTTCAAACCCCTTTTGCACAATCTCACTGCGTCTTCATGGACAGGTGGATTGTCGCACCTCATGCTGAGGTTCCGCCATTTCTTGATATAATCCACGGCGGATTCATTCTTCCCTTGTTTAAGTGTCACCAATTCGGTGATAGTGACCTTCCGCTCCGACACTTTGAAGCGATCAAGAAATTTTTTCTGCATTTCTTCCCAGCTGCTTATAGAGTTGGGCTTCAATTTGGCATACCACTGGAATGCCGTACCGGTGAGAGAAGTCGAGAAGAACCTTAAAAGGTATGCCTCCTCAGTTGCCAACTCTCCCAGATCACTCATGTAGTGGGCTATATGCTCTTGGGCTGAGCCCTCCCCGTCATATCTTGTTACTTTGGGGCGTTTACTGTGATCTGCTGGAAGCTTTTTGAACATATGACGAACTGGGAATGGCACCTTATATAAGTCAAATGTGTTTATTCCTTCGTCTTGTTCGGCCATCTTGGCCTCAACAATTTGCTCAATCAGGTGCTTCTGCGACGCTGTCGCATCTTCTGCTGACGTACGTAATTGATGAGCATTATAGTTGGGCTCTTCAGCCCTATCTTCCTGAATCTCCTCAGGACTGAAGTTGACCTCAACAACCGGAGGTCCTGCAGGTGCAGGAATGGCCCTAGGTGGAGGTAGATTTATTGGAGGGGCCGGGACAGCCCTTTGCTGCTCCTCCATCCTCTGTATTAGGCCATACAGCAAGGCCTTTAACTGCTGATTTTCCTGCCTAATTTCCTCAAGAGTTTGAGGTTGCGGCTGTTCTTGCGGCAGTTGCGCGACTTCTGGCTCCAGGGCGTTGGCCGCACCCTCATTGGCTCGAGATGGCTCTGCCCCCTGACCCATTTGGCCTAGCAGGCGCATGGCTTGCTCCATTTGGCGGGTAGCCGGCCCACCCCTTTGTATCATCCCAGCGGCATTATTCGGCTCCTCCGAGGGCTGCCGGTTTGTGCTGGAAGTATAACAGGTATATATCCGGATGCCATCATCCGTCATTCGGGCGGTCCTTCTTTTCCTCTGTGCCGGTCGTACCAGAGCACCGAGTCTTTCGAAGACCGAAGCCCGCTTTTGGGCGGGTTGCTGCGCTTCACAAGTATCTTTCTTTCCCCGACTTCGCTTATGTTGAAGTCGAGCCGATGGATGATTTGTCTCCCTGACCGGGTCTACGGGCCTGGGAGGTTGCTGCTCCGCCAGGATAACCCTAGCCTCGCGGATTTCGCGGGCTTCCTTTTTTGTCACCCACATTTTCTTTAGGCGGGACACATGCCCGTCATGATGTTTGCCCCCATTTTGGGGAATGAGATCATTCTGCGCTCGGGGTATAGTGTTGCCCCCTGAGCGTCGGGATGTAACATACGCAGGCCGATGAACCACGGCTTTTTGCGTCTTCTTCTTCTTTTTGAAGGTTGCCGCCTCCTGGCAAACCTTTGGCAGAACCCCAAAACGGTTGTGAACCGGGACCGCTGGGACATGCCGAGTCTTTGGAATGATCGGTTCCCCGCCATCTAAACGAATACGCAGGTCCCCGACCAATATTGTTTTCCCGGTCCGGGAGGGACTCGGGGAAGTGTTCTTCTTCTTTTGCCTCCTGTTGGATGAGGAAGCATGGAATGTGGTAATAGTATTGGCGGTGTAGACGATCGGTCGCTTCCCGCCTTTGTTGGCCTCCTTTGTGTGGGAGGCGTGCTTCTTTGGTTCTGCCGGAACCGACTCCGGCGCTGGGACTACTCCCAGGAAGTACGGGGATCCCACGACCGCGGGGAAGTTGCCGAAGATGGTCGGCACGGTAAGATACCCACACCGGACGTGGGCTGCCACGGCAAGGGGGCCATAAGTGACCCTTGCTGCCATTATCGCTCCGACAAGTGAACGACTTAACAACCTGCATAAGATATGGCAAAGTTAGTAGCAAAGTTATGGTGAGGGCATCACCGGACGGAGAGATGAAGGGGAAGAGAGGTCCCACCGGGCGTGCCATCTCTGTTTGCGTCGAAGGTTTTTTTCTAACCCTGGCGTCGGGACCTGACCTAGACATATCTCTCCTCCTATGTCGGATTATTCGGAAATCCATTTTTTTGTTTATCTAGAGGAATTAAGGTCGGCTTTATATTTTTTTATCGGATTATGAGAGCTTGGGATTAGCCCTCAGGGAATCCGGGACTTCGAATCAAGCGAAGATTCGAGTATATGACCTCTCTCCACTGACCTCGGTCAGTGTTAATTACGCTGAGCGACTGCTCGGCAACCCTTGATTAACCATCCGTATGATGCCCTTAATCATGCAAAGCTACCACTATAGAAAGCGCATGCATATGCAGGTGAAAATATATTTTAAGTTAAATCTTTAACCTCACCCCGGTTCGGGGACAATTTTTATATGATTCGGGATTGACTCCCGGTTATTTGAGATTGATTCCAAGTTTGGAAGATTAATTCCAACTTGTGCGGATTGGTTCCTGATTTTTAGCCTTACAGGGACTTTTTTGTAATTTTACACCTTGAGAGGCTTTTATGTAATTATGGGCGCCTTGCGAGAGCATGACAATTTGTAAGTATATGTAGGGTGGATTTTAAAAGGTTCCACACTCTATGGGGGTTATGAAATCAATTTTAAAGGTATGAGGGGTTTTTTTCGTAATTTTCTCTTAAACTGGGTTATCAAGTTTTAAGGTTTGATATTGAGGATATTGGTGAGGGATTTCACTCATAATCTGATTTTTAGGGCTTTCGGGGTTATATATGTAAATATTACACATAGGGGTATTTTGGTAATTTTATATTTATGTATTGCGTTCCTTATGAACGGTTTATGTTCTTTCAGATTTTTACTTTCTGATTTCTTACTGTTTTTACTGATTTTTACTTATTTTTTTATGATTTATTTAATTAATTTAATTAATTAATTAATTAATTGTTCATATGGGGTTATCTGGATTTATTATAATTTTTCACAGATTTTTACTGTTTTCTTATGGTTTTTCCTGATTTTTAATGGTTTTTCCTGATTTTTTTTTTAATTGATTTCCCGAATTTTTATCAATTAATTAATTGTTAATTATAAATTACCTTTTTGGGTTTGGTTATAATTTTTATGCAATTTTCTGAATTCATGTTTTATTTGTTTAAGGGGTGAGGTTAGGAGTTAGGTTGAAGGTGCATTCAAATTTTTAGCTTTAGAAAACTATATACATATGTATATTATTAAAAATATGATAATTATAAAATTTAAATGATACACACATGGGCGCAGAATTAATTCGGCAGCATTTCGCCTTATAATGAGATCGTTTTACAAATAAAATTCGGCAGAGCTTCCCCTTAGGATAGAACCTTAGGAGAGAGCTCTCCGGGACGAAAAGAACTCCCCAATATCGCAGCAAATCCGGGTTAAGAAACCCGAATTTGGTCTTCAATTGGCAGCACTCTCCCTCTTCAATCTCACCACAATCTCCCTATATGTGGGCAGCTTGTGTCCTTATAGGGTGCACTTGTGGTGTGCCTTGTGTATCCCCTCTGTGTCCTTCTTTGGGGACCCTTGGGGTCCTATTTATAGACCCAATTTTAGGCCCGGTGGGGGGAGCCACCGGATGGAGCAAGGTGGGGGGAGCCACCGGTTGGAGCCTCTTTCCTCCCCCATTTTCATTTTTTTATTCCTCATTGGCCAATAGATGGCAAGAGAGGGTGAGAGAGAGCAAGCAAAAGAGGGAGAAGGGGGGAAAGGTGGGCACCCCCACCGGTTCCAGCCGATGGGGGGGGTGTGGCCACCGGCCATGGACCCCCTTCCCCTCCACCGGTTGGGAACCGGTGGGGGTTGTTCCCACCGGTTTCCCACAACCGGTGGGGGGTGTTCCCCTCCCCACTTTCTTCTCTTTGCTGCCTTTTTGGGGCCCATTAAATGGGATATCCTTTTTCAGATTTTGGGAGTTTGGGTTTAGGCCAATGTGAAAGGGGTTTAACCCCATTAAATTCATGCTTGGGCTAGGTGTGAAAGGGGGCTTAAGATGGGGTTTAAATGGGGTTTCCACATGGGATTCTTAACCCATGTGAATGGGGTTAAGATCCCTCATTTAAACCCCCCATTAAACACACCCCCTCCCCCCATTTTTTTGAATTTTTAAAGGAGAGAGAGAGGGAGGGAACCCCTCTCCCCCCCACCGGTTTCCCTCTTGGAACCGGTGGGGGGGGTTCCCAACCGGTGGGGGCTCCCCCCACCGGTTCCCCCTCTCTCTCCTCCCCCTTCTTGGCCTATTTAAATAAAGGGGATGGGAGAGAGGGGTCCACTTCCTCTTCTTTTGCCATTTTGGGAATTCTGGGATTTCTTCCCCCCCTTTTTGGCAGATTTAGGCCCTCTTGTGGATTGGTTTTGGGCCCATTTGAGCTCCCTATTTGGGCCTTCTTATTGGGCTGTCCATTGGGCCAACCTCCCTTGTTATTGGGCCATCATTTGAGGTCATTTTGGACAAGCTTGGAGGCTGTTTTGGACCCATTCCGGGACTGGTTCGAGCCTATTCCGGGACAGATTTTTGGCCTGTTAGGGGTGCCTTTTGGGCCTCTTTTTGGACCTCTCTCTTGGGCCATTTATTGGGCCTAACTCTCCCGACATTTGGGCATCCGTCCCGGGACTGATTTGGGTAAGTTCCGAAACTGATTTTTCTTCATTCCGGGACAGATTCCAGCCTACTTTTGGGACTGAACTTGGGCCCATTTGGGGGCTTATTGGGCCTCATCTTGACCCCACCCATAGGGCTGCTTATTGGGCCTATCTCCCCCACTATTGGGCCTCCATTTCGGGGCCATTTTGGGGGAGTTCTAGGACTGATTTTCCCCCATTTCGGGACAGACTTTAGTCCATTTTGGGACTGATTTTGACCCTTGTTTTGCAGCGTTCGGGGTCCCATTTATCGCTGCATTTGGGGTCTCCCATCGGGTTCCAATACCGAGCATTGCAAGGGCGGTTCGGGCGCTGATTTCGGGAGCCGAAGCAAACAACTTGGGGCTGCCTCAGGCTCCTAAAAAGAGATCTGATTAAGGCCTTCGTGGCCTAGGTATATCTTTTGCCCCGCTGCCCTCGTAATGCGAGCCCGTGGTTCCTTATGGATTTCTAGTATTCGCCTATATTATAGGCGTGCATTTTATTTTGCATGACATGGTCCTTCATGGACCTATCATCACTCTTATGCATGTGTATTCTCCCATGGGAATTTTTGCATCGACGCGAGCACGCGTCATATATGCATGCTCATATAATGCAAATCTGAATATCTGTATATGAAATTTTTTGGGTTCAACAGTTGCAATGCGAGTACTCAGTCAAACCACTTCTTCCAGTCAATGTGAAAGAAACTGGAGTACATTCAGTCTCATTCACACGAAGGTTCGTAACAGATTGGGGGTTTCTAAGCTGGAGAAGTTGGTGTACTGTCACTACAACATGCGTCTAAAAATCAGGCAGATTCAGGAAAGACAGAGGCTTGAAAGACAGAGATTCATGGAGTTTGCTGGCAGACCAATTGACGAGCCTGTACATCAGATTGATATTAATGAACTGTTAGATGAAGAACACCCACTGCATTCTTGGGTGGAGAGCAGAGCAGCCAGAGATGCACAGCCTGAGTTTGATCCTCAGGATCAGAGTTGGGCAGAAGGTGAATTAGATGCAGTAGTTGCTCGAGATCCTGAATTTCAGACAACACAAGAAAGAGGTGCACTAGTTCTTCAGAGGCGCCGAAAGTCAGCCACACTAGAAGACACTACTAGAACTTCTGCCTCTCAGCCAGCACTCAGGAGATCAGCTACTCAGGTGGATCCACAAAGAAGAAAGGAGAAAGAGCCAGCGAGACCTTCATTGCAGTCATCGAGCAGCAAAAAGAGAAAACAATCAAAAGGAAAGTCTAAACAACGAGTTGACCCATCAAAAGGAGAAGAAGGGACAGTTCAGCAGACTGGAGAGACACCTGAGGACACCCCAACTTTACCACCTCACTTGGCCAGCATGTACAAGGCAGAAAGACAAACCTACAGGCGTAGAAGAAGGCGATTGAGGAAAACAAGCCAAGTGCGGAGTGATGATGATGATGATGATGATGATGGAGATGGTGATGGTGATGGCGCTACTGTTGCTGAACTATCAGGAGGTTCTGCACTTGGGAGCAGTTACACAGGATACGATGATTACTCCGCACCTTCGAGTCATTCTGAAGGAACTCAAGGTCAGAGACAAAGACAACAAAGGAGATTTTAAGGCCAACAGAGACAGACAAGATGTGATTGGCCACCATGGGAAGATGCACCTTCTTATCCGCCCATTTTTCATCCCCCTACACTGCCATATTCAGACATCAGCAGCACTACTGAAGGGTACTCTGGACCTCCACCTATACAGTACGGCATTTTTGTCCCTCCAATACAATTAGGAGAAAGTTCAAGCCAACAAGCTTACACACCTAGAGGTATTCAAAGAGGATTCGAAGACCTCGCTAGTTCCTTGTTTGGCTATGGATATACACCATACATGTCGGCAGATTATGGCCCGCCTGCTCAAACTTATGAACCGGATGATGAAGGATCACAAATGTGATCTTTCTAAGGTATTTTTCAACAACAATGTCTTTTTTAATTAATGTACAACAAAAATTATTAATGTGACTCTTTAATGTTTATTTTTTATGGATGTACATGAATTGCATTCATTCTTATTGTACATCAATTGAATAATATGTATGTAATTTTTTCTGATTTTTTTTAATTTTTTCTGATTTTTTTTTTAAATCCGGCCGAGTCGGACCGACCGGACTGAGTCTGGATCGGCCGACTCGGCCGATCCAGATCGGGTCGGGTCGGGATCGCCGGGTCCCGATTCTCGGTCCCGACCCGACCCGGAATTCCTTGCCTTTTACTCTTGTGGCACCCACCTCTAGAATCCTATCTTCCTAGTGGATTGATTGTGGGCTATGTTTAATATAGTCCTGACGAGGACTTCAGGCTTCTAAGGGGGGCATATTGTAATACCACGTATAAGAATACATTAAATAAATTAAATCAGTAGACTACCAATAACACCGACTAGTTATTTTTCGGAACTCGTGTTGAAAAGAACTCCAAAGTTAAGCGTGCTCAATTGTGAGAAGTCCCAAAATAGGTGACCTGGGAAGTCTACCAACTAGCACAGTAGTTAGGCCAGTTAGCTAATTCGGTCGTTACAAATAGTATCAGAGCCATGAACCAACTGGAAGTGTGGGAGCTAAGTAAACACAGGACAAAGTGCTACACCTGAAAGGACTATCGTAGAGTGTGAAGTTGTATAGTGGGAACCACTTCTTGAGCCTGTGGGGGCCATCTCTAGAATCCTACCTTCCTAATGGATTGGTTGTGGGCTATGTTTAATATGGTCCTGACGAGGACGTCAGGCTTCTAAGGGAGGTAGATTGTAATACCCCGTATAAAAATATGTTAAATAGATTAAATCAGTAGACTACCAACAATACCGGTTAGCCATTTTTCGGAGTTTTTTCCAACTCGAACTCCGAAAAATGACTAACCGGTGTTGTTGGTAGTCTACTAATTTAGTCTATTTAACACAGTCTTATATGGGGTGTTACAATCTACCCCCCTTAGTATAATGTTCTCGTTAGGACCATATTACACATAACCCACAACCAATCAACTATGCAGGTGGGACTCGAGAGGTAGCCCCCACATGCTCAAGAGGTAGCTCTCATCATGCGACTTCACACTCTAAGGTAACCCTTTTATAGTGTAGCACTTTGCCCTGTGTGGCACTGTTGAACCAAATTATATTTTTTTCCTCCTCTCTCATTAGGGTCCACTCTGAATATATGCATGCCACATACACATGTATGAAAAATAAATTCACTGTTTTCCTCAACCCTATGCATGCATGCATGATAAAAGACCAAAAAGAAGAAGGAGAAGGGTACCTGCAATAGTGACAATAAGGGGCAGCAGACGAGGCACAAAGAAACAGTAGTAGAAAGGGCGGACAACAACAACAAAGGTAATAGACAGCAGCAACAATAGCAAACGGGGCATGCAGTCCCCTTTTCCCTTCAAAATAGGCCCACCGGTAGCCTGCGACTATGGAGAAAGGAGAAAGAGATAGAGGCGCGGTTGGAGAGGAAGAAGCAAGAGAGTCATCTGCTCTCTCTTCCCCCCCCCCCCCACCGGTGCCTTAACAAACACCCACCGACGGGTAGGGGACAAAAAGGAAAAAGAAAAAAAAAAAAAAAAAAAAAAAGGAAAGAGGAGAGAGGGGGAGACACCGGTGCTCTTCCCCTCTTCTCCCCACCGGTGCCCCCCCCCCTCTCAGCTCTCCCGACTCTCTCTCTGCCGTCACCAGTGGGGGGTCCCACTGGTCACACCTCCCCCCCCCCCCTTCCCCCCACCGGTGGCATCTTTTGGCCCCTATAAAAAGGCCTCAAAGGTCATTTGTTGTAAGACACAAGCCCGGACGCACATAAGCAAACGAGCTCCTGTAAGAAGGCCCTCTTCAAGACAAAGTGCAGCCCCTCTTTTTGAAGGAGAAAACCCCTTTTGTAGACTTTTTTGTGCGTAGCACATGAAGAATTTAGTAATTTATGACTTAATAAGATTGTAATCATGTCATTTCAACTTTATTGATTAATTGATGGGTCATTTCTATTGGTGAAATGACCATAATTGGTGAAATGACCATAAGTTAGTGGTTCGCTCTTATTAGTAGAGTGGCCAATTATCGTATGGTTCATTTCTATCAGTGAAATGGCCACAAGTTGCGGTTCATTCTTATTAGTAGAATGGCCAAATGTTGTGTGGTTCATTTCTATTAGTGAAATGACCATAAAGTTATTAGTTCATTCTTATTGGTAGAATGGCCAAATGTTGTGTGGTTCATTTCTATTGACGAAATGACCATAAAGTTGTTGGTTTGCTCTTATTGGTAGAAGAGCCGAAGTTTTAATGGTTCATTCCTACTGGTAGAATGACCAAGATCCATGTAATATGACTTGTTCAAGAATTGAAATATATTTTGTTAGTATTGATGTATGTTTGACTCAATTATGCAAGCTAAATGTTGTCGTTTGATCTCGGTTCATTCATATTGGTTGAATGGCCGATTAAGTGGGCGATTCCTCTATATTAGTTGGAGGGTCTTTTAAGTTATTCAAGGGTTATCTTTGGTTATATGGTAGTCCTTATGCCCCATTAACCCAGTCTACCCTTTGTGCCTCGTTAAAAAGAATCAAAAGAAGTGAGATGTTGCCCAAATCTTTAAGGATTTCTAAAAAGATGCTTAAAGAATAATGCCTCAATTCCTGAGTATCTTTAATGAGGAATTTATTAAGGACGTTGCCTGAGGGCACCTTCTCTTAAGGCCTCCTAAAGCTTATAAGTTCATATGCCTTTATGTGAACTTAAATCCTCTAAGTATCATTTTAGGACATCTTTTAAGGGGTTCTTTAATAAATGGCTCTTAAAGTGGTAAATTTCCTTTTCATATATGTCATCTTAAAGGGCATTATTGGACGGTTAATCAAAGGTTGCCAATCAGTGATTGGCGTAATTAACACTAACTAAGGTCAGTAGGGAGAAGTCAAATGCACGGATCCATGCATGATTCAAAATCCCAGACTCCGTGAGGACTGATCCTAATTTCCCAAAGTCTACACTTAAACCAAAAAAAAGTTAATCTTTTCAAACCCCTAAATTTCTAAAATTACCAAAAGCTCTTCTAATCTTTTTCTTAAATAAAGAAAATAAAAATAAGTCTAACAATATGACACGCCCGGTAGGAGCTCTCCTTCTCTTCATCTCTCTGTCCAATAACGCCCTCATCATGACATCACTAATGCTGCCCTATTTTGTGCAGGTGCGAGAAGTTTCAAAAGAAATAAGAGAAAACACAAATGCGCCGCCAAGGTGACATATGGCCCAATTGTGATCGCTATCCATACCCAGTATGGATACCTCACCATGCCGACGTGCTTCGGCGACTTTCCTGCTGTCGTCGGATCCCCCTACTTCCACCGGAACCCGCTCCGAAAGCAAAGAAGACACGGCGTGCTTCCCGCGCCCAAAGGAACAACATCAACGACAAACACGGGTGAGTCTTTGCCGTGAATACTGTACATGTCTCACCTGCTTCCTCTTCCAACATCAGGCAAAGAAAGAAGGCTCCGACCACAAACCCGTCAAGCATGGGAAAGACAATACTAGTGGGTAATCTCCAAATCTAGCTGGATAGCGGAGAACCCATAAACCCAAAGATCCGCCACATCCCATTGGTTCCCGTCTAGAACCGGTTCGGAATACTCCCGAAGGTCTGCCAAGACAAGGCAACCTTCAATAAGAAGAAGAGAACTCCAAGGGCTCCTACTGCGGGAACAAAGGTATCAATTACATGATCCTATTCAACCGGAGCAAAGATATAAAGTCAAAGCAAACATGCCTCCGAGAGGGGGCAATCCCATGGAGGGCAGGAACCTCCGCCTTAAGTAAATGTGGACGACCAAAGAGGAAGCCCGCAAAATTCGCCAGGCTAAGGCCGCCCTAGCAGAGCAACAGCCTCAAAAGCTCATGCAACCAGTGAGGCAAATCACTCATTCCCCACAAGGTCAAAAAAGAAAAGAGGCCTACAAGGTTAGAAAGTAACTACAACCTACCAAGCAAAGGACTTCGGTCTTTGAAAGATTGGGAGCACGCACATGGCATTAAAGTTTACACTTGTTATGCCTCCAGTACCAACAATAGACAACCATCTTTGCCTGAAGACCCAACTGAAATTGTCAACTTGGCTTAGGGGGACAGGCCTCTGACACGCCAGATGGAACAGGCTAGACAATGGTTGAACCAGAGGAATTTGGGGACAGAGCAGCGACTCTAGAATGGCGGTGCCACCGTCGCAAAAGGAGAAGGGGAAGACGGGTTGAATGCACAAGACCCATGCCGCAACCTCGAACAACCAAGTCAAACGCAGCCTCAGACTATAGAAGAAATGAGGCAAGAAAATCAACAACTCAAGGTCCTCCCGTTGGGTCTCGTGCAAAAGTTGGAGGAACAGCAGAGAGCTGCTCAGATGAATGGGCCTCCCTAAAGAGCGGTTCCTATCCTGACAATGATAAGGCCTCAAGTCCCTGGGGTCAATTTTATCCCCGATGAAGTGTTGAAAATTCGGGGAGAATAGCCACATCAGGATGCCCAACAATCTCATGCCTCTACAGAAGATGCCGCAATATCTCAGAAGCATTTGATTGAACAGATCGTGGAAGCCAAGATTAGCTGAGCAGGGTGATGAAATAAGCACTTTTGACTTGTACAAAATGTCATTCTCAGTCCATCACACCAAGTGCCTCCACGATCACTTGGTGCCCTAAGTTTACAAGATATGAAGGAGAAGGTTCAACCCAGAAGCATATTGCCCATTATATGAGCGATCTGGGAGAGCTAGCCACTGACAAAGTATATATTTTGAGGTTCTTCTCGACCTCGCTTATACGAGTCGACTCATACGAGTCAACCCGATCCGGTCCGATACGGCGAACATGTTGGGGACAAAACTATATGGGCTTCACCCAAAGAGAACAATACCTCACAAAGGTTAGATCAGTCATTTCATTGTGGAAAGAAAGTAAGTCTGAGTCCACAGGATGGAATTTTCGGCATCTTAAAAAGACCAGTTATATGCTGAAAGAGTGGTTGTTGTTAGTTGTCAAACCAACAACAGACATGGACAATAAACAGTTTTGCTATCAAGGCCAGGAACAATATTTGTAATGGATGCTCACTCTAATATGTGCATGTTTAGCTTTTGTGCACATTACCTTCCGGTTACCTTCTGGATAAACAGCAGAATTTACAAGGTTTGGAATCTCGGGAGTCGGGATACATGATGGAATTTTGTCCAGTTTCCCTTTGTCTAAAGTACCCCAACTAAAAACCATTTATTTTTGTACATTTTGCTATATAATTCACAGTGGCATCCTTTATTTTAAAAAATAAGTAAAATTAACTAAAATTTTAGCAATCCTTATTCTTGAAACATTAAAGGAGGACAGAATTTTTGAATTTTTAAGAAAATGACAACTAGGCCTTGCAATAAGAAATTGAGAACTAACCTAGGCCTTGCAATGATTACATCCTTCGGAGATACAATGTAGTACAAAGGTTCATCACCCGCAGCCCACTGACCACCTGCATAACTGCTTCCTACATTCAAACACAAGTTTAATGATTTGACTTAGCAACATCCAAACTGCCAAGATTTTAAGATCGCCGGGATTCAAAAATTACAATGTTAACATGATTGGAGGAATATCATACCAGTGAAAGGTGCATGAGCAAGGGCATAATCTTTTGCCTTGTAGTGCTCAAAGCCATGTACAGGAAGAGCATCGGTTGAAAGTTCCTCATTCTTCCATGTAACAACATGTACTTCTGGCCTTTGTGCAGTTCCCTGCGCAAAATGCTTTAGACACAGCTGATAATGAAAGCAAATCCATCTTTTCTCAACAACATATATCAATGATGAATATTTCGCACTTTTTAAGTTAAAGAAGATTGTTTTGCAGTGATTTACGGCCGGGCTACCTGGCCAATTTGTAATTATGGGTGTCACAGTGGTGACTGTTTTGCAGTGGTTGACCACTTATCAATTAAAAAAGTCCATCTCCTCTCTTTCATTTTTGAAAGAAAGTTTTGACATAATGCTTCTCATAAGGCTTGTGCTATTCTTTGCTTGTACAGACATGTTTCAAACAAATTGGATCGAGGTCAATTCCTATGGATAGCACCAAATCCCTAAAAAGTCATTTCTTTATTCTATTCTACCATCTGTTCTACTTTTCTCTTCTCTCCCTCATAATTTTGACTAGACACAATGCTCACCTCACGAGCAGACATTGTGTGCTCAAACTAGCTCAATGCTCAAATGGTAATATTCTGGATCTTGAAGCCTAGAAAAGTATTAATTAAAAAGACAACTTTTAGACCTTTAACTTACCTGATGGACACTTGTGAAAGCGCGGGCATATTTGTCAAGGGACTTAACATTTGTCAAAGACAAGGACAATGTCTCCATGCCATTGAGAGTATGACACTTAGAAACAAGCTCAACCCTGAGCCATCAGATGTTGGTGTCCACAGGTAACCCTCCATGAGAACAATGCCATGTTAAATAGCTGTGTTTAAGAGGAATTTAGGTGCTCCCAGTGGGTGGAATATAGTGGATGGCGTATTCAACATGTTAGTGGTGGATGACATCAAAAGAAGTGGACTTCAAACCCCTAGGATGTGAAGCCCTTCTCAATGTCTTCTACTTACTCAGTGGACCAAAGGCATGCAGACATGTTGGCAAATAATTGAGCACATGATGGACACATGTTACTAACTGATGCTGACATATAACTTGGAGAAAGCATGGACAAGTTGAAAGAAAGTTTAGTTTCATAACAGATTTTGAAAAAGGGGATGGTCCCCCACCACTATAAATAGGTTCTTAACCCCATCTTCTCAATGCACACCAAAAGAGCATAGTGCCCCGATCGGACAAGAACCTCTATAAATAAAAGGGTTCCGAAAATAATATCAAAAGGGTACAAGTCAATAAAAGTTGAGAATTTGAAGGCCCATAGAAAGAGAAGGAATAAGGAGGAAGATACATAAGAAGTGGCAGCCAAGCCTTGACAGCAGGCTTTTGGATTAATAGATGTCCCCTTTTGAGGTAGTTTGAGGAAGGGTGATACCTACACTCCTTGATGCCTCTTCCTCATTTATTTTGGTCATCTTCCATCCTTTTGGGTTCTTCTTGGCTTACAGGGGTAAGGGTTTTCATATAAAGCCATGTTGAGAGCAAGGATTTAAAAACTGGATTGTGCAAGCAGATCGGCCACAGCCGGTTCCGATCCCAGTTCCAGTTCCAAGGACCTGGCCAGTTCCAATCCGGTTAGGCCAGTTTTTAGTGCCATGGTTGAGAGGTGGAGGTTGTGTCGGGTTCCCTTCTGTAACAAGTCGTACGTGGGTTTGATTTATCCAATAGGGAGTCTTGGATCTGAAATTTTCATAAGCTAAAATCCTAAGTATCTACTGCTCTTGATTAAGTTTTATGTGTTCTTGAAACTATTACTTGTTTTTCATATAATCAATTCATATCAGGTTTAAAGTTATTTAGGTTCAAACATAACATACCACAAAAATGGCCTAACATGAATGGGTACAGGGCCTCGATGTGAATGAACAATTTCCAAAGTTAAAAGGTTGAAAGAAAAATCGTCAAGTTCTGTAAGGTTTTTCTGAAAAAAATTCTGGAATTATCCAATTCACCCTTATTGGGATGCAAATAAAGGGTGTTAATGGTCATAAATGGAGGTCACATATTTATTGATTGATCGAGATTTGGACCTCATACGGTGAAAGTGGCATGATAGATGACATGTCACCCACTAATTGGTAGTGACATGGCAGCAAAAGGTTGGTCACGACACTTCATCATTGAGGGTTGGCACCGGGTCCAAACTCCAGTGATCTCCCAAAGCTTAGCCACCTACTCCCAGCCCACTGGAATTGTCTTCTCCACCTTCTCAGAATTCTTACATAATAGATGGTGCTTACCTTTCATGATCTTTGTTGCTAGCCTAAATGTAATCGCAAATATGAAAATTATCTTCAAGAGGGTAAAGCAAAAATATATAGGTCCCCCTTGTAGAAGGGGTGAAGAGGAAGAAGAAGAAGGGCAGAAAAGGAAATTCATGTGGAATTACTGAATTGGGAAGAGTAGAGGTTGACAGGCAGAATGTAAACAACACCCTTTATGTAAAAGCATCCAGTTACCAACAAAACTGGTAGGAAAGCAGAGTAGCTATCTGGGAAGCATTTGACAAATTTGCACACTTTTTTGACAAAGCTCTAAAACTCATTGGAGCCCTCCACTGTGTTGATTGGGCAAACTGGTTATTGTTTTAAATTGTTTAGGTGATGATGCCTATAGGAATGATATAGGTGGCCAGTGAACAGTCTATTCCAGCATTTTGGTATTATAAAATATAGCATGGATTTAAATAAAACAAAACATTTGACATTGGACTTCCAATCTGCCATAATTCAAGCTATTCCACAAGTAAAAATAAATAAATTACAAGATACCATAAAAATCTAATTATTACAAAAAATAAGCATCATGAACTGATTGGATCAACATTTACAAGGACACTGAAGGGAATTTATCATGCTATTACACCTTCAAAAAAAGAATTTATCATGCTATTACAAAAATCATGACCCAACTTACTACTAAGACCATCTAGAAAAAACAAGCTTCAAATGGTTAATGATAATAACAACAAAAAATGATAAAAATAGGTCAAACAAGATAGTTGAGGCATCACCAGATCAGTTTAACAATAAGCGATGCCCGAAAAGGAAAACAAAGAGAAACAAACAGAAGGCATAACAGATGGATTCCTATGCAATAAAAAAGGAACTTGCACCCTGAATTTCAGATGTAGGGAATTACCTGACGACGAGGAATAGCGTTGAAGTTTTGTTCACCACTATCTTCTTCGGAAATGTAGGCTAAAACAACCAATGCATCACCATATGGCGCAATGCCAGAAATGAAATAGCTTGTTTGGAACGATCCCACAATATCTACATACTTTATACATGTGACACTGACATTCTTTTCTATTCCATAGACTCCATCCGAACGCTCTGTCTTTATGGCAGCAATTTTTATACTTGTTCCCCATCCAATAACCAAAAAGGTGTCATCCTAAAAGTTCAGGGAAACGGTTAATGCAGCTTAAAACTGATCTACAGAAAACTTCTGCTTGTTTACTAAACTGACCTGCCAAACAATGTGAGGACGCAAGAGTTCGGGGTGTGGGCTTCCATGTGGTTTTTCAATGAATGTGATACGCTGGTCATTGGCCATATCATAGACCTTAACACCTGCATCATTGGCCCAGGCGATAAGGGTGGTCCTCCACTTCACAACATGTATAGGCCCTTCACCGTAGTGCAAAACCTGAGAAAAGAAAGGGCACATTCACATTAAGAATCTTAAAGAATGTTTTGTGTTCAGAAATTATGAGTTTTGGTCACCAACTCAATACTCAGAATCTGATACCTTCTCACGGTAGCCCAGCCACTTCTTTGCATTTAGAAACAGATGACCAGCTAAACCACCAGCAACAAATCTTCGAGATGATTTCCGTGAAAAATCTGGATCTAAAGCAAGTGCTTTCATTGGACGATGATACTCGAACTTCAAGCTCTCATCACTAAACAGGCTGTTTATGACAACAAATCCATCATCTGAGCAGCTTCCAATATATTCGCCTTCTGAATCGAAACTAAGATCATTCACCGTGGCTGTATGAGAACTGAACTCCTTAACCTGAGACAAAAAGGAAATGACAAATATGTCCGCAGAACAGTAACAAAGAAATGACCAAGAAAATGCAACATTCCAATAGCTGAAAATCCTGAATTAAAGGTCAAGTCAGCACAAATGCATGCCCACAAAAGAATGTATCTATTTTTTGAAGTGGATAGTAACACTGAAATATATAAATGTAAACAAAAGGTAAAAGTATGGGGTAACAGACAAGGAATTCCGGGTCGGGTCGGGACCGGGCGATCCCGACCCGATCCGATCTGGATCGACCGGGTCGGCCGATCCAGACAAAGTCCGGCCGGTCCGACTCCGCCGGATTAAAAATAATAATAATAATAATAATAAATCAGAAAAATCAGAAAAAATTAATTCGAAATATACCTAAACTTGGATCAAGATGCGAAAAGAAAATCCGACGTTGACGGCGGCGATGACCACAGCGACGGCGGCGGCTGCCGGCCGACGATGACGGGATGAAAACCCCCTCCTTTTGGTCGAGATCTCAAAGAAAACTAGAAAAGAGAGAGAAAGAGAGAGAGAGAGGAAAGAGAGGCGGACGGCCGGCGGCGGCGGGGCGGACGGCCGGCAGCGGCGGGGCGGACGGCAGCAAGCGGCAGCGATGGCCGGGGGAGGGGGAGCCGGGGAGGGGCTGGGGGAAGGGGGCGCCAGCAACAGAAACGCTACCGCCCGAACGGGACCATATCGGGTCCGGACCGGCCGATCTGGCCGGTCCAGCCCCGATTTGGTCCGGTTCTGGTAGATTTTGGCCGTTTTTTTTTTTAATCAATGGGAGGGAACAGTAAATTCTCCCCCAAATCGGATCGGGACCCGCCGATTCCGCAATCCATAGTAACAGAGCTCTCAATCTCACTCTACAAACACCAAGATGGTGCCCACACCTAGGAGTGGCAATAAGCCGAGCCACTCGCGAGCCGCTCGGGCTCGGCTCAGTTCCGGCTCGGTTCGGCTCGACTCGAAACCTTAAACGAGCCAAGCTCAAGCTTAGGTTAAAGCTTGAATGGCTTAATGAGCCAAGCTTAAGCTTACTGTGGCTAGGCTCATGGGCTTGTGAGCCGGCTCAATATATTTAATATATATTTTTTAATTCCCCAAATTATGTTAAGTAGAAGTGGGTATCCTATCCTGTGTGGGTGTGAATGTGTGACTATCCAGATTTCAATGGTTCGAGCTCGAGCCTGACAAAAACGGGGCGAGCTGAGCTCGAGCCCAGATTTGGAGCTTGAACCGAGCTCAAGCTCGAGCCAACCTTCTTTGACCCGAGCCAAGCCCAGCCATCCAAAGCTCGGCTCGGCTGGGCTCATTGCCAGCCCTACCCACACCCTATCCTTCCAAGAGCCCAAAAAAGGAAGAATTGTGCACAAAATCTTTACAATTAATTATCTCCACTCTTTCATCTTACTATACACAAAAGAATGTATCTATTGTTTACCTCCAAATATGAAACTTTAGGCAGTTTTACAAGTCTCATAGTTTGGGAAGAACTGTCCCTTGTCACTTTCCACCCAATCCTTACCAGAATTATTTTGCAAGTTTTAATTAAGTCCCTTCTCCTAACAACCCAAGCTTCCAAGCAGATTTGTTCAACTATTATTCACCCCACAACAACAAAGCATGTTGATGCGGGACAGGAGAGGGGGTAGACCGGAAGTAGAGAGAAGAGAGGGGTTGGAGGAGAAGGAGGCTAGGGTTCCCGTCCCGTCTCGGGAGAAAACACGCAACGGCGGCTCTTCATTTCAAAATTCTTCTTCAATGCTTTCCCACGAGGGGATACAGGACAATATATAGACTCTTCAAAGAAACCCTAATAGGAAAATTACCAAACTACCCCTAGAACTCCGAAAATAACTAAAAACATGTAAAAATTGCAGATAAATTAAAAGACTCCCAATGGGCCCCTAATGGGCCAAAGGAGCTGCACATTGGACCTTGGACTCCATTCCAGCTGCTCCTGGATCCCCATCATTCTCTCCTGGTTCAAAAAAATTCGTCCTCGAATTTTAAAATGAGTCAATATCCATGGGGGAATGATGGCAACATGCTCGGAAAACAACACCGATGACCCATGAATCAGGGGAGGGGGTAGACCGAAAGTAGAGAGAAGAGAGGGGTTGGAGGAGAAGAAGGCTAGGGTTCCCGTCCCGTCTCGGGAGAAAACACGCAACGGCGGCTCTTCATTTCAAAATTCTACTTCAATGCTTTCCCACGAGGGGATACAGGACAATATATAGACTCTTCAAAGAAACCCTAATATGAAAATTACTAAACTACCCCTAGGACTCCGAAAATAACTAAAAAAAACATGTGAAAATTGCAGATAAATTAAAAGACTCCCAATGGGCCCCTAATGGGCCAAATGCACTGCACATTGGACCTTAGACTCCATTCCAGCCGCTCCTGGATCCCCATCACATGTCCAACTGTTTGAAGTTTTCTGCGAATTCACACTATTGTGCAAGCAGGTTCCTATAATATCACAGAAGGCATGCAAGAAGATATATAGCTTTTGCTGAAAGAAGAACAGAGAAAATCTACACAATTTACATCTTTCTCAGGAAGACGGGGTGCGCATGACATTATTGGTGTCAGCAAAAAAAATTTCCAAGGATAACAATAAAACTGAAAAAAAATGAGAAGGGGACTGAGAAGACAAGAGGCACCTTGTACTCATTATGAATTTATGATTATCATATTGCCATCCATGTAGTCCAGAAGACATACTAGAAGACATAAAAAACCATCAACTGGACCAGAACCAGCGAAACTACGTCGGAAGCATCTGGGACCTGTCCACTTCTGAAAGAGAGTAATAAATAAGTATATTGCTATGATCTAATGATAAATGTGCAATAGCTGCTTATTGAGGGATCAATTTACAGAATATATCCCCTTTAACTTTTAAACACTACCCATTCAGCCAATTGGCTGTTGCTGCTGCTGGCAACCCAATCCCTCACTGCCACTCACACACATCTGCATCTGCTGCTGTGCCGCACAAAACATCTGCCGCCACAACGGATACAGCCCATCCCTTTCCCTCTCTTTTCCAGCAGAAATCAGAGCTGATACTGGAACTAAAAGTCTGAAACTGGCCAAGACCAAGTCCAGTTTTATATTCTGGTTTTTAATTCCTCAGAAAGGCACGGTTGTCAAGTATCAACATGTACGATAGACAGAAAAATCTAAAAAGCAAGAAACAAGGAATATTCCCAGCGTACATAGTCCAGATGCTTACATGGGCTATTATTCATATGTACAGAAATGTATGCATTTTAGTCCATGGTCAGGTGGTTGGCATAATGCCAGGATTTTTCAAGAATACTGTTGATGGTGCTTTTACTATATACAGTAATTGGGTGGGGGTACAAAAAAACTTTCCTATTTTGAAAGATTTGGGGACAAGAAGTGGGTTCGAATGCTTTATGTGCTTCCCCACAAGGTTTCCTTCTTTTGGGCTGGGTTACAATGCATTCCATGCTTCCTCTCCATTTTTTCCCTTTTGGATGAATCCAATCGTTGAACTCTAAGCACAAGGAGAAAGACGTGATCCTGTCAGATGCAGGACAACTGAGACCACAAAAAATGAGCATGCATCAAAGGACATTAGTTCATCGGGGTTCAACTTCATGTCAAGACAGGTAGGTAGATAGGTGGAGAATAAGGTGGCAGCTCACGCTCCTCTAGTGTGCCCTATTTTTGGGCATTGCTCCCTTTTCTTGTTTAAACCTGGAAAGTTCTTCATGTATAGCTGTTCATATCATATACTTGAAATTTCATTTTCTTTCACTGATGACAGGGTAGAATACAACTTCCCCAGATAGCATGAGAATCATGAAATAGTGTCCAAAGTTCCCCATAAAACTGCCCCTACATTCTGCAAGCCTTAAACGCTCTAACATCAATGGACAGATGGGAAAAGACTGGTAAACATGATTTGGCTTTATGCTCCAACCCTAGTATGTAAATCTCAGGCCCTTCTTAGTCTTTGCTTTCCTTCTTTGGTGGGATCTTAAACCTTGGCTATCATCAGCAGGAAATCAATCATTGAACAATTGTCCATTTCTTTCTTTCTCAGGGATGCAAACAGTGTGGCAGTTTGTAAAAAGATTAAAGATGTCAAAGATACAAGAATAAAGCAATCCACATATCTGGGAATAATCAGAGAAAATTCATGCCTCCGTCCTCAATCATATTGTTGTCTATCTGCCACCCAAGTTCTAAATGGAGGGCGCTCAGTTATCTCTCCTCTTATATACAAACAACAACCAGCAACACATTTTTTTATTGTTCTTCCATGCTCCTTAAAAATGCACCTCAAAGATGTGACCTTTCTTTTAAATCCAGAATGCCTATTCCATTTGCATCTAGCAGGATCCATTAACAGTTCAGTCATCCAGCAGCGGTCAGTCTCTATATAAATCATTTTTTTCTATTAAATCAAGTGAAACAACGCCAATTGCCAAGCTTACTTCCATTATTCTGCTTAGTGAATTGGGTGCTCGATGTACAGATAGCCAACACCTTCCTCCAATTCTTACACACATAGCAAGTCCGTTTAACCTCCGGAAATGAAGCTTCACATATGGTCCCCTACCCCAAAAAAAAGGAAAAACATCAAGCAATCCTTCATTTCGTTATATATTGGCTTGCTTCTGCCGGCTAACTGACCACAGCTTAACACAACTTAAATGCAAACAGACCCGCTTATAACACAATACCCCATCATTCCACCACATCTCACCGGCTCTATTCTTACCTTCCTAGATTCCATCAACAGTTAACACCCCTACGGTTGCAAATTTCAGAAGGCCCACGAAACAGAGAAAGATCTCAGCCTATACGTAACGATGGAAATTAATCACGAAGCAGGGTAGGGCAAAAAGGGAGCCGATGTTAAAAGGAGCAACGGTGGAAAATAAAGTAAAATTCACCTACACACAGAGATGGGGGAAGGGGCGCGGGGGGGGGGAGAGAGAGAGAGAGAGAGATGAGACCTGGTTCCCCTGGAAATCGAGGATGTGGACGATGCCGCCATGGGTGCCGAGGGCGATCATCCGCTCGGCGACGGAGATGGCGGACGCGGCGTCCGTGGAGAGCAGGGAGGGCACGCTCGCCCCCACCCTCTGGTACTTCAACCTGGGCTCCTCGTCCTCTTCCTCCACTACCTCCCCGTCCTCCTCCTCCTCCTCCTCCTCCTCCTCCTCGTCTTCCTCTTCGTCCTCCCTCTCATCGTCCCCGTCCACGCCGTTCTCCGGCAAGTGATCCATCGGCGCCATGGCCGGCGCCACCACCTCTTCCTCCAACTCCGCCCTCGCCTGCTTGCCTCTACCTTCCCTTGGAGACGGCGCAGAAAGGGAGACGAAGGAGAGCGAGATCCGTTGACGGCTGTGGGGGGGCACTGCGCTCGCGGGTTTTCCCTTTCCTTTTCTACGACCTCTCGTTGCGCTTGTCCTAATTTTTAAAACGTTCGCGAGCTGCGGTGCCACCGCCGGGGGAGCGGGGGCCCGTTCGCCCCCTTCGCGGCCAAATTCGAGCGTTCCGGTCACGGAGGAAAGCCCCGAAGCCCCCGTATGTGTTGTAATATTAAGGATACGTATGATTAAAAGATACAACTTTGCTTTAACTTTTAAAAATATAGTATATTTTAAAAAGTTCCTCTAATTTAATTATTTATGTGTAAATCCTCACAACGTTTTTTAGATTCATGCAAGGCTTCATAATATTACAAAAAAGCTCTTAATAGTATTACAAAAAGGCATTCCAAAATATCTTTTCTTTGTAAAAAAAGTTGAGATTGTAAAAACGTAGTTATAAATAATCAAATTAAAAAAAGTTATTTGTAACATCAATCATTTCGAAAGGTTAAAGATCAAAAAACCGATTTAAAAGGGTCGTATGACTCATACCTATCTACGTATGTTATGCGCTCTCATACAAAATAGTATACTCATTAGTATGCTGTTTTACTGACATATTGAAATATTTATACATCAAACGTGTCATCGTCGTGATAATTTTAATATATATGGAGAATATATGAGATAATAGATATACCTTTAAATTTTAACATATAAACATAGTTAATATGAAATTATCCTTTCAATTTATCAGTCATCAGTCACAGGATGTTAATGTGGTTGCATATAAATGCATGCATATGGATTATCGTGCTTAATTCTGTTGCGTAGACTTTGATCTATTATTTTGTTAATTATGTATAGTTATTGACCATTAGTATTGTTGTCATGGTCTTAGCAGTACATCCCGAAGATATTTAACATAAACCACTTGCGAGTAACTTAAACTATGGTTAAGGCAGCTTCACAATAGGCATTATAATCAACACATTCATGCTCATCGTTTTCCACGTAGTGTGTACCTTACAGCAAGCACAATTCGAGTTTACGGGGGAGAAATCAAAAGATAGATCAAACAAGCCTTTATTAATTGAGTCTGGATTGTCTGTCTCAGTACAATATTGTATTGGACTTTAGCAGTAACCAATTTTAAGATGTCATATGTAAAATATGTTCGTCATTCGAGACATGTCTCATTGAAGTTGGCAATTTTTTTCTTTATTTCCGGTTCAGCAGATTTTGAATACAATGCAGAGCATTTAAATACCATCAAAAGTACAAGACTATAACTATAATTTAAAATACATCACAATGTGTACCTACAACTTAAACCACTACACGAATATCACATTGGAGTATATTTTAAATTATAGTTGTAGTCTTGTGCTCTATATGGTATTTAAGTGGTCTGCGTTGCATTAGAAACCTGTTGAACCGAAAACAAAAAAAAAGTTATAAACTTCGAGAGAACGAATCTCGAATGGCGAGCCTACTTTCAAATGACATCTTAAGACTGATTACTGTTGGAGTTTAGTTCAATGTTGTACTAAGACGACCCGAACTCTTGTTAACCATACGAATGCATTTATTACTAGTTGTGTATTTAATACTAGTTTTGTGTGAACCCGTTGCAGTATCATTCTTAACTTTGGGCATGGTACTAAGTCGGACGTATAATTTCTCAAATATTATTTACATTTATACCGAATTTATTAGAATATTATATTCATATAGTATGTAAATATCATAGTTGATAAAAACATAAACATCTACTGATGTTGCCACTTACATGCATATAATACAACGATAAATACTTTATAAAAATGGTGCACCCAGTGCACAAGATTCCTTTCACTTGTGAGATCTAGAAAAAGATCGATGTACATAATCTTACACTAACTAAATGGAGAAACTGTTTCTTTGATTCGAATATGTGATCTTCAGACACCCTATGAGAAAGTAAATTTGATCAGCCCTTGAGCTGACTTACACAGACTTTCTAAATTATGGTTTCAGGTGAAACTTGATTATTTTCTGATCAAATCAATCTATAAGGTTGGATAGAGAACAGCCAAATTTAGTTATACATTGACAAAAAGGAAAAAGCCAAATTTAGTTATACTGATATGTAGCTAAATCTTTCTACACAGACGATGTAAACGGAGCTCCCAACGGTAAAGCCGTCCGTTTCTCTGTTAAATAGTGAGGGATATAACAACTTCCCTCATATCAACATTCTTATATATGTTAAGTGTAGAAGAGTACCACACTTGCGACATATTATGCATCATGATAAGAGAGTAACAAATGGTCAAAGGACTACAAGAATATGAGAGGAATGAAGCCTAAGCGAGGGGCATCTAATTTTATCTAACTGGAGTACATATGTTGTACCTTATATCTACATTCGTGTTTTCACATACTATATGCATTTTAAATTCCTTTAACATTAGAATTCCTTATCTCGACATCAGCAAGGACAACATTCACGAACGTGAACAAAGGGCTCAGCCCAATGTAGCTTCATGAACTTTCAACCTTTTATTTTGATCACATATAAAAATAAGTTCTCCATGAGATATTTTTCTTTTGATTGCATATATTCGTCAAACGAAAATATGGTTGATTTAGTTACTTTTATGACATTTACATGCAGTATTGGCTAGGCCGACCTTCAAGATCCTTGCTTCCCCACCTCCTACCCGACAGAGGGGGAGGGGGTTTATGCCAATCGCTGCACCTCCTCCTCAGTCCCTACCTCAGGTATGTTTGAGTCCTCGATATTTTCTCAAAAAATAGAGAATTGCGAATAATATTTTTCCAAAGGGATATAAGAAAGTAAACTTCAAAAACAAGAGGAAAATATTCTGGAAAAATGAGAATTATTTTTCCATCTAATCTTTATTAGCATTTACAGAATTTGTAAAAATTAGTTGAAAAAATATTTTTTCTCATAGAAATTTTTTAGAATGCAAACACCCTTCAATCCTTAGCTTAGCACAACTGTCCAATAAATGGGTTTGATCTAAAAGAATTATCTAATAAATAGAATAATAACATTCAGTGCAAAACAAAACTATAATAAGATGGTTTTCCTCAAATTTAAATCTCTCTTTCCTAAAGAATAAGATAAATACCTAACTATTGAATCACTGGAACAAAAAATGAAGTCACTCATCGATCCCCATTGGTGCAGAGGATCTGGATTCTTTGAGAGGTATCCCGTAGACCTCGCAAAGTCCACCCAAATAACGGTTGCCCGTGTTGTCTGATAGCTAATAAATGGAAAGGGATTTTGCCGGCCGCACCTTTTATCGTCACGCGGCTGCAAGCCAACTGCCTGGCCAGACCAGATGACACGTGGGACGGACCCCACAACTCACTGGAGTTCATGGCCTGCCTCTGTATGATTGACGCGTTATACATAAAGGCCGCAAAGAAAGGCGAAATCTTGCGAGACCCACGACGTGGCCCGGTCGGCCTCTCCCCTCTCGTTGCACTTGGACTTGGGCACGTGGAAACGGGTCTACAAAATACCTTCTCTGATAATGATATAGATTCCAGCATTAGCCAAGAAAAATTGGACCAGCACTTTAAAATATACAATTTTTAAAGTTTTAAAAACATGAATAAAGATAATTTCATATTAGAATAAAGGTATACTTATTTCTCAACCTGATTATATTTTTCTGCTGCACAACCCAGCCAATGATCACTAGTTATATACAGCTCCCGTTTGCTTCCTATTTACATACGACTACCATTATTGCATGTTCCATTATCCACGTTGTTCTTCTAAACTCTATTTCTCATTTGCTTATTTATCAAGTTTCATTTTTATGTCATATTTGATAAATATAAATTGCATGGACTGCATAGTTTGAAATAATTTATACAACTGTACTTCTTCTTTCATCGCCTTTCCCCCCTTTAAAAGCAACATATATAAGAAGCTTGACTTTATATAGTATTATCCAATAACTTATCCTTTATATTTGCCTTTCGATAATTTTAAAGAATAAAGATACGACTTTTTTAAAAGAATAAGATTGGGTACGTAACTATCTGGTATGAATGGCATCCGTTTTACATCCCGAAGCACAACTGCGGATGTGTGCTCTGCTGGCCTTGCTAAAACCGTGGGTAGATCATGTTTCAATAATTGAGGGCATCGTCAAGATTTGGAAATGCAGGCAACCCTGATGGTGTCTGGTTGCCAGGCTACAGGAAAGCGGCCGACAGAAGGATGACATTGTAGTATGAGAGGGCCTTGAGTTAGTCTCATTTGGTAGAAGTCTAGGGTTCCATGAAAATATGAAGAACTTCTACAAAGAAACCGATTTGCACGGCTGGTCAAAAATATGGTATTTCTAGTAGGAGCAATACTTTTTACAATGCCGCTACTGTTGTAGTGGGGGTATTGCAATGGGTAAATTTTTATAGATTTTTTTTAAGATCGGATCGGACCCCACATGCCCTGTGTTTGCACAGTCCAATCTCCAATTTGACTGACCTAGAAAATTTATAAAATTAAAAAATGTCATTAAACTCGACCCACTAGGAGTTTTTTACTGTTCAACTGGAGTTATTTTTTATTTTTTATATTTTTTATTATCAAATCAGAGATTAACGTATACGTAAGACATGTGAGGCCCTAATCTTAAAAAAATTCAAGAAAAAAAACATTCACTGCAATGTAACCCACTGCGGCAGCAAGGGACATTACAACAAATATTACTCATCTAATAGTGGCAGCAGTTGAAGGGTGCTCCAAATTAAGAGTAATATTTGCTGCAATGATCTCCCCCTTCGATGGACAAGTTAAATTTTTTTAAAAAATCAAGTTTTTACTGTTCACATAGGACTTAATTTCTTTCTCTTGGAATTTTTTAGACCTACACATTATAGATACGAGCCCCGATCTTAAAAATTCAAAAGAAGGAATTTTCCGTTTTACTCACTGCAATGCCCCCAGCAGCAGGGACATTGCAGCAAGTATTTAATTACTCCTCTAATAATGAGTAGCAGCCGAGGGAGGCTCCGAATCCAAGGTGCGTGGGCCGCACAGTTGGGCAACTGGGATGTAGTTAGAGGCTCAGGCTGATCACTAGGCACAAAGAGTTGGAACGTACACTCCAGGAGGCTGAAACGTGTAAACTAACCAGACAGAACGAGACATGAGGGCCAGGTGACGCAGGTAAACTTGGGAAGAAGAAAGCGATGAAACATACTGATGGCAATGTCAATTGATAGTAAGATCAGAGAAGATTGGGTTGGCACTGTTATTGCACCGGAGCACAAGCTGAGGCACTGAACTGTTGGGGTTGGCTCCTGGTGCTGAAGCAGACGATGGTCTATACGCTGGAGAGGACACACAGGTGTGTAAAAATGTTGGTTTTGGGACTACAGCAGGACGATGGTCTATAGGCTGGAGAGGACACACAGGCATGTAAAAATGTTGGATTTGGGACTACAGCAGGACGATGGTCTATAGGCTGGAGAGGACACACAGGCATGTAAAAATGTTGGATTTGGGACTACAGCAGGACGATGGTCTATAGGCTGGAGAGGACAGACACACAGGCATGTAAAAATGTTGGTTCTGGGACTACAGCAGGCAATGGTCTCGCAGGTGACGACGTCATTGCTGGTGCAGGAACTTGTTCAAGAGGATACCAGAGAAGGAAAACTGGCCAGTACAATGGAAGAGTGGAGAGGAAGGAGCCATCAGAGCGAAGTTAACTGAGGAAGTCCACTGTCTGCCGTCACAGGCATGCGTGGTTGGGGAGGCACTTTGCCATGAAACCATGGGCTGAGGTCTCCGAGGTGGACTGCGCACGGGAGGAACCGTGCATGTCAGTGTCTGTTCCTAAAGAAACTGTGCAACTGGCCAGCTAGGTGAGTTCCACCAAAACATGGTTGATAGTGATCCCTTTTTGTAGGGTTCCCCCTGGCGCTGTGCATCTGTGGACCCAGACGAGTTGATATTGCAGCTGGCATCTGTCCCACCGGTCACCAGTAAGTTGGGGCTATGTCTGGAATAGAATGGGATGAGATGCTGGTGAATAATGCAGACTGGCAAACACAGACTTGGACATGAGTAGGTTATTCAAAGTTTACTGCAAATTTTGGATGAGAATCACTGGTTAGGAGTACCAACAACCTGATTATCCAACTGATTAAGAGTACATAGGTCAGTTAACAGACGGTCTTTCTAAATAAATATGCATAGTAGATAGAATAAAGGATACAACTCTTATAGAGTACATATGATAACCGATAATCTAATTATCCAACAAATTATTAGCTTATAATCTCATTACCCAACAGCCTTTCTAAACTGATGGTACACCACCCTGGATTCACATGGAATCTGGTCCATTTGCATCCCTATCGCAGGTGTAGGGATAAGTCATAAACTTCTCCGTGGAGGATGCCCCATTCCCTCCTCCAAAAAGGGAAGAAAGGAGAATACATAAGGGGGCATGAATCCCAAGAACTGGGATCTATATAGGGTGAACCATGTAGTAGAGAATCACATGTGAGTACATGCATACTCGAACTTGCTCATTAAAGGTACTGAGCTGACAAGAATCGTTATAAAAGCAACTGCAGCAACTCACAGGTAAGTATCTCCCGAGATATGCATAAACTTCATCCTAAGCTGTCTGCATTCCAGCTGAATCTTTCTGGGCAACTTTTACTGATATAAGCACAACAAAGGAGGATATGTACCTGAAAAAATAAACATACGCTGGAGAGTTTGCTATTTATGGAGATTAGATATTTCCCTTTGACAATATGATGTATGTAGATTAAAGATGATGTATGTAGATTAGATATTTCCCTTTGACAATATGATGTATGTAGATTAAAGATGAACAAGTGTATGTAGAGGTTACTATATGGTTAGACTCATGTGCCTTCAAATCCAGTAAGTTAATATTGCAAATTCAATAAGTTAATATTGATTTATTTTTGGCAAACATTGCACCCAGCTTGTGGGAGATAAACGCTTGCCCACAGGGTGAAGTTCCTAAACCAAACAAACAGGAAAGAAGTAACGATGATAATCTTACATATGTATCATTTGGGAGGTTCAAACTGAAACTATTATTGTATAGCTTGCTCTCTGTATCAAGCACAGATCAATTAGGGCATGCCCAGCACGGGCACATGCACCAATTGCTGAAACAGACTAGTGTCAAATACATCCTTTTTTTCTTTTCCCCTTGTTTGAGAAGGTGGATAGTAATACGATTTCATTAAATAACAAAAGAAGAGATACAACTTGTTCCTTTGCCAAAACACCAATCTTTTTATTTTTTAAAATTTCACCCCATTTATTCCCACCCCACTGCACATACAGGCCCCAAATGCTTTATTGCAGGACATCGCCCCTTCTGTCCAGCAAGTTCAGCTCAGTGGCAGCAGCGGCTTCTGTAGCAGTGGTGGATAATGGTGGTGGTGGGGTATGAAAATGCTAC
The DNA here is from genome assembly GCA_030544215.1 of Zantedeschia hybrid cultivar. NCBI lineage: Eukaryota > Viridiplantae > Streptophyta > Magnoliopsida > Alismatales > Araceae > Zantedeschia > Zantedeschia hybrid cultivar. The sequence continues at coordinate 15,223,661 of JARZZO010000002.1, read as the reverse complement.
AGATATTCAGCAACCAGCAGGTACTTTTTTTTTTTTTTTTTTTACTTTACTTTACTTTTTTATTTCCTTCCTTCTTTTTCTTACTTTTTTTGCTTTCACCCTTTCTTTCCTTTTGTTCTTTCTTTCTTTTCTTTTTTCTTTCCCACTAATTCTAGGCCAAACCCTGAACCCTTACTACCTGTCTACTATCGAAATAGAAGGGCCCAAGTTTTGGCCCACATCATTTTGTTGAAGTTAAAGCAGGGGATCAAGATTAGCCAATCCTGAGAACCAGGCTTAGCAAAGTCACATAGAAGTACAACATCGAATCAACAACTTGATTGAAGAAAGCAACCGCCTGTCTATACTCTCATCATGTGATGTGATGAAAAGATAAATGTACTAATGTGCTAGCAAGAGAGATTCCAAAACTTTGCCTGCTGGAGAGGAAACAAGATGGATGCCCCTGAGTACCAAATCTACAGCACAGGACACATCCTCTTGTCAGTCATCTGTCTGACAAGCTTTGATGCATAGACAAAAGGTGGTTATCAATGTATTAAGCGTACTTGGTGTCAGGCAGAAAACAAGTGAAGCAAGATTACCAGCATTGGGTATTTTGTGTGCATGTGCTCTGGATGAAGCGGACGATCAGGACGCCATCCCCTGGCTGTGGCACTGCAGAGATACAATCTTCTCAGCTGCATTCCTGCATGAAGGCTGTGGCTGCCTCTCCTCCGAGTAGCTGGTGTAAGGATGATGGCATCATGGGAACAGGGAACAGGCTGAAAGAGAATGCAAATCACAGGAGTTGAAAAAATAGGGCTTCACACCCCACTAAAGAGTAATGGCTTCTCTTTGATTCTTCTCCCAAAACTTATATGTTTTTTCTCCGATCGAAGTCTCTTATATGCTTTTTCTTTGAACAAAGAAACTGATGTGACTACAAATTCTAACTCAAATCTTAACATAAATAAGACCCGGAACTTCCCAATTTAAGATGAATATGACTCAAACTAAACATTCACATGACCTACAGCTCAGCCTTCACTTCTGGAGGCTTCCTCTGTCCCCTAATTTTGATGCAATTCATAAAAGTAGAAAAATGACTCAAATAACCACTCAAATGACTTTGTCACCCTTGTTGAGTGAGCTTGAGCCACAGGTTCAATTGTACATCTTGCAACAGACGACCCACAATGCCTGGACATGCCATCTGAGACCTTGATCCTCATTACTAAGTATTTTGTCATTGCCACTAGTTAATTTATTAGAATCAGATATTCCACTCCTTTAGTGATGGCTTGTAGTAGGTGGGGTCTTTTACCTGGGATTCAACTCCACATCGGAGACCTAGAATGGACGGTCAAAGAAAAAAACCCGCATGCCTATAAGAGGCAAAACATGCAGTTGAATGAAATATTGAGTCAATTACATCCTTTCTTTTTCCAATTCTAACAGATCACGACTGTATGAGCGCAGAGGGCGAGGAAAAGGTGTTCAAATTTACAAACAAAATGGAAATAATGAGAAGGAGATAATCAATAGACCTGCGGTGACACACTGACACAATCACCTGTCTAATATCAATGATGTATATACTTTGGGAGCAGTCGAATGTTCCAGTATATTCGATGTATGTAGTCAGTCTCAGTCCCCACGAGCCTTCATCCATGTATTAGACCAGTCTTAATGATTGTGAATCTCGATATGCATCATGACTGTATGAGTGCAGAGGGCGAGGAAAAGGTGCTCAAATTTACAAACAAAATGGAAATAATGAGAAGGAGATAATCAATAGACCTGTGGTGACACACTGACACAATCACCTGTCTAATATCAATGATGTATATACTTTGGGAGCAGTCAAATGTTCCAGTATATTCGATGTATGTAGTCAGTCTCAGTCCCCGCGAGCCTTCATCCATGTAGGAGACCAGTCTTAATGATTGTGAGTCTCAATATGCATCAAGCTGCAAAGATCCAGATTTCAGCTACCAGGCAATTTGTTCTACTCAAGTCTGTTAAAGATTTGTGCCGAATCCATGTTGATTGAGTTAAAATGGATTTATACTCATTTGATCTTAAGGCGACGACTGACTCTTTGCCTTTTTCTGTGTCCTTTCACCTTCATGCAGTTCAGAATCCAGTTATGCCATTCATCCACTAAGATACAGTTGCCAAGCCGAATATGCTGATCCTGTCACCACAGGTGGCAAAGAGGCACTAATGTCTGTCACCTAGTATCACCTAGAATGGAGGCCTCTCATAAGAGAGATATTCAGAGAAGTTGCTGGCATCTTCACACCAAATGGAGAACTAAAGCGTTCAATTGGCAGGTAAATGGAATGCTCCCTTCCAACACCGTGCAACAAATGCTCCCTCTCCTTTCAATGAGGTTAACTGTTTAAAATGACCAGGGGGCATGTTAATGCAAACTCAAAAATAAGGGTACTCTACAAGAATTTTATCAGTTTAGTCAACAAATGATATTAACAATATCCATGGTTTCTGGCATCACTTAAAGAAGCATGTTATTGAAAATGAAACTAAATTTAGACTGTACTCAGCCCACCTGTCTGTTAGGGATCTTCTTTTCCTGAAAGCAGCATCTTTTATCACGTCAGCCACCCACCTCACCTTCCTATAAACATTTCTGGCATTGTATTTGGTATCCATATCCAAATAATCTACTTGCTCACCACCTTAAGAAATGGGAACTGATAAGCCAGGCAACTTGGTCTTTGGTATAACAAATCCAGATCAAACTCCAAATATGGAGACCTTTGGCCACTGTCCGAACTGAAGCTGTGGGTTGTGAAATAGTAGATTGCATCTTGAGACGCAGTAATGAAAAGATAAACCACATTTGATATAATCTTGCTTGCCAGTCCATTTCTTGTGTTACTATGTACCCTTTCTTGCCAACAAGATAGATACTGCAATAAGCAACCTAAACTCAATAAAGCAGCCGACAAAATAAAGTGGACCCCACCTCAATAAAGTTATGAACAGAAAACTAATTAGCTCCACTTTGATAGCAGAATGGGTTATCTGGAATTACCTATACCGGATTGCTTATACCAGAATAAGGGACGTTTCACTTTGATAGTGGTGTGGGGCCCACCCGCGGAAAAAGCAAAATAAGCAATTCTTGGCTCTTGGGTGGAATTGCTTATTCTGCTTATTCAAGGAATAAGCAATTGTGACGGGTATAACTAATTCGGTATATCAAAGTGGAATTAGTCTTATTCGCGAAAGCTAAAAGTCTAGAGAGCAAACAGAACCGAGGAGCAAAGTGAGACACAGTGAAGATGGAAAGGTGCCTGAGTTCATTTCACAGTAAGGCATCCAAAATCCAACGGGGACCCTGATGGATGCCAAATTTCCATAAATAAACAGTGGATAATTGTCTATGCATGTTCCCATTTCCATTGCCATACTGGACGAATGAGGACTACGCTGTATGTATGGCAATGCCGCTCGAACTCTTGCTGCGACTTTTAAAGCAGGAGTTCTAGAGCTCAATGATGGGAACACATGTAGACAATAAATTCAATCGGTAGCATTGATATGCCTAACCATCACGGATGAAACTAAACGGAAGACCCATCTCAACTATTAGCTGAAATCAACTTGATTAATTACCCTATCGCCCGTCTAATAATTGGATCAATAGAAAACTAGCAAAATCTTACTAGAATCTACTAAAACAAAAAGAAAAGGATTTCAAAAAGCAATTTTGCCTACCATTTTTTGGACACGGGAATGATAGAAATTTGCCGTGCCAGTAAGCTAAAAATGTTAGAGGAATTAGGGTTTTCAAGGAACTAATTCTACGTTTACCGGACTTAAAACTTAGCACCGGTTGATACTTTGTTGCCACCAGGTAGTCGATATAAAAATGTTAGAGGAATTAGTTGCTCCTTTGTTCATCTAACCGCTCGATATTTTTCTCCACTAGGTACTCTATATTATCCAGAATTCCTTAGCACCGGTCTCTGGGGGATATCCCTCAGTTTGCATGGAATTAAACAGATGTTAGCAACGTTAAAAACTGGATTTCACATTCCGGCTAACCCGAGGGGCAGGAGGCATCGATGGGAGCCTTCCTCTTGTTCCCTGTTGTTGAACTTGTGCGAGCAGCAGGATGGACGACGCGGTCAGGCGGGGGCCCCGGCGGAGGAAGGAGGCCGTAGCAGCGGCGAGCCAGGCGGATGCACTGCAGCCGGTGCAGAGCCTCGGCGTTGGGGTCCCTCTCCGCCGCCACGCCCTCCACTGTCAGCTGCACCGATCCCAGGTACGCCGTGACCCGCCCCCGCACCCGCACGGGCGCCCCCAGCTGGGCCCTCTCCGCGTGCCCCTCCGCGGCCCGCCCCAGCATCTCGATCTCCGAGGGGCTCCGCCCGGCCAGGTGGCGGGGGACCGCGGGAGAGGGGGCGCCGCCCGGCGGGCTGAGGAGGAGGCGGTGGTTGAGCCAGAGGATGCAGGGGATGCAGCCCGTGCCGTCGTCGAGGAGGAAGCGGAGGAACTTGTCCCGGCGGTCGCGGCTGACGACGATACCGACGGCCTCGGCCCGGGAGACTGGGCGGCCGCCCCGGGTGGAGAAGGAGAGGGGATCGGAGGAGGAGGAGGGCCTGGGCGTGAGGGCGAGGAGGTCGCGTGCAAGCAGCTTCGCGTGGGCGTTCTGGATTGGGTCCATCCCGCTGCGGGGTGGCTTCCTCGCCGGACGGCGGGGGGAGGGGGAGGAGGAGGAGGCGGTGGCTTCGTCAGCAAGAAAACAAAAACGCAGGGAAGGCGGGAGCACAGATCACAAAGAAGAAAAATCCAAACGGAAATAACGGAAAGAAATGGAAATGGAGAAAAGGGCTAGGAGCGTAGAGGTCGCGGGAAGAGTGTAATATCGTAAAAAAAAAAAATTATGTGAGCTAATCTTAAATCTTAAATTGTGAAAATTATTACAGATCCTTTGACGAATCAAATGTGTCAACTCATCCTTATTTTTCTCTTATTCCAATCATCTTATCTGCAAAGATCGGCCATTAATTGATCTATAAATCAACTTATTCCATCCATCTTCTCTTTTAGAAAGATTGGCCATCAACCCCTCTTATGAAACTCTCAATCATGCTCTACTTTATGGTGAATGAGCAACCTGTTGTTGGGATTTCTTCAAAAATGCCTGCAACACTACTTGGATTCTTTTGACCATCTATTCTGCTCATTCATTAGCCTCGCATCAGGTACCACGCTCTACTCTTTCATCATGGGCATTATACTTTCTATTGTTACTTGATTTTTATGAAAAATTAGATGTTCTTCAAAATATGATGACACTTATTGCAGCAAAAAAAGCATCTTGCATCAAAGCATATGTCTCATTAAGGATATTGCCGCCATGTACCATCCTAAGTCCTCTCTTCCTGCGGATCAGAAACTTATCTTGCACTCCTTAGGTATTCTTGACACTTTCTCTCCTCGTCTATCTGTGATTTTTGGATGGCAACGCCCCGCCAAAGATAAATTAAAGGTTAACACTGATGGTTGCAGCAAAGGTAATTATGGCTACTCTCCAGGAGCGGCCATTCTTAGAAATGATAATGGTAGTGTTATTTTAGGTGCTTATGAATTTTTTGGCCATACTTATAACATTGTTGGATAGCTACAAGCCATCATCCTTGGCATCTGCATGTGTCTACAACAAAGTTACTCTCGTCTCACTGTGGAATCTGACTGTCTAACCATCATCAACTTGATCAATAATACTTAGGCTGAGGTCCATTGGATCCTATCCCCCTTTCAGACCAAATTCTGCAACCTTAGGGATCGCATGGACCTCAAGTTCCGTCATGTCTTCAGGGAAAGCAATAGAGTTGTTGATGCGCTGGTCAACCACTCTTGTGATTCACATGTTGACCAGATTTTCTATGTTTCCTTGTCTCTGCCTACCATTGTAAAAAGGGAGGTTACTTCTGATAAAAGTGGTCTACCCAATCTTCGTTTTTGAAGGATTATAGTTTTTAGGGGGATCTTGACTTTATTGATGTACTCCTACAAGGGTAAGGTAGTATGTCCCCCCCTTGTATCCCAAAACTTTTTGTTGTAATAAAAACTCAAGGGCCGGCCCAGGGTCCTAAATAAGTTTCTGGGTTTAAAAAAAAAACAAAAGAACTCCCTATAGCCGCAATGAGCGCAAGGGTTTAGGCCACTGGACATAATCCCGCAGGTTGATGACAAAAAGAACGAGTAATACTTGGTGCATCCCAAGAGGACAAAATAGTTGATCTATAATGAGTCTTCTATTTTCTTTGGTCACCTGAAAAGTCTATATGTCCACTATCTTGTCATTAAATGTGTTTTGACGTTATTCACACGTCAACATATATTGGGTGTGGCCAAATAAAAAGAAAATTAAAAAAAAATTATATGCAGGTTGTGATCTCAAGCGCATCTTGAAGTGCTCAAGATCATCCTCATGTGCTCTCAAGAGCATCTTGATACACTTGAGATCATAGTTGCAGGTAATTTTTTTTTTATCTTTTGTAGTTTAATCCCCGCCTCATATGCGTTGATGTGCGGGAAACTTTGGAGTGCATTTAATGGCGAGGCAATAGACATGTAGGCTTTGCAGATGGCCAAAGGAGATGGGAGATTCATTCTAGGTTAGCTATTTTATCCCCTTTCAGTGTAGCTAGTATTTCTTCAAAAAGAACCCATTTGAATAATGCTTGTGTGCTATAATGGGAAACTATAGCAAATAAAAAAAATTATTTATTTTTTAGGTTAGATCCGATATGCCCTATTTGTACATACAATTTGACTCCTGGACAATGTAAAAAATCTGAAAAATAAAAATCGAACTCAGTGAATAGAAAAAAAATACCCTTAACGGGTCAAGTTCAATAATGATTTTTTATTTTTTTATTTTTTTACTGGACATTGAGCTGTACAGACAGATAAGACGATGTCAGGTCCAACTCAAAAAATTTCAAAAGAGTTTTTTCTTTTTTACTTACTGCAATGCCTTCCATTACAACATGAGAGTAGCATTGCAATGAGCATTACTCATACCTTACAACTAGAGGCATTTGACTTGTAAGTTAACTAGTTAATAAAATGCATGTCAATATTTTCTTGATAGAATTGCACTGAAATGGAAGATTGGAGCGGGGAGGAGGCTATAAGAAGACGGGTTAATAGTCAAATATGTCGCACGTGCTCTTAATCAATCCAAACCTGAAAGATCTAACAATTGCCATTAGTGGCAATAAGAGTGACTGATTGGCTGCCCTAGTGGCAGTAGAACTCTCCTCGCGCTAGAAGTACCTCCTCATTATCAGACAATAGTAAGATTTTCAATTAACCTACTTTTGAAGAAGATTGATCCGCTTTCTCTAAATGCTCAATTGATAATTCAGACTAGCTTGTATTTTTTAGATCTCCAAATCAATTTATTTCATATGGGAATTTATAGATGGATACTTCGGATACCCGTGTCAAATCCTCTACTTTAAGATTTCAAAATAAATATTACATATTTCTCTGAATACTTGTCTATATGTTAACATTCAATCTATGTTAGTCATATTTTTTATGTTTTAAATGAAATTTAATAATTGTATTTTATTATATACATGTATAACTACATATTAATGCGTATATATTCACATATTCTTGGTATTCTTGTCTTCTATTTTTAAGATATTGCCATACGCGACATACGTGTGTATCGATACTGGACCCTCATATCTATGTCCCACAAATTATAGATTAGAATCCATTATAGCAACTTGCTTTGAAAGAAAGGACACCTAAAGAGCCTGAATGGGATAACATTTTTTGGAAACATATGTGCAAGAATAAAGGGGAAGGAGGAACTGGTTTAATTTCTATCAAACAATTCAATGAGTAATACTTGCTGCACCGCATGGGATGCAGTTCAAAAAAATTTATTTTTTTATTTCTTTATGGTGGTCATTGTCGTGTTCGACACGCGCATATACCTCAGATCTCTAATTGAACAATCCAAAATTTTTTGAAAAATAAAAAAAATCAAGCCAACAAACAATGACATTTTTAAAAAAATTAGATTTTTTTGGATCGATTAGAGATCGGATTGTATGGATGTGTTGATCATGATGGAGCCACCTTTAGAAAAGTTAAAAAAGAAAATATTGAACTGCTGTTGTGGCTGCCTGTGTGCAGTGCGGGCTGCACCACACCGCTGGTAGTGCAGCAAGGCCTACTCCTATTCAATAGGGCACTATTAATGAAGCAGTTGTGCAGAATCTGCAGATTAGATAGGGAGGAGCAAGTCTTTATGAGCAAAGATTATTCATATGCTAGTCTTTCCAAGGAAATGGCATAGGGATGGAAGAGGCATTCGATGCAACAGACCTATATCTCGTATTCGGAAGAATCTCCTTAGTAATTGGGACTTTCTTCAAATGCTCCTGTAGTTCAACTTGGTAATGGTCACTTGCTATGTTTTGGAGGATGTTTGGTTGAACCACAGATTATTGAAAGATAGATGATCCGACGTGCTGCACTTAGGCAGTATTGCACTGGTCTTTAGTGCAATGGGTAAATAAAAATATATTTTTAAAATTTTTTAGGTAGATCTCGAGATGTCTTACATGTCTGTATAAGTTAATATCCAATGATAAAAAAAATCTAAAAAATAAAAAATCGAGCTTCAATGAATAATAAACAAAGCCTTTAATGGACCGAACTCAATAATAATTTTTTTATTTTTCAGATTTTTTTTAAGTCGTCCGATCAGAAATTGTCCCTGTACAGACATGTAGGGTAATTCGGTACCCATCTAAAATATTTTCAAAACATAATTTTTTTTTTCTTTTTACTGCACTGAGGGTCAGTGCAATACCGACCCTCGATACAGCAAGCATTACCCAAGATAAATTTCCGGAGCTGTACAATATCACTTCGTCGGTTAACAAGAAGAGGCGTTGGATTCAATCAGATCATACTGGTTATTGGGACAAATCAATATATAGGAATTTCCAAGAGGCTGAAATAAGTGAGTTTATGGAACCTTAGTGACTGGTAGGGTTGTCAGTGGGCTGCGCCCGGCCCGGCCCAACATCTGCCCAGCCCAGCCGAGCCCATAGTTTGGCCTGGCTGGCTGGCTCCGCCCGACCTGTCCCGCAACTCCTTTACAAGGCCTGTGGGTTCCCGTGGGCCCGGCTTAGCCCAGAAAATTTCTTTACCCTACAGGCCTTCAACGTCCAAAACATTTGGGCAAGGAGAGGAGCTCTCCGGTGCTTACCGTTCCAGTATATCCAATTGGCACTTCACAACTCAAAAGTGAAATTCCCATGGCAGCCACGATTACAGGCAAAACTCTAGTGTTTTAGACGTGCGTTAACAGCATTGGTGTTTAGACCGGTGATTTGTAACACCAGATAGAAGTACTCACTAGCTCTCCATTTTCACAGGAGAGGAGGCCTCGTGTTCAAGTCTAGCTACCCACACTTGTGCAGGGAGAGATTTATCATACTAATTTGTGGGAGTCCCATGTGTTCTCCATAGGTGATCCCACAGTGAGACTCTTGAACTTGGAATCATTACCTGAAGAAGACGAAATTGTTGCAGTTGTGCGAAAGAATTATTTAGAGAGAATTGATGAATACTCATTAATTTGTATCATCTCCACTATCTCTTCGGGTGAGACTCCTGAGTTTGAAACTATTATCTGAAGAAGACGAAATTGTCGCCAGCTGTGTGGAATTTCTAAGGGGGAATTGATGAATATCTGTTTGTACAATTGTACTATCTCTATTATGGAAACTTTGTAAATATTTTTAAAAAAAAAATAGGCATCGACACCCCGGAAGCAAGAGACAGTTACACTGTTGAATGTTCATTGTTGTCGACTATAATTTTCTTATGTTTCCACCATGAAGAGGCAAACAGGGCCCCGTTTTCCTTGACGTCCACCATGCCTCTTGAATGGAACTATGTTTTTCATAAATTTAGTTGGAGTTGGTTCTTATTAAAAATACTCTGGAATTTATCATAAACTCAGTTATGTTTACACAAATCAACTAAATATCAACCACCGTTTTATTTGCACAGGAGCAGGAAGAAATATGTTAATATCACCTGTCCTCTTTAAAAGCAGCATTCACGAATCCCAATGTGGATTTCAAAGTGACATCATTGAATACCATTTTCTACTTCTACTCTTGAAAATAAACTAAGGATGTAGAATGCTGAATTTAACCCAAAGTTTAGATAACCAATTGTTGGATGTGTAATTACTCTTCTATTACTAGTTTAACTTTTTATAAAGTTAGATAAATGTATTCCTTTTGCAGAAAATATAATCCTTTTGGGGGTGTTTTTGTATGTGCCAAATCATGCCGAGGTGATTCATATATATTTGTGATTCTTTAGGAACTTTGATGCTAAGTGTATACGACTTTACGTCCGTAACAAGTAAATGCAGAGTACGTATAAAAGATGAACATTAAAATAAAAACTTTATACGAATGCTTAAATTTGTGATTCAATATGTATATATATATATATACATTTGCTACAATACTAACAGCTTCCTAATATGCAATGTTTCAAAAATACCGAGCACTTTTTGTAGAACTTCCACTGACAAATAAATTAATAGACACCCACTATATAAGAGTATCAATTAAAATAAATGTTTGTAATCTTGTATTATATTTGCAAAACATTTAGCAACTATACATTAAAGTTAGGTTTCTAATACATTAGAACAGCCAATTCCTTTCATAAAACGATTGCCTCTTTGGCAAAATCATGGGAGGATGATGTCAACATAACACCAGTCACACGACTCCCACCTATTTCAACTTAAGACTTAAGAGGGAGTTGAAATTAATATAACGTTGGAACTTGGAAATCGAGCTTGAACCGGCTTCATTTAGATGGCCATTATGCATTAGGTCTAAAACTTTGGATTTTAAATTTAGAGTAATACTTGCTGCAATGTCCCTCCCAATTGTAATGAGGACATTGCAGTGGGTAAAATAAATAAATAAATAAATATATATATATATATATGTTGGCCCCGAGATCTCCTACCCCGTTGTACAATGCAATACTCGATCAAGCAATGCAAAAAATCTGAAAAATAAAAAACGGACCCAATGAACAGTGAAAAACACCTTTTCATGGGCCGAGTCCAATAACGGTTCTTTATTTTTCAGTTTTTTTTTAGTCGTCCGATCGGGCATTGCACTATATGGACGATTAGGACACCTCGGGGCTGACCTAGAAAAAAACTATTTTTTTTATTTACCCACTGCAATGCCCTTGTGTGTAGCACGCAGAAGCATTGCAGCATGTATTATTCTTAAATTTATATTTATCTTAATTGGGACGCAAGGGCATTACAACAAGTATTACTCTTAAATTTATATTTATCTTAATTGGGATGTAACCATTCGGACTCCAACTTTTCTGTTCTTGTGCACACTGTGTTATATATGCAAGTCACTATTTTTAAGAGGAAAAGGAAAACTCTAATGGGGAAAGGTTTTTCTCTGCTTTCTCCACAGTTTTGATCTCTCTCCCACTCACTGCACATAAAAGAAGAAGTTAAGATTCCCTTCTACCCTAAAGACTCCATTAGCGATGTGTTAGAGGCTACAAGAGGACGAGGAAATTAAGTAGATGCCTAACACCTTAGGAACTATCTTCTCTTTCATGGCCTCTTGTACATGTGCAACCTTTTTTTCTAGATCTTACATAGGCTGTGATCTTCCACTGCAATTTGTTGTTCTTCCCCAATCATATTTAATGGCTGGTGATTGGTTGTTATTTTACATACTGACGTCAGTATATAGCAATTCTGATCTTTCCATTCATATCACTCAAACACAGGTGCTCTATCAAAATTGTCAAAAGTAATTTTAAAAATGATAACTCAATGAAAAAACGATCAAACAAATTTTAATAAATATGACAGAGAGAGAAGGTTAAAAAAAACAGTATAACAATATTTCTTTAGCCAAATAACCCCAACAAGTTGCAATCAGCTGCCGACTCGATCATGAGTCACTATATACTACGAAGAAACGGAATCGGCCAACCTATTCACACAAACCAAACATGGGATATCTCTTGTTAAGATCTCTATTTGTTTGCAGAATTGCTTATCCCATAATAAGGTCTTGGAGATTTTCTAAATCAGAATAAGATATATTTCGATTTGATAAGTTGTTGGTATTCTACTTAGAATAAAAGAAAATTACATTACGTTATTCCAAGTGATTTAGTAGAAAGGAGTGGAATAAGAAGTGAAATAAAAGGTAAAACTTGAAGAATTATGAGAATTAGACATTCCATGTACAATTTAGAGAATTAAAAATCTCCGCAATCAAACCGAGTTTAGACTTTTATACCAATTATTCCGGATCCAATTCCGCTAACAAAGTATAAACAAGACCAGCCACCCACGCCAAAAGAATCCCCTATGCCTTCACGTGTACATGATCACAACCGTTCGGAGAATGGGCCCCCGGCTAAGACAATTTGAACGCGTCTTTAGGAATTCCACCCCCACGTCCTCCCCATTGCACGAAGTAATCGGATATCCGTGTGGTCCATGCCGACAGGGATCCCATCTTGCTGAACACCCATGATCAGATGCTTTAGAAAATCTTCAACTTCTCAGGAATCTGCAGAGTTTAATCTTAAGGCAGAGCACCTACCTGTTCGCTGCTATGACCCAACGACACAAAAGTTTTCGGATCCGAAGGGAAGAGTGGGAATTCTCTCTAACTCTCTGTGCCTCACAGGAACACAACACAACTGTGTGTAGTTGGTAGTGACGACAAATGGGGAGAAGAGACGCCCCAGGGGTAGCTTTCTTTATATGCAGATCAGGGGACCCCGCAGAGGAAAAGCTGCCGGTGGGCTACTTGGGCTTGGTTGCCCCCATATGGGAAAAAGGCTCCCCTGTTCCTCTGTCCAGAAGAGGAGCCGTACGCGCTACAAAGGCGTGGGCCGGGGGAGATGGGTAAGGTAGCACATGAGGGCCATAGTACTCTCTCTTCTGTTGTAATTTCTTGTGGGAGTTGCAGTTCTTTCTTATTCTTCTTCTTTTCTTTAACATATAATTAAGCATAGAAATCTAAAAAAAAAAAGTATTATTCTAGGATTAATCAAGGTCTTGTAATTTTGCAGCTACCCAAGAGTTTGCTTGAGAGCTCAAAGTCTGACCAGGCTTATCCCATACGACAAGCTCGAACCAGGCCCAGGCTTGCAGGGGAGGCATAAAATTTGCAGGGGCGTGGCACCTACCTCCATGGCTCCACCTCATTATAAAAAGATTGGTGGCATCGGGTTAAGTGAGCTGAAATAGCTAGCAGACCCCACAAAATTGAAGGAGGCTTTCTGAACATTTGTGCTCATGATTGCAAGATACACAATTTTTATGTATCCTTTTGTGTGATAATTGCTGCTCATGATTCTTACAGATGAGATTATAGGCTTGCCAGTTGCGAGATATGCAAATTTATGTGTCCTTTTGTGTGATAATTGCTGCTTGTGATTGTTTAGAAATGAAATCATGGGCTTTGTAGTTGCCAGATATGCAATCTATATGTATCCTTTTTTTTTGTGTGATAATTACTGTAGTGAACCATCTGAATAGTTCCATTGCCTTCACCCCTTGTCCTCTCTTTAAGAGATCTCGGGGTTCAAGTCGGTTGAGAGTTTAAAAATTCTTTGTACTATTTCGATCAAGGTGTGCCACATAATTATTTCTCATGATCTGTGAGATTACTTGATCGGGAAGTCAGCTTCGACTCGAAATTGTCGTCAAATTTGACCGAATTGCCGATGCATGCTGCGCAGAATTATCTTTTTACTGTGAGGAAATATTAGACATTGTCCGAAATTGTATTTTGGTCCCTTGTGTGTATGTATGCATACCTGACCAACTGATTTTCACTTCTCAGTTCTAATAATTCTTCAGTATTCTCTATAAGCTTCTATAATCTTTATATTCCCTATTAAACCTGCAATCTCAACCCTTCTTAAAATTAAGCCCGTCCGGAAGGACTTGTTAAGGATGGTTCAAAAATCGTGAAGGGTTTTAAGAAAATATGGAAGTTGTTTTTAGTATGCGACTATCTGATGAGGTGTTGTTCATTCTGATTTTTGAAGGTCTCAAGGTTCTCTTCTTACTGGGGAGAAAGAATCTTCGACAGAGAACAAAGACCACAGTAATCTCCACAAGACGAGGTACTCTGTTATACGTCAACCTTAGGAAGAACAAATAAAAATGTACCTTGGAACTTGCCAACGAACACGTACATATATACTTGCATCGATCCCTTGCGACGTTAGACTGTCAATTCTAATTCCAGCAAAGTCGTGTGCACAACACAAGAGAGCTCATGAGATTAAAAACTGGAAGGCCCCAGTGCACGTGAACTGGGGGCATGCAGGAGGACATTTGAAGCAGAGACATTCCCTTGAAATCTTCCCTCGTTTGAGCACCAAGTACTGCATCCGGCAGCTCCTCGGGGACTTGTAAAATTCTGGGGTTTTGTGTTCCGGGGACCAGCTCCCTCGATAAGAGTCTCGAATATCTCATTCTAACAAATGGTGCATGAGACCATGGTCCACATGGCCGCGTCCCGACGCATTGTGCCATGGCTCATAAGATCTGGTTCTATTTAGCTCCCGTTGGGATCAACAAGGTCAATTCACGGTTTGCTGATTGTCCAGTAATGGGAGAGAGTGTGCTCTCACCAATATCGACATGGCTACATTAAGAGAATCGCATGAGCAGTCATTAGTGACTTCTTTTGATGTTGGGTTTTTACTGCAGGAATTTAAACAGTAGTTTCGTGGCTAAAAATAGATAAATGTTTAAGACATCTAGGAAGATTCTATCTTTGTTCCACTTGTTGTAAGGAACTGATCACTGATCAGAGTTGTTTCTGCCCCGATGCCAGGGGAGATAAGGCTGAGTCCACCTAGGCCTTGTCCTTTCTCTGTTTGCAGCACTGTGCATCCAACAGTGAACACTGTTCTATTACCCCCCACATTGTCACTTCCAGCCACATGAGAGCAAGCTTACTGTTTCTAGTGAGTGTGTGCGCGTGTGAGTGTGACCTTTTCTTCTGCTGAATTAGATGTACAAGGAAATGACCCAAATCATTCCATCAGCAGAAAAGATACTTACTGTATTGCCCAGTGGGATGTTGGTCACTACTGTTGCTCCCCTCATAGCAAGGGTGTCCTGATGTAACAGGGGCATTCACAGGCTAATTCTTGTCCATTTCTAAACGGACCATTTAAATAGGTGTCCACAATACATGACAAGATCCGTGGCAACTAAAATGTGTACAAAGCCCTCAATTCTTCTGCGTTAATTACACAAAACCTCCGGTTAATTAACTTTGATTGGCTAATAAAGAAAGAGAAATAAACAAAACTTGAGGACAATTATCTGCTTGATGCATGCTAATGATACGATCACTCTTAACAGTGCTAGTCTCATGAAGAGCCATGAAAGAAACCAAACTACACCTGGATGCTTCTGTTTGTTCTTGGTCCCTTGCCCTTCTGATATGAATTGAGATCATCTATGGTCCGTCTCGGTATATCGTAGAAGATCAGTAAAAAGGAGGGGAGGGTAAAAATTCCCAAAATCCCACCTGACTCAGACCCCTCCCTCCCCCGTGATTGCAAAATGTCCTCCCTCCCTCCTCTTTACTGACGATCTCAACTCTTCTGGTATATAAATAAAGAATTTGGTGGGCTATACGTACTATTTTCCCTCTTTTTTCATCTATGACACATCCAATCGGATGTAGTCGTTCATGAATCTGGGTAGAACAGCTCGTCGTTCCCCTTCTCCCTTTTCCAGCCACCCCACATGGGCAAGGACGCAGCTTTCATGTAAATCCAAGGGGCAGGGGTGGGTCTAAGAACGCACAAGTGACAAAGCTACTTCAAAAATAACTAATGCAAGGGGATTCTTGACTTCCAGAGCCTGTCACCGGCTCCCGACAAGAGAAATCCTTAATATTTGTTGGCAAAATGAGGATGCCCCGCCCCACTCCTGCACATACCCAGAGCAAGCTTAAAGGGACTCCTAAAGCACACCCTTTTTGTTGGTTGTGGGAACCGGGAAGAAGAGAACAAGGCCTTCGAGTTAAAAGGCTAATTACGAGCTCGGTTATGGTATCTAATGAGTCTTTGATGCGTAAAGATACCAGCTTTTCTGTGTTGGCAGAAACAGACCTCTCTCTATCTCCTGGGGCATTTGGCCCCCCTATCCTTGTCTAACCAGCATTAGAGAATCTCCCATTCTCTCTCTTTATCTCTCTCTCTCTCTCTCTCTCTCTCTCTCTCTCTCTATTATCTTCTTCTTCTCGCGGTGTTCCCCCCCAGCAGCGGCCAGCCATGCAAGAAGAGGTCTGCGATCTCAAGGTCCACATCAATGGGCAGCAATTGTTCTTCCTCAACCAGGTAAAATTGCGCATTTTTCTGAGATTTCATCTATGCCCGGAATCTTGGTTTCCAAGAAAATCCGACCTGGGTCGGCGGAATCTTCTCCTGGGCACCTGAATTCTATCCATTCTTGAATTCGAGCAAGAAAAAGTCGAGATCTTGCTCAGTGTTTTCTTTTTCTTCTTTGGGTTGCTGTTTGCGCAGAGGATCCTGTGCATGTTCTCTGGGAGGCTGCGGAAGATGATCAAACAGGAGAAGAAGAAGGGCCAGGCGAAGGTCGCGGGCGTCAAGATCGGGGACTTCCCCGGCGGCGGCGAGGGGTTCGAGCTCGCCGCGCGGTTCTGCTACAACAATGGCAGAATTCAGATGACCCCCTCCAACGTCTGCCTCCTCCACTGCGCCGCCGTGTCCCTGGAGATGACCGACGAGGTGGCCGGCTGCAACCTGCTGAGCCAGGCGGACACTTTCCTCGACGGGCTCTTCTACTGGACCTGGAGGGACGTCCTCAACTCCCTCAAGACCTGCGAGCCCTTTTTCGACGCCGCCGACGGCTCCGGCCTCCTCCAGAAGCTCGTCTCCGCTCTTCTCGGCAAGATCTCGGCCAATTCGGAGATCCCACTGACGACCGCGACCCCCTTCGCTTCCTCCTCGTCCTCCTCGTCGTCCCCCGACGCCTCCGGCCTCAGGTTCTCCTCCTCCTCCACCAAGACCCCCGAGAGCATCAAGCCCTGCTTCAGCAGGGAATGGTGGTTCGACGACCTGACCATCCTGCACCCCAAGATCGTGGAGAAGCTCATCACCACGCTGGGGGCCTACGGCAGCGACAACAGGAACCTCATCCTCACCAGGTTCCTCCTGCACTACCTCAAGACGGTTGTGCACAAGACGGGCGGCGGCAATGGCGATGGCGAGGGGGCGGGGACCGGGTGCAGCAGGTTGGACTACAGCGGGCTCGCGGACACGGCTGTTTACGGAGTGGTGCTGATGGGGAGGACGGCCTTCTCCTGCAGGGGGCTGTTCTGGGTGCTGCGGGTGGTCTCGGGCCTGGGCTTGAGCAAGGACTGCAGGAGCAAGCTGGAGAGGCTGATCGGATCCGTGCTCGACCAGGCCACATTGGACGACCTGCTGGTGTCGGGGCACGATGGAGGTGTGTACGATGTGAACCTGGTCCTGAGGCTGCTGAGGGTGTTCGCCAGTGCAGAGGAGGGTGGGATGCCACTGCAGAGGATGAAGAAGGTGGGGAGGCTGATGGACAAGTATTTGGGAGAGATCTCCCCAGACCCCAACCTGAAGGTCTCAAAGTTTCTTGGAGTAGCTGAGAGCTTGCCAGATTCTGCCAGAGACTGCTTTGAAGGTGTCTACAGGGCTTTAGACATTTACCTTGAGGTAACAGCAGAAATGGCTATACTCATCTTATGCTTTCTGCACGCGCACAGAGACGGGAGAGATTGCAATCCCTCAATCCTTCTCTTGAAATTACTGCTACGTCGATTTCTCGTTTTATATCCTGGTTTTATACATTTCATATGCATACAACAGATGAGTGGACATGAATAGTATAGTTCTACTTGAACAAGTATCAACTATATGCCAAATAAGTAGGAAGGCAATTGAGGTAGCATTTTCCTGCCTTGTTTAGGTTCAATTGTACTTGAAATTTTCATCACCAGATGATGCATTTGCTCCTTTTATGCCCAGTTTCTTCCTTCTTTCCCCCATCACTGTCTGCTTTCAATTTGTTTTTTGTTAGTATTGGCTACATGTGTTTTGCTAAGTAAATGCTTCCCTTCCCTTCTCTGTCTTTCTCATTTTCTTTGTGGTAGTGAAGGAAGTTTCCAGACATTTTATTGCTTGTGAATATACCCTCTGATCAGTCGCCTTCCTTAGATTTTTCTCCCCATTAGGCTACTCTCCTCTTTTACCTCTTTTATTCTCTTTGCAGTTCAAATCTCTCTCTCTCTCTCTCTCTGTGTTGCAACTTCCAAGGGGACAGTACTCGAGCATTTATTGATTCTACTAATTGCCCTGCTATCACATAACAAGCCGTATGATTGCTGCCGTCCTGGAGAATTCTGCAGTGCATGTTTCAAGTTACCGTGCCTCCTTACCACAGCAGAAAACCCCAGCCCAACCAGCTAGTACTCTCTCATGAAAACTAAAGATAATTTAAGATTCCTTCTTCAAGGTTTCTTGCCATCTCCAATAAATGAGTTCCAACTCCTCTCACATTCTCCTCGTTGGGACCTTTCTTTTATTATAAGTCTTGCCCAGAGAGCTTCCTCCTGTGCATGGTTTGCTCTGTGACCTGATGGTTTGGCATTTTGTAATGCTGCCACCCTCGTACCACTCTCTGCTTCAGGGTATATGCTATGCTTACCATCCAGCTCTGGCTCGCTCCCCGTACAGGAAGAACGCCTTTTGAAATTTAATGATCGCATCTGATTGACGGGTAGTTTGGTTGTTGGAGATTCCGTTATGCTGATGCCTCTCTACAGTTATACTCTTCCAAGAGCAGCACGGAGACACCCTTCCCACAATACACCTCTCTCTCTCTCTCTCTCTCTCTCTCTCTCTCTCTCTGTGATCTCCTTCGTGCGAGGCTGTGCGTGTGCGTGTGTGTGTGAATGATTTGGTTATGGCACAAAGTTAACAGCTTTGGTGGGAATACTTGTCCAGTCCCACCCTGCGCTCTCGTTCGAGGAGAGGTCGAGACTGTGCCGGTGCCTGAACTACGAGAAGCTGACCCTGGAGGCGTGCAAGGACCTCGCCAAGAACCCCAGGATCCCGCCGAGGAGCGCCGTGCAGGCGCTGGCCTCCCAGAAGTCCAAGATCTCGAACAGGGCGGACATGGACGACGGCCTCAGCGCGGCCGCCAGCCCGGTGTCCGCCGCCGCCTACCACAAGGCCGGGGCGCCGGTGGAGTCCGAGAGGGGCTCGCCGGAGTACATGGAGGAGAAGGAGGAGCTCCGGCTCAACCTGCAGATGATGCAGTGGCGGGTGGCGGAGCTGGAGAAGGTCTGCAGGGAGATGAAGGGGCAGATGTCCAAGATGGCCAAGAGCAACGGCAAGGTCGCCTCCGGTCCTTCCCACCTCAACGGCAGGGGGCTGCCCAGGCTCTGCTGACCCACCACAACCCCCCCCCCTGCCTTGTCTCTTCTTCCCACACCCTACCTAATCTTTTCCTCTCTTTTTCTTTTTACTGCATGGAATACATTTGTTTTTTTTTTCTCCACCATTTTTTCCCTTCTCCTTTCTCCTTTTCCTGTATGAAGCATGCAGTGGGCAATGTGGGAAGGCTGTAATGTCATATTAATCTCTCTTCTTTTCTCCCCTTTGTTTTCTCTCTTTCTCAATAGAGATACATGTAATATTTGTGTGAGACTGGTATGGTAACAAGGGCATTCTGGAGGGAGCTTGCACAACTTGTCAAGAGTGTTATGCCCCTTCTTGGGGACTCTTAATGGAATATGATTTTGGATTCACTTCTCAGAAGAAGAAGAAGAAGAAGGAAATGTTATTTTTGGATTTTTTTTCCTTTTTCTTTGGGTGTATTGAAGGTGGGGTTTAGAGAGGAAGGGATGGAGCCCATGGTAGCATGAAGAGAGAGGGAAGGGGGCCAGTACCATGTATTATTGAATGCTACGAAAGGTTCTGGTGAATAACCTGTTTTGTGGGCCAAAATTCTTTTTTGAAAGATAGATGAGACGATGTCTGAATGGGGCAGAGAGAATCCATGGTCGGACATCCCTCAGCTTGGACAGATGAGGCTTGTGTTTGTCTCATAGTATGAATTATGAGGGTGGTTTACATTTTGAGAAATGATTCAGTGAGTTCGACCTCACCGTGAGGTCGAGTCCCAGAGTCAGAAGCCCTCCTCTGTGTGTCTCTGAGAGATACTGTGTGCCAATGCTTGTCGTAAGTTAAATTGACACAAGTAGAACAGCTGGTTTAGTGTGCTCAATGTTGGTGTCCAAAAAATATATTTTGCAGCATCTCAACGTTCTCATAGATGAGGGGGATCACAATTAGGCTCATCTTACTTGTCGCATTGTAGCTGCAAGGGACTGGGTGTAGTGAACAACATAAAATTATGGATGGAACATCTTGCAGATAAGTTGAAGCCATTTAACTCGGGACTTATAGTACGCCCCTGCGAAAAGGAGTATGTAATTTATGATTTGCAGAAGACAGATAATGAGAATATCCATATGCTAATTTACTTATGTAGTTGAAAATTTGTTTTAAATATGAAGAATAAAAATATTAATTAAATTGCCGAACTTTAGCACTCAAATAGCTACTTGGAATTTGTTGTACACAATTTAAAAGCCTCGAATATATAGTGATCTGAATATCGCAATATTATTGTACCATTCAAATATTTGATACAACTTTCTATTCTCAATAGAAATGTCCACCAATTGTGAATGGAAAATATATACTGCTTGTACTCCCTTAAGAAACTCTTCAAATCTTAACCACTTATTTATATTTATGTCACTCATCTTTTTCCCATGATAATGTTGGAGGAAGAGGTGTCTTCCACAAATATGAAGGGAAAAGAGTAGGGTCCTCTCTTCACAGTTCACTGAAAGTTGTTGGAGCCCCCTAGTTAGATAAGAGGATTGGCTCACCATTTCTTGTAGCACCAAACTGGGAAACTCCATCAAATTTAAATTTACAAGAGATCTCATAAGAACTCGAGCCTTGAATCAAAACACAAAGTTGTGGGTCCTGAGCACTAGTTCTACCATGAAAATAAAAGTACCATCTGTCTGCAAAGCTTTTCCACTTGTCTAACTATTGGTGGGAAAAGTTGAAAAACTTTAGTGATCCTCGCACCAAGTAGTACCACTCCAACAGGTTTTTGACACTTTAGGAGGCTTATGGCGTCCTACACCCTTAATTGAAGGTACATTTGAACATTTAGAATTCATGGGCTACTTACTTACTCTTGACAGGAATGTTAGACATTGTAATATTTATATATATAGAGAGAGAGAAAGAGAGAATAAATTTTCACCAAAGAAGGACTTGACTACTCTTTTAGTGGGCAAAATTAGAACAATAAAACCACCCGGAGGCAAGCTTGTTACTATTAAATAATGCCATGATGCAGGAAGCTGTGTCCCCTTCACTTATGTAGTGCTTTGGATGCCCACTGCAAGCTCGGTCGTCTGCCGGGTACATGAACTCCGTACATTACCTCTCGAAGAAAGGAAGAATATAAGAACTTATGCCAGTGGATTCCACATGACAAAATGAGAGGAATATCGAGGAACCATTTGGAAAGGAGCCTTCATTAGACCGTTGTTTAGGGTGGAAATGTTACTACGTTCATAAAAATGCTATATTATATATCTGTTAATATAAGTTTTGATATTGTTACTAGCTATATAATAGCGGGCATCTGGTTATTATAATCATTCATTTCATCAAATAATTAGATACATGTCTAAATTATATTAAAAACATTAGATTTTTCTCAATACTTCCTCTCCTCTTTCTTTTATATCTCCAACTTTCTCTTTGTCCGTTAATCATCTTCCTCCATGTTCCTTTAATATCATTTTTTTTTCCTTTTTTTTGTGTCATTACCACAGCAGTTGGGCACATGTTTTCCTGTAGGTAAGAATGGGATTTGATTCCGCCGAAGGTGGGGGGACCTTGTACAAGGGAAAAAGCGTTCTTTTAGGGGTGCGTTTGGAAGCATCGATCGCCATGCTAAGAATACTTAATGACCCTCAAAATATTAATATATAATATTAATATAAAAAATTAATACTCCAACTTAAATAGGTCATAAGCAAGTGATCTAATTTGACTTATCTGATCATTCGTCGATATGATCAAGTGGATAATCTGCCCCATCCTCTCTCTCCCCCTCCCCATCAAGTGCCCATCCCTCTCTAGGCCCACCCACTCCTTCGGCGTCGAAGTCAAGGAGATGGGTTATGTGGTTGTGTTGGAGGGGTGGGGAAGGAAGGGATTCAAGAGAACACGATAGGAAGGGGACCTATACACTCGTACATGTGGTCGAATTGAGCATCCTGCTTGGAACATCGAGTACTCTGGTCCCATTGAACCAGTTGTCATAGGGCTGTTGTTTCACCACTTATCTTTTAATCGGGAGGTCTCAAATTCGATTCTGATTTTGGAGTTTAAAAACTCTTCAGTCATGCAGTCTAAAGTACTGTTTAGATCTTTATCTCTTGATCTATGAGATTATTTCTTCCAATAATAAGATGGATCTGAAATTCTTGCCTAATTAGGCGGACTTCTCGGCCAGCATAGAACTATTTCTAACTCTGAAAGATATCTCAAACTTGATCTATGATAGCTTGTAAATGCATGTACATATTAAGCTACTGTGCTGCTAAACAAAAAAACAAAAAAAGTACTCCGACCCCATCACATAATGGTGGTGCGATGATGTCCCCTGAGTGGGACCGGTGCACTGTGCCACTGCGTATGCATGGACTATCCTTTCGCAAACGCACTGACGTGGCCGCTGTAGCAGCCCGACTGCGTGGCGGTGGTACGGCGTTGTTGCATGTAAGAAAGATTTATGATCTTACACGAGGCAAACACTAATGCCAAGTCGGTTTTAGTAGAAAGCATGGGGCTAAGCCCCTGGTTTCGTGCTCCTTATGGTGGGGGCATGTGGATTAATCTTGCTGATTTGCTTGCCCAACCACACGGGTTAGTTTCTCTGAAATATGGCTGTCGATCTCTTATTTGTTAAATCCACATTGGAACATCAGAGGAAGCACGTACACTTGTGTCCAACGCCTAGACAAAGATTCTCCTGCCACGTTACAAAGTTTGTCGTCAGCACAAATTGCTGGTCTTGGGATTGGGACACAACGAGACAGGTCGATATATATGGTACTAGTGGAGAAATGTCGGAATCTTATGTGTGCTAGATCTTATCTACGGGCATCAAAGTCGGATTCGGGTCCACCTGAAGCTCAACTGGTGCATCAAAAATTTGGGTTCGGGTTCTCTGGTGGATCTAGTTGAGTGAAAAAAATTGAGTAATAGTTGCTGTAGTGTTATTTGAGTATCACAATGCAACTGTTGTTTGAATTGGATGGTACAAGTTGTGTTTAAAATGCATTCATCGTGCGCCAACCAATTCATTCAATCAAATGACAATTGTACTACAATACTCAAAAGGTATCGCAGCAAGTATTCATCTAGACCAATGACTAACATAAAACCTGGCATGAGAACCGTCCGCACTAGCGTAACGGCTCGCCTTTTCCCGTCTTTATGCGGGGAGGGTCTCGAGTTCGAACCCACGCATGGCCGCGAGTTTTTCTATCCCCTGTGCTCATTCTAGTGTTAACTGAGCTTGAACTTGAGTCCCTTATCTCAGTAGGCTTTTCTCTTCCTTATTTCCACTAGACTATTAGTTCCAAAAGAACAAAAAGAAAAAAAAAACTGACCTGAGGTCTCATCTTATTAGGTTCGAACAGACCCTGCTCAGTTACAACCCCGGTCAAAGAAAAGATAATAAGATCTTATGAATTTCTTCTAGGATTAGAGCTGATGCAATCTCTCATCTGCGAACATTCTTACTATTTTTTGTTATGTTATATACCATAGAAGAATTTCAACAAATTAATGTGACAAAATATGTAAAAATTTTACCCTTAAAAATGCTCAGATGATCTTATATTAGGAGAAAAGTGGATGCCCACGCACAAGTGGCATTCACAGTGCGACCCCTTTTGCCATCCACGACATGATTGGTGTGGTCCTGATAGTAGACATTAATAAATAACGTTTTTCTAGAGCAACCTTTTCTTCATGTGATGATTGGTATGGTCCCCATAGAATACAGCAGATAAAGTTTCTACAGTATTTTTTCCCTTAAAAGCACATTGGAAATTATTATTTATAGTTAGGCAGTAAGGATATGAAAGAAGTAGGCAACAAATAGGAGTCATTTAGTTTGACGAATATATTTTATGTTCTGACGTTTTATAATATTTCATATATTTTATGTCAAATCAAATAATACTATAACCATTTTCAAATAAATAATAAAAAATTAAAATTTAGGACCTACTTGTATCCAACCCATAAATGGGTTTAGTTTTATCATAAGCCATCTTTTAATGCACTGCAGTTTATCATGTACCCAAAATCTCTTCACAAATGTAATTATATAAACTAATTTGGAGTTAGTTTATACTGAAAACTCTGATAAAGTTTCTACAGTATTTTTCCCTTAAAAGCACATTGTAAATTCTTATTTATAGTTAGGCAGTACCCTCACTTTATTTACAGAATAAGTTATTACATGAGGTCTACCGACGGAATAGCGTATACTAGAATAAGGAGTGTTTCGATTTGAAAATTTTGTGGGGCTCACTAACGGAATAAGAAGAATAAACAATTCTTGAGTCTAGGGTGGGATGGTTTATCCTCCTTATTCTCCGAATGCATTATTCTGTACGGTATAAGTCATTCCGCTTGTCAAAATAAAATTAAACTTATTCTCCCTTTATTTATCCCTATTCTTCTCCTATTCTCCAATCAAAGTGACATTTTTAAGGCTATGAAAGAAGTAGGCAACAAATAGGAGTCATTTAATTAGGCAACATATAGGAGCCATTAATTAGTTTGACGTATATATTTTATGTTCTAACATTTTTTAATATTTCATATATTTTATGTCAAATCAAATAGTACTATAACACATAATCCCAAGGGCGGACTTAGGATTTTTTCTTAATGGTGGGAAGGGGAGACAATTATATGGTATCTTGTCAAACAATTTTCAAATAAATAATAAAAAATTAAAATTTAGGACCTACTTGTATCCAACCCATAAATGGGTTTAGTTTTACATAAGCCATTTTTTAAAGCACTGCAGCTTATCATAAAGCCAAAACCTCCTCACAAATGTAATTATATAAACTTATATGGAGTTAGTTTATACTGAAAACTCTCCCAAATTATCATAAACACAATTACGACACAAAATAACAAAAAATAAGTTTATAGAAAAAAAGCATTTATGATAAACAGATTTAAGATAAATATGTTTATCATGTGTCTTCTTACGTTGCAAGATAGCATCTAAACAGGGCCCTATTTCAATGGTATACTTATTTATTTTTGCATCATGTGGAGGGCCGCCTTCAACAGGAAAAAAAACAAATGAGATCAAAAAACTATGACAGAAACTAGTGCTCCTTTCCATTGGCAAAACAAAATAATAAGAAAGGAATACACACTATATACCACACGAGGAGTGAGGAAAAACTACATACCTCACGAGAGATTCTAGTGACCGTTGAAACCCCATAACAGAAAAAAGACGATTGGAATTTGGACTTGTGATTTCAGTGATTAGGTCTGTCCAAATTCCGAAACTTAGATTTTTTATTATTCTAACCAAGTATAGTGGATCCATATGACACTACGCTCTTTGTCGTGGTAAAAAGTTTTCAGAAAAAGTTTTACCAAAGGATGCCAACATCAAAATGGGAAAGAAGAGGCATGAAAAAAAACGCATCCGCCCCCATAGAACTAACATTTTTTTTTCTTTTTTTTCTTGTGTGGGAGAGGAGGGTAGGTGCGAGGAAGCATAGAACACATTCCGGCTTAGTGAAGGTTAAATCAGGTATCAAACACTTAGATGTATGGTAGAAAATTTGATTATCTAGTTTAATTGTTTCCACCATAAACTGGAAAAAAAAAATCGAATAGGCTTTGGCTGGTAACAGTGACTATACATCTGCACTAAATTGACATAAAAAATAAGAGTAATACTTATTGCACTGTATAAAGAATGAGATTTTTTTTTTTTTGAATTTTTTTATGATTGACTCCACCAGACCCTACATGTGTATAATCCGATCTTCCTTCCACTCATTATTTTTTTTTTAGAAATTTCTTTATTTTTTGTGCTGCACCTACTCCCATAATAAATACCAAAGGATGTCCAACAGAGGAAGCTCGGAATTGTCAGTGTCCTCTAAACTAAGAAAGTAGCAGGAGAAAAGCTTATAAAAGAAACAGAGAATGCAAAAGGTTCTCCTCTGCCATTCGTTCTGACAAGTAAAATTGGCTCCATTTGCCATTGGATGTGTTTCTAAGTGGCTTAGGCTTTTGACCTTTGATTTAAGGATAACTTCATGTTAACCACTCTTATATGTGAAATGTCAAAAATAGCATACTTACTTGCATATTAGCTTACCTACCCTCACAAAATAATACATCCACCAAATATGTCATTTCAATGGCATGTACAAAGTATTTTTATACATCAAATATCCCATTGCCTCTGTGATATAGAAACATTAAAATATGCCATTCTAGTGGCACGTATGCAATATTTATACATATGAAGTATGTTATCACAGTGGCAATTTTAAAATATTACACATATTGGGAGGGTAAATAAGATTTTTCATAATAGGCAAGTAAACATAATATTTTTGAAATTTAACATACAAGAGCAGCTAATATGAAATTTTTCCTTGACTTTATGGCCTCAAGAAATTAAGGGCATTTTTTGGTGCAGCATAAAATATTAGGGTAAACAAACAAAAAGGAAAGTACCTCTTGTGGTCATCGGAGTAGGGACTGGCTAATCTTGATCGATAGTGGTGAAAAATAACTGGACGTACAAGGTAAGATTTAAGACAAGTCAGAAGGCGAATACTGCAAACAGCCTCTGCTGCACAAAGTCCAAATCCGGTGTCAGAATTTCAAGGCATTCGGATACAATCCAACATTAAATATGTATGCATGTACATGTATATATAGGTATATGTATATGTAATATAAAAGATGATTTTCAAATTCAAAACAAGATTCACATCAAAATTTAATAAAAATATAATATGATTTTTTACACATATACCCCTCAAATATATCGTATTTGCATGTATACTCCCAACTCTTACTTATTAGCATCAATATCTCTGAAATCTTTTAGAAAATTACATTTATGCCTCCTCAATTATTTAATCTAATGACTCTGCATAAATATTCTTAAATTCACTAATATTTTACATATATACCTCTCGAATTCACTGAATCTTACATTTTGTAGTGCCGACACCTCTAATGATATCATAATTTATGTAATGACATGTTTCGTTGAAATGCATGATTTCAAGGACATTGATGATAATATGTGAAAGTTGGGAGTATACATATAAATACGGTGTATTTGAAGAGTATATATGCAAAAAACCTAATATAATATTAAGGTTGGAAGAAAATATTTTTTAATAAAATTTGGTTTCAGCTTCTATGAATAGTTTTGTTTGAAGATGAAACTTGCCATATCAAGCCAAAGTGAACTATGTAAGTTTCCTTTTTTTTTCTGACGACCAGAAACAAGCTTGCACCATGAGCCCATGGTGCATGAAGGAAGACATCCACAGAGACAACATCGTGCATGAAGGATGGAGATCTCCTTAGTGCTTTCATGTAGGGATGTAAATGGTACCCGAAAGTTCATTTATCGGCCTGTTTCAGAAACTTAAAAGTCATAAAAAGATACAGATAAAGAATAAGCATAAAGATATTATCCATATTCAAATGATTTAGGATGAGGATAAAGATACATCTTTTTTTGAGTCTGAGTATCTATCAGTTTTCTTTTGCTTACCATATTTGTTGATCTATCTTATTTAAAACTCTCATTTCTAATGAAATTTTCAATCATGTACCTATACATGTCTTATTGCCCACATCATTCTTTTAACTTCTTCTCTCTTTCATTCACTAGTTTACAAGGTTCATTCTGACATACGTCGCGTGATTTATAATTAAATTTATAATTAATTAGAAGACTTATACATATGTATATTTTGAAAGTAAGATTTTTTTGTTCCCTATAAAAACGACAACAGATTAAATTTATGCTCACACATAGTATTGTCTAATAATTTAACTTTTATGTATCTATTTTAATAATTTAAAAGATAAAAATATAAGAAAGTAAAGATAAAGATATCCATGTTCTTTAAAGGATAAAAATAGAATCACTGTTCGACTCGATATATATCCTTTTACATCCCTACTTTCATGCATCCTAACGCCAGAGAACACCACCATGGATTGGACACCCACAATATAGGTCGCTGTGAGATATCTGAGTTAACTTTCACTTTCAAGCCTCGACTCATACAAGTTGACACAACCTTCAATGTAAACTTGACACAACCTTCAAATCGATATTGAATCGGGTGTCCGACACTCTACAAATTCTTGGACATTTCATTGAATGCAGCTGACACCAGATAAGTATATGATATCTAAACATAAATTAGCATAAAACTAAAAGACAACTCGAGTTACAACGAAGCAAGAGCACCGCCGCAAAATTCCCTCAGCAAGACAGCAAGGGCAATCCCTTGTGGAAATGTTCTGTTGCAAAATATTTTGATTGTAGTATTTTTCGGTTTTGTTTTTTAAAAATATCCATATTGATACTTGCACTAATATGCATAGTGGCACTAAGATTAATAAAAATAATAAATCTGAAATTAATAATTATCAAAAAATATAATAAAAATATTTATCCTCTCACAGTTCATCAAAAAACAAAATCATCCAATAAAAAAAACTGTTTGATTAGATGAGAATAAATAAAGAAAGGTTGTATCGTCCCATTTCGAATCTGGAATCTTGGGCTGCGTTTGAAAACTCTGTTTGGGCGGCATTTGATAACTCCATAAAAATCCTTTTAAATAACTTCTCTTCCTCAAAAAATTACTTCTATAAAAATGAGTACAGTTGGTAAGTTTGTTATTTTTATTTTTGTCCATGAAAAAGGAAAAAACCCACTCCCTACACATGCGGAGTAGCTTTTGCAACACGTGCGGAGTAGTTTTTGCATAGTTGTCTCCTCCTCCATAAGGGAGAAAAAATAAGAAAACAATAATTATTCTCTCTCTCTCTCCAATGAATCTCTCTCTCTCTCTTTCTCCAACAAATCTTCTCTATGGCAGCACCAATGAACAAAAAAAAATTTATTCCTTTTTTATCTGAACAAGAATGTTTCATTCCTCTTTTCTTTTCTTGATCATATAGTATGATTATAAATCTTTATTTATATAATATTTTTATAGTATGATTATAAATCTTTATTTATATAATATTGTTATGTATTACAATAATTATATAATATTGTTATGTATGTATTATATTAATTCTTTAGTGTGATTGTTATGTTAATACATCATATTCTTTATTAATACATTTTTATTTATGTAAAAAATAAATATACCATTATATTTTATGATTTGATTTACAATATGTTTATCATATTTTAAATTTCTAGAGGTAAAATTTAAATATATAAGATAAGGATACCATAATAAAAACATATTAAGAAATCCTTCCAACGACTAAGTTCATTTTGTATTCTCAAACTCCTTTCACTTTCTACAATAAGAAGTATTTCTATTTGAAATTACTTCTATTTGAAGTCACTTCAGTGTGTAGTACTTCAAAAAAGTCGCCAAATGCAGCGTTGGTTCTTTCCAGAGAGGCCCCCCAAACGCGATCATGAAATATATTACAATCCAGTTCCACAGAGATCAAAGGAGCAATGAGCTGCGAATATTCTCTCACAATCACAGATAAAACACGTTGCTTCAGAAAAAGGCCTTAAAAATGATTGTCCTAGAAACCTGTAGTATATATTTCACATCCAGGAAACCAGATTATACACTAATGCAAACCCAAGCATACATTTACAGTTCACCTTAACTGTTTGGGGGATGGATATACCTCATAACGGATGTATGCTAACAGAGGAGTAAGTGAAAGGATTCAGATGGCATATTATGTTTTAAAATCTGCCCACATGTAATATATAACAAGGAAACTCCAACTTGTGTCAAAAAATGCAAGGGTTAACACTTGGCATAAATTTTCACCCTAAAATCTTGATCTGTTTACCTACTATTGCCTCCCAAAACACAGTGGAATGATCAACATCTCTCCCTCTTCATGCAAGTGGAGTGGGGCTGGAGACTTCCCTTGTATACAAGGGGGAAGGAGTCAATTGACAATACTCTTCTTCTTGCTCAACAACACAGTGGGAGTGCAGGGTATTTCCTCCCGTCATTCCATGATCCCCTCACCGTATCATGCTTCCCTTCCTTTTCCTCTCTTTTCCACTACCTCAATTCACGCCTTTTGTTTGGACTTAGTTCCCGAATGCATAACATGTATAATCTTTAAATAAACAAAAAGTAATTAAAAGACAATGAGAATGAAAGAGAGTAAAATAAGGTAAAAGAGAGTGAGGAGTGAGTCAAAACTTCTGGAGCATAACTGCTGCACCGAGCAAGCTGAGGTGGAACGGGCCGCCCAGCCTCGTCCCGTCACCTGGAACCCGCACATAACCATGTCCCCTCACTTAAATGCACCCTAATGTCAGTAATAAAAAATAAAAAAATTTATCCGCAGGCTGTGCTCTTTGAGCGCATCCTGAAGCGCATCAAGACGCGCTCCAGAGCATAGCAAGTGCGTCCTGATGCGTTCGAGAGCTCCAAGATGTTCTTGAACGCTTCAAGGTGCACCTTAAAGCGCTCGATCTACATGATGCTTTTGAGAGCGCCCTGATGCACTCGAGCTCCAGTATGCTCTCGAACGCTTCAGGATGCGCTCGAAGAGCACAACATGTGGGCAATTTTTTTTTTTTTTATTTCGCTGACGCATTTAAGTGGAAGGGGACAGGGCCATGTGTGGGTTTCAGGTGGCGAGACAGGATTGGGTGGCCCGTTCCACCTCAACTTGCTGCGGTGCAGCAAGTTATTCTCAAACTTCTGATGCATGAACATCCTTTCCAAAAATAATAATAATAAAATACATAGAACATACGGGATATGTGATGTCATTGCTGGCCTGGCCATGATAAGATTCAATTCATGACAAAACAAATTAAATAGCACCTTGGATTTTAAACAGCATATCACATAATTCAGCACAAATCAACAATAAAAAAGCCCAACAAGCACCATTTGCAATGTTTCTCGAAATAGGAAATGAGTAGGAGAACACAGCAGCCAATTGTCCTCTAGTGGAACAGAGTAACACAAGGAAAAAGAAACAATAACTCTACTCTCTTACAGAGAAACCTATAATTGTAAGCGTCGTGAATCAACATGGTGGTGAATTTAGAAAACCTGATTGCCCACTTTCTTTATGCATATAGGTTATGAAGAGATGATGTTTTGCAAGCGTTCTCCCATCAATCTAATGTTTGTAAGAATGTGGAAACCAAATCCCAAATATTTGAAGCAAGGAAGGAATAATCGGGGATCGTGCATGGATCGGCCCGGTCCAAGACCAATAGGATCAGCCAATCTGATCCGATCCAGGCCAATCTGGCTGATCTGGTCCGGCCCCCCACTTTCTTTTCAAAAATTATTTTAAAATTTTTAAAAATTATGAGAATATAAAAAATTAAAAAAAGGTTTATATTACCCAAAACTTATCGAAGACCTCAGGTAAGCCCTTGAAATTTTATTAATTGGCAAAGAAGCTTGAATACATGTGTGTGTTGGGGGGGTGTAAAAACTTACCCCTAACTTACATGATAGGAAAAAAAAGTAGCTGAAAATCAAAATAAAAAGGGATTAAAAAAGATTAAGAGCAAATATTAGAGAGACAGATAGAGAAAGAAGGAAAGATAAAATAAGAGCGAATATTAGAGAGAAAAAAATGACTGACAAAAAGAGAAGAGAAAAAATGAGTGATAGAAAGTTAGAGAGCGACAACAAGAGGAAGATTCTTAGAGAGAATTAAAGAGAGAAAAAAGTGCACGGAGAACCCCCTTCAATAGTTGTGGAGTGCCACCCCCAAAACTCAATTAGAAACGAGCTTTAGAGAGCAAGTGGAGAGAGGAAGAGAGCTTATATTTATATATATATATATATAGAGAGAGAGAGAGAGTGATTGAATTGGGTGCTTGGACGGGGTGGAGAGTGGCCTTAGGAGGTTTATATAGAGACCCCCAAGGACCAATCCGGTCGATCCTGGCCAGGGATTGGCCAATCCGGCTGATCCCATCCAATCCTGCTGATGGCCAGGCTCGATGGATCGGGCATGGGATCAGAATGGTTGGAGTCAAAACCGATCAGATCAGCCGATCTATGCCAATCTTGCCTTCCTTGATTTGAAGTAATCTACCAAACAGACTCTCAAAAAGCCAGCCACACATTTGTTGTGCCTGTAGACATGTCTACAAGACAAACATGAGGGTGCACCAAAAATCAGTGATGAAGCTCAAAAGGAATTCAAGATAATAACATATAAAATTAACAAGTAAGAAACAAATATTAGACATATACAGTTGACATGAATTGAAAAGGAATGGTTGAAGATAAAACAGAAAGTGACAAGCTAATTATCCCATCTAATTAAGTATAAGGACAATGGAGCTGTAAATCAGGACGTGATGATGTAAATTATAATGTAATCTTAGACTGACACTTACAAACATGTGCTTCAGTATCATACTGACATCAATGTGATTGGTCAAGATATTCCATGACGAGTTGATAGTATCATTTCTCGTAACAGATTGTTGACAAGTTTTAGAATATTAATGCACAAAAAACTACATTACTTTTGAGCCTCCAAATGTGCCCAAACAACGATGTCAAAAGTCCTAGTTACCACTTTCAGAAAAAAAATCAATATGTCTAGCATTTAAATATATACTTCTTTATGCAATATCTAGCATTTAGAATATATACTTCTTCATGCAACTCTTGACAATAATCAAAACACTAAACTATATGCCAGTCAAAGGCTATGTGTGAGCTTCTTGCCTACTTGGTTGAATCTTGGCCATCAGAACGTATTGCCACCAGATATTTGGGTGATGTGGATATGTTCAGCGAAGAGGCTTAAAGAAGAATCATAGATTAAGTTAAACCCCATGATGAAGATGACATAACGACGTAGAGTGTTTTCAAAGAAGGAACACAAGATGCTCTCCTATGTTCTGTTAGCACACAGTTGGAAAGAAATACACGTTCCTAGAAAATCAGAAAGAGAGAAGAATTGTTCATTGCAACCAAATGGGATTGGTGATCCAGTTCAAATAAATGTAGAGGCATTGGCAACTGCAACTGTAAATACCAAACAGAAAGCATTTATCTTGGGGATAGTTATGCTTATGTTATTTTCTTCTATAATCCAATGGTGATTTTAGTTTTAAATTTATTATGCATGAATATGCAGGCTAGGCATAAGGTTTACATTCTTTTCCCATTACACTTTCAAGATGGGATCCACTCAAATCTCTTTTTTGTGTACCTAGAATCTGGATGTGACCACTTTTCAGAATGAAAATGTCATAAATATATTTTCAATAGGAAATGAAATAATATCCTATAAATGGATAAAAAGCCTACTTAATAACAACCAAAAGGCAGGGACTAGAAATGGCATTTTTCAAGCATTCCCATGTGGAGAAACGACATTTCAAAACTGTGTATATGTCATAAAATATCTACGAGCGTAACACCTTAAGCTTTATCTAGAAACAGTTCGCTGGAAAACAGGTAAGTTTGTAACCATCAAGTGATAACTCCAATGCTTTAACTAACTGCACCAACCCACAGGGATATATTAGTGGGGGCAGAAAAAAACATTTTGATGTGAGGCATTAGAAACAGCACGAAAGGCTTACATATAAATTGCAATGATGGTAGGGAAGTAAATGTCTATCACATAAAAAGTTAAAAGTGCAAATAAGAATGATGACCAAGGAATACTTTACTACAATTTTCAAATAGACACTCATTTCAATTTTTTAAAGCAAATGAGAAAACACTATACAATCTAAGTAACTTCCGGAATCTTGTGGGGGCCCTACCATTGCTTGTTGGTCTGGCAGTATTATCAATAAGAGAAAAGCTATGGAATCTCATCAGAAAAAGGCACAAAGTTAACATTGAAGTAGGAATATTAGTCTATTGTGGAAGTGGAACTTCTCAACATGATAAGTTTAAATATCAAATTATTGCAAAAGCAAAAATGTGAATGTTAGTAACACCCAATAGATGCAAGCCCTGATTCAACTGATTCTGGAGAAATGGAGAAACCTTTTAACCATAGAGCTTGCTATCAATCAACAAGCAAACAAACAAGCTTCGTGCTTTCAAAATCTTGAACTTCTCTTGAACACTGCAGTTTAGCTAACCATCGGATTATTGTTGCATAAGCAGCACCATTGTTGCTTCTCAGACTGCAGAGGCATCACATACTCGAAAAACACTCTTTTCGTGAAAGCTTGGCATCTTATGAGAGAAGGTATCCCTCTTTCATAGAGCCCAACAGTCTACATGTATAACCAAGTGCCCAATTTAAGCCGTTTCCGCTCGAGAAAAATCTTCCTCCCCATCATCCAACCCGAGCTTCTCCTCCACCTTTCTCCACCTAGCCATGAAACTCTCAGGAAACTTCTTTCTCACTTGCTTGATAACACTTTTTGCCTCCTCCACCTTATAACTCTTCACCAGACCCTCCACCAGCATCTTCATTGGCCCAAAATCTGGAACCTTGTCTTTCCTAATACCCTCCATGCATATTTCCATCCCCGAATCAAAATCCCCATTCTTGCAGAGGAAATACATAAAATTCCTGTACGTTGCTGCATTCGGGTTGCAACCCTTCTCTCGGAGGCTCCTGTAAACCTTCTTCGCATCCTCGAACCGTCCATTCTTGCAGTAACAAGTGATCAAATAGTTGTAGCTGATGGTGTCAGGCCTTATTCCCGCCAAGCCCATCTCCTCTATCAACTTGATCACATCCTCGGGCTTACCATGGTGAGCACTATACATAATCTTCACGTTGTAGGCCGCCGCATCAGGGGAGCATCCCTTGCTTTCCATCTCCTTCCACAGCTTCTCCGCATCGGCCACCTTCCCGCCCTTGTAGAGGGCATCCAACACCGTGGTGTACGTCACCGGCGTGATCTCGACGCCCTTATCCTCCATCTCTTTCAGGACCGGCTGCACCTTCTCCATGGCGTGCGACTGGCACAGGGACTTGATGAGGATGCCGTAGGAGACCTTGTCGGGGGCGATGCCATGCTTCCGGGAGAGCTCGGAGAAGAGCTCGGGGACGCGGCCGGGGTTGTCGGTGTGGTTGAAAGCGGTGAGGAGGGCATTGAAGGAAAGGACGGTGCGGGGGACGCCGAGCTGGTCCATCTCGTCGAAGGCGCGCGCGGCGTGGTCGGCCATGCCGGCGTAGCCGTAGCAGGTTATGATGGCGACGAGGTCGGGCTCGGGGGCGGTCGCGGGCGGCGCCTTCCTGCGGGATTCAAGGAGGGTTTCGATCTCGGATAGGCGGCGGGAGCGAGCGAGGCGCTTGACCACGAGCTCGAGGGCGTGTCGGGAGTTGCCGGCGGTGGAGGTAGGGGTGGAGAGGGAGGCGAGGAGGGAGAGGGACTTGTCCGGGTCGCGCTCGCTGCGGAGCTTCTTCTTAGCGGCCGACGGAGAGTGGTGTGGGGAGGAGGAGGAGAGGGGGCGGAGGTGGCGAGTGAGGGGGCCGGTGACGCGACGGGTTGCGGCGGCGATCGCCATTTTTTTTCTGCTCGGTGGTTCGCGATCTAACGGTGTGAAGAAATGGGGTTAGGTTAGGAGAGGGAGGGAGGGATTGCTACGGTTTTTGGTCTGGGCCGGAACTGGCAAGGGACTTCGATTCTGCTGGACCATGTGGGTCCGATCTTAGGGTGTGTAAATCGGTAAAATAGGATCCGTTAAACGACGTCTCTCTCCTTGATTTGCTGATACGATCCGCACCGGGGATGCAAAGCGGGTCGGACTGGGTATGGATCCAAGATAAATTAATGACCTTGTTAGCTATACATATTAATCCGTTAATCAAACAATAAACTAATATTGGTCAGATAATTAGAACCCCACCCGCATTAGAAATTCACGTAGATGATTTGTATATATATATATAAGTTTAGAGAAGTGAACTTTCGGCAAACTTATTAACTAATAATCATTTTAATGATCGAGCTATAAATCACCATTTTGCGTTCCTAACCACAAAGAGATCTTTTGGTTTGACATAGAATACCGTAATATATTATATTTTATGTTTCCTATACATGTGGTGTTTTAGAATAATGTATAATATTTTATGTCGAATCAAATAACACCAAAATCAGTTATTTAAATACCTTTGGACATCATTTCGCTCGTTCTTTGGGGAATTTGCAGCCTAACAAGTGACTAGCTTTGTAACCATTTATTAATTATTAATCGATCTTCATCCAAATAAAACTAATGAAAGTTTACCCTTTTCCTTTTAGTGATTCAGATTCTTTAATTGCATATGAATTTACATTAAGGATAAAGAAAGCCTAACACGAAAAGACCCATGCATATATAATTTATGTTATTCTAAAAACTTTTAGTAAAGAGGATAACTTAGATCATAAACGATAGAAAACAATTGAATTTGGCTTTGGACCAACCGATTTTATATGGCTTTATGAACCAGTCGATTTGATTTATTAGGTTTTGTTGCATGTGTCATAAAACATAGAAAAAAAGGTAGTGTTAAAATCATTGATTTCAAAATCAACAGTAATAAAAACCTTGATTTTAAACTTAAATCAAAAGTAAAATTATTGATTTTATCTTTGATATTGGTTTTAATGGTTTTGGACCAAAATTTGAAATTAGTTAAAATGAGGTAGGGCTAGCGCTCTAGAATATGGCAATTTATGAGACTCCAAACTAATAAAAAATAATGTAAATTACTTTATAACAATCAAAAAATAAAGAAAATGTCGTTTTATAACAATTTACGATATTTTATGATACATCGAACTACCCTTAATTTAAAAGGGAGGCTTTAACATCCTCTCATTCACAAAGAACGCTCGCTGCACTAAGAATAAGTGCAATAAACTGAGTCATCTTACAATGTAAAATAGCATCGTTCCACCTAGACATGGGTTATATGGATTTGACAACTTTTTTCACATGTGAACTAGACAAACATTAAATACGGGTGTAGAATTTTAGGTATGACAAATTTATGTATGCATGACATATACTTCGTAGACGTGATAATACTAGTTGTCATGCCTACAAAGTATTTGTCACACCTATAAAATATTTATCGTCTCGATGTATCTATGTACAAATTTTTTGACGTGACAAATATTATACATACGTGATAAATACTTAGTAGGCAAATAATATTAATCATGTCCACGAAATATTTGTGACGCCTAAAAAATACATATTTATAAACATGTCAAATATTTTTTAGGTGTCACAAATGCTTTATATTTGTCGTGTCTACGAAGTATTTATCACGTATAAGTATATTTGTCAAACTTAAATTTATGTACCTATATTTAATATTTATCTGATTCACTAGTGAAAAAAACTGTCCAACGCATGTGACTTTTACTTAAATAAGCAAATGACATCTTATATTACAAAATGACTGATTTGCTACACTATCCCTCAATGCAACAAGCATTAATCTTCTTTCACAAGGAAGAGTTACGTCAACGGGTCTAAGCAACCAAAGATGAAGACTACATTCAAAATTAATTATAATTTATTTGTATTTAAAATAAATAAATAAAAAGTGAAATGTCTATTATTTTGTTTTTTCGTCAAGTATGCTCTAGATATTATTGCCAATCTCGCAACCTATATCACAATCCTACCATGGCGTGCTTAAAATCCATTTCGTCTATCCTCACTACCCGGATGCCAGATGCCAAATGCCAATATGCCATAACCCTTTCTCCTCGCAGCCTCCAAACCCTCCTCCTCATCACTCTATCGCTTGCTCTTGCTTTTTTATCTCCTCATTCTCCGGTGATTTAAAATGCATTCACGTTAAATGATTTCGGTTACATATAACAGAGAAGATGAGAACTAAGAAAATAGCACACTATTTTCAATAAATTTCACAGAAGATGAGAACTAAGAAAATACCATACTACTTTCAATATTTTTCAATGATTGTTTTCACTTTTGATATCATGATCAGAGTAAGGAAATGAAAATACTATCATTTTTTAACATCTCAGGGTCTGCAACGTGGTTTTCACATTTGCAATGGGAAATGAAACTTAGGTAGCGTTTGTCAATGGTTTTACCTCTTGAAGATTTCAGAAAATTAGATTTTGGGCCCCCATGCTAGAGATAGCAAATTTGAAATGATTATATCTCCTCTTATTTCTCTCGTTTGGGGAAAAATGGGTTAAATGAGGGAAGTTGAAATTTTTTACCATTTTATCTAGATAACCAGTAAACTAAGGTAGGTTGCCTTTTCAAAAAGCTCACCTCTTGTCACTCACAGGGAAAGCACAACCTGTTTTTTTTTTTTTTAAACATGGCACAGTGCCTAAGGTTCCTAACTAACTACTCGAAGGACCTGGGATCGAACCCTAGTCCTTTCCACCCATCCCAGACCCCCTCCAATAAACGTCCAAAATAGACGGATTCTACAAAGAGGGGGAGGACGTGGCGCGAGTCGAACTCGCGTCGCATGCCCTTGCACGAAGCGCCGGAGATGCCCACCACTATGTCGAAGGCTAACGGGTGAAAGCACAACCTGTCATTCTTTGATCTTTCTCTTTCATGTGATATGAAACCATGCTGGTGGAGAATCCGAACCTGTCGAGCGATTCCAAGTGTCCATTCTCAAACTAGACCCTGGTGTTTTTATTTTCATATCCTACCTGTTCACAATCAATCCTATTTTTTTTAATTTCTTTTCCAAACAAAAGTAAATGGAGAACACCAATTTGTGGCCCTAATTCTTTGAAGGTGAGTTCAGATATAGGCGACTTGCTTACAGCTTACTTCCATTCACTTCCAATTGCCAAAAAAAAGAAAAGAAAAAGAAAACTTTGAAACTTAAAGGAACTAAAAAAGAGTCGAAGTACAAGTCATTTCTATACGACCAAAGTTCCATACAACCAAACAATAAAATTGACTATTTGAGGGTGAGTCATAAATCGCACCGCCGCAGGGTCACACCAAATCGTACGCGCACGTGCCACGTGCCTCCAAGCCATTCACATCTACGCCTTCCCAAACGAAGAACGCTGAGAGGCTCGCTTTCGATTTCCGCGATCCTCGCGCTTCCCCCCCAGGCGCCGGGCCGCCCGACCACACCAAAGAAAAATAAAAAAAATATATAAAAAAGAAGAGGCGGCCGAGATGGCGCGCCTCCCCATTCGCCCATTCCGATCCATCCGTCGTTGTCGTCGTTGTCGCCATCGTCATCATCTCAAACTTGCCGGCGACCGCCTTCCCCGCTTCCTCGTTCCCCTGTGGACTACTCGTCCCGCGGCGGCCAAGCAGACCGGACCGGTCTCTCGGCGTTGCCCACGGCATCTTTCCATGCCGAATTTGGGGTTCGATTTATTTGAGCGGAATCTCCACTTCAAAGTATATGTTTGAGAGCTCACCGGGCAGATTTCCCCGGCCGTACCCAGTTTGGGGCCGGGGGATCCTCTCTTCAGATGTTGGCGGCGTCGAAGGATCCTGTGAGCTCCAATTACCGGCAATTTTGCTGGGTGTTGCCTAGGAGCTGCCCATGTAAGGCCGGAGATGATGGGTCTGGAAGACGCCCTTGGCCGGATTGCCACAACTTGAGATTACGTTTACTCTCACGTAGGGTTTTCAGGTTGAGATGGGCGTGCGGGGCATCCGTTCGTCTCCCCAGCGGTGGCAGTGGTAACCCGGCGCCCAATTCTGTTGTTAGGCAGAGTGTTAAAGGCCAGAACTTGGTAGTTGCCAAGCACCTCTCGGATGGGTTGGGCTATGAAGAATTGCCGCCGGCGACGATTCAGTTGGCTTCAAATTTCACCAATTTTCAAGAAGACCCGATGGTCGATAAGCTTAGGACTCAGCTCGGCGTAATCCACCCCATCCCTGCGCCGCCCATCAACCGAACTGTCGTGGGCCTGTTTGTGTGCTTCTTCTTCTTCGGGGTTTTGTTTGACAAGGTCTGGAGTTGGAGGAAGAGGAGGCAGCCAAGTCGGGAGACCAAATCGGGTATCAGGCCTCAGGTACCCACAAGCTTCTCTTTGTTTCTTGAGAAGGATTTGCAGAGGAAGGAGTCGGTGGAATGGGTCAACATGGTCCTGGGGAAGTTGTGGAAGGTTTACCGAGAAGAGATAGAGAATTGGATTGTTGGGCTGCTTCAGCCTGTCATAGATGACCTCAAGAAGCCCGACTATGTGCAAAGGGTCGAGATAAAGCAATTCTCCCTGGGGAGTGAACCTTTGTCTGTCAGGAATGTTGAACGCAGAACCTCTCGCCGAGCAAATGATTTGCAGTGAGTTGTCTGTTTCATATAGCTGGATTAAAATGCTAGCCACAATGCCCCATCTGTTTTGATGAACTTGTACTTATGATTAAGTTTTATTACTTGTATTCTGGTCCAGCATATGTTACAGTAGGTTTATTATGTGCTTTTAAACTATATGGAAAGACTGTTATATATTGGTCTTTTGACAGAGTTTCAATTTAAACAACAATAGTTTACCTTCCAAAAGGGTTTTCCTTAATTGTGATGAAAAAAAAGCAAAAAAATGTTTCAAATAACAAAGCAAGCAGGAAGAATTGAAACTTGGCTAATTGACATAATGTTTGCAGCTTACATGTTGTCATTAACCTATATTGAAGAATATCAACCTGCTACAGTCATATTAAAGAGACCACAAGCACTATCCACTCATGAAGAGTCTAAGGACTTGGGCATAAGAAGCATAATGGCTTTCAACAGATGACCCATTTGCAAATGCCCTTGGAAGGGTCTAGATGGGAATTGAAATTATAGATAGTGTTCATCAAGCAGAAACCTTAGAGGGAGCATAGTGTGTAGGACACAGCCTACTGCTTCTAGAAATGTTTCTTATGGAAAGGCATCATTCAAGCAAGGGAGGTCCTCTTAGCGAGCATCTCTGTTACTCTAGGAGATGACTAAATATGAAACTTTGGCAAGGCATGGTGCATTCGATGGACATTGGTGGAGTTATTTCTATCCTCCTCATTCCTATATGATCAATCGAATCTTATATGCATTGTGGATTTTTTTCTTCTTAATAATGTTTTCTACAAAGAGTGCATGTCTGCTCTATTTTCTTTCAAGGATTGGATCATAGGATCCTCAATGGCTAGTTGTTGTAGATATCGAACTGGAGAAATTGATCAAGTTAGGTTACTTCTTTATCTCAAACATGTTTAACATATTAATGTAAACTTAGCTGGCAACGCCCTCACGATCTTTGTTCAGACAACCATCCTTCCACCACCCCCTCCCCCTTTTTTTTTTCTCTATTTTCTACATGTCCTGCGATGCGTTGCCATGTACCTTCTTAT
Organism: Zantedeschia hybrid cultivar; assembly: GCA_030544215.1. Lineage (NCBI taxonomy): Eukaryota > Viridiplantae > Streptophyta > Magnoliopsida > Alismatales > Araceae > Zantedeschia > Zantedeschia hybrid cultivar. The sequence goes on along the minus strand of JARZZO010000002.1, from coordinate 15,181,824 downwards.
CTTCACTGCATTTAGTATTTGACCACTTCTCAAGAAGAGTAGTTTTTTTTTTTTTTTTTTAAAACTCTGCCTGCCAGCAGCTGCAGATCAGGTTGAGAGACTCACTGGGCAAAATGTCTCCAGCACCCGACTCACAAAAAAAAAAAAAAAAAAAAAAAAGCAAGGAAGAATCACAAAAAAAAAGAAAAAGAAAGAAAAAAAAGCAAGGAGGAGTGGTACTGTTGCCTTTGGGGAGAGAAAGCTGTCATCAAGGTTTCCCTGCAATCTTCTGTGTGCCATGGTGCAAAGAAGTCTGGATTACCAATCCCATGCAGGCTTACAAGAGATTTGGTGCTTGGATGCGTCATGCAGGAGTAGTTGTTATTATTATTATTTTTATTCCTAGTAAAGTTACTGTTCTCTTTTACGGAAGAATTTGAATGCTGGGAAACTTTATAACAAGCTCATCTGCATTTTAAATGGCAGGGTTGGCATTTGTTAGTTAATTGTCAGGTGAAGAAATTGTAAATATGTCCAGTGGGTTAGTTCTTCAAGGATGTAAGCCAGTTTTACGTATGATTGGATGAGGACATTTATTTGATTCTTGAAGTTTTAGAATTAAGAATGTAATGGGTTTATCTTGGGGAGCTGCACTTCCTTTTACCCCCAATGCATATGTTTGCTCATATTTTGTTTTGACACCCTTCATTTCTTCCTGTGTTGTTTGGGGTCGTCCCTATCCAGGTTAGCAGTACTTACATACTCATATGGATGGCTAATTGCTGATGCCTTATTTGAACTTTAAATGGTGGCAGCTTTGTCCCTTAGTTTAGAAAGGCCCACAAGAAAGAATAAAATATGTTTGCTTCTTGACGAGCTGACAGGTTGGTTTATACAGAACCTCTGTAACTAGGAAATGTTTATGCCTTTTAGTATGGCTATGTTAAATAGTATGTAATTTTAAATCGTTAGACCTGTCCTTGCTGTCCAACTTAAACGGAGTTGTGCTCCTGTGATTTTTTATCTGACTTAGTTCTTTTTCTTACAGGTACCAAATAGGTCTCCGATATACTGGGGGTGCCCGGATGTTGTTGTCTCTTTCTTTGAAATTTGGTATTATACCCGTTGTTTTACCAGTCGGAATTCGGGATTTTGATATTGATGGGGAATTGTGGGTCAAATTGCGATTGATACAATCAGAACCATGGATAGGGGCTGTATCTTGGGCTTTTGTGTCTCTTCCAAAGATCAAGTTTGAATTGGCACCATTTCGTTTATTTAATCTCATGGGTATGTCTTGCTTTCATTACCTTGTATGCTCATCTCACTTAGCTTCTACAGTGCATTCATAATGGCCAAAAACTTAGCTCACGAACGTAAAACTAAAAGGAAAGCCATGTTGTCTAATATTTCCATGGCATACCTGAGAAACGAGTATTTTTGTTAGGTGATATATTTTTATTTTTTTCAAAAAAAATTAACTTATTGTATGGTCTGCTAAGGAACCTTTAACCATTCCTAATCATGTATACATGGGGGATCTTAATCTGCACTCACTTACTATGTCAATGAACAATAGCCAACTGTGACTCACCTTCCAAAAAAATACCCAGCTGTGACTCAGCACATTCATCTTGAAGCATGTTTCTTTAGACTCATTTTGTCAGTCTTGTTTATATCTAATCTAATGAAAAATACTTCAAAATAGACTGATCTGACTTTTCCTGTTTCCTGCATGTAATGGGTTGTTCTCCATCAGCAATTCCTGTTCTTTCAATGTAAGTCAAAGTCTCTTCTTTGCTTATAAGCTTTTATGTTTGAACTTCCATAGCATCTGCTTCTGAAATTCTCTTCCTTTGTTCACGGGTCTGGAAAGTTTGCAAAAAGGCTTGTACATTTGGAATATTGCTTTAATGTGCTTGTTTTGCTATCTCCACATACCACATAACAGATTAGCCAAAACATCCAGGAGAAGGAAAAAACTAGTTTTCACTTGTTCATTTTTCTCCTCAGTTTCCTTCCCCGTTAATTAGCGTAGGTTGTGTAAGAAAAACAACTTTCAAGTGCTCGACTTGGACTTTGTTATTCACAATAGGCATGAGAGGATACTTCTTTTTTGGAAGTGGATGGTGCCACATATTCATTAAACAAAAGGGAAGTGTACAAGTATGAAAGTAAAAACGTACCCTCAGCCATCAACTGCACACTTCCCCAAGAAAGAAAATCCTCACATACAGTCACTTCACGAAAGGAAGAAAAACCCTCAGCAAGATAGTGTGACGTGGTTAAGAAAAAAGAAGGCTCAAAATGGAAGACTGGTTATACTTAACACCCTCAATCCCCAATAAGGAAAAAAGGTAAAACAGACCGTCCATTCCTTATGAGCAGCTGCCCCATGAGCAGAGAAGTGTGGAAACTCTTTGGGTGCTTGTTCTTATTCCCAACTACCTTTCATAACACTCATGATATGTGGGTTCATATTTGAAGACTGAGGAATCAAGTGGGAAAATGCCATAAGAATCAAATTCTTGGCCTTATTCCACATGCTATTTGTTGGACCTTATGGAGGCAAAGGAATGATGCGATCTTTCAGGGGAGTAGAACTTATCTTGAAAATATTTGTCTTCGAGCATTATCTATGATTTTTAATTGGTGTACACACATTTAAGGGGTTCTCTATTGAAGATTGGAATAAGGAGATTACTGTATTTTGATTTTTTTTTTCTTAGGTTAGGGACCTCTCCTAACTTTTATTGACTGTACCGTCTCTCTTTTTGCCTTAATGAAATTGGTGGTACAGTCCACCTCTCTTTAAAAAAAAAAAATGTCCACTCCTGACCTGGTTGAGAATAGAAGACTCAACCTGCTCCATTTTGTGCTATTGTTGTGAAAGATGTAAAAGTTTGTCTCACCACATGGGGCCCAAATTGTAGCATGCAGCATCATCCACCCAACTCGAGTCCAAAATGAAAGTCCATGATCTATGGGAGCCAAGCAAAATCACTAGGAGGGGAGGCATGAGAGGACACTTCAGACAAAACAATGCTGACTATTCTGGAGGAGAAAGTTAGCGATATTTTCTAAGCCTTGTGAGTGGCGAAGTCAGATTCCAGGCATTTTTGGTTTAGCTTGTAATTTGGCTGAAAATTTGACTTACTGCAGGGATAATGATCAGATTCTGAATCAAACCACTAAACAAAGTCAAAATTAGAGAAAATAGGCAAATTGGGTGTAGGAGATTCTTTTTTTCCCCCGAAGGATTTTAGATTTTTATGTTTTTTCCTCTGCGCTTTATAAAAGCAAAAGGGGAGGATGTGTGTTTAATGAGCTTGGAGTGAGTTCCTGAAATCACATGCTGTAATTGTGAAGGTCCGCTTGGAAGAATTGAAGATGTGCTTGAGGTTTTTCATAGATTAGGTCTGATGTTTATTGGGCATCTTAGGCATTTCGATTATTTGGGGAGATGTGTTATAATTAGGAGAGTATGCTGAGGCCCTAGGGGAATAGGGTCCTCCATGCCACTTGAATACATAAGGTTTTTCATCTGGACTATGAGCTATAGTGACACATAATGTGTTTAATCAGTGTTTAATAATGAGCATTAAGGTAGGTAATCAACATCAACAATCTTTTAAAATTTGATTGGGTTCACGGTATTAAGAACCAGCTTAACCAGATAGAACTGGCTGAACTGGAGCAGACCCTCCAGAACCGTTCCAATGGGGGGAAGGATGCCAGAACTGGCCGGTTTTTTGGCCAAAACTGGTGTTGTAACTGGGACCTCACAAGGCTGGTTTCATTACACAACCAGGTTTTCAATTCCTCGACTGGGTTAGGATGAGGGATGAAGGTGAATTAGTCACTTGGGCAGGCTTAAATGAGCCATGGTCTAACTTTGTTTTGTCTCTGCTGATAAACAACACCAATGTGATATAAGCTGGAGCTGGTTGAAAAGGAAAATAAAAAAGAGACAAGGCCAAATTTTGGCCGTCTCTTGGGAAGTTGGCTCGAGTCCGTGGCATTCGTACAAAGTTATGTGGTTCATTGGATTGGCACATGGGATTAGAGAGAAACCAGTGGTCTGACAGCACTTGTGCGCTCTCTGGTTGGCTGACTGACAGCTGCTGTTTTTTACATGGTGCACTGGCTTGGCCCCCATTCAGCAAAGGGTAGTTGGGGATCAGACCTGTCTGTTTGGATTTCATCTTGACAACTGCCGATCCTTGCTGATGCTGATCCTGTTGTTTCTAGCTTGTTTACTTTGACATGAGGAGGAGGATACCATTGCAGAGACTATTATATTGCCTCCCTCTTCGTGGTTACCCTCCATGAGCTTGGATGATGTGCCGCCACTAGCTGGCTTCAAAGAATGGGATGGTGCCAAGAGATGTAACAGTATTATAACAAATGAAGACTAATTAAAGGTGAGATGAAGGGCTACAGGTATGGTGTAATGGTATTTACAAGTGGCTGTCTTATTTATTTATTTATGATTGTGCATCCAATCACTGAAATCGAGAGAAAGGGAAGGGATATGCTGTTGAGACTCTGGGGTGGATGGAATTCATGCATTATGGGTGGGTGGTCAAGAAGGAAAACACACTCGTGCATTTCAAGGATGGCAATCTCGGTATCGGTACCGGTACCGGTGGGTACCGATACCAATACGTACAGTATCGGCATCGGCCGTATCGGCCAATACCGGCCAATAAAAAATTAATTAAAATATTTTATTATTTTTTAACTACAAAGACTAGTATCGGCCGATTCAGGGGGTATCGGTACCGGTCTCAACCGATACCGATACGTATCGGTCGATATGTATCAGTATCGGCCGATACTGCGAACCGTGGTGCATTATGGGAACACGAGATCAAGTACAGTGTGAGAGTTACAATATTGCTCTACATGATTAGTGACTGTTTAGATTTAAGAATGAAACCTAATGGCTATTATCTACTATGGACGACGGAATATAATTAGAGTTGAAGAGAAAAGAGAGACAAGAATTGGAGAGGCAAAAACTTGTGGTGCAGTGGCTCTCTCTCTCAACCAAAGAGGCCGGCCAGCCCACACAAGGTACTTATATTATTAGGGCAACAACATCTAACCACCGACTCTTTTACCCCTGTTGACATAAAGGACAATGAATAAAAACAGCAAATACGTAAAAGACAATAATGCCTTAACTAATACATCTATCTATCACTATACTCCCACTCAAGTTCATGGATTGCGGAATCGGCCGATTCCGACTCGAATCGGCCGATTCGAGTCGGGATCGGCGGGTTCCGACCCGAGTTTGGGGGGAAATTACTGTTCCCCCCACCGATTTTAAAAAAAAAAAAAAAAACGGGAGAAATCGGCCCGAACCGGACAAAATCGGGTCCGGACCGGCCAGATCGGCCAGATCGGCCGGTCCGGACCCGATCTGGTCCGGTTCGGGCCGGTCTCGATCTCCCCCTTAAGGGGGGATCGGGAACCAAACGCCAGCAGCGTTTCTGCTGCTGGCGCCTGGCCCTTCCCCAGCCCCCAGCCCCTCCCCGGCTCGCCGCCGCTCACCGCCGGCCCCCCCCCCCCCCCCCGCCGCCGGCCGTCCGCTGCCGGCCTGCCGCCGCCGGCCCGCCGCCGCCAGCCCGCCGCCGCCGGCCCTCTCTCTCTCTCTCTTTTTCTCTCTCTTTTCTCGGCCCTCTCCGAGTTTAGGTATATTTCGAATTAATTTTTTAAAATTCTAAAAAAATTAGAAATGATGTATGATTGTGTTTATTGTGTAGATCTTTTAATATTTAGGTTGAAAATTTTTTTAGCATGTTGATTAGACAAAATTGTCAAAATTAGCCCTAATTAGGGGTTAAAAATTGGGGCTTTTGTATGATTAGTGTGATTAAGGTTCAATTGAGTGTGCCAACCACTCAATTGAACTTGTTAGGACATAAATGTGTATTTTTTTGCATTAATTGCATGTTATTAGCGTTAATTAGTTAAAATTAACCCTAATTAGGGGTTAAAAATTGGGGCTTTTGTATGATTAGCGTGATTAAGGTTCAATTGAGTGTGTCAACCACTCAATTGAACTTGTTAGGACATAAATGTGTATTTTTTTGCATTAATTGCATGTTATTAGCGTTAATTAGTTAAAATTAACCCTAATTAGGAGTTAAAAATTGGGGCTTTTGTATGATTAGCATGATTAAGGTTCAATTGAGTGTGCCAACCACTCAATTGAACTTGTTAGGACAGAAATGTGTATTTTTTTGCATTAATTGCATGTTATTAGCGTTAATTAGTTAAAATTAACCCTAATTAGGGGTTAAAAATTGAGACTTTTGTATGATTAGCGTGATTAAGGTTCAATTGAGTGTGCCAACCACTCAATTGAACTTGTTAAGACATAAATGTGCATTTTTTTGTATTAATTACCTGTTATTAGCGTTAATTAGTTAAAATTAACCTTAATTAAGTGTTAAAAATTGGGGCTTTTGTATGATTAGTGTGATTAAGGTTCAATTGAGTCTGCCAACCACTCAATTGAACTTGTTAGAACCTGATTGCATTTTTGTGTTTTTATGTTATGCAGGAATATGGCAGAACATGATGTGGAGCAACATGGTGCTGATCCTGGTTGGCAGCATTGCACACTGGTGGATAGTGTTAGGAGGAGGGTAAAATGCAACTGGTGTGGAAAGGAGATGGGTGGTGGCATCTATCGCCTAAAAAATCATCTTGCTGGCATATCAGGAGATGTCAGTAGATGTGAGTCAGTCCCGCTGGCCTTGAAGAAGGAAATGAGGGCTTATATGATGGGTAAAAAGGCACACAAAGATTTATCATCTCAACAACACATGGATTTGCAAGATGAGATATCAGGGCACCAAAGACGAAGGGATTACAGTCTACCTGTTCAGTGCCCGATCAATTTAGATGATGATGATGAGGAGGAGGAGGATGAGGAGGATCCAGATGACCCTGATGCAGAGTACACCAGAGCTGTTCGTGCCAGTTTGCGGACAAATAGAGAAGATGAGGACCGACGAAGAGGCATAGGATCATCAGGTGGATCAATGCCTGCTGCTTCTCAGCCTGGGATATTCGTTCCTAGGGGTTCTTCTGGTCGCAGGACTGGTAGTTCTATATTGAGTTGTGGACGGACATCAGATGTGGCACGCGGTCCTATGGACCAATTTTTGTACAGATCAAGGTCTGCCAGACAGCCTGGAATCAAGCAAGCATTAAAAGGAGTCAAGGCATCAGCAAAAAATGCCTTGAAAGGAATTGTGAAATGGTTTTTACATGCAGGTGTGCCAGCACATGCCGCATCTAGTCCATATTTTCAGACGATGGTGGATGCAATTGCAGATGCTGGACCTGGTGTAAAGGCCCCCACAGCTCGCTACATTTATGATGTTGGGCTTGAAGAAGAGTATAATGACTTGAAGGTATGGGTCGACAACTTCAAGAATGTGTGGAGGGAGCGTGGTTGTACCATCATGTGTGATGGTTGGACAGGGACCACAAGAAGATCCATGATTAATTTTCTTGTGTATTGCAGCGAGGGCACTATTTTTTTGAAGTCTGTGGATGCCTCAAACAAAATAAAGAATGCTAATTATTTGTACAGGCTAATGGATGACGTGGTGGAGGAAATTGGTGAAGAAAATGTTGTGCAGATAGTCACTGACAACGAAGCAAGCTATAAAGCAGCCGGTAATTTGTTGATGCAGAAGAGACACCATTTGTACTGGGTGCCTTGTGCAGCACATTCTATTGACTTGATGATGGAGGACATAGGTAGAGATCCTTTTGTTGCTGAGGTGGTACAACAAGCTCAGATGATCACGGGATTTATTTATAGTCACAACAGGATCTTACATATGATGAGAGAACATACAGGTGGACGGGATCTTCTTCGTGCTGGCCCTACTAGATTTGCATCCAACTTCATTTCTTTAGAGAGCCTGAGTAAATACAAGCATCAGTTGGCCCAGTTAGTCCACTCTGACGAGTTTCTGGCACATATAGGGACACTGAGAGCCGATGCTAGAGAAGTTGCCTTTGCAGTGCAATCGCTAGTTGGGGAGAGAAGTTTTTGGGATAAGGTTTCTCGCTATCTGAAAGTGGTTGAGCCTCTGGTACGTGTTCTGAGGTTAGTTGATGGAGATGACAAAAATGACATGGGATATTTGTATGAGGCCATGGATAGAGCAAAGGAGCAATTGAGCGAAAGCCTTCCTACTTCTCATGACAAATGGTGGAGGATCATCGATAATAGATGGGAGTCGACTCTTCATCATGATCTTCATGCTGCTGGTTAATTCTTCATCTATTTAAGTTGATTTTATGTTATTAATTTTGTTCACATTTAATTTTATAACTAATTAAAATTCAATTTATATGCAGGATATTTTTTCAACCCAAGGTATCAGTATAGTGAGAGCGTGCATAATGACGGAGAGGTCCTTCGAGGCACAACTAATGTGATTACTAGAATATCAAGGAATGTGAATGAAAGGATAGATGCCTTAGCAGAGGTACCGTACAAAGTAGGAGTTTATGAAAATGCATGCGTCTATCATTAACTTATGTTATTTATATTTATTTTGTAGATGGAGAGATTTAAATTGAAGACTGGCATTTATGGAGATGATGACGTCAGGGCTGCAGTAACGAGAACAACTCCAGGTGAATTACATAATAAATAGTCAAATATTAAATTTAATGATTGGCATTTATGATTATTGATATCGTCGTCTTCTTTTTTTTTGAACAGCTGAATGGTGGATTCAGATTAATTACAGACAAGCTGCCACAAATCTTTTGGCGTATGTTGCAGTGCGAGTACTCAGTCAAACCACTTCTTCCAGTCAATGTGAAAGAAACTGGAGTACATTCAGTCTCATTCACACGAAGGTTCGTAACAGATTGGGGGTTTCTAGGCTGGAGAAGTTGGTGTACTGTCACTACAACATGCGTCTAAAAATCAGGCAGATTCAGGAAAGACATAGGCTTGAAAGACAGAGATTCATGGAGTTTGCTGGCAGACCAGTTGATGAGCCTGTACATCAGATTGATATTGATGAATTGTTAGATGAAGAACACCCACTGCATTCTTGGGTGGAGAGCAGAGCAGCCAGAGATGCACAGCCTGAGTTTGATCCTCAGGATCGGAGTTGGGCAGAAGGTGAATTAGATGCAGTAGTTGCTCGAGATCCTGAATTTCAGACAACACAAGAAGGAGGTGCACTAGTTCTGCAGAGGCGCCGAAAGTCAGCCACACTAGGAGACACTGCTAGAACTTCTGCCTCTCAGCCAGCACTCAGGAGATCAGCTACTCAGGTGGATCCACAAAGAAGAAAGGAGAAAGAGCCAGCGGGACCTTCATTGCAGTCATCGAGCAGCAAAAAGAGAAAACAATCAAAAAGAAAGTCTAAACAAAGAGAAGAAGGGACAGTTCAGCAGACTGGAGAGACACCTGAGGACACCCCAGCTTTACCACCTCACTTGGCCAGCATGTACGAGGCAGAAAGACAAACCTACAGGCGTAGAAGAAGGCGATTGAGGAAAACAAGCCAAGTGCGGAGTGATGACTCCACTGATGATGATGATGATGATGATGGAGATGGTGATGGTGATGGCGCTGCTGCTGCTGGACTATCAGGAGGTTCTGCACTTGGGAGCAGTTACACAGGATACGATGATTACTCCGTACCTCCGAGTCATTCTGAAGGAACTCAAGGTCAGAGACAAGGACAAGAAAGGGGATTTGAAGGCCAACAGAGACATGCAGGATGTGATTGGCCACCATGGGAAGATGCACCTTCTTATCCGCCCATTTTTCATCCCCCTACACTGCCATATTCAGACATCAGCAGCACTACTGAAGGGTACTCTGGACCTCCACCTATACAGTACGGCATTTTTGTCCCTCCAATACAATCAGGAGAAAGTTCAAGCCAACAAGCTTACACACCTAGAGGTATTCAAAGAGGATTCGAAGACCTCGCTAGTTCCTTGTTTGGCTATGGTTATGCACCGGCAGATTATGGCCCGCCTGCTCAAACTTATGAACCGGATGATGAAGGATCACAAATGTGATCTTTCTAAGGTATTTTTCAACAACAATATCTTTTTTAATTAATGCACAACAAAAATTATTAGTTAGTTAGTTGTCTTTAATGTTTATTTTTTATGGATGTACATGAATTGCATTCGTTCTTATTGTACATCAATTGAATAATATGTATGTAATTTTTTCTGATTTTTTTTAATTTTTTCTGATTTTTTCCTTATTTTTTTCTGATTTTTTCTATTTTTTCTGATTTTTTTTTTTTTAAAAAAATTCCGGCCGAGTCGGACCGGCCGGACTGAGTCTGGATCGGCCGATCCAGATCGGGTCGGGTCGGGATCGCCGGGTCCCGATTCCCGATCCCGACCCGAGCCGGAATTCCTTGCTCAAGTTGGGCATAGATATTGAGCATGCCTAGCTTGACATTTGAGAATTGATCCATTGAAAGACCTTTTGTGAAGACATCAACGAGTTGTTGTCCTGAATTGATATACGACAAGCATAAATCTCCATTGTCCAACTTTTCTCTAATAAAGTGTCTGTCAATCGCAATATGCTTAGTCCTGTCATACTGGACATGATTATTTGTAATGTTAATAGTAGCCTTGTTATCACAGTATAACTTCATTGGTGGCTGTACCTTCACTCCTAGGTCCTTAAGCAAAATTTTTAGCCAAATAAGTTAAGCTACAGACTGAGCCATGGCTCTATATTCAGCTTCTGCCCTAGATCTGGCACACACAGACTGTTTTTGGCTCCTCCAGCTTACTAGGTTTCCACCAAAAAAACATGCAATAACCTGTTATGGACCTCCTATCATCCTGTGATCCTGCCTAATCCGCACTAGTGTACCCTTCCAAAGTAAGATGGCTGCCTTTAGAAAACAGGAGACCTTTGCATGGGCATGACTTTATATACCTCAGAATCATGCCCATAGCTCCAAGGTGAGATATACGGGGTGCATGCATAAACTGGCTTACCATACTAACAACGTATGTAATATCTGGTCTAGTAAGAGATAAATACAACAATTTCCTTACTTTCTTTGATATCTCCCTTTCTTTGCCTTGGACAAAATTTCACCATTTGATATACTCAACCTATGAGTTGCCTCAATAAGTGTGTTGCTGTCTTACACCCAAGGTTTCATGTTTATCAAGTGCATACTTGCACTGGCATACATAAATTCCTCTTGATGACTTGGTAACTTACAATACCTAAGAAGTACTTTAGCTGCCCCAAATCCTTGATCTCAAATTCTTTGGCCAGATTTTTCTTTAAGATTGTAATCTCTGTCTTGTTGTCACCAATGATAATCATGTCATCAACATACACTAACATGATGACAATTTTCCTATTTACCCATTTTGTGAACAGAGCATGATCTGCATTTCCTTGGGTGAAGCTATATTTAACCATTGCAACTCTAAATCTCTCAAACCAAGCCGGGGAGATTGTTTTTGGCCATATAGAGCCTTGTTCAACTTACACATTTTGCCTCCAGTGATCATTTTCGGAGGTGACTTGGAGATGGGATATTTGGTGCACTCTCATACACCTTTTTGGACAGTAATGGGTTTTTCAATATCATGATTATCTTACACATTTTCAGCTAGATCACTTGAATCAATGGGATCAAAAGAATCAATATGAGAGTTAGATTCAATATTAAGAACATTACCAACTTCTTGGGTTGATGGATCGGCAAGAGACCCCGACGCAACATCAGTTCCCAAGTTCATCTGTAAGTTTTCAGCTTGCCGTTGAACCTTTGTTTTTCTGACATAGTGCTTGTGAAACCTGCTCAACTTAGTCACATTAGTGCTAGCGCATGGATGGCAGTACCGGTATCGATACTGATATCGGAGGGTACTGATACCGGTATGTATCGGCCGGTACCGGGCCAATATCGGTCGGTATCGGCCGATACCGTTTACGGGTATAGTATCGGACTAGGCCAATACTGCCAACCATGTGCTAGCGTCGTATCTTCCTTCAGTAGATTCAGGTTCCTCAGCTGTGGCATTGCTTCAAGTAGAAACAACATCAAGAATTGTCAAGGTTATGGCAGGTTTATGAGAGATACTCTCCCCGTCAGACACATCCTGGGAATGATAGTATGAATGAGATTCAAAGAAGGTAGCATCTTTCACAACATATTTTTTCTTTGTCTAGGGGTCATAACATTTATAACCCTTTTATGAGGGAGAGTACCTAAGAAAATACCACGAATAGTCTTGGCATCAAGTTTGGATTTGCCAGGTGCTAAGTCATGTATAAAACACAAGCACCCAAACACTCTTAAAGGCAAAGAAAAAGGTGAGTGTTAGGGTTGAAGGATAGAGTAGGGGGGTTGAAGGATAGAGTAGGGGGTCCTGAAATTTTAGGACTCTGGAGGGCATCTGATTGATGACATACACAACGGTGAGTACAACCTCTGTCCAGAACCTTTTGGAAAGATTATGATGTAAGAGAAGTGCCCGAGCCGTCCCAAGGAGGTGGCGATTTTTGCGTTTCGCCACTCCATTTTGTTGAGGAGTGTAGGGGTATGACAATTTATGGATGATCCTCTCATCCTCAAAAAATACATTCAGACTTTTTTCAAAGTACTCTTTTGCATTGTCTGATTGAAACACTTCTATTCTCTTTTCAAATTGAGTTTCCACCATCTTTTCAAATATTTGCATAACTCTTGGCATATCCTCCCTAGATTTCATAGGGTATACCTAAGTGCAATGTGAGAATCATCAATAAAGGTGATCAAGTAACGATTGCCATCAATTGAAGGAAAAGAAGTAGGACCCCAAACATCAGAGTGGATCAACTCAAAAGGAGTAGAACTTTTATGCATAGAAAGAAAAAATTGATTTCTGCAATGTTTTGTAAGATGACAAATTTGACACTGAATAAATTGAGTGTCTATTTTCTGAAACAAGGATGGAAACAAATATTTCAATGCTAGAAATGATAGACGTCCTAGACGGAGATGCCACAATTGTATCTCCTTTATTCTCCTTAACATAACACTAGTACTAGAAGAGTGAAAAGCTGCACCATACTGGGACTGGAGCTGGTAGAGGCCTCTTGTTTTACGTCCACTCCCAATCAGTTGTCTTATCCTCAAGTCCTAAAACACACAATAGATGGAAAAAAAAAAGTGATCGAACAATTCAAAGATTTTGTGAGATTACTAACAGAAAGCATGCTTATGGACAATTTTGGAACATGAAGTGCTGAAGGTAAGGTAAGATGATCATCAGAGGTATATTTCCTTTCCCTGCTATGGTAGCTAGAGTACCATCTGCTATGATCACCTTATCTTGTCTTGAGCACATAGTATGGGAAGTGAAGAGGTTAGAAGTATCTGTCATATGATCAGTAGCTCCTAAATCAATTATCCAGGGGTTTCCACTGTGATACGAGACAATGCTGAGTGCTGCCCCAAAAGTATCTAAGGGAGTGGCAGATGAGGATATATTCAAATGTGAAAGGAACCGTTGGAGGTTGGCTACATTGGAGGTGGATAGCCCACAAAACTTCCCTGTCTAGTTGTTGGTGTGTTCCCATCAATAATAGCCTCAGAAAGTTGAGGTGTTGACTTTGTTGTAGCAACCGTCCCTTTACTTTGCTGATTTTTCTTAAACTCGAGCGGCTTCTTGTCTGGGTACAACTCCCAGTAAAACTTCACAGAGTGGTTGAGCCGACCACAGTGAGAACATTTTTTCTCACCTTTATGCGAGTCCTTCTACGTGCCATCTCCCCTCTTAACAGTGCCCGTATTTGTGCCGAGTAGGGCATAATGATCACCAACATTAGCCCCTCCCGTGTCAACTTGCATAGTCTTCCTCCGCCTTTCTTTAGTGATCACCTTCTTGTTGCATTATTCAAGAGATGGAATGACCTCAAAATTCAGAATTTAATATCATAGCCCTTCATATTTAGAATTAAGGCCATGAAAGAACTTAAGAACTCTTTGATCTTGGACATGCTTCAAGTACTTCTTATGGTCTACAACAGTATCCCAATTCTTTATAGTGAAGGAATCTTGTTCCTCCCATAACATTCTCAAAGCATGATAGTATTCACATATAGAGTGTGTGCCTTGTTTAGTATCATGGATTGCAACTTCAAGATTATATAAGTTTACATGATTGGCCTTTTTACAATACATCTCTTCTAAAATAAGTCACATCTCCCTTGTAGTCGACTTCCTCACAAAGTACTTCAATTGTCCATCAGTCATAGAGCTTAAAATCCAAGTCTTCACTATACTATCTTGATGTTCCCATTCCTCATACTTATCATCATCAATTAAAGGTTGTTTTATCCTTCCACTGATGTAACCCACTTTGGATCTTGTACTGATGAAGGTTTTGATAGCTGCTGCCCAGTCAAGATAATTTGAATCATTCAACTTCATAGGGGGAAGTTGAAGATGAAAATTCTTTCCTGCACTTTCCTCCTTGGAAGTGGCTTCACCTGAAGTCAAATTGGACATCTTCTTGGTCCTCAGGAGCTTCACAGGAGGCTGAAACTTCAACTCCAAGAAACCCTAACCAGGGTTTCAGTTGCAAGGAAGGGGGCAACCGGCCTTCAAGAAACCCTAACTAGGGTTCGGTTGACTTCTGCTAATTCCCAAATGAAGCAGAAGAGAAGGGGAACACCCGGATAACAGACCGCAGGCCTAGGATGCTGCTCCCCTTGTCGGCCAACCCTTCTCTAGGGTTTTTCCTACCAGTGCAGAAACTCTCAACAGCAGGATGCGGCGGTTACTGTAGCATTACTGTATCACCCGCGGTTACTGTAGCAGAGCCTATTTTTTCTCTCTCACACACAAAGCTCTGATACCATGAAGAGAAAAGAGAGACAAGAGTTGGAGAGGCAAAAACTTGTGGTGTGGTGGCTCTCTCTCTCAACCAAAGAGGCCAGCCAGCCCACACAAGGTGTTTATATTATTAGGGCAACAACATCCAACCACTAATGACTCTTCTACCCCTGTTGACATAAAGAACAGGAAATAAAAGCAGCAAATACATAAAAGACAATAATGCCCTAACTAATACATCTATCTATCACTACAAGAGTATTCTTTTATTCCACATTTCCACTTTAGTATGGATCAGTTTTGAAAGGTAACTGAATATGTTATTGTCATTTTCTATTGCGTTTCATGAGGACCTCTGTTATTTTTGTACTTTTTGCTGCACAACATGTGGATAGACCATCTAGGTTTTCAGAAGTCTTCAGTTCAGAAAATACTGATGCAAGTGATGGATATTTGTGCATAATCAAGCTATTGGTGCCAGTCAGCTTCTTATGTTGAAAAGTGTCCATTTTTTTTCCATTTTGCCTTTCTAGGTTTCTGAGAAAGCTTCTTACTGAAGATTTGCCTCGGCTGTTTGTTCGTCCAAAAAAGATTGTTCTTGACTTCCAGAAGGGAAAGGCTCTTGGTCCTGTTCCAGATGACTTCAAGACTGACACTATTCAGGAAGGAAACAAAGATTTTGTGGGAGAATTATCGGTTATGCTTGTAGATGCTCGAAGAGTCCCTCATGTTTTCTTTGGTATCCCTTCTCTTATAGTTTGGTTTGATTTTCTCTTATGCCTTTCTGAACTTTCTATTGTGATTTTAAGATCAAACTTTGGAAGTATTTTTGTGTAACATCTACAGTGCTCTTGACCTTTACTTTTGCTTCAATGATTCCCGACTTGTTATCATTTTCTGACGCGTATATATCTGTATCTTGTCAGCAAAGACTGATCCATATGTTGTCTTAAGCCTGGGTGATCAAGTGATTCGCAGTAAAAGAAATAGTCAAACCACAGTTATTGGCCCCCCTGGAGAGCCAATCTGGAATCAAGTAAGGCTTCTATATCCTTCGCTTTGTTCTAGCTCCAAACAATGTTTTTGAATATTGAGGTCTCAGTAAGCGGATCTCATCTTCTGGTGGTATTTCACATCTTGGCTTATTAATTTTTTGGGGATTTTTTGAACTTTTTTTTGCAGGATTTCCATATGCTGGTTGCCAATCCTAGAAAGCAGAAGCTATACATCCAAGTGAGAGACTCCTTTGGTTTCACAGACTTCACAGTTGGCACCGGGGAGGTAAACCTAGTGGGTCATGGGCCAGATGATCGAATTTACATTTTGAAAGGCCAAGCATCATCTATGTTATTCATGTATTAAAAATGCTAATTATTGGTTAGCTTTTGTTCATTATTTGTGTCAGCATTTTATATACATATAAGGCATCCATCCATTATGTCAATGTGGATATATACATTCCCAATAGGCATGAGGATTATTGAGTACGACTAGAGTAAAGTAGCACATTATGTGTTTCCAGTATTGTCATGGAAAATGTTCATCTATAATCCATTTGTTGACCATGAAATTTGTGTTGTAGCACCTTTGCTGTCCTACTTATGGTGGTCACTTTTTCCATTGGCTTGTTGGCTAGAGGGGAGTTGTTGAAGATCTATGTTGGGTATACACTTGAGAGGTCTATGATGTCAAGGGAAATTTTATTAGGTTAATCTAGAAAAGGCCACGGGTCCTTTGATTAGGGTGCAATTTGGGCAGGGATGAACCCCAACGGAACCGACTTCAGACATGAATCCATGCATGTTTGGAACCTAACCTAGCTGTCTCTCCTATCGGATTATTTAAAAATCCTATCGTTTTGGTCTTTTTGTTTTTATCTGGAGAAATATAGGTCGGTTTTATATTTTATTTATTGGACTATGAGAGCTTATGATTAGCCCTCAGGGAGTCCGGGACTTCGGATCAGGCGAAGTTCCGAGTATATGACCTCTCTCCACTGACCTCAGTCAGTGTTAATTACGTCAAGCAACCGCTCGACAACTCTTGATTAATCGTCCGTTGATGCCCTTATAACATGCAACACTACTACTGCCGCACATGCATATGAAGATATATTTTAGGTTAAGCTCTTGGCCTCACCCAAGTTTAGGATGGGTTTATAATTGATTGGGGGACTTTTTAAGAGACTTTAGATTGACTCCGAGTTATCTGGATTGATTCCAAGTATTTTAGATCCATAAGGGTATTTTTGTAATTATACCAAGTTGGAGGGTATAGGGGTATTATGGTCACTTTAGTGTGTGAAATGAGTTTTAATGATTTAGGAAGGTTTCAAAACCTTAGGAGGTATTTTAGAGTTATTTTAAGTGTGTTTGGATTGTAAGGGTATTTTGGCAATTTTACGCGAATTGGATTTTTAGACTTAGAGTTTATTTTTATATTTTTCTAAGATTTTTATTTATTTTTATCATATTGAGGGTATTTTGATAATTTTATCCATCTTATTAAGGTTTGGAGGGTATTTTGGGCACATGAGAGGTTTTGATATTTTTTAAGAATTTTCTGTGATTTTTATAGATTTTTATCATGGGTGAGGGTATTTTTGTAATTTCATTAAGTTCTAGGGGGGCATTTTGGTCATTTCGAAAATTTTATATGTTTTCAGATTTGGTTCTCTGTTTTTTTTACTGATTTTTTCTGATTTTTTTTTATTAATACTGATTTTTATTAATTAATTAGATATATGAAGGATATTTAAGTCGTATTTTTGGGTTTATGTAATTTTCAGATTTGGTTTCCTGATTTTTACTGAGTATTACTGGTTTTTACAGAATTTTTCTGTTTTTTATATTCATTTTACTAATTTTAAATAATTTTTACAGATTTTATTAATTAATTAAGCATGGGAGATATTTAAGTCATTTTTTAACTTAAGTATATTGTTTTATGTCTCAATGTTTCATTATTGAGTTTTGATTATGAGTTTAAGATTAGTTATGTATGGAATGAGGCCAATGATATTTTAGAATATTTAATTATATATTTATGTATTAATTAGTTATTAAACTAATTAATTATGTATGTGAAAATATAATAACATAGTGTTACTTAAGTAGTAGATTCATGAACACACATGCACACATATATGCTCAAAGAACAAATATTGGCATTTCATTCATTATTTCGGCATAATCCCGTCTTATAAAACGGCGATTTTACAATATAAGTTCGGCAGAGCTTCCCCTTAGGAATAAACCTTAGGAAGAGAGCCCTCCGAGACGAAAAATACCCTCCAAACGCAGCAAACCTGGGCAAGAGCACCGGATTTGGTCTTTAAATGGGCAGAGTTTCCTCTAGGAAATTTTGGGCCAAATGGGCCTGGAGTTCTTCTTACTCCTTGGGGGGTATTTATAGGCCATGGGGGCCTCAACCGGTGGGGGTACCCACTGTTGGATCTTGAGGTGGGGGGGTGCCACTGGAATTGTTTGAGGTGGGGGGTACCCACCGGATACCAAGTGAGAGAGAGATTTGAGAGGAGGGGGGGGGGAACCGGTGGGGGGTGCCACCTGTTGGACTGCCCCACCGGTTTGAGAACCGGTGGGGGATCCCCCACCGGTTTGGGCAACCGGTGGGGGGGCTTCCCCCTTTCCCTTTTTAGTTTAAAAAGGGTCCAACAATGCAATAAACGCCCAACCAAACACCCATTAACCCGAGTCAAATGCTCTAACCTGACTCAACCTTAACCTAAAAAATGTATTACATTAAAATGCTTTGACTTAACCAGTTCTTCCTTTTCTTTTGAAAGTGGATGGTACCACAATTTATATAAAATGAGAACAGAGATACAATGAATTAGAGCATCTGAACACAAAAAACCCCCAAGAAAACTCACCAAATATAGCCTATGTAAATTTACCAAGCAACTCGCTGACCCTGGGGTTGACAACAGACCCACAAAATTAGAAATCCTTGCTCGAAGGGAACTGCTTTTAAGATCTGATACATATTAGGACGGGTAATCAAAGAGGAAATATGCGAAATATCCTAGGGGGCGGGGTAGGTCAAAGATATTGAAACCCCCTAGATCCAACAAAATACACCCTTCAAAACCAGTCAACATGCAACTCCTTCATATTGCTGCCTTCAGCCCTTCATACAGGGGTTCCCCTTTACATGAGATAGCCTCAGTTTCCTACCTAGACTTTTGATGCAAGGGCTTATCTTCTTCACAAAATTTGCATGAATGTCTTTCAGTGAAGATGCAAATTCTTCATCTGAGCCCACCATTGGGAAGCCTTGTCCTTTGATCATCAACAAGATTCCACAGTCGGAGAGGTAGCATTGTTGGGTCAGCCCCTGGCTCTATGATTTTTCAGTTCCTTTCACAACCATTTAAGAAAGGATTCAATTGATCTCCCTCCTGTTGAAATGTTACGGGAGAGATCAAGGTCTTGAGACCTGACGCCCCAGGCTTTGTCCTTCTTAAGCTGTCTTTGGGGAAGGGGAGTGCTCTCCATCAAAGATGCCAATGTCGCCTCCACCAACATAGGTCCCTCCATGCCAGCAGTGCTGGCTTATCTTCACAGGCCTCCACTGATTATGTGCCAACCTGGTTGCCTTCGTCCATTGCTTCCAGACTTGAGTCTGAAGCCTGTGCCGCACTCAGTGCACATCCAACAGTGCAGCATGGGGGTTCCTACTTCTGCAACCCACTCCTTCCATTCCCAACCTGTCCCCTGAAACCAATTCTGCCTTTCTTAGAAACATTCATGGTTCTGCCTCTTGTCCAATGGCCAGTATGTATAGAGTTGATGCGGCAGCAGCTTTCTGGAACCAACAAAGGCCTTAATTCCAACAGCTGCTCAGCATTGTAAAAAGATGTCTTGTATCTTTTCTCCAACCTGAGCCTCCTCCCTTGTAATTGAAAATGGGTCCAAGAGAGATGCTTTATCATCTTTGTTGGGTTCCATAGAAATTGTTTTTTTTCCTTGTCTTTGCTGTTGTTTTCCTCTTATCCTCTAGAGTCTGTTTGCTCTCCTCGTCATTCAAGGCTTTGTCCCATCAATATAGGTGAGTTAGGTCTTGGCAACCCCAACAAATCGGACAAAGCTTCCAGCCAGCTGCCAGCTGCAAGCCTGAGCTAATCGCATTTTTTAAGCCATAATTCAAGTTAGAAATATCATATAGTAGGTGGGTGAGTACTACTTACGGAAGATGCCAAGTTCTTAAATGTGGCTAGTTGAGCCACTAGCAAGCAATAACTACTATCTCATGAGTAAAATGAGCTAAATAACATATCATACATTGGTGGGGATCTTAAACATGAAAAATAACATAAAAGATACAATAGGTAGCAAGTTTACATTGGAATATCACATTTTCAAAATCCATTAAAGAGTACATAGCTGGCAAAGTGGGGAAGAAACTGTTAGAAGCATTAATCTTGGGCCATACAATCGAGGATTTTAATCTTCTCCACAGATTCCTATCAATGCCAGATCTTCCGAATCACCAGGGCTCTCAAAATTTCAAATCTGCTCTCGCCACTTCCATCCTGGTTTTGTTTGACCTTCCTATTCTTCCCTTCAACAAGAATGCATGTTTCTCTCTTGGCTGTGGACTCTTCTGATCTACACTTTAATGTGGCCAAACCATCTCAATGAGTGTTTTCGAATTTTGTTTTTTATTGGAGCAACACCGTTATATCTTCTAATACTTTTGTTTCTGATTCTATCCCTTAGGGCCTCGTCACAAGTTATCACATCTCTCCACCTTAGCATCTATGCCTCTTTTATTACCAGACCTGTTTGTTTTCACGGGTTCTCATAACTGCATAACCCTCTGTACATGTAAGGCGGAACTGACCTTATTATGAAGGGGGGAAGTTTGGCCACACAGTGGGTAATTGACCAATATATGGGATTTGCACCCTTTGGTTTTGGATTGGATTCTTCTAGAGACAGGAGGGACTGATGTATGGGGGATTCTCGCTCGTGATCATTGTGTTCGTGGTTACATGTGTCTTTCTGCTGCTGATCGTCTTTTTACTAACATGTTTATTTTGTTGAATGTTTCATATTTTTCTTCTTTTAATGCTACCATCAGTCTATCCGTCCTACCAAGATAATTTTTATTTTTTTGGAAGGTGGTTCCTACCAAGAGAAGTTATGTGATGGCAGAATCAGAATTGCTATTACTTTGAGTTTATTGATAAGTTGCAGAACTTAGTTAAGTCGGGCACATTGCAGTTAACGACTTTTCAAGAAAGAAGGGAAAGAAAAACATTGATTTCCCTGTTTAATCTCCATCAGAAGGGGAAATAGTTTTGTCTGATTGTTTAAAGATGAATGATATTGATGATATCCAGGATTACATTCTTAGTCTTGTAATAAATACCAAGTATATAATGATGTCCAGGTGGTTAAGGATATATCACTCAATTGGACCTAGGGCTCCACATGGATGACATATGCATGCATATTCTTTTCTAAGAGTTTGGGGCAAGGATAATGACTTAGGTTAGACTCTTAAACATGATGCCATCAACATTATTCGACATCTGTTCTTAATTTCTTTGGAGGTTGTTCATGAAACTTCACTTCAGATTGGTATATCCACCACTAAATCAAGTGTCAAAATTCTTGAGCTCATTTTCTGTTTTCTTGGATTTCTTGCATAGTGATGCAATTTGACTCTTGTAAAGTATTATCCGCTTTGGGCCAAACTTGTATCGCTTTGTTCCCTAAAGACGCCTCACAAATTATGGATCTAGGTCCTTCAATATGGAACTATGTCGATCGATTCTCACCCCACCCAAACACAGTGGTAGCTTGTTGAAACATTTTTAAACCAAAAAAAAAAAAAGAGAATTAGAAAGGGGAGAGGAGCCAACCGTGCCCCCCCCCTTCCACCGGTGGATGCCCCCACCGGCGGGGGGTGCCACCGGCCCCTCACCTTCCTCTCTTTCTCACCCCCGGCTCCCTATATAAAGCCCCATGCTGCTGCTGCTGAACACACACAGAAAGAGAGAAGAAAGGAGAAAAAAGGAGGAGGCTCTGGGATTTTTTTCTTGGTGAAGAACAAAGAAGAACGCTTCTTGAAGATTTCTGTGCGTGGGAAAAGTAAGAGAAGGACCCACTTGTTATTTTATTGTCTTGTAATGATGATAATTAATTGATATGGTTCATTCATATTGGTTGAATGGCCAAAGATTTAATAAAAATATAGTTCATTCATATTGGTTGAATGACTATAATCTTGATGATAATTAATTCATGTGGTGTCATGTTAATTAGTTTATGTTGTTTCATGTTAGTTTAATGTGGTTCAGTCATATTGGTTGAATGACCATAAATTTTATGTTAATTAATTTATGTTGCTTCATGTTAACTAATTGGTTCATTCATATTGGTTGAATGGCCAAACATTTGATAAAACAAGTGGTTCATTCATATTGGTTGAATGATCAAAATTTTAATCAAGTGGCTCATTCATATTGGTTGAATGACCAAAGTTCTAATAAAAGATGTGGTTCATTCATTTTGGTTGAATGGCCAAAGTTGCATCTTTTAATAAATAAGGGGCTCATTCATATTGGTTGAATGGCCAAAAGATTGCATGTTTAAAAAAAATGGTGGTTCATTCATATCGATTGAATGGCCAAAATTTCTTGATTAATTATGTATGGTTCATTCATATTGGTTGAATGGTCAGAATGTTAATTAACTAATTTTGTGGTTCTTTCTTATTGGTAGATTGACCACTATGTTTATGATTCACTCTTATTGGTATAGTGACTAATGATTATGGCTCTTGGTTCATTCATATCGGTGGGGTGACCATTAATTTTGTGTTTCTATCCTATTGGTGGGCCGGCCATGAAGTTGTGGTCCACTCTTACTGGTAGAATGACCAATAATTATGATTGTTGGTTCATTCTTATTGATGGAGCGACTGTTAACTCATGTGGTTCTTTCCTACTGGTGGATTGACCATTATATTTGTGGTTCACTCTTATTGGTAGAGTGACCAATAATTATGATTCTTGGTTCATTCTTATTGGTGGGGTGACCATTAACTTTTGTGGTTCTGTCCTATTGGTGGGCCGGCCATGAAGTTGTGGTCTTATTGGTAGGATGACCAATAATCATGGTTCTTGGTTCATTCTTATCGATGGGGTGGCCATTAAAATGATGTGGCTCTTTCCTATTGATGGATTGGCCATGAAGTGTGGTTCGCTCTTATTGGTAGAGCGACCAATAAGTCATTGTCCTGGTTCCTTCTTATTGATGGATTGACCATAATTTCGTGGTTCACTCTTATTGGTAGAGTGACCGATATTCAATTTTCGTGGTTCATTCCTACTGGTGGAATGACCATTAAGTTGCTTGGTTCTTTCCTAATGGGGGATTGACCATGAAGTTATAATCCACTCTTATTGGTAGAGTGACTAAATCTCAAATAATTCATTCCTATAAATGGAATGGTCCAAAGTGATGTGTTGTAACAAAGGGATTTCAAATAAAGTCGATATATGTTCAAGCTAGCTTATGTATGTTTATTGTCATTAAATGTATGTTCAATCAATGAATGCATGAATCATCAAAGTAATTCATTTTGCTTCCTACTTTATTCATGGGCCTTAATGAACGGTTAATTAAGGGTTGCCAGTCAATGACCGGTGTAATTTAACATTGACCGAGGTCAGTGGGGAGAGGTCAAGAATACGGATCTATGCTTGATCCAAAAGAATCTTAGACTCGCGGATTAATCCTAAATTCTCAAAGTCTGCATTAAATAAAAGAAAGAGAATAACATGTTTTCTAAAACTCCACAAATTCTCTTTCAAACAAAATTCTATTTTCAAAAATCAGAATCTCCCTTTCCAAAAATCAAAAATCAAAGTTAAAAACAAAAGGGAGTTGAGATTCGAAGTCTCACATAGCTCCACATCATGGTAGCTCTACATTGTGGTGGTATGCACTACTATCATATGGGTAGCTTTTTCTTCTTGCTCGGTTTGTGATTGGGTTACTGTAGGACTATCAACTTCCACATGGTTTGTCTCTGAACTAACTCATATAGTAGTGTACGGATCCGGCTCTGATATCATTATTAAACAACTTGTTCTAGCCTTTATGAAGCATTGCCCTCGTTAGGCCAAGCCTACATGTAAGGATGTAAATTGTACTAAAATAATCTATATGTCCATTTCCGAGAAGCTTATGGCGATAAAAGGATATACAAATGATAAGGATAAGAAAACTATTCAGATCCAAATAATTTTGGATAAAGATAAGGACATACCTATTTCTAAGTCCGACTATCTATCCGTTTTTCTTTCACTCTTCTCAACGATTGATTATATCTTATTTATAAATCTCATTTTTTTGCCACTCATAAATGAAACCCTAATCACCTACCTACCTAATTACATGTCTTATTGTCCATACCATTCTTTTAACCCTGCTTCCTCATTCACTAGTTTACAAGGTTCATTTTCACATATATCACATGTTTTACAAGTAAATTTATAAGGACATTTAGAAATAAGTTGTGCATATTTATGTTTTAAAAGTAGGATTTCTTTGTGCCCTCTAAAGCAACATAAGAACAAGTTTATGCTCACACATAGTATTGCGTGATAATTTAACCTTTGTGTATCCGTTTCTGTTAATTTCCGATAAGTTTAAAGGATAAGAATGCATAAGGATAAGGATACACATTGTTTGAAAGATATAGATAAGGATATAGAGCCACTATTTGGCCCGATTTGTATCTTTCTACATTCCTACTTGCATAATTTTGTCCCCAAGAGGTGCCTCATAAGTTTTGAATCTAAGTCCACGTATAGTCCAACTCTTTCGATATGGGACTAACCTAGTTCATTCTTGCCCCAGCCCCCAGATACAGTGTTAGCTTCACACCACAGTAGCACCACATGATGACAATATATGGTGCTATCCCACAGATTGCCCTTTCCTTCTACCTGGCTCATGACTGCTTACTAAATTGTGTGACTTTTTTTACAAAGTTAGTTCTATATTTTTCTTTTTTCATTTTTTCATCTGCCATGCTTGTGTTGTGGCGAGGTCTGAATCTTTCTTGACATCCAATGTATAGCACTTGGCCATATCTCATGTTTGGTCTTTCAAAGATGTCTTTTGTTGATTGTTTTTGCCCTTCTTTGGTCATGGTCATAATTGTTCCAGGTTGAGCTGGGATCCCTTCAAGACACAGTGCCAACAGATAGGGTGATAGCTCTAAGGGGAAGTTGGGGATTCCCCGGAAGGAGATCTGGAGAAATATTGCTGCGTCTCACATATAAAGCATATGTTGAAGATGAAGAAGATGATGCTGCGAGAACAGAGTTTGTGGATAATGATGCTTCAGATGATGAGATTGATTATGATGAACCAAATGGTCTGTACAAGCAAAATGAAAGAGGATATGCTGTTGAGAGAGAAAGAGAGTCTTTCATGGATTTATTGGCTGCATTAATTGTAAGTGAAGAATTCCAAGGCATAGTAGCGTCTGAAACAGGAAACTCTAATTTTTCTGAAGAGTCTGTAAAGTATGAACCATCTGTATCAAGACCGGTAGGTCCAGATGCTGAGTTCTCTCTTCTTGACCCTGAGACTACTTCTGGAAGTCCAGGTGGTAATTCTCTTTTGATGTTCTCTGTTGCTTAACTTGGCAAGTTAACTAGCCAGATTTATTAGTTTTTCTAATTGAAGTTTGTCTGCAGAGAATGCGCTATTATGGTATGCTGCAGTCACAAGTGTAGCTCTGTTGATTTCTATTAATGTGGGTGGTTCAAGTCTCTTCAATCCTTGATACAGTGCCTGAACATATGCTGAGAACCAGATTATTGTGCTTCATATGATTCTGGTAGTTCTAAATACATCTTTTGTTTCTGTTCGTTCTTTTGCATCAGAATGCTCAATGTGTTGTTATCGGTGTACAGTTCATGGATGATATAAGGAATAGGTTAATTCTGATTAATTTTCCTTTTGGTGCGGTTTGAACCTTGAATCGAGGGAATTTCAAATTATAGCTACTTCAATATTGTATGCATTCGGATTCTACAAATGTATTCATTTTGAATTCGGTTATCATTGCTATAAATGGATGTAATGTAGTTCAGGTGGTCATGGTACATCTTCCTCACACCATCCCTTATTTTACCCTCAGCATTTGGCTTTATTTTCATTTTTATTTAGACCAAAATCAGCCATTCTGGTCACCCATAATTCTGGAGCTATCCAGCCCATCATTTGGGATTGAAGAGTAAATTTCTACTTTGCATTAAATATGTTTATCCATTACACTATTGCCAAAGAATAACAGGGTCATTCATTTCAAATGTCCTTTTGGCTGTAGGCCGATGTGAAGAATAAAGTAGTTAGATATTAATGTCCTCAAAATGGCAGGACTCCTAAAAATTCATACTTGACAAAAATTGTAAAACAAAGATGCCTTTTTCCACAATGAATAAAATTTTGAGATTAAAAATAAATGATTTATAGCATGAGGGTTATTTGAAGCTTTCCCCAGAGCTTAACCCAAATCCAAAATTAGTGGTTCTTGAGTAGGCTTATTTTATTAGGCCCTTTAAACTGTAGTTGCCCAGGTTTGATCAATTTTGACATCCACCTGATTTGGTTAAGTGCTTTCAATTGGGTTGTGGGTCTCCTTGAAGATTGGGTTGTCAACAGAGCGAGTACAAAGTGGGGATACCACACTTTCCAATTTCTTTTCCATTTAATTTTCTCTCAATATCCGAATTTGAATATCATCTGATGGATGAAAAGTTTAAATAACTATTTTTGACTATGCTGGACAGTACTTGAACTAAGATGGCATTTGAATATCTGATTATTGCAAGCTTAAATGGGAGAGGCTTACTGCTGTCTGTAGGAGAGAAAGGAGGCCATTGCTGATGTGTCTAAAGGAGGGGGAGATTGTGGAGGCCACTATTCATCAAGAAGGCTGCCATACAGGAGAGGGAGAGGAGGCCATTGAGGCTAGGGGAAGCCATGGTTATCAAGGAAGCCACTGTATAGGCCTTACATGGTGGAGGCGGCTCTGATAGTGGAGGCCGTCATGTGGTTTGCCATCTCTTTTGATATCTCTGAGATCTCTCGAGGATCTTTGTCTATCCTAGGGTCTTGAGAAGAAATCCCTACCAATCAAGGATAAGAGTGAAATGGAAGAAGAGTAACGGGAAGAACCAGGCTGTAGGAGGAAAAGAAGACGACGACATGAGAATGCCGATAGTAGAGAAGGAAATGAGGATGTCTATAGAGGAAAGTTTCCCAACACACTTATGGTGTTGAGATTTGAGAAAGAAATCCTTGAATATGGGTAAATATGTTTTTGCATGGTTCATTCACTTCATTGTTATTATTTTGTTAATTTAATCAATTTGAATGTTTTTAATGCATATACTTTAGAGATTTTAAGAAGTATGAGGCGATCATGATCTCTGGTTGTCATTCCTGTTCTCCCTGAGTTCTCTTCTACCTTCTGAGTTGGGGCAAAGTCTCAGAAAGCTTGGGCCTGGTGGGGCACTAAGTTGGCACTGAAACCAGGCAAAAAGGTCTGAACTTGTCGAATAAAAGAATGGAATTGGGGGGGGGGGATTGAACCGCTTGAACAGATGCTGTAAAAAGGCCTGAACTGGTCTGGTGAAAAACACGAGCTGGCCATGACTGATAGAGATTAACTGGCTAGGAAAAGTGTGATCCACAAAACAAGAAGAGAATGAACCAGTTCTCGAATTGGTTGAAATAGCTCAATGGAGAGGGCCATATACCCTCTCCATTTAAGTGGAATCTGAAACGAAAATGAATTCAGCATGGAATCTGAGTATGCAATTTCCTTCCTCACCCAGCCACTCTCTCTCAATGGAGGAAGGAACCCTAAAACATGGCAGCAACTGCATGCCGATATGGCAGCAATTATAGGCACCACCATGATGACATCAAGGCCTGCGATTGGCTGTGAAGGCAAAGATTAACAACAGAGGCAGTTTCAGAGATTATTGCAACTGCCGTTTTGGGAGACAGCGACAATGCAGTAGGAAGAAGGAGATGGCACACAGGAGGTTCTAAGCTGATATTATTGCAAGGGCAAGGAGACCATGGCATCACATGGAATGGCAGACTGAAAAAGATGCAAAGCATGGCTCCAAACACTGAAATCAGGGGAGAAACTCAACAGAGAGAGCTTGTTCTCTGCTATCAATGAAACGAAGGGGAAGGGACCTGATCTGGAAGCCCAAACTGTTGGAGCATGAGAAACAAGTGCAGGCTCTAATACCCTGTAAGAGACGTATCTCAATACAACTGGGAGTAGGACAAATATGTATGTAGTAATTTTTGTTAACTAATATACATTCTAGTATCTATAAGTAGGGTGAGGAATTCTAGTATGGGTAGGAATAGGAAATATACATAAGATGCCTATCATTGATATTATGAGACTATGGTTGCTTTTGCAAAACATTATGCAGAAATGGTAGATGCATTGAAATAATGTCATTGATATTGTGAGAACATAGTTGCTTCTGCAAAACATTATGCAGAAATGGGAGATGCACTGGAATTATTA
This sequence comes from Zantedeschia hybrid cultivar, assembly GCA_030544215.1. NCBI lineage: Eukaryota > Viridiplantae > Streptophyta > Magnoliopsida > Alismatales > Araceae > Zantedeschia > Zantedeschia hybrid cultivar. The sequence continues at coordinate 15,153,343 of JARZZO010000002.1, read as the reverse complement.
CACATTTAATGCATAGTAGATGTAGGGCATAGCTGAGAAATAAGGGGAACCAAAGTGAGGCATGCTTAAAAAATTTCTGGGATTGTGCCATAACACTTCAAAACATGCTTTTTGAACAGTTTCACAACATAAACAAACTCAATAATCTAAGATGATGTAGCCCTGGAGGAAATGAACAGCTTTGTATGCAGTTTTCATATATTGAATGCAGTGCTGTTACTAGTTTTGGTGATATGGCCCTATGGAGCATGAAACTTGAATGCCATGCTTGGGAGAACTATCAAATTTCATTTCTAATGAACTGCTTTCTTCTTCTACTACTCTAGGAGTGTCATTTCACTGTCCCATACATTAGTTTCAGCTTTAGTTAACTATTTTACACTTAATTTCTACTGGTTGCCAAGACATCTCCTCACTAGACAACACCTGAGAACAAGTCTCCATTTCTCTCCTTTGAATGCACTTCCATCTAACAATTTGGCACCTTTTCCATGCATACGGTTTATGTTGGTCTAGATGTGGATGTAGTGTTGGTTGAAGCCAAAAAATTTTATCTGGCCGAATTGAACATATTTTTCTGGACTGCAGTTTGCATAGTTACTCATGGACCAAAACCTCTCCTAATCGAATGGTATCTGGGAACAACGATCCATCTGTCTCATTTCTCCTGATGCATGCATGCCATAAAGTTGATTGAAGCAGGGATAATTTCATGTTAACCATTCTTGTATGCTAAATTTCAACAATACCATGGTCACCTGCATATCATCCTCCATACCCTTACAAAATAACATATCTATCAAATATGCCATTTCAGTGGGATATAGTAAATGTTTATACATATCGAATATGCCATTGCCATGCAATTTTGAAACATTATACATATTAAGAGGTTATGTAGGATGATATGCAAGTAGGCATGGTATTTTTGGTATTTAGCATACAAGAGTGGTTAATATGATACTATGGTTAAGGCTTGCATTTATTACTATGTCATTCTTGAATGCTTGGGAGTGATTCCTGGTTGACGTCAATGTGACCAACTGCAGCGGCTCCGAAGGTGCTCTCCTGGTGGAGAAGGACGTGTGTATTAGATGTCTCAGCAAAGGCCACTGAGCGAAGCTAAGGAGAAGATCATGTGTTTAGATTGTGGGGGAGAGGGGCATAGATGGAGAGATTGTAGGAGAAGATTCTATAGGCAGGGGATCGTGACTCCTCAAGCTTTGAAGCAGGGAGCTGCTGCTCCTCTTGCTCTGAAGCAGGGTTGGACTCCTCCTACGGTGCTTGCTCAGAGGCATGGATTGCGGAATCGGCCGATTCCGATCCGAATCGGCCGATTCGGATCGGGCTCGGCGGGTTCCGATCCGATTCGGGGGGGATTTCACTGTTCCCCCCACCGATTTGAAAAAAAAAAAAAAAAATCGGCCAAAATCGGCCCGAACCGGACCAGATCGGGGCCGGACCGGCCAGATCGGGGCCGGACTGGCCAGATCGGCCGGTCCGGACCCGATCTGGTCCGGTTCGGGCCGATTTCGGTCCCCCCCTTAAGGTTTAAGGGTTTAGGGGTTTAGGGTTTTAGGGTTTAGGGTTTAGGGTTTAGGGTTTAGGGTTTAGGGTTTAGGGTTAAGGGTTAAGGGTTTAGGGTTTAGGGTTTAGGGTTTAGGGTTTAGGGTTTAGGGTTAAGGGTTAAGGGTTTAGGGTTTAGGGTTTAGGGTTTTAGGGTTTTAGGGTTTTAGGGTTTAGGGTTTAGGGTTTAGGGTTTTAGGGTTTAGGGTTTAGGGTTAAGGGTTAAGGGTTAAGGGTTAAGGGTTAAGGGTTAAGGGTTAAGGGTTAAGGGTTAAGGGTTAAGGGTTTAGGGGTTTAGGGGTTTAGGGTTTAGGGTTTAGGGTTTTAGGGTTTAGGATTTTTTATGGATGTACATGAATTGCATTCATTCTTATTGTACATCAATTGAATAATATGTATGTAATTTTTTCTGATTTTATTTTTATTTTTTCTGATTTTTTCTGTTTTTTTCTGATTTTTTTTTAATTTTTTATTATTTTTTAATCTGGCCGAGTCGGACTGGCCAGACTTCATCTGGATCGGCCGACTCGGCCGATCCGATCCGAGTCGGATCGGGATCGGCGGGTCCCGATTCGGGGACCCGATCCGATCCGGAATTCCTTGCTCAGAGGAGCCTACTGGAGCAAGAATCGATAGTCCTCCCATGGTCGCAGGAGGCATTGGAGACGAGGAAGTTTTTGGAAGAGCTGGTAGAATCAAGTTCCAGTGCTGTTCGTGCAGAAGTCTCGATCAGCATCTTGATTCAACAGCTTCAACGGCGTTGGCCTTCGGCAGAAGACTGGTGGTGCAAGGAAATAGCTTCGCAGTCTTTCCCGGTTAGAGCTAAAGAGATTGCATGGAGGCAACATGTTATTGCTAACGAAGTGCTTAGTCTTGATGAGTTGATGGTAAGATGCACGTCTTGGAGTATGGAGGTGGCGACTGTCCCGGGTCAACAGGGGAAGCTGCTTTGGGTGAGACTGCTTGGTATTCCTCTGCACGTATGGAATGCCACAACTTTTCAAGCTATAGTTTCTAAATTTGCTATTCTTAGAAGGGTGGATGTGTGTTCTTTGGAGGGGAAGCAGCTCCGGTATGCTAGAGTCTTTATCGAAGTTGACCGGCATACGGTTGTGCCATCGAGCGTCAAAATTATCGTGGCGTGAAGAGCTTTCTAGGTGGATGTTCAGCTAGATAAAGAGGATGCAGAGCTTATTCCATCTCATAAATCTTTTGAATGGACCGGGGCTGAGGTGGTGTCAAAATACAAAAAGTACAGATCCGACAGAGATGATCCATCAGTGCCAAAGGCTGGTTTTCCTGAGTCGCATAACAAGGCAGGAGGTAAGGTTGTAACAGGGGCTCCAATAGTGGTTGATGATTCTAAGCCAACTCAGTCTCATTCTAGGGGGAGGGTGGCTTCTGAGGAGCCGGGGAATAGTCATTGTATCAGGGTAAGCGGAGAGCAGGGGAATGTTCAAACTCTTGAAGAAGGAAGAACAGGGGAGGCGATTAATTGTTTTGAAAAGAGTTCTCAAGTTCAGGGAGTACTAGGGAAGCATCCTATCCCGAGTTCAAATCAGGTTTACCTTCCTAGTTTAGGAGCTCAGATTCGTCCTACCAGAGGAGAAATCAGGGGCTTTGATAATGGTGAGCTTTTTTTCTTTCAATTTTGGGGGCCGAGTTTGATGATGCGTTTTTTGGGTCGGTGGGGAAGACTGATAGCCTTTTCGATGATGTTGATGCGCTCGAGGCTAGGGTGGCAGGGTGGAAGGTGGAAGAAGGTTTCTTTCGATCAGAGGAAGGTGGTCTTGATTGGAGGAGGTGACTGGCAAGAGATATGGTCAGGACGGGCTAGGAAGATGAACAGGCTCGGGCCTGCTTTGGACAGATATCGGGTAAGTTTCCGGGTCCTGAGGAGAGTTTCGTATTGGGTATGTTAGTCGGGTCCTCCCTTGGGATCGTATCGAGTGTGTTGTTACAACCTGATTGATTCCTTTCGGATCCTTCTTCCTTACTCGATATCCCCCGTCGTGCTTTTACGGCAGGCGAGCTGCTATGGGAGCCATCTTCACCATCGTCTATGGCATCTTCACCTTTGATGGAGGTTTCTCAGATGGAGTGGGGTCTATGTATGGGAGTAACACAAGTTCATCACAGTCCTTTTCCGTCGGTTATGTGAGCTATCTGGGAACCGGGACTGGTCAAAGTTTAAGGCAATGTCATACAGGGTTCTCAGATTATTTGATAGAAGAGGTTGTGACTGATCAACACAAGTCAGTTGGGATTGCCTTATGGATTCCGTTCAGGCCAGCATGCTGTTACAAACAGTGTCCAACAACATATAGTGGCAAGGCCAGGTAAAGGATGTAGCTGATGGAAAGGCTGTTATAGTGGTAGGTGAAGATCCTTCAGACGAATGTCTACCTCTTGCCGTCATCAATCCATGGGACAATATGGAGTGGTCCAATGATACTATTAAAATCATTGGAGGTCTGGTGGGTATTTCTTTCTCCGGTAAAGAGGAAGTGGTCAGGAAATTTCTAAGGAAGATCCGAAGGGACCTGAATCTTTCAATAAGTTCAAGTAGAAGAGGTAATGGTAGTGTGTTTAAGATTGATAGCCGGGAATTGACATTCCTTCAAAATAATGTGCAGCTTGAAGGTCTTAGGCCTAGGAAAGGCTGTGAAAAGGGTAAGAATGCTTAGAATCCATGAATATAGTCAGTTGGAATGTCAGAGGATTGAATGGAAATGTGAAAGGAAGAGAAGTTAGAGCAATGATACAAATGTACAAAGTTCAGATTATGTGTTTGCAAGAAACAAAGGGTGCAGAGAAAGATGAGGATTTGATTAAAAGAATAGGAGCAAGTAAACTAAAGGGGTGGGCAGCAAAATCTGCAGGACTGCGGGGGGAATTTTGATATTATGGGACCAAGATATTCTTCAATGGTGCAATGCTAGAGTGGGTGCTTTCAGTATCTCAGTAGATTTCAAGCTGAAAAGGAAGAATTTCTACTGGACATTCACAGGAGTGTGTGGTCCTCATGACATGGAAGGAAAAAAGGATTTCTTAGATAATTAAGTGCTCTTCATAATGCTAGTGCAGAGGCATGGTGTGTGGGAGGGGGCTTTAATGCGGTAAGGTTCCCATGAGAAAGAGAGAATCAATATGTCTGGACCTCGGAGATAGATTTCTTTGGAGAATGGATTAATTCTTCTAACCTCATTGAAATGGATTCCCCAGCAGTACCTTTCACTTGGTCAAATACAAGGGTGTTGGGCCTTTTTTTATAGAAAGGTGTGTGTGTGTGGTGGGGGGGGGGGGGGGGGGGGGCGCTCCTCTCTAATCTCTCTCTCACTCTCTCTCCCACTTGTGTAAACCGGTGGCACCCCCCACTGGTTCCCAACCGGTGGGGGTGCCTCCCATGGCACCTCTCCACCTCAAGATTCAACGGTAGGTACCCCCATTGATTAGGCTTTCAAAGCCTATAAATATCCCCCAAGAGGTAAGAAGATGGCATGCCTCCTTGGCCCAAAAATTCATAGGGGAAATTCTACCCATTTGAAGACCAAATCCGGTGCTCTTGTTCGGGTTTGCTGCGTTTTGAGGAGATTTTTCGTCTCGGAGGACTTCCTTTCTAAGGTTTTTTCCTAAGGGGAAGTTCTGCCGAATTTATGTTGTAAAATCACCGTTCTATAAGACGGGATTATGCCGAAATGATGAATGAAATACCAATATTGTTCTTTGAGCATATGTGTGTGCATGTGTGTTCATAAACCTATTACTTAAGTAGCATTATGTTATTATATTTTCACATACATAATTAATTTATTAATTAGTTTAATAACTAATTAAAATGCATAAGTACATAATTAAATACTCTAAAATATCATTGGCCTCACTCCACACATAACTAAATCTAGACTCATAATCAAAACTCAATAATGAAACATTGAGATATAAAATAATATACTTAGTTAAAAAATGACTTCAATACACCTCATGCTTAATTAATTAATAAAATATGTGAAAATTATTTAAAATCAGTAAAATCAATATAAAAATAAAAAAAGTTCAATAAAAATCAGTAATACTCAATAAAAATCAGAAAACCAAATCTGTAAATTACATAAACCCAAAAATATGACTTAAATATCCTTCGTATGCCCAATTAATTAATGAAAATCAGTAAAATTAATAAAGAAATAGTAAAATTCAGTAAAAACAGAGAACCAAATCTGAAAACATATAAAATTTTCGAAATGACCGAAATACCTCCAGAACTTAACAAAATTACAAAAAATATCCTCACCCATGATAAAAATCTGTAAAAATCACAAAAATTCTTAAAAAAAATATCAAAACCTCTCCTATGCCCAAAATACCCTATAAACTTTAAAAGACGAGTAAAATTATCAAAATACCCTCAATGTAATAAAATTAAGTGAAAATTCCAGAAAATACATAAAAAAATATAAAAAATAGACTTTAAGTCTAAAAATCTAATTTGGAGTAAAATTACCAAAATACCTTTACAACCCAAATACACTTAAAATAACTCTAAAATGCCTCCTAAGGTTTTGTAACCTTCTTAAGTCATTAAAACTCACCTCACACACTAAAGTGACCATAATGCCCCTATACCTTCCAACTTTGCATAATTACGAAAATACCCTTATGGGTCTAAAATACTTGAAATCAATCTAGATAATTTGGAGTCAATATATTTTTTTTTGAAAAGTCTCCCAATCAATTATAAACCCATCCTAAACTTTGGCGAGGCCAAGGGCTTAATTTAAAACATATCTTCATATGCATGTGTTGCATGTAGTAGTAGGGTTGCATGTTACAAAGGCATCAACGAACGGTTAATCAAGGATTGTTGAGCGGTTGCTCGACGTAATTAACACTGACCGAGGTCAATGGAGAGAGGTCATATACTCGGATCTTTGCCTGATCCGAAGTCCCGGACTCCCTGAGGGCTAATCCCAAGCTCTCATAGTCCAAGAAACAAAATACATAAAATCGACCTATATTTCTCCAGATAAAAACAAAAAAACAAAACATGGGATTTAATAAAAATATGATAGGAGAGATCTAGGTTAGGTTCCAAAAAAAGGGCTAAGTAAAAAATTGATAGATTTTTCATTACTTTAGAGTGGCAGTAGAAGTTTAGGAGGATTGCATCGAAAGGGTTGCCTAGAGTTCTTTCGGAGCATACTCCTCTATTGTTATATGTTGGAGAGAATAGGAGGAGGAAGGATAGAATCTTTAGATTTGAACTTGCCTGGTTGAAGCATGAATAATTCTTTGATCTGGTCACTGCCTGGTGGAAGGAAGCTCCTCAACAATCTAATGCTTGTTCTAGTCTAGCTTCTAAACTCAAATGGTTGAAAAAGAACTAGTCTAGCTTCTAAACTCAAATGGTTGAAAAAGAAATTGAAAGTCTGGAGTGAGAGCACCTTCAGACCCGCTGCTAGGGTTTGACAATAATTGCTGAGGGAAATTAATGGTTGTCAGGTCAAACATGATCAAGAGTTGTTAACTGTAAAAGAAATACAACAATGGGAGAATACAAAACAACAATATCTTGATTGGTCACTGTGGAAGAAATTAAGTAGAAGCAGAGAGCTAAGGAACTTTAGTTAAAGGAGGGAGATAAAAATACTTAATATTTCCATGCGATGGCAAGCGGAAAAAAAGAGGAGAATTTTGATTGAATCATTGAAGGTTGACAATCATATTATATATGAGGAGTAGGAAAATTGGATCAACTGCAGTAGATTTTTCTGAGAAGCTGTTTAAGTAAGAGGAGGAGAGGAAGCCATCGATCGGCTCAAGTATATTCAGGCATATCTCAGAGCAGGATGCAGATAACCTGATTAGACCTTTTTCCGAAGAAGAAATTAAGGTCTCAATTTTTAGCATGGATGTTCACAAGTCGTCGAGATCGGATGAATTTTTAATAGGGTTTTATCAAAAATTTTGGGAAGTTATTAAGGAAGATATTATGGCAGCTGTGAAAGATTTTGAAATGAGGCTTTGGAGGATAAAATGTTTCAATTCAACATTCATAGTCCTTATTCCTAAGAAAGATTGTGCGGAAGGGTCAGGTGATTATAGGCCTATTAGTTTGCTTAATGGTAGTTACAAGATCATCACTAAAGCTCTTGCAACAAGACTCAAACAAGTGATCAGTAAGATGATAGACTCCAATCAAGCAGCTTTCATACATGGCAGATACATTCTTGATAATGTTATGGCAGCATATGAATATATACATGATCAAAGGAGTAGGAAAAAGGAGTGTGTTGTTTGTAAAATTGATTTTGCAAAGGCATATGACAGAATTAATTGGAATTGTCTTTTTAGAGTGATGCATCTGATGGGTTTCATAAGAAAATAGACAGACTGGATAGCTAGTTGCATTGGGACATCTAAATTCTCTATTTTAAGCAATGGAGCCTCCTATGGCTTTTTTGGAAGCTCGAGAGGACTGAGGCAAGGTGATCCTTTATCACCGGTTCTTTTCATTATGGTGGTCCAGGTTACGAGTACTATGTGGAACAAAGCTAGGGATTGTCGCGTCATTGAGGGCATCAAAGTGAGAAAGATGGAAGAGGAGGTTACTCACCTACAATATGCTGATGATACGATCTTATTTTCATCCACTAAGGAAGAGAAGATTGTTAATTTAAAGATCTTATTGAAGATTCTTGAAGCAGTGACTGGACATAAGATCAACTTTTCCAAAAGTGAGATGGTGGGTATTAATGTGCCAGAGGAAAAGAAGGTTGTTGTATCAAATATTTCAATGTTCAGTCGGTATCTTTTCCTGTCACATATCTGGGACTGTCTCTATCCAACAAGAAGTTAAATTGTTCAGATTGGAATCCTCTAATAAGAAAGTTTGAATTTAAACTTCAAGGATGGAAAGGAACCCTACTTTCTGCAGGGGAGAGATTAATACTCTCTAAATCAGTGATGTCTAGCTTGGCAGTATATTATTTATCCATTTTTGTCATTCCTCAGATGGTATGCAAGAAATTAGAGTATATTAGAGCAACTTTCTTTTGGAAGGGTAAGAGTACGGAAGTAAAGGGTGGACACCACATTGGACGGAAATATGTGTGTAGAAGCATAGAGGAAGGGGGAGCAGGTTTAACAGCAATCCACATCATCAATCAAGCTCTTCTGATTAAATGGATGTGGAGGGTTGAAAGGGAGGACCAGTCTTTATGGGCAAGAATTATCAGGAGAATATTTTTCTCCAAATAAGTTATGGATTAGGAGTTTTCAACTCAGTGGTACAGTGTCCAATGTCTGGAAGAATATTCTACAAAGCTTAGATTTTTTCAATTGTTCTACTTGCATTAGAGTGGGTAATAGTCAACTTGCAAAATTCTGGGAGGATGCATGGAAGAATGGAAGAGTTCTCAAGGATAGATTCCCAAGTCTGTACAACCTTACAGTTGTAAGAAATTTAAGTATCAGTGATGTCCGAACTACTACATCTCAAGGAATTGTTAGGGACTTGAAGATTCTGTAGAAACTTCCTTTATGAAGAAGAGAGGGAATTTCTTCAGCTCAACTTGTTGCTTCAAGATTTTCAAGGGCTTAATGAGGGGAATGATGTCAAAAGCTGCAGATGGGATCCAAGGGGGAAGTTCTCAGGTTTGGAACAAATCCCTTCCCATTAAGATTAAAATATTTATGTGGAAAGTGGCTTGGGGCAGATTACCTACAGGGGACAAGCTTAGGTTTTTCATTCTAGACAAAAGAAAGTGCATATTCTGTGGGATGTTTGCAAAGACTGTGGAACATTTATTTATCAAATGTGATATTGTGGATGTTATATCATTTTTTAGAATATTAGACAGTGTACCAGGGTGTTTCAATTCTATAGGGAGCCTTTTTGCAACTTGGAACCATATGTGTCCTCACCATCAGAAAATAAACATGTGGGAATCTTTGCTTCCTGCCATGCTTTGGGCCATTTGGAGGGAGAGGAACTCGAGAATCTTCAACAATCAATTCTCATGTCCAACTGGGATCATTGTGAATTGTATTCACCTCCTCCAAGAGTGGAATTTTCGTGAATCTGGGGAAAAGATCTCTGAGTCTACCATTCTCTTAAAAACTTTATAGTGGAAGACAGTCTTTTACTGAGGGGTGTGTCATTGGACTTGTACTGTGTTTTTTTTTTGGAGGGTTTTTGTGGTTTTTGTAATGTCTACTGTGTTGGTAGACATTTATGGTGTTTTTTTATCTTTCTACTCTTGTACATTTTTTTCTCTTATCAAATGAATGAAAGTGGCTTTATGCTACCTTCCTTCCAAAAAAAAACATTTCTTCCCACACTTTTTGCCATACATGAGTTGACTGATCATTTGATCACATGGCCTCATGTTCGATATGTTTTTTTTTACAGGGGGTAAAAGCAAACAATGAAGAAAAAAGGTGGGGCTTTAAGAAAAAGTGTGAAGAAGCCCCCCATCAATGGCCTTTAATGGGGCTGATAAAGAGAAAGGAAAAGGCCATAAGGGACCCCCACCGGTTATATTTACACGCCCACCGGTGGGGGGTGTTTTCATTAAAAGAGGGAGAGAGAAGAGAGAAGAAAGGGGAGTGGGAAGCTACCGGTGGGTACCCGCACCGGTAGCAACCCCCATCTGTTGGACCCCCCCACTAATGGGGGGTTTCCCCATTAAATGAAGGAAAAGAAGAGGAAGAAAAAGAAAAAAAAGGAGAAGATGAGGAGGCACCAGTGAGGGGTATCCACCGGTGCACACCCCCCCCCCCCCCCCCCCCCCCCAATCTCTTACACCTCTCTCATCTCTCCCTCTCACCCTTTGGTTCCCCCTCTCTCATTGGTGGGGAGTGTCACCGGTGATTTCCCCCCTCACCGGCGAGCTCCTTCTCACCCTATGTAAACCCCCAAGGGAGGTGCTGCAGAGGACACGAAGTGAAGGCAAGATTAAGAGGACCCTGTCCAAGCTCTACTCCACCTCACCAAGTCTTCAAAGGAAGAAGCCCTCAAGTTTTTCAAGTTCTCAAGGCAAGAAGCCCAAGAAGACTGTCTTTTTAGACTAGGTGGATGCCCTCCTAATGGTGGAGGGATCCTTATGCATACTCATGTACGTATGAGTATTGCATTTTTCTTAATGACTCTATTACACTAGAGCCATGAATGTCGTGTATGTTGATTAAGTGAGGGCATGTCTTACTAATCAAAATTAATGTAAGGATTGATGTTGTACAATGATATTATTGGCCGAATTCATGTCCTAAAGTCCATGTTTGTGACTAAGTCAATAATATCATGTCGATGTCTTCATGAACATTGTGAGCATAAGTTAATTGGGATAAATCTACAATGAATTCTTAATAGATCTTAAGTGAACAACTAAGGTTCCGTTAACTTGAACGACACTTAATGAGTCAAGAGCACGGTTCACTAAGACCCATTAAAGAAACATGTTAAAAGGATATCCTCTTGAAGGATATCAAAAGATCCTTATCATATTAGCATCCTTTATCCTTTGTGATTTAGGTCATACCAAAGGATACTTAAAGGATTAAAGTACACCCTTTAAGGATACTAAAGGAAACACGCCATGCACCTTAATCAATGTGTATCCTTTTAGTATCCTCTAAGGATTCTAAAAGGGACCTTGTGCCCAAAAGCATGTCAAATTGTATCCTTTTAAGCATCTTCCCAAGTATGCAAGGGATAAAGTCAATCAACGTGTATCCTTTAAGGATGTAGGGATATTGCAGTGACGTTGTCCCAAGTCTCCTTCTGTAATATGTTAAAGTGCATGATTTTATTTTAAGGGCATCTACTGGACAGTTAATCAAGGGTAGTCAATCAATTGATTGACGTAATTAACACTAACCGAGGTTAGTGGGGAGGTCAAATTCATGAATCTATGTCTGATCCGAAGTCTTAGACTCCCTGAGGGTTCATCCTAAGTCTTCAAAGTAAAAAAAAGTCAAAGAAAGAAAATAAATAAAAATAACGTCCCCACACCTCATTAAATTTGTTAGTTGCAAAAAAGGAAAAAAGTGTGACGCGTACTTTCAGCAAAAGCTGCCTGATCAATTTGATTGGATGGCTGTTAGTAAGTGTGCAAAAAGTGAAGTAAAAAGCGTGGTATGGTGACGTTTCATGCATTTTGATATTATTCAAGATATGCAACTTCTTAAATAGATGTTTTCCTTGTATGGGTAGTTATGGATCAGCATGTGTGTGGAATTGTGGATCATCCACTGGAATAAATCCAGCAAGTCTTCATCAAGAGTCTGCTGGAAAATTCTTCTTTCTTTTTTCTTTCATATTTTAAGTATGGTACGCTGCTAGAAATAAAAAACACAGTATGTATGTATGCTGGGTCTATCGCCAACAACTCATTTCGTCCCATTTGCACTCAATTTCTGGAATGATATTATGAAAGAACACCTCACCCTTTAGCTGTGTGTGTGTGTGTGTATTTGTTGTTTCAGTTTATTTTCTGACATCCTTATCTGTGCATTTCACATTGTGGTTTTGATGCAATGCCTTTCTGTATGTCATGGAGCAATGATTCTGTTCAAGTTCATCTAATTACTTGTTAGTGGGTAGTGCTTGAAACTTTTTAAGGCCAAAAAAAAAAAGTCTAGATGAAGTTAACTTTTAGGTGCAGCGTAGATCCATTTTGCTGTCTTTTCTTGATAGCTTATGATGTATAGATTATGATGTATACTATGTTTCATGTATGTGCAGGCTAAACTCTCGCCATAATTTCTCTCCTAACGGCATTGGAATTTGATTGCTTACGGATCTTCACATTATTCCCTTTTGAGAATTTGGTAGACTGGCAGAGAAACATGATCTGGCGGCATATTTTTTATTCCTTCTAACATATTGAATTTTATGTGTTTATCATCTTTCCATTATACGGTTGCATTCTTAAAAATCCAACAGTTCAAGCATATAAAGAGCTAGAAGCTATCAGCATTTTCTTGGCAGTATGTCAACATATTCTGGGCTTTCTCTTTACAGAGATGGCAGCCAACCTATTGATTTTACTCAGACGTGGAGCTCGTATCCTTTTACAGTGTAACGTGTATAAGCCACGTCTGTTTTGTGGTGATGCTCACACTAATGTATGTATTATCTGGACTTTTTTAAGCAAATTGTGCTTGTCATTGTAGATAACAGATGAAAATAGATACTCTTTTTGCTGAGACCGGATCTCCAACCTGATTTCAAGCAATATAAAGAGATATATATCAAACAATGTTGCAAAGATGGCCATTATTTTGAAGGTGCGAACCTTTTCCAAGAACAGTTGCAGTGATCATAGCTTTTTCTTTTGGGATTCTCCCTCTCAGTTTCAGCGACATTTTTCAAATTTTTATCATATCCAGTTTAATGGTATAATTGATCCATTATAATTTGAAGGAAGATTACAGTTTAAAATCAGAAAGTCGTTTTGCAAAATTAACGATAAGATTGGATACAATGGACTTTCTCCAGACTAGTGGGAGTCCCATGGCACCGGACAGCATCTGGATCATATCTGTTCCCTAATTTTATTTTATTTTTTATTTTTAATTTACTATCCGAATGTGACTACTGGACGTTGACTATATTTACGAGTTGGTGAACAAGGATTCTCACTATTTTTCTCTTTTTTCGACATCCGAGAACTAGCACTTGCAGGGTTTTCCTGGAGAGCCTAGACAGGTTTACATTGGTTTTAAATTATTTGATTGTTTAGGAGTTTTAAATGTAAAAATTCCATTAGTTTGGACGTCAAATGGGAACGCCAAAGCAAGTTTTCGGTTGGATTCCCTAAGAATTCTTCATTAATGAATCATACCGTCATTCTCGTTTATGGTGTACTAAAATATCCACAGGCCGTTGTTAGTGCTTAAGAGTAATGTTTGCTGTAACACTTTCATGTTGCAATGGGAGGCTTTGGAGCAAGTTAAAAATATATATATTTTTTAAATTTTGTTTTAGGTCGGGTCCAACATGTCTTACTCATATGTATAGTGCAATATCCGATCCGACAATTAAAAAAAAAATGAAAAATGAAAAAAATCAAACTCATCCTATTAGGCATTGTGCTGTACAGAAGGATAGGGCATGTTAGATCCAACTAAAAAAAAATCAAAATTTTTCTTTACTTGCTGCAGTGCCCCTTTGCAGCATTTGAGGAGCACTGCAGCAAGCATTACTCGAGTGCTTAATTCTCTATCGTCAGCCAACTGTCACCATTGGTTGCCCTTTAAAGTCTGAAGTTAAAGAAACCACACCACTTACTCTAGCTATTCCAGGATAAATCAACCAGTTTGTTTGTGGGATAAGGGTCAAACAAGATGGAATCCGACTTATTCATTTTTTGGGTAGTTTTCCTATCTAAGGTATAAAAAAAATTCTTTACCGTTTATTTTTCCTAAAACTCCAATCCTAGGAAAATATTTTTTTTCTTCCAAAAGTAGACTTATTTTCCTCCTATTTTGCTAAGCCTCTAACCCATCCATGGGCCACTGTTTGGATCCAAGTCCAACTTAGGAAATACGTCATAGATCTGTTTATCAAGAGGACATTTTTTGTAAACTCAAGTGTTACTTTGTGTAGACATAATTAAGTTTATGATAAATCTAAAAGAGGAGACAACATAAGCCAATTGAAAAATGCACTAGGAAAGTTTCACATTTATGATAAACTCAGAGTGAAAAACCTATTCTTTTTATCATCGAAACTAAATTAATGATGAAAAATGAGTTCACGTAGAAAGTGGGTGTTGTTTAGTCGTTCGCCTTAGCTGTTAGATGAGGAGGAATGTAACTAGCCCTTGACATCAGCTAACAGGAGATGAGATTGGGCCAAGAGTGAAATGGTCATTAATTCTAGTCCTACGTGAGTAAGGGCATATACATAAAACTAAGAAAATAAGTTTGAAGGATCTCATCTCCATAGACAACCACTATGGTTATGAGCTCATAAGGTGTCCATTCTTAGTGGAGGACTGTTCCTTCTTAAGGGTTGCTTGTTTTAGCGTAAAACAACGTAATTTGAAACAATGGTTTTATTTTACAATGTTTTTAGTTACTTTGACTGATGTAAAATAATGTAAAGTAAAATTCTATCTGAACTTTATTTGTCCACTTGATAACTTAATTCTCTTATTTTGGTTTACTGTAAAGGTCCGCTGTAAATCAAAACAAGAAGATTGAAGGATCCATCTTGTTTTATTTTACAAACAGCCAAACAAACATTTCTTGATTCTGAAACAAGAAAATTTCACTTGTTTTAAAACCAGCGATTTTTAAACTAGTGATTTACAAGGTTTTACACTAAAACAAATAACCCCTTAATCTAAACAATTTGTGAAATACCTGTTTAGGGCAGGTCCATTGGGATTTGGTAAAATAATGCGATCAAGCAGTTAACCAAAGCTTTCACAATGCAAACGTTCTACATTTGTGTTTTGGCCGCATGCACGTAGTCTGCAGCCTCTAGATTCTAGACCTAAATGTAAAAATGTTCATACCCCTCTCCCCCACCGAAGTAATGTCAAAACTTAGGGTTGGAATCGTCTTAGAGAAAAATACAATATGTTGAAAACATTGAATTAAGATAAAACGATTTGGAGGAACTGAATGATATGTATAGTTTCTCCTCTTTCTTCTTCTTAGAGGTAGTTTAGGTGGAATGTTCAACTTTGTACTTTATAAATGCTTGGAAGATTCACAGTAGTAGAAGCTCTTGTCACTTCAGGCAAATGACCATCTCATCCTAGATTGGAGCTTTCGTCTTTTCCCTTGAGATGTAACCAAATTTTCATGATCGTAAGACATATTGTTTGTGAAGCCCCTTCTCTTGGTATCTATATCTTCTGTTCGTCTAGAATGACAAGTGAATCGAGCTCTCTGTAACATGCTTATTGTCTTGCATAAACAAAATTAAGCTGCTAGTAGTAGGGCCTATCTCAACTTAGAAACAACACGAGGTGATGTTAACGTTTCAACAAGACTGGTAATAATCCATGTTTGATTGCAGAATAACATTTCAGCAAGATATCGTTCCTTCTTATTCATGTTTGATTAGACAGATTCCTTTAGTCCAGAACAGTTTATTCCGGAATAAAGTCCTTATGATTTTATGATATTATAAATAAGTCTTTATAATCTGACTGTTTACAAATAAATTCTCACAATCGCAACTTTTTTACAAATAAGTCTTTTAGTGGTTTATTTGTAACACTCTCTTATGTTTATTTGTTAAGTTTCAGGAGCCTTTCATTAATTCACATTAGATTGTCCATCAAAGTAGAGAAAAAAAAAATTCAATAATCAGCTTTCTGACATGCTTTACATGCCTTTTCACCCTCTTTTTGTCGGGAGAAGAGGGGACTCTTCACGTGTAAGGCTCACCTTGTTTGCAGAATAAGGCCGAAATAATCGGTATAGAGATCCTATTCTAATTTGATTGCGGGAATGCCTAATTCTCCCAATTCCCTCAACTCCTCAAATTCTACTTGAAATGCCTAATTCTTCTTTCTCCCAATTTTACCTTTTATTTTATTCCGTAGTCCACTTATTCCTACCAAATCACTTGAAATAACGCAGTGTAATTCTCCTTATTTTAAGTGGAATACCAACAACTTGTCAAATCAAAATACCTCTTATTCTGGTTTAAGAAATCTCCAAAATCTTATTCTAGTTTAAACTATTCTGCAAACAAAGTGAAACTAAGAGTTTACGAGCAAAAATTACCCTTTCAACCTCATCTTACCTTATTATCCTACTAATAAAATTTATGGGTAAATTAGGAATTTGCTTGAGAATCCAGGGGGGACTTTCAAAAGCGGACTCCATGGGTCCTTTTGATTTCTTCTGCACGTGTTTCAACGTAGGCAAAAGACTCCCTTTGATCGTTCATCCGAAGGTTGTCCTATGTACGTGCGTCGGCCTCCAAGTCTACTCATGGGTTGTACATCTAGGGGGTAGGGGCATGGCTTTGTACGTAGCAGACATGATAAGAGAAAGTTTTGTTATCTATAAGTAAGTTGTTGAATGAAGGACAGTTTTATTGGACAAAAAAAAACAAGTTTCTTCAATTCGGCTTGACTGGTTGTACTGAACGTTTCCCCTGGTCATGGATCATGCTCGGTCATGATTGATCAGCCCACCTAGCAGTGGCGTACTTAAAAAATTTATCTAGTAAGATCACTCAAACATTAAGTTATATTTAAGATAATAGAATTTTGGACTAAGTCATATGAGATTTTAAGTTGGGTCAGTAAGATCTTAGATTAGATCAGTAGAATTTTGAACTAGACCACTTTGAATTGTACTAATAAATTTGACAAAATTAAGTGAGATTTCAAGACCTGAACACTGGATTTCACCACTGGCATCTAACATAACTTTACTTGCAAATGTTGTGGGCCTAAATCACCGGCATCTGTACGTGAAATGACGAAGCGGAGAAGCTATGCAGATAGAAGTATCTCTGAATAGGAAAATGAATGTTCACTATAAATTACAAATCCTGTATTGCAATAATACCCGTGCCAGAGACGACGACAAAGAATTGCTCCACCTATCTCTTTATAGAGTGTTTGGGAATACTTTTTCTTTTGAGACTGTTTTATATTTAAAAATTATTTTATTAAAAATTTTGTCTTAATTTTTAAAATTGTTATTCTTTCATTCTTTTACTGTTTAGTAATTTTGTTATTGTTTTTAAAAAACTTTGTAGAGATAATTATTAAAGAGCTATTCAAACAAAAAAAGAAAGAAACAATTTATGCAAGAGAGAAAAGTGGAGGGGGGGAGAGAGAAAGAGGAAAAGCTGGTGGAGAAAGAGAGGGAAACATAAAGGAGAGAGAGATAAAGTGTTTTTTCAAAATAAAAATAATTTTTGTATTTTTTCCCGAGGAAGGTTAATGAATGTTTGAATGCCTTCTTAAATTAAGAAGGAAGTTGCCAAATAAGTTTCTTTCTATTTTTATCCATAATTTAAAATTAAAAATGTGAAAAATGTATCCAAACGTCATGTTACTGTTTTTTAGAATGGCTATGGCTATTTGCCATCGAAGCGCCCTTGAGGGACCCTTTAGATCAAAAGTCCTACATCTTCTCATGAATGGATGAATCTTTAGGCAGCTTCTGCAAAAAGTGACAAAAGTGCTGTCATATGTAGGTCAAATCACTTGCAATGAGAACAAAGAGATCATCTCAATCAATCCTTTCGACTCTCATTTTAAAACAAATAAGAAAATTCATTTCAAATTTCCATTTGTTTGAGTATATACGTATGATGCATGTACGTTCAAAAACATACAAGTAGCTGGTAGCTTCATTATTAAAATTTCTCCACTTCAAGAGCTTCCCTCCCTTAAAAGGAGATAGACTAGAGTATGTCTTCATTCATAATGATAAGAGTGAACATAATTCTCACACTCACCGGTTTTGATGAAGTCATTGATTCATCCATGTCTCACGTAAAGTGGACCGGATTCCAATGATAAGAATCAGCAGACGGCTTTAGAGTGGTTCCAAAATGAGAGTTAAATATCTCAAATTGCGTGCTAGCTGATTGCCATGCCCAGGAGAGAGACTGACTCATCTCCTCACGCTGACGCATCCCTCCAGAAGTGGTCCGGACTCCGCTTCCTGCACTGTTACACAACTTTTGGACATAAATTTTTTTTGTGCCCCTCATTTAATAACCCAATTGCATTTTCCTCGTGTGGGTAGTACATGCCAACCTCTCTCTCTCTCTAGACTTTTCTAGAGAGAGAGGCTGTGATCTCTTCGGAGGAATGTCCTAGAGTCTCTACTTTGATTGGCTGCTTTGAACCGTCTTCTGGTGATTCTAGCCGCCGGTCTCTTCTCCTTTGTGATCGGAGTTTTAGATACGGACGATCAACTTTTAATTGTACTTTCAAAGGGCCTCTTGTTTCGTTATTTTGCCTTTTGGTTTATGTTTGGGCGCCGTTGTCTTCCTTTCAGTGGCGCTGTGTGGGTGCTTTTTGTACCTATGTATTTTCTGTAAGGTTGGTTTTAGTAATAAAATATTATGTTACGGTAAAAAAAAAAAAAGAAAGTTACTATGTGGGCCATTGGGTGAAGGCAAAATGGTAACATTCTTGATGCAGAACAGGCACGTGTACTTGCAATTACGTCCAACCCAAAGGGGAGACAAGGGCGTTACAAAAATCTGACACAAATTTAGAGAAAATCTGGTTAAAGAAAATCATATCCAAACAGTGCCTATATCAATGGAACGAGATCTACAGAATCTTATCTCCTATAAAAGTAATTATGAAATCAAGTGATTCTCATAATTGTCACGGATCTCACACCTTTAAAATCTCTAACATTTTGACTTTGATAAAATGATAAGGGGAATAGAATGACTTAATTTCGTCTTATCCTCTCATTGTTTACGTGGATTGTTTGTACCGGATGAGAATGGCTTATAACAGAATAAGAGAAATAAATAATTTAAACAAAAACATTAAAATATTTATTCTATCTATATAAGCATTAGTGATGTTTCTCTTATCATATTTTATCTTTTTAAATTTATTTTATCTAGTTCGAATTATTTATTTCAAATGCAGAAAATAAACCAAAATAATTGCTACAGGAGACGGGTCTCCACTTGAGGGTGTGTTTGGTACGTATATTGTAAAACTTATGAATTATTTGACGATTCAATATTTTGATACGATACAAAGACACACTTATCCTCAGATCTGATTCTTCACGCCATGTTATGATCAACTTTTCTGAAAACTTTATATGTAATAATTCTTTTTAGTTGTAGGTTGTAGCAAATGAAATGGACCTCAGGACGGAACAAGATCATCTAGACCGTTTTGTTTATACGCAACAAAAGGTGTTGTACTTGGTCAATTCTATCATTTTAAATACAAATGACCAATTTACTTTCCTTTTGTTGAGTTTGAGAGTGCATCGAGATCCAGACAATAATAATCTTGCTCCTCGAGACCACCCCTATCCATGCATCACTGTCACTCGAACAGCTCAGTGTAATAAACACTAATACCGTTCTGTACTTTATGACCAATTGTTTTTTATTTTATTTTTTGCATATATACTCTCCGAAAATACCGTATGTACATGTATATCTCCAACCCTCTCCTATTATTAAGAATACCTCTAGAAATTATGAAATGTTACATTTATAAGATAAAGATAAGAGTACATATGTTATCTAAAGGATAAGTATAAGGATAAAGTCACTGTTAGATCCCTTATCTATCCTTTTACATCCTAATTAGATCCCATATCTATCCTTTTACATCCTAATTATACTTAATATTTTCCTGGATCCACCTTATACAAGAATAGAATAAGGCAGAAATGGGCTTAGCAGATCCCACAAAACCAACGGTCTTACCACAGGCCGGAGATATTTTTGGGAAGTGGTCAAGCGCTGTCGGATCCGGCGCACCTGCTGTGTCGGGCCCTCTTTTGTCCCGTTCCGGGCCGAGCCAACCGGATCCACAAAGGCAGGCCTAGCCGCCGGCTTAAAAACCTCCAGCTCCTCCCGAGTCGGCTTGGGCGTACCCTCACCCCACGCTCCCACCTCCAACGGCTAGAAAACGGTCGGACTAGGACCCTTCTAATAATTAGGTAGCTCATCCCATTATTGGTTATTAGGTTAGTGTTGTTTATAGTGGAGTATGAGGTCTTTTACTTTTAATAGTTAAATTATATTATAATTAAAATAAGAATAGGTTAGATAAAATAAGTAAAAAAATACATAATAATAAGTATCATTGATTCGTATTCGAGTTAAAATTAGTGAGTCGGAATTTTTTGACCATATTCAATCCAAACATCTAAGGTGAATAAAGTTAGGTAATCTAAATAGGCCATCTTATTCTAAGCCTAATTTTTTTATCAAACAATACTTAAGAGTTAAACTGAAATGGTGCGCTTGGTATATAATGTAATAATAATGTACTCTATTATTTAAAATTAAATTTGAATAAAAAAATGAGTTTAATTAGTAAATAAGTTGAGTTTTAAGATTAAATATGTTTGGCTCATATATATTGTAACAAGTTCGACCGAGGTTTAACTACAATAATATGAAATTTCTTTAATAACTGATTTGAATTTTTAATATTTTACTTGATAATATAATTAACTATAAACATACAAAATAAACATCTCTTTTCAGTCACTTAACAGTTCAAGCATGTTACTAAACATAAAATGATTTTAATTTTTATTATTAAATAAAATTTAAATGAAATTCGATTAAACTCACTAAACAAATTAAGCTAAAATATAAAAGAATTCCACTTATTTAGTATTCAGTTCCATTCAACTCAAGCTCATATAAAGACTCTACCTTTTAATAAACAACTCAATGGGATTTTTGCATATATACTTATAAAAATTAATGTGTTTGTATCGATTCCTTAAACTCCCATATACTATATAAAATACTGCTAAAAAACTTAGAAGTGTTGGATTGTACTCCATCAAAATGCTGTTAATTCCAACTAACTGAATATGCTAAAAAGTGGCCAAATATTTTTACACGTATACCCTTGATGACATTTTGCGAGGGGGTATAACAAGAATACTTTTCAAGTTTTTAGGGGTACTTCACACAATATATAGGAGTTGAGAGTATGGATACAAATACATTAGTTTCTAATGATATATATATGCAAAAAAATCCTAACTCATTTGACTACTATGTATACAGTTATTTTTCTCAGAAAATGGTTCATATTCCTAATACCATAGGTCCACAGCTAAGTGGCACTTGACAATCACACATTGGAAGGTAAGACTATCAAAGGCGCGAGGACAATAACGCTCTCCGCTAATGTGTGATTGTTAAAAATTAGTTTTAGAAATAATATTATTGTAATGTTTTCTGCCATAAATACTCTACGAATGATAAACAAACGGACCATATTTTCAAATAAGAAGGAAAAACCAAACCGATCAAGCGTAGGAGTGTTCATGATTTGATTTGATTTGATTTTATTTTAGAAAAATTTGTAAGAACCTAAATTAGGGTTGAGATCAATCCTAATTCAACTCATATAAAAAATTCCTTAAACCTAACCCAACCCATCTAACGATCTTCCAACCCAACTCAACCCATGTAATCCAACATTCATCGGGTTGGGTCAAGTTAAGTCGGATTATTTTTTAACAATGTACACTTTTAGTATTTTTTTTCTTACTATCAGAATTCCATGTGCAAGGATATAAATGAATTTAACTATCTACTATAACAAGGTAATAAAAAAAGAAGTTAACTATCTACCCTAGCAAAATAATAAAAAAATAAGGTACAAACATAATTACATGAATATTATTTGGGAACATCTTTACTCATATTATAAATTAAATCTTTTTTAATAGTATAGTTAAAATAGAATATATTCTAATGATTTAAATTATCATTATATATATATTAATGTCAGATTCGAATTAAATCGAGTTGAAAACTTCTTCAATTCTAATCCAACTGAATCCTAACTTGATCGGATTCAACTCGATCTAACCGTTGGATTGACCTACTCAGATCCGGGTTGACCCACCTAAAGTTGGAACCCTAGCTTGGCGGACAAAGTTGCCCGAGCGCGGCTAGGACGAACCTCGCGAAAACGCAAAGTGGCAGGACGGCGTAATTGTTTCAAGTGTCCGTGGTCATCAGGTCTCCTGCCATGCACGAATCCCGCACCCTCCTGGCCTCCGCCACAGCGCAGCGCCAACTGTAGTGTGTGCACTCCTGCAACAGCACAACGAGGCATACATTAATATTAAATTCTCTGAAACCCTTCCGCTCCACCCCTTCCCCCGCCCCCGTTATATTCGTCCCTTGGGCGATCCACCAGTACCACCTCCTTCGCCCGTGGACAACCAGAGAAGGGTGAGCTCCACCACCATCTCCTCTCTCTCTCTCTCTCTTTCTAGCCGGCAGCAGCACTTCACGGGTTCAGTCTGGTGAGGTTGCCCTGGTGGTGCCCATAAACAAAACCGCAGTTTTTTTTTCTTTGGGGGGTTTTGCCTTTTCTACCGGGGTTTTGGGGTCGGAATCTTGACCAGGTTGGCGTTTCCCGGCCTGGCGGAGCGTTTTGTTTACACGCCGCATCACGTGCCAGGGTGTGCGAATCTGCGCGCTTCGGTCCCTCCTTGATTCCCTCCACTGCTCTCCCCTGTCCTCTCGTTCGCGTGCTTGTTTATCTATAGATTTCGTCTGTGCGGCTCCGTGGCTGCTGTGGTGCTCCTTCCCCACCCCACCACCCCCTTTGCCTCTCTTCCGGCTCTGATCTGTCCTCTCGGGGCGCGCCGGAGGGCTTCCCGGCCGGCGTGCGGTCCGGCCCAGACCCCACATTGTGGTCGAGGTAAACCCTGAAGCCTGTGCTGCGGAGAAAGGAGGGTTCTTTGCTTTACGAGCTCCGGAAAGATCTGCTCTTTCGTTGCTTTTTCCGTGCTTTCGTTCGATCCGTTTGTAGCTACGAGCCCCTCCTCGTTTTGTTGTTCTAGCCATCTCGTGGGGTTCTGTTGCAGGTGAGACTGGCTAATTCTTATGACGGAGAAAAAAAGCAGGGGACGGGTGTTCTTCTTGTGATTTTGTTCCTTCGTGTTATTGCAAGTATTTGGTTTCTTCGTGGTTTGTTTAGAAAAAGTGTTCCTTCAGTGTCCTAACTTAGTTGGTGCTCTGATCTTCTTTATGGTCATGAATGCTTGTTAAAAAGTTTGATTTTTGGGTTCATCTTTGGGCCAAAGTATATTTTGTGAGATGTTTCTCAACGTTTAGCTGGAAAAGTGGATTAAACTGGTGATCTATTCTAGTTTGCGTGGTTTTTTTACTTAAGCCTGTTCATTTGTGCCGCGCCCTCTATAGTTCAGCTGTGACTGAAGTGATCTAGTTGTCCTTTTTCCTTCCCATGGTCCAAACAGAAGAGACATTTCGCCACAGTTTTTGAGAAAGTTATTCTTCACTTGGATTAATATCAAATGCACTTGCAAAAATAATTCAGTCTGGTAGCAAAATTTGGAAAATGCCATGAAAAAAGCATAGTTAATCTCAGTAGCCACCATACATAAAATTTACGGAGGAATATGGAAAAATCATGTGATAGCTAGTTTTTTTAAGGTAATTCATGAAAATTAGGTCTTTCCATGTACTTTCAACAGTAATGCATCTCTTAGCTCCATAAGCTTGTTTTACAATTTGCTATTTCCATTTCCCATGAGAAGTTCTTGATGCGACAACAGAGAGTTACTAAGCTTAGCGTAGAACTATGATCTTATTAGTCCAAGCTTTAGAATAAAAAGTATATGTTTCCTGAATTTTCTGAGAATTCTGTTCTATTGAGTTTGGTTTGTCTGAACTTGCTGACATTTCATGCTTTATTCTTTCTAGTTGAGATTTATCCATTTTTTGTCTAGAAGCAGGATTTGCTCCTTTTCCATTTATTCCTACTTCCAAAAGGGCTCCTGCTTCCCACTCCCAAAGAAAATCTGCATCGTAAACTAGAAGATCCTGCACTCCAATCTTGTTCCTGTTCCAGCTCCCCTGTGCACTCCATGCATCTAAGGTTTTATGATAACTAACAATATACTTGCTGTAGCTCCTCTTCCATTTGTTTCACATTTTTTATTGTTTGAGAACATATGGTACTGTATCCTTATTATCTTTATAAAATATTCTTGAAATTCTGTGACTAAGAAAATTCTGGCCCTCTTTCTTCCCTCCATTTCTCTGGAATTTTCCAACAATTTTCTGTAACGCAGATTTATTCTTTTACTAATTGAATATTTTCATATTTAAATTCCCAGTTTGTTTTGCTTTTTTGTGGTTTCACATGTGTGAGCGCAAGTGCTCTGATAGTTTGTTTGGTGCTGGAATGAAGAGTAATTTAGTCTAGAATCTTGTTAACTGGGCCTTTGTCTTGCCCCATTGTCTTGGATTGTCAACACTTCTGTGTGCTTAATGTTCTGAGGTTTTCCTTCTGAACTATGCTGGAGAATTTCCCTGTTCTTCTAACTGCTGCATCTTCGGAACTTACAAGTTCTTGTTTACATTGGGTGCCATTTTTTGTTTTGAATGAAGATTCCATTGCCACTCAGAATTGTGGAACTAGAAGATCCTGCACTCCAATCTTGTTCCTGTTCCAGCTCCCCTGTGCACTCCATGCATCTAAGGTTTTATGATAACTAACAATATACTTGCTGTAGCTCCTCTTCCATTTGTTTCACATTTTTTATTGTTTGAGAACATATGGTACTGTATCCTTATTATCTTTATAAAATATTCTTGAAATTCTGTGACTAAGAAAATTCTGGCCCTCTTTCTTCCCTCCATTTCTCTGGAATTTTCCAACAATTTTCTGTAACGCAGATTTATTCTTTTACTAATTGAATATTTTCATATTTAAATTCCCAGTTTGTTTTGCTTTTTTGTGGTTTCACATGTGTGAGCGCAAGTGCTCTGATAGTTTGTTTGGTGCTGGAATGAAGAGTAATTTAGTCTAGAATCTTGTTAACTGGGCCTTTGTCTTGCCCCATTGTCTTGGATTGTCAACACTTCTGTGTGCTTAATGTTCTGAGGTTTTCCTTCTGAACTATGCTGGAGAATTTCCCTGTTCTTCTAACTGCTGCATCTTCGGAACTTACAAGTTCTTGTTTACATTGGGTGCCATTTTTTGTTTTGAATGAAGATTCCATTGCCACTCAGAATTGTGGAACTAGGAGACTATACATTGTTTCTGATTTATGTGAAGCTTTTTCAATCGTTCATACTGACTTATGTAATGAGTGGTTGTGAAGAAATATCCATTAACGTGCCTTCTAAATGTCTATTGACATGCTGCCACAGTGTATTGCCTGTGACTTTACATAGAATATGAATATAATCATGGCCGATCACATATTTATGGACAGACAATTTACTCTTTAGACCCTTTTTAGTTCTTAATTTATTTTTAATGGTAAGGCATCCGATATCTTGCAAATGACATCTGTTTATCTTAATATGTTTTACATTTTGTTTATTCAAAGTCTCATTTGCATGTACATGAAATATCTGACTGCTCAATATACCACGTTACAGATTAAAGGTTCCTTTTCTCTTTCAAGGAAAAGGATTCTGTGGTTTCTGATTTATCTTACTATTCTTTGTTGATTGGAGGAATGAGTCATTAACATAAGTTGGCTGCCATTATGTTTTGTGCTCTACAATGTATTCAGAAAGTATACGATGGCAAACTATTGAATGATTTATAATTATTTCTTTCTTATACTCTTGTTATTTCTTTGTCAGAGACTTGCAGTGCTAGGTTCCAAAAATGGCTGATTTGAGCACACCTTTGCGACCAAAAAGGAAGAAGATGTGGGTGGATTATTTTGTCCAACTCCGATGGATAGTTGTGATCTTTGTTGTGCTACCCATCTCAGCCACTATGTACTTTCTAACTTATCTGGGTGACATTAAGTCTGACATGAAATCATTCAAACGCCGGCAAAAAGAGCATGACGAGAATGTAAAAAAGGTGGTGAATCGGCTCAAGCAGAGAAATCCTGCAAAGGATGGTCTTGTCTGCACAGCTAGGAAGCCATACATCGCTGTCGGTATGAGAAATGTTGACTATAAACGTGCCAGGCATTTTGAAGTTGATCTTTCAGCTTTTAGACACATTCTTGAGATTGACAAGGAAAGAATGATTGCAAAGGTGGAGCCTTTGGTTAATATGGGCCAGATTAGCCGAGTTACAGTCCCCATGAATCTTTCTCTTGCTGTAGTTGCAGAACTTGATGATCTCACTGTTGGGGGACTTATCAATGGATATGGAATTGAGGGGAGCTCCCACATTTATGGTCTTTTTTCTGATACAGTAGTTGCCTTGGAAGTTGTTCTTGCGGATGGGCGTGTAGTGAGAGCTACAAAAGATAATGAGTACTCTGACCTTTTCTATGGGATCCCGTGGTCGCAGGGAACTCTTGGATTCTTGGTTTCAGCTGAGATCAAGCTCATATCCATTAAGGAATACATGAGGCTAACATACAAGCCAGTGCGAGGGAACTTGAGGGATCTTGCTCAGGCATATGCAGACTCTTTTGCACCTAGAGACAAGGACCCTGGAAAAGTTCCAGATTTTGTCGAGGCGATGATATATACACCAGAGGTAGGTGTGATGATGACAGGCAGGTACGCTTCCAAGGAAGAAGCAAAGAAGAAGGGGAATGTTATCAATTCTGTTGGGTGGTGGTTTAAACCGTGGTTTTACCAGCATGCTGAGAAGGCACTGAAGAAGGGTGAGTTTGTTGAGTACATTCCTACTAGGGAATATTATCATAGGCACACAAGGTGCTTATACTGGGAGGGTAAACTGATTCTTCCGTTTGGAGACCAGTGGTGGTTCAGGTGGACCCTGGGGTGGTTGATGCCTCCCAAGGTTTCATTGCTTAAGGCCACTCAGGGAGATGCCATCAGGAACTACTACCATGACAATCATGTGATTCAGGACTTGCTGGTTCCTCTTCATAAGGTGGGGGATGCTCTGGAATGGGTTCACAATGAAATGGAGGTAATTCTTCATCATTCATTTTCATCTCCTCCAATATTATCTCTCTACTGGTTCATCTGGGGCGACACTAACCCTTGTTTATGTTTTCAATAATGCTAGCTTTTCTTCAATCAAATGGTGGAGTTTTCTTTTACATTCCTCATGCCCATGTTTAATTATTTATTTGTCCAAAAAGAAAAAAAATGTACGCATCCAGAATGTGTTCATTTCTCGTGCCTATTTTTCATGAGTTTATTTGTCCAAGAAAGAAGAAAGTATGACCATAATTTCTTGCAGATTTGAAATGAGTTCATTAGATTCTTATGTGGCTGCTACTCACTGCAGTATCATTGATCATCATGAGTTTTATAGAAATAGTTGCGATTTTATTGTTCAATGGTCTGGCCACATAACATTAATCAGGACCCTGTTATCTTTGTAGGTCTATCCCATCTGGATGTGCCCTCATCGCCTATTTAAGCTTCCCGTGAAGACCATGATATATCCAGAGCCAGGCTTTGAGCTACATGACAGGCAGGGGGACACAAAATTTGCCCAGATGTTCACTGACGTTGGGGTTTACTACGCACCGGCAGCTGTGCTAAGAGGGGAGCAGTTTGATGGTGCTGAAGCTGTTCGTCGCCTTGAGGAATGGTTAATCCAGAACCACGGGTTCCAGCCTCAGTATGCCGTCTCTGAGCTCACTGAGAAGAACTTCTGGAGGATGTTTGATGGAGCTCACTATGAGCATTGCAGGAGGAAGTATGGCGCCACAGGTACCTTCATGAGCGTCTATTACAAGTGCAAGAAAGGGAGGAAGACTGAGAAAGAGGTGCAGGAGGCTGAGCAGGCCATTGCTGAACCTGCATATGCCGAAGAGGACTGAGCTGACCTAGTGAATGCATTTTACAACTTGGCACCCTTCAGGCTTCTTGTGCTGTCTTTCTTCCTTCCTATCTATGGCACTACCGTTGTTGTAGTATTGAGACTTGCTTTCATTGCCTGTTGCTTCACTCTGATGCACTGCTTTTGAGGGATTTCTGTTGTTCGGATGTTTCTGTTATCGTTTAATCTTCAATGATGTTAACGCTATGCTTTTCATCGTTTACCATTATGAGCAAAATAGTAGCTCTGTTGCGTCCTGATGTGGATTGAGATGGGCAGTGGCGGATCCAGCATTCATTCAGTAGTGGGATCTTGGGACTCCACTGGATTTTGACAAATCTATTGGCCCAATTTAAAGTAGTCTAGTCTGGGACTCTATTGACTCAGTCCAGGATCTCATTGGTCCAACCCAAGTAAAGTTCCATTGACTCAACTATATTTATGACTTATTGCCCGAGTGACCTCATTAGACAATTTTTGCTTCTGCCACTGGAGACGGGTTTCATACTCACAGGCACCAGAGAAAGAGTTGTGTATGCTATATAAAAGTCAGCTTGCGTTGACGTTGTGGAAATCTTGACGGTGGCTCCTTGTTTGTGCGCCATATCAAATTTCTTAGATTTCTGTAGAATTCTATTACACTCCTAGGCCCTAGATTTTCCTGTCAACAATTTATTTCTTTTAAACACGTGCTTCGCTCTCGGAGACCCATCTTCGCGTTTCTTCCAAGGAATTTTTAGATATCACCTCTTATAATCTATCATATACAGAGATCAACCTTCTTATTCAGTATGTATTTTTAACCACCCATCCTGCATATTTATAAGCGTCCTTTTTAGAAACGGCCTACAAAAACCCGAGTTATGGCTTAGTTGGCAACCAAGTTGCTCCTGGTACAATTCGCTACTCACTATTGATCAGTTTAGATGACCAATTTCTAAATCTTCCGGCATCTACTTGATCTGCATTTTATAAATAAATGACATTTGTATTATGGTATTATTAGATATACTCTTTAACAATGTAGACTATTTGACTATTATTCCTTCTCGAACAAATATATATGTATTTAAGTTGTAGATTCGTTTTCAATGTAGGCAGGTTGATATGGCGGCTTATTTTCATTTTTATTTTTTAATTATTTTTACTTTTGAACGTGGATTAGTTGAAGCTTATACTTTACGGCTGTGAAAGAACTCTGCATTAATAGATTTCTTTTGCTATGGCATGGATAGGTATTAGTCTTCAAAATACTAATTTTTGAATCGTCTTATCACCGACAATAGAATCTACTCCCAATCGAGCTGCTCTAACATATGCAAAAGTAAATCACGTTTAAATTAAAGTGTCCTCCGGATCCACTGTATCCTGCTCAGAGTTGAAAAAAACAATTATATAATCCAATACGATCTGATCTGCTAAAGTGTTTAGATTAAAATTTTGGTACTTGATCCGCATAAAGTCGCATTTGCATGAAGTCAGCTCCCCAATCCTCTCCTACAAATTTCTAGCTCTATGAGAGGTCGTAGGTATTTGTTCCAAAACATCGAACCAATGCTTGATCAGGAAGAATCCGATTCAAAACTCATTGGTTCAACTAGTTCGGTGAAGTACAATTCTTAATTAGAATGTCAAGATGACTTGTCCTAACTTGTAGAATCAGCAAGAGGCTTAAGAAGACTTTCAGTATTTTGGAAAAAGATCTTTTGTTCTTTTAGAGTAAAAAATATTCTGGGTAAAATATTTTTTTTCATAAATAAGAGCTATTACAAAAAATCAAATCTTATGTGGGCTAAACCTAAATCTCAACCGTTGCTAAGTGATGAAGAGAGAGAAATTTAGAGAGGTAGGCCTAGAGCTAGAAAAATTCTGGACATTTTTCTGACTTAAGGAACAAAAAAAAATTTATAAAGTTTAAAATTATAAAGTACTCATTTACCTAAATTTTTAATCTTGGGTAGTTTGAGATTCCAAAAGATAGGATTTAAAAAATGACTTTGTGGGAAAACTTGGTTTCCCAATGTTAGAGATTTAAGAAAGTAAACAATTACAGAAAACCTTTTCCTTTGGTACAAAACATTATCTCAAAAATTGCCTATGAATTGTTTTTCTCCTAGGACAAAATTAGCTACTCTCTTATCCTTATTTCTGTTTCCCTCTCTTAATAACAGCTAAGGTTTAACATTAAATCAGAACATTTGAACTCTCTTACCTCTAGTCATGAAATTTTTTACTTTTCGGACGTTTACTTGTCAAGGAAGAAAACATTTTCCTTTTCCAAGAAATAAAAACTTTTCATAGACTAGTAATACCTCCTTACAAAATGTTTTATTTTCTTAGCAGGCAGACTTTTTCCTCTCTATTTAAAAAGACCAACGCTTACTGCACTGTACCGTGCAGCATGTTTTTTTTTTGAAATTCTTTAGAACGGGCCCACATCCCCCTCATGTCCATATGATCTGATCTCTGATCGGACAACTTAAAAGATTTAAAAAAATATATAAAAAAAAAGAGTCCTAATGAACAGTTAGAAAAGTCTTTAATGGATCAAACTCAATAATGGTTATGATTGTTTAGAATTCTTGGGCCGTCCAATTAGAAATTGAACTGTACGAACATGTGGGGTCTGACCTACAAATTTTCAAAAAAGGTGCTTCATGGGCTGCACCGTGTGGTGCAGCTAACGATATTTATAAATCTTACTTGGGCCATTTGGAAAGAGATGTTACCTACAACACGTATAAGGTTCAGTTAGCTAGGTTCATAATTTTGGCTTGTCCGTCAACTTGCCATCCGGTTTTGCAAACGGGATTCTTTAGCTAAACAAATCATCCAATTTACATAGTCCCTACTAGGTTTTAAGATGCTTGATTCCATGTTCATAGTCCCTACTGTGCTCTAGGATATTTGAACCCGTATGGATCCTCTAAGCCTTGTTAATACACCGCCGCAGGCCTATAGAAGGGCACCACGTCTTCTGATGGCTCCCACGACATCTGATCAATAGAAGGCTATGACACCACCTTATTGGCTCGTAATGGTCGACAGGCTCTTCTTCCTCTAAAATCTCATGGAAAAATCATAGACCATTAAGGGGTCGTATGGTTTGATGTGAAATGCTGTAAAACACTAAAAAATACTATATTCTATCTCACAATAAATGCAGTATTTACGTAAAAACCCTAGGTGCAAACTCCTCGTGCTTAGGTCTAATGAAATTTTCCATTTTGTTGAACAAGTCTAAGATTTGATTTCATGAAGTTTGAAGTTGAAGTGCAACTGAAATGGTGGAATGCACAAGTTATCTCTTTGACTTGCACTATTTCCAAAACAGGAAAATGTCATCAAATCTCACGAGGAAATCTGAAGATTCGAGAGGATGCAGAAGGGCACCATGTAGAAAGCATCTGCGTGCAGAACAAAAACACAGACAAACAAGAACAGATCACACATCAAGACCCAGAGAAAAGATTAAACTAAAATAATCACATAATCAGAGTGTGTGATTTCTTGACAGATTGCAGTGGGAGAAAAAATTACACATAATGAATCAATAAAGACACGTAACAAAGAATAGGACAGAATTATACAAGTCTAAAAGAACTGCAGAACCCTGTTGTTTCATTCGAACAGCTGACAATTGACAAACTAACCATTGGAAATTTGGCAGCAGACTCTGTGCCCTCTTCTTGTTAACTCCGTCCAATCCACATCATACTGTTAGGTTCCCACAGCACCTTAACTCAAATGCGGCAGTTCATAAAATTATGTTAACTCATCAAAATACTGGCTGAAACTGAAACCGTGCCTCAGAGAGATCTGGAACTGAAGTCTCTCTGATGATCTGATCTGAATTTCCTGATCCTCCTACCTATCCTACAAAAGATAGTTATTTATATTTTTTTAAACAAAGAAACCAATTGACAGTTAGCCTATCAATTGTCAGTTCCGTGGGATGACATGGGAGTTCTTTGGATGACAAAATGGTCAACTATTCGTACGGTATTGAGTGGGTCTGGAGCCGAAGCTGCACTCCATTTGCTTGGAAACAGCCGCAGATGACTCATCTGTGATGGTGATTTTGGCTCTGCATCCCAAGCATGATCCAATTTCCATTCCTTCGGGACCTGAAAATGAAAGACAAAGTCAAGAAGCCAAAATCATAATCGGAAACATGATTTGAGTTAAGAATTTCCATTAATGAGCTAAACATCACTCTTTTCTATAAGTTTGGTGAAATTCATTCAGATTTGTCATCTTGGTTAGCCATTTAGATCTTGTTTAGTTTAGAACTTGCTTATCCAGTCAGATTATTTTATGGCACTGAAGATTGTTGCCATTTAATATGGCATACTTCTAGTACATTGAAGAAAAGTATTGCCACATCAAACCAATCCATGAACATGAATCTTGCACCAATGAGATGCTGAATATAATGATCTTTTTAAAACCTCTTACAGAAGAACTTGGTAAGCTTCAACCGAATAAAGCACAATATTAATAATTAATAATCATTGCCAAGTTCTTATATGCCATTTTAACTATAACAGAGAAACAACATATATCATAATGCTAAGCTTGCATTTGGAACTTTGTATGTAGTGCTTTTCTTAGAAGTATTCTAGGCTGAAGTGTCTTTAAATAGAGGTTGCTTCATTTCTGTTAAAATAAAAGGAGTTCTGAAACACAAAATAGTCACAATTGTCAGAAGCACTTCATTAAAAAAAAAAGCTGACCAGAATACTCGTATTCTATTAATCTCAAGACAGATGGATATATATATATATATATACAGAGAGAGAGAGAGATGCTATCTAACAATATTCATGAATTCTAACAATAATGAATCATTTATAAACTATCCGTCAAACCAATCCCCAAGCAGCCTTATTAGTCCAATAGTATGCATAAACTATCAACCAACTAATAATAATCCCATCCTATCTATCGATACTTTTATTTAAATAATGTATAAGCATATATAATAATAATATTTCTAGAACTCAAGGCCCCAATCACTGTTGGTCTGCCAGCTGGCACATTGTTCACGGCCAGCAATTTTAATAAGGAGAAAAATGGTGACCTCATCAACGAAGATGACAATAGGGGGAATATGGGGAAGGTTGATGGACAAGTACATGAAGAAAGAGAAAGAGAAGTATAGAGAAAGAACCAGCGCATGTAAAAGTAGCTTATAGGAAAGAGGATACTGATGCCCTTTCCAAAATATCTGTGGAGGAGAAAAACACTTAGCACAAAAGGAGAAATTTTGTCCTTCCAATGGAGTGGGCTTTCTCCTTCTGCGGGAACAAGTTATAAATGGTACGGGTGCCAAACCGGGAATGCAATCCCGCAAGATCTTGTGAGAGTCTCAGTTTCAGCAAGTTCTCAAAATTAAGGCCCCAAAACCACCTATAAAACAGCAATCTTGTGAGATCTCATGCATTCTTGGTCTTTTCTCAGGTAAATTTTATACGTATATACACACATTATATCTATGACATATATGATATACATGTATATATGTATTTATATGTACAGAGGAATGTTGTGGTGCGGCTTTTGCATATGTGCGGATAAACTGCAGACACGTTTCAGGCTCATCCCCAGGTTAAAAAAAAATTAAAGTTCACCACAAATTTCTAAATATTCAATAAACACCCTAGGATTATTTTCATCGCTTAGAGCTTAATTTTCACCATCCGATCATATCTGAATTGATTATAGCCATCCAATTGGGTGCGAGCAAATTAGTGATGAATACTAAAACCCCAAGAGAAGGGAATAACCCTAGGGGTACTTTGACCAATTTTCTATTTTTTTACTATTTTTTTTATAAGTTTTTAAAAATCAGATTTGAAACTATCAGATGGATAACTACAATTGAGTTTCACGATCAGACATGATCGGATGGTGAAAATAAAGTCTCAAGACATGGAAACAACCTTTTTTTCTTTTAAGTGGATGGTACCACTATATATTATAAATGACAAAGGAAATACAACTATGTATGAACCAAGAGCTCTCCAACCTCACTCTACAGACACCAAGGTGGTGAATTATGTATGCTCCTCCAAAGGAACAAAACGGGACGAATTGACAGTATGTCTTTTACAATGAACTATCATCCATTCCTTTACTGAAAACAAAAAATAGGGCATGGAAACAACCTTAAGAGGGGTAATTGAATATTTAAAATCTTATGATGAATTTTATCTTTTAAAAATATGGGGACGGGGTCGAAAATAGTGCATATGGCCAAATTGCATGGACTATAGCAAACCGCACCACAAGATTCTTCTATATGTATATATGTATGTATATGTATGTATGTAGTAAATAGGTACACATACGTAAACGCACCCCGAGGCATGTGCCCCACCCCGAAACCTCCCATCCGATTTAAAAAAATATATAAAAAAATTTAAATACCCCCATCTAGGTTGGTTTCCACCCCTTGAGATTTAATTTTCACCGTTGGATCGAAAAACTTAACCGTAGCCGTCCAATCAAATGCATCATTGTTTAGGGATCAAAACTAAAACCCCAGAAGATGGGATCAACCTAAGGGCTAATCTAACCAATTTTCTATTTTTCTACTATTTTTTCAACATTTTAGACGTTGATTTTTTATACGCACCCGATTGGACGGCTCCAGTTGATTGTCAAGATCGGACAGTTAAAACTAAAGCCCTGGAGAAGGGGTCAGCCCTAAGGGCCCTATTTAAATATTTAAAAAATTATGATTTTTTTTTGTTTTTTATTTACACGGGGAAGGTTGGTTTTTGAAGGTAGGCGCGCAACGAAGCCAAGATCATAGATGGCAAACCTTGTTGCCAAAAGCATCTTAATTTTAAGAAAGTCATCCCAAGAAGGATAAGCCATTTCCTTCCTATACTTGTATATCCCCTTGTTTTGCTATTAATGAAGTTATGGTACTAACCACTTCCCAAAAAAAAGTCATTTAGAAGGCCTGCCTTGACATTACTAAATGCAGCCTAAAGAAAGTGCATTGCGAATAAAAAACAAACACCTTCAAGAATGAAATTACCACATAGTTCTGCAACTCAGTATTTGAATGACCCAATATACAATGTGAATAAGATGTTCACCTTATCGACTGCAAGTGTGAAGACTTCGAGATCACCATCTTGAGTAATATGAAAACGAGTAAATGCTTTATAATTTGCAATGCGAAGGGAGGAGAAGGCTTCATCAAAATGGATGTGAAACCAGTTGATACATATGTATAGGTAGCTCCCAAAAATCAGTGAGACAACCGGAGTTGAAAAGACCCAGAAATACAGGAACACAGATCCATAATATATGATGGCACTACCCTTGGAGAGAGACATAAACCCCTTTGTGCAAATTGTGCTTCTCGTGACAGCCATGACCTGCTGTGTCATCAAGTTATATAATTTGACAAAAGCATTTTAGGAAACATTGCTGCATGCAAAAGTGTTTCACCTCTGGGACATCAAAGGCAGACATAAGGTATTTTATACAAGCTGGGTAGAGTCCGAATGTCCACCGTTCCATGCGAGCACGAAGTTCGGTTGGGTCTGGGAAATGTTCACTTTCCATAGAACGATACCATTTATAAAGAGTATGATAACCTGCTTCAGTCATTTGGAGAAATTAAAGAGAGACTGTCAGAAATGAAAGGCAGAAAATCACAGAGGAAAAAAATCAATCTAAGATTAGAGAATTATATATATATATATATATATATATATATATATATATATATATATATATATATATATATATATATATATAAAAGTCAGTAGAACTTCAACATAAATAGAACATCTTGCTTGGGTGTCACTCAGGAAAACTTTCTTTCTAGAAGAATTTGAGTCGGCCAGATTTTCTCTCCTTTGAGATTGGAGAAAATCCTGGCAGCCTATGGCAGAAGGTATCGCAGGGTGAATTTATCTGAGACATGAATCCAGATAAATGAAAAGATGGGATGAAAAATGCAGAATCTAAGATGTGCCATTTTTTGTCTAAAAAAACCTTCTGCCTTTTCCAAACTCATCAAATTTATGCAAGTCAAAGGTGAAATTTTCCCAAACAAAGACTTGGTGAACCATATAGAGGAGCACAAAAAGAAAGGAGCATGAATGAGGAATTTGCTCACCCGAAGTTGCTAACAAGCGGTGGCGGATACACATCTCAACACCCAATTCCATTAACAACATGAGAATAAGCGCAGCAGCCATATGGACAGAAACATGAAGAACACCAATAATGGCCCGCCTCTTTTGTGATACTTTTGAAGGAACAAACAGAAATGACACTATAATCAATACCATATACCCAGTCAAAGACACATAGGAGTGCTCCAACATGTATATAAATGCAGACCACATTGTCCTGAAGAAGCTACTTAGGCGGCCAGACAAGGAATCGACTTTTAATATGTGCTCAAGGTTACACTGACAAATACAAGAAATCAATGTCAATTTCTGATAAAGATACAAGAAACCAGTGTCAGTTTCCAATGAAGATACTAACTTCATGAATCAAAGACAAATTTTGATAAGGATAATAGCCACAACCGATAATTCAATTTTTGATAAGCATAATAGCCATAATTGATAATGCAGTATAATTGAATAATATAACTTGGCTGAAGAAGCTTTAGATGGAGACATCATTATGATATGGAAGAGTATCTTACAAAGAACCCATGCATAACCTTTTACTAAGACATTCAAATAATGAGCATGATTATATATTGCAATCGTTGCCTTTATACTCGATATTTTTCATTTGATCTTGCAAAAGATGCTGGTGGCTATGTTGAAAATGGAACTAAATGTGCCAAACCTGCTGAAAAACATATGCACCCTCACAGAGTGGAGCTTATTCTGTTATATCCCTGAACTTTTCATGTAATATCCCTTAGATCTAAGAAAGGTCTATCTACAATCCTTCAAAAGTATAAGCTTGATATAAGGAGTTAACAGATTAAACGTAGTAGATAAATATCATAGGTTTTTATTTGAAAATTTCTCAGAAATCATATTGGGCCTTAGCAACTCTTAATGGACCTGTCTTGTTGGGCCCTAAGTGGACTGGGCCTTGAGGATTAGTAGGCCCTTAATGGGCTGCACTTAAGAGGGCCATTAGTAGGCCCACCAAGCAACCTGGAGAAAGGAAGGCTGTTGCAAACTTGGTTTGCAGGTTCCAAGGCTTCAAGAATTCATAAGTGGGGCTATACAGGCTGCTATAAATCAAGGGAAAAAAAAGTCAAGAGACAAGCTAACCTTGTAGCTGCAAACTGGTGGGAGTCAAATAATCCCTAGCAAGGAATTGTTAAGGTAGAGACATGTATATTTAAATTTAATTATGAGCTTGTGATGTCCCTCCTCTTTTCCCTTCTTTTTGGAGTTTTTACCTTCGAGCCTAGGCACTCCCATCTAGGGGAGATGCTATCTAATTGAAACCAGAAGTTAATGGAATTGTTCAAGTAATTGTTTAAGTATGACCATGATGATGAAATTTACTTGGGCGCATGAAATAATTTCACTATGCATGAGACTCTACAATTTTCCTAGATATATCTAATCATATGTGGTCTTTAAGTTCAGAATCACGAGCTTTTACATCTTCCCAAGTTGTCTTCATTACTTTAGATAGTCATGATGTTACGAATAGTGAAGTGTCTCATTTAGTAACACGGAGATGAATAAAGGAATAGTCTTAATTAGTTTTCCGAAATCCGAATGCTAATATATATAGTCTGGATTGTAGATTATTAGTAGAAAAGAGAAAAAATCTCTATCAGATTGTAATGATGCACGTAGACATGTGGCATTGAGGAGTGTCTATTGATTAAGGAAAGATTCAATCTTTCCTGTCCCAAGTCCAAGTTTCAGTTAAGTCTCACTAAATCATATAATGCACAGTGATGTCAAATTGATTTGTAGGTCATTTTCTTTGGGTCGCATGCGAGTCGACTAGTGAATTTATTAGAAATCAATAATACTGAGTGTCTCAAGTTGATTGTAGGCTATGTGTGGTGGTTTGACAGCCTTAAAACATGATATGGTTCCTAGGGTGCCATAAATGTTAAAGGCCAAAAGGGTTTATTGATGCATTGTGATGTGGCAATGCCTCCAAGTGAGGAAGGTTAGTTACCAATCACCCATGGTTGAGCTGACTGGTAATTTGCCATTTGAGAAAACCCCCAAGGGAGCGGTCATAACTACAAGGTCATAAGGAAAAGAACAGAGGTGGCTTGATGTGTTAGGTGGCCAATGTGGCCTAGAGTCTGTGTATTCCAAACAGAGGTCAAGGACCTACCATGTGAGTTTACCTCTGTGTTTTTAGGTGGAGTTTTTTCTTTTCCCCTTATGAATGTGGATTCCTCTTAGGGTGGACATCTGAGGACACTTGTCTGACTATGGAAGTCACTTCAGGACCTCAAACAATGGTTATGACCGTGGAGACTAGGTCCAGTCTTGAGCTTGCAGACCATAAGACAGCAAGGAGAGTCTTGCTTATGACAGGTAGCCGGGGGGGCGGATAAATTGACCACACCTTTATCTGTCTGCCTTTCGGGATGGCTGCCATTCTATTAGGGTTTATAGGCAATGGCTTGGTAGAGTTTGCTTACAGCTACTCCACCGAAGAATATATATATACACACACCCACACACACACACTGACAAATGAGCCCCGGGACTCATCTAACTTTGGCTTTAGGACTCTACCAAGGCAGCAGTGTCGGGGCTAGATTTGGTCATGGGTGAGGGAAGCGGAGCTAGGAGCAGTGTTGCAAGCGAGAGAAGGGTTGGGGAAGTGGAAGAAGGCTGTACTGAGATTAGAGGGAGGAGGGTCCATAGTTCTTCTCAGAAGTCTTTCTTGAAGTCGAAGATTCCTCTGCAGCATGGATGTCTGCATCCGTTGTCTGAAGAAAGGGCACCATGCCAAGCACTGTAGAGAAGCAATTCCTGTCTTCTTTGCAGGGGTGTGGGGCACAGGAAACGGGCTTGCTCGATCAACTCTGTCCAGCTGAAGGAGGAGATAGCAGGGGGACAGTCGTCAGGTCTGCAGGTGCCTGAGAAGAAGAATATCCAGAGCAGTAGAGTTGTTTCTGGAATCATTCACATTCCATGGTCGGCAGGGATTGGAGATGCTAGGAAGTCCTTGGAGGAGTGTTTGGTGGTTTCTATTGACTCAGGTGCCCATATTCAAGTGGATTGTCACACTCTGCTGGCATGTCTGCAGAAGCAGTGGCCTGAGCGGAGCGATTCGGATATTCGGGGCTTCGATGTTAACTCTTTCTTGGTTAGAGCAGAGCCAGGTAGTGACTGAAGAGACCGGGCATATGATAGTGGCGCTGTGGAGATAGAGAGCTTCAACCTGAAATTCTCCCCCCTGAAACATTGAAGATGGGTCTTTTCCTGCCTCAGGGGGTGTCAATAAGTGGTGCCGGCTGAGGGGTGTGCCATTCCACCTCTAGAATGTATCCACTTTCCGAGTCATTGTCTCTTTCATTTGGTATCCTCATGGGGGTGGATGGAAGCTCGTTGAAGAGTAGATGAGCCCCCCTCGAAATCCTCTTCTCCTCATGTTTAAAAAATAACAAAATCATCAATAATTTTTAAATATTCAAACAAGCCCCTTAGGGTTGTTTTCATCCCTGGGGCTTTAATTTTCATCGTCCAATCTTGATGATCAATCCTAGCCATCCGATCAGATAGATATTAAAACTCAAAGTCTAAAAATGCTGAAAAATAGTAAAAAATAAGAAATTGATCGGATTAGCCCTTAAGGTTGATCCCATCCCCTAAGGTTTTAGTTTTGATCTCTAAACAACAATGCATTTATTTGATTGGATAGCTACGGTAAAGTTTTTTTTATCCAGTGGTGAAAATTTAATCTCAAGGGGTTAAAACCAACATAGATTGGGGGAATTTGAATATTGTAGAATTTTAGATGATTTTTATTTATTTCTTTAAGATGGGGAAGTGGGAGTTTCGAGGGGGGGCTCAAATTAGATGAGCCCCAAGGCTCATTATAGGCGGCCCCTATATATATATATATAGTTTGCACAGTCCAGACCATATCTTTTTTTCTTGACCGTCAGATGCAATCTGATGGCTGTTTTTAAAAAAAAAAATGCAGTGCCTAAATTCGCGCGCGTGGGGGGGGGGGGGGGGTTCGGTTTGGATGTGGGGAGGGGAGAAGAAAATAAATCAGGGCCGCTGCGTCAGTGGAACAGTGGAAACATTTTTTTTAAAACAATTGTTGGATTCAGATCAAACATCACAGAATTCAGGTACAGTTAAACTGTACCAACTACCTAGACTGGATAATAGAGTGTGTTTGTGTGTGTACATAGACATATATAGATGTAAATCGAATGAGACTCGGGGCGCATCTAACATAGATGTGGCCCCCATGAAAATGAGTAAAGGGTAAACATAGTCATTTTCAAAAGGTGTACTTTTGAGGCGCATTTAGCGCGGCTATTGAAATGACCACATCATGCATTCAACGCATGTATACACACACACACAGTTGGAAAATGATCATTAGAATTGGATGGCAGTTCACAGTATCCATTTGAGACCAACCGGTTCATTTAGGGGGGCTCATCTATCTTAGATGCACCGTAGGTCGCATTATAGCCAACCCCTATGTATGTTTGTATGTACGTATGTATACACACGCATATATGTACATGTATACAGTTGCAATGATCATTAGAATCGGATGGTAGTTCATAGTAACCATTTGAGACCAACCAGTTCATTTATGAGGGGGTGCATCCATCTTAGATGCGCCTTATAGCCAACCCCTATGTATGTATATATGTGTATGTGTATAGTTGGAAAATGATCATTAGAATCAGATGGCAGTTCATAGTACCCATTTGAGACCAAATGGTAACCGGTTTGCATGGCGAAAGAATTGTACAGTCTTGGGTAAAAAAAGAACCCAGTAACTAGTTGACATGCAGCTCAAATCTAACCTTCCATGTGCATTGCCCTTTTTGATGTGAGAAGTGAATTAAGTACTTCAAAATGAGTCTGGATGATTCTGGTTTGGCACAACATAGTCCAGTTTTGTAGCAGAGTCATAGTCGAGTTCTTGACTTTCGTCATGACTTTTCTTAATCGCCTGTATTTGTCAGTTTTATTGAATCATGTATAAATAGTTGTGGTCATATGAATATTGTCTCATTTGTTTAAGTCGCTGCATAAATAGACGTTTATTTGTTAATTACTGCACACTAACCCACATGATCATGTTAACTAACAAGGACTCCTACATGAGTTGCAACTCATAGTCACCCTTGTGCTTATTTTGTTGGGTGGTGGCGGAATCGTGCAAGAACAGTATAGGTGTGTTTAGGTGAGCGAGGAGACGCATCTCACTACAGGAGCAATGACAATTCTTGTCCAACTAATTTGGGATTTTTCTTTTGAAAGTGGATAGGGCCACATATATTATAAAAGAAAGGGAGCATACACAAGTGTAAGAAAGATACTAAACAAAAATCTCCCTTTACAAAAACCCAAATTGGTAAACCTTTCCATCCCCCCCCCCAAGAGACCAAAAAGTGAAGAGTTGCTATGATTCACATTACAACATAGGGACACCCATTACAAGAACGAGCATTTGAAGAGCTGCTCTCCATCACTGGCTAATTATTTTGAAGGTCAAAAGAGGCTTTTTGGTGGGGTCAATTATCACAAAAGAACTGCCAAAGCAATTCCAGGCATGGGACGAAAATCATCTTCTTTTCTTTCCCCTGAACATAAATTTATGGAGGACACTAACACACATGTGAACTCAACAAGACACCAAGGAGACGCTGTGAAGCAACTGGCGCCAGATAATGTAGAGAACCAACTTACAGTTGATAAAATTAATGGTAACACTAGCAAGCCATTAGTGTAACTTAAGGCAAATGCTGGAATGCATCAAAAAAGAATTGGGAGTAGCTGGTGGGTTGCGGCCAATACATCTGGTACCTTTATTTATGTGGCAAATCTTGGATGTATCGTATTTTCATCTAGATTGAAAGGTACCTGCTGGGCAATCAAACACGTCTTCACAGACTATGACCTTTTTATTTGGGATACGAAATTCATGTCATTGGCTATGTATTTTTCTTTATATTGTACCTATTCCTTTACTTACTGATATGTGAAGTTCTAGCACACATTTCCATTCATTTCATTCTTTTATACACAGAAATTGTAACTACTGCATGCACTTTGCTGCTTAGCCCATGGTTGTATGTTGCTGCAATGCCGTTGACACCTGCATCAAGGCAGTAGCTTCTTCAATTCTTCACATACTTAAGGGTAATCTATGGTTGGCTGGCATCCTAGCAAGGTTGGCAGTATCGGCCGATACTGATACGTATCGGTATCGGTGGGTATCGATACCATACTGAGTGAACCGATACCAACCGATATTGGCCCGGTACTGGGCCAAAATGGACCCGGTACCGGCCGATACTTGCCGATACCGATACCGGTACTGCCATCCTTGCATCCTAGGATCAAATCATGATGTGGACATCATCTCAGAAATGTTTGACTTTTTGACCAAGTGATCAGCCCCTTGGAACCTTTGACAGCAGGTCAACAAGCATTTGAAGCAAGGTGTGAGGATATTCCTCTATCTCAAGCACCTTTGTGTAAGTTTGCAGTTATTCACCAATGTAATGAGTAGATATAACATAAATGAATGTACAAAACTCTTCAAAATATATTATTTGCATGGATCCTTTTTACATCATTGATCATAGCACACATGTTGGGCAATTAACCTGTTTACACCTTGTACCATGGGAAACCATAGGTGTCTTGTTTCCTATTGCCAAATCCCAAATGATACCATAGCAAAAAACAAGTTCGAGATAAAGCATACCTTAGGAACTAAATCAAGCATACCTCCATTTACTTCAAATTTGTCATTTTTTGAACATGGGCATAGTTAAATATGGCATGGGTAGAATAATGCAAAAATCTACTCAGATATGATACAACCTAAAATTTGAAAATATATGATCAAAAATTTGATCTAACAATCAAAGAATGATAAAAAGATATAGCAAGAATTAAAAAGTTTGAGACAAAAGTTTAACTACATAATAAATAGATATTCATCAAATTATGATCTTATCTCAAGGAAATTATAATTTTGATCACATAATGTCGTAGTTGTAGTTCTAATTTTGTTCATTAATATGGAATAGTAAATGGAAACCATTAAACCCTTTGCATTATCTGTAAATAAAATGGCAGGAGACAAATAAGTGTATTTTTTTCCATATCTTTCAATTCGGTATGGCGTAAGGGAGATTATTCAAGAATTCATGTCTACATGTACAATACACGTATTTAACTAACTATGAAGACATGTATATTTCCCTCGGGATTAGCCAAGGGATGCAGGCCACCCCTCTAGAGGCATGGAATTCCGGCACGGATCGGGAGGCCGGATCGGGACCCACCGATCCCGATCCAAATCGGGATCGGATCGGCCGGAATTGGCCAGAATCGGCCGATTCCAGCCAGATTGGGACCCGCCAATCTCGATCCGAATCAGCTGATCCGGATCGGGATCGGCCGATTCTGCATTCCATGTCTAGAGGGAGGGGATGGACAGACCAAAGAGGTTCAACTGCATTGAAAACCCAGTTATATGGTGAAATGGGGGAGGGAAAACTCAGCAGATGTTTGACGACATTTCTAAGCCATGTAAAACCCATGTGCAATGCTCACAACACAACCCCTCAGGTGATAACCAAACTGACGGGGATCCAAATGTGGCGGAAGCGAAGCCAATAATCTTGTGTATTATTGTATATTTTATTTAGCCCATTAGAAGCCCATTTGATGTACTTTTCTTTTCTTTTTCTTAAGATTTTAGGACATATTTTAGTCATTTGTTTTGAATTAGGGGTATCTTGGTCATTAGGTTTAGGATTTGAAATTGGTTTGCTTTAAATAGCGACGTAATCTCTGTTTGAAAAAATAATGAAGAAATTTGAAAGATTTGAAGTCATGCAGCCTCCGTGATGGAGTTCTTCCTTGGGTGAGATGCCCTAGATCCTCCTTCTCTGGTGTGATGCCGGAAAGATCCTCTCCACTGTCGGTGAAATGCCGGTAACCCCTCCCCTTCCCCCTCTTCCTCCTCCTCCTTTTCCCTTTCTCCCCTGCTGTCCCTCATCACAAACTCAAGACTTGAGGATCATACCCAAATTTCTATCTGGCTGAGCCTTCTACTCATAGTAGTCAATCTCGTCCCAGCCAGGACGTCCTGCCCTAGTGAGAAAATGGGATGGGACAGTTTCTTGTTTGCTCCAGTCGTTGTCCCGGCTTGTCCCGGTATGTCTCCGCCTGTCCCGGCCTAACCCAACTAGAATTTGTATTTTAACATGGGATTTTCGTAATCACTTAGCTCCTTATAAACTTATTTTAGGGGGTTCATTTGATGAATATGCTCCTTTATAGAACCATAAATTCATCCTAAATGCTTTATTGCATTAATTTTGTCTTGTTTCCACGTTTATATGTTTATCTTTCATATTATTTATTGTATAAATATGTTTTATATTTGTTCGAATATGTATGAAAAAAAATTATATTTGTTCAAATATATATAGGAAAAAAAATCCCATATGGGACACTAGAATTGTCCGGGACAC
The DNA here is from genome assembly GCA_030544215.1 of Zantedeschia hybrid cultivar. Classification (NCBI taxonomy): domain Eukaryota; kingdom Viridiplantae; phylum Streptophyta; class Magnoliopsida; order Alismatales; family Araceae; genus Zantedeschia; species Zantedeschia hybrid cultivar. The sequence continues at coordinate 15,108,637 of JARZZO010000002.1, read as the reverse complement.
TAAGACGTTCTATCCTAGTAGAAAAACGGGACAAGGATTGGGACGGAATTGACAACTATGCTTCTGCTGCTTCCAATCAAGGTTCGCAGACTCAAAGAGTCGGACCGACTCGGATCTCCCATGATCTAGTACGAGTCGGGTCGACTCGGCCGAGTAGCATGGAAAAGTTCTTCCAAATTGCATAGGTTCGGTCGAGTCGCACCGACTCGCGTTCATCCTAATATGGTACGAGTCACCCGAGTCGATCCGGTACGGCAAAGCATGCTTCCAATACACTATTGGAGGAAGAAAACAGCAATATGGTGTACAAAATTTAGTTCATGGAAGTTTTCTTCACATAAAACATTCTAAACATTCTTCTAGCCAATGTTCCTTCAGCCAAATCCTAGTGTATCTTCTTTTAGTAGCCAAACCCTAGCATATCAATTGTAACAAGAAGATAAAAATTTTGCATGGTATTTGCAAAGTAACATCACCTGTGGAAACATAGAGAAGACCAAGATAAAGTATATTATGCCACCAATAAAGTCAAACTGCCAATTCTTCCTCCGGAACTTTAGAATGTTACCTAATGCAATCTAAAATAAAAATTTATCAAGTCAGCTAAACAATAAAGCTTTACAAGTTTAGTAAAACCAATTAAATGCTCGTGGTTAAGTAAATTACCCGACTGGAATCATCATATGATGGATAGGTGGCTTTGCAGTCATAAGACATTCCATAGAATTTGTTGAAATTTCTAAAAACATGAGTTGGATGAAGAAATGCCCCACCACATCCATTAACAAGCAAATGTTGCACATGGGTAGGCTTATCTGATAGAATTGCTGAATGTCGCATGTAATGATGCAAATCCCCAGCCATGCGAAGCTTACATCTTCCCTTCAGGTAATCGCATATCAAGTGAGCGACATTCTTCCCAGAGCTCTCATTCCAGTACCAGTCAAGAAGCCAATTTGGTTCATGTGTCATGACAATCACTGAATCATTTTCTCCGATCTGCAGAACATTCCAATCATGCAATGTGTCAAGAATAATGCAACAAAAAAGTAGAGATAAGACCACATCATCCTAAATAAAATGTATGTTTACACAGTTTTGGTTAGAACTCTAGCCAAAATCATGCACAGTTTTGTAAATATGATATGAATCCATTGGCTGAAAGCAAAATGGTATAAACAAGGTTGAAAGATTTTGACCAACTCCATTCAGGTGGCTAATCAGATTGTGTATGACTGGCTATGGGTTTATAAAATCCTAGGCCTCTGCACTCACTGCTGATTTGTCTTGATTTGGATGCTCTAACATTGTATCAATTCCAACTCATACAACAATAAGATGCATGCCTCTATGCTTCTCTCTTGAGACTCTTGACCCAACATATGTCTTGTGTCCTACACGCAAGGCCACCAGGCTTCATTCAAACCTCCTTTTGAGGAGCAGGGGCGTGTTGGATCCTTCTTACACCTTGCCAGGTGATATGCTTGTGTTGGACCCTTCTTGCACCTTGCCAGGGGATATGTTTCTCCCTCCCCCCGCAACACAAAAGGATGCCATGCCAATGGGGCTCAGCTGTAAAGAAAGCTTCAAAATTACCCTCAACAATTGACAGACCAGGGGAGGACCTCATCAGTATTTGAGAAATTCCCAAGCCACACAAGCCTCCTGTGGGTTGCAATGTTGGGTGCACCAGGTGGTTTCAAAGATGAGACCCATGGGTGTGAACTGGAGCTGTGTGCCAACCAAGCCACAGGTTCCCACATCTGGTTTTTCCATCAATCTTTCTTGCTTTGGCCCAACTTGAAATCAGCATGAACATGAAAAGTGTTAGTTCGATTAATCCTGCATCGATCATAGTGACTAAACTATTGAGTTTTATGATCCTAGGCTCCAATCATTTTTAGTTGGTGCTCTAACAAGTCAGAATTAAGTGAACTGAGATATCAAGAGAGGAAAATAACCACTCTGTGAAACAAATGGTCGAAGAATAAATTCATCAATAAGAAATATACTTCAAATCGGATAGTGGAGTTCAATCAAGACTTGATGGATTAAAAACCAGATGTTGCAATAACTTTTTACGTGAATAAATACGTGCAGAATAGTAAAAGAAATCATCTGTATCATTCAACACAAAGAAGACATGCCATTAGATGATGTATAACCCAAGCAAAATTAACCGCTTTTAAAAAAATATGTATAACCCAGTATGCACCAAAATATAAACACAAACCTGATGTGCATACTACAGGTTTATGATGACCATGGTGGCATAAGGTAGGCCACATGAAAATGCAAATTAGTATAGTAGCAATATACATAGGCAACTCAAATGGAAATTAGTGTAGCTCCTATTGACACTAAGCTTAACGCACTGACAGCCAAATTTGACGATGGGCCGCTGATTCCCTATGCTGGTATGCCCTTCCAATTGGATCTTCTCAGACTTCTTAAAATTTGCTAAGGTCTATTCTAGATCAGGGACTTGCACAGAAGGGGCACAAGGATCAACTCCATCCCCTCTATCCTCCCAAAATGCCTTGTCCACCTCAACAACACTAGGAGATCATAAACCAGCAGCAGGGGATAAGGGAAACTTTTTGCCGCAAAACTCAAGCTCCCTTGCCAGAACATCCCCATTGCTGTCAACTGAACCACCTCCTAGAGTCAAAGGACTTACCTCTTCACTTCGAACAAAGATAAAATCTGTTGAATATGGTAAAGACTAAAGAATAAGCAACAGTGTTATGCCTTAGGCACGAGTTCATGGAAAGGTGGTTACCAATCTGGTTTGCAATGGGGAGATAGAAACACCATTCCATGTTATAAAGGCAAGCTGCTCATATAACAAAAGCTGAAATAATTCCCATTCGATTACATTTTTTTATTTTTTGAAAGTAGGAAAGTAGGGAGCTTTCCACTTTGAACCCATATCCTTGTGATGTCGGCCTAAGCCCCTAGCCATCAGGCTAGGCGCATCTTAATATCTTGGAACAAAAAAATAAGCCTCATGCTAAGTTGTGTTCATAAGGATCCGCAATGGTATCTATTTACAATGAAAGTCAGAACAATCTTGAAATAGATGATAGATAATATTGTTAAGCAAAATGTACTAATGAACATCATAGTGAGCAACATAATGATTTGAAGTAGGTAAACCAGCAGAAACCTAATAAGAAAAACATTTCACTGAACAATGCATGGTTTGTCCAACAAGGCAATGGCATTGACATCATTGCAAACTTACTGGTAGATAATACACAAAATGGCATTAACCTAATAGGAACAATTAGAAGGTTGACCACTCAATCATCTCCATTACATTCAATATTTGCCACATGGTGAAGCATTATTGTGCAATCACTTTCTAGATCATTTCTACTGTATATGCAAAATATACCAGTTATCAGCACACTTTGATTACACCAAACTATGACAAATTGCACCTAGGATGCTACCCAAAAACAATACAGTTATCCTATAGCACTTGGGTATTCTGTAATATATTTATGATATCTCTTCTCATTGCACTTGGGTATTCTCTAATATATTTATGATATATGTTCTCAATGCATAATATTTCAGTATTTGTGCCCTACCAACCAATACATAATTAAATTTGTATCAGAATATTGCTTATAGGCTTAAAAGTCACAGCAAATATTATCGGCCAAACATTCTCCAATTCTAATCTAGGAGACTAGGATCAGCTTAGAACTTGAGAAGTCAAGTCTATGAGAGTTGAATGGGGTTCTCCACCCCGCTGCCATTCTGACGCACCTCCCCTCTATCTATTATGCTGAGGCCCAGTAAACATTAGTCAATAAGCAGGAGAGTTCAACCATTCAATAAAGGGTGCCAAATGTTCTAACTGATATCAGTTGACTAGCTGTGAGACTACATAGCAGCCAGCAATTTAGTTATGTATGCTGGTGTACAATTCACCAACTAGGTAACCCTAATGTCCAATACATATACATCGATTAAACCATGGCTTGCACACAAAGTGACATGTAGAATTGTAGAAATGATAACATCATCAGGTAAGAGTCACATGGCAATTCGCTATTCCAGATAACTTTAAGGATTATGGCATGACCAAGTCATAGAATTTTCCCTTTATGGTGCACACGCGGACACGTACCAGAACAACAACACAGCACAATCCTAAGGAAACCAAGAAAAATGTGTGGAGGAGATGAGATGTGACCAAAACAATAATGTGGTGTAATCATGAAAACCAAGAAAAATATAGAGGAGATGAGAGATACCTTAGTTTTTGATAACTCTGCAAAGAATTTGAACTGGTATACATCAATGTCTCCATGAAGTGCCTGGTCAAGACCAAATATCCACCATCCTCTAGGAAGTTGCAAAGCAAAATAACTCTTTTTCTGCGGCAGAAGCCAGCCGCCCAACCAACTTTTATGACATATGTATCTCATGAAAGTATTAAGCCCATCAAACCAATCTGCAAGAAATAAAATAACGTGAAGGATACATTACACATTTCTTTTTTAATAATAATGCCGCAGACTACCCAAATTTGTAGTGGAAACCAGATGGGCTTTACAGGATTATACACATGAAGGATTGTATTCTTCATTTAACCCTAAAAAATATATCATTTAAATGTACACTAACCGTGGTTCCCAGGAATGATAAAACATTGTGGTCCATCATAGTTCCTCAGATCTGATACTCCATAAGGAAGTTCCGGCTTTTCAACTGCAATGTGTTCTGGCTTGTACCAGGAGGGAGGCTGGAGAGCATGCTCAAAAGGAGAAAAAAGACGCCTCTCATACGTGAATGCAGAAGGATTTGGGTACCTGAGAAATTATCCCTCGGGCCATGAATATGATACAAAAGTGTCACAGCTATGATGACTCATTATTTATTTATGCTCCTTTTTCTTTATGATTCATATTTATATATAGTATCATTCATGCCAACCATTAAAAAAAAAAAAAAAAAATTCATTTGGTCTATCTTTCTGCAACACTCTGTTTTCCTTAACAAAAGGGAACAAGGTGCCACCTTGAAACCTGTGCAGTCTGCCTAGGCAATAGACAGGCCTGCCTCATTGTTCTGACAATGCCTTCCAGAAACAACAATATGCAACACCTTAAAGACATTTAGCAAAATGTGGCAAAGGGAACTCCAAAAAATATCAGATGAAATTGTCATAAATAGGAAGATCCAGAGTAGGTATGCAAGGTAACTGATAATCCAATAACCAACTGACTACTAGCTTATAGGTTGATTAAAACACAGTCTTTCCAAATGGATATCATAGAAGATAAGGGCATGGATCTACCTTGGATCAATACCGAATCTGGCCCCATTTGCATCCCTGGCCCAGAGGGAAAACATCTACATGTAATTGAGGTTCCGATGATCAGGATCAGGAACAAGGTTGGCCAGTCGCCTCCCATCAGCCAACCAAACGTAGGGCTGATCCTGGCCAACCATGGCTCGCAGAATCAGCCGATTCAGTATTAGAATTGGCCTGTCCAGACCAGATCAAGCCCTCCCAATCTGATCTAAGGAAGAAATTAATCCCCTCGTGAAACTAGAGAAAAATCAAACCAAATTGCCCAAGAACATGCCAATGGACTTGTCTAGGATCAGCCAGTCTAACTTGAACCATGGATTGGCAGGTCTCGATCGGCCGATCCGGATCGGGATTGGTAGGTCCCGATCCGATTTGGGGGAGGGGGGAATCAGAACCTGGTTGCATAGATTTGTGCCTTAATTATACGTCATTAGCATTAACTTTTAGAAATTAACCCTAATTAAGGATTAAATTTTGGGACTTTGGTATGATTAGTGTAATTAGGGTTCAATTGAGTGTGCCAAACACTCAATTGAACTTATTAGAACCTGATTGCATAGATTTGTGCATCAATTGCACGTTATTAGCGCTAATTTTCTAAAATTAACCTTAATTAGGAGTTAAAATTTGAGACTTTTATATGATTAGTGTAATTAAGGTTTAATTGAGTGTGCTAAACACTCAATTAAAATTATCAGAACCTGGTTTCATAGATTTGTGCCTTAATTGTATGTCATTAGCGCTAATTTTTTGAAATTAATCTTAATTTATGGGTTAAATTTTAGGGCTTCTGTATGATTAGTGTACGTCATTAGCGCTAATTTTTTGAAATTAATCTTAATTTAGGGGTTAAATTTTAGGGCTTTTGTATGATTAGTGTACGTCATTAGCGCTAATTTTTTGAAATTAATCTTAATTTAGGGGTTAAATTTTAGGGCTTTTGTATGATTAGTGTAATTATGGTTCAATTGAGTGTGCTAAACACTCAATTGAACTTACTAGAACCTGATTGCATAGATTTGTGCATTAATTGTACGTTATTAATGCTAATTTTCTAAAATGAACCCTAATTAAGAGTTAAAAATTAAGACTTTTGTATGATTATTGTAATTATGGTTCAATTGAGTGTGCCAAACAGTCAATTGAACTTATTAGAACTTGATTGTATAGATTTATACATTAATTGCATGTGATTAGTGCTACTTAAACTTATCTGTCAATTTTTATGTAATGCAGGAATATGACAAAGTAAGGACATCATGAACAAGATGCGGAGCAGCATGGTTTTGATCCTGCTTGGCAGCATTGCACACTAGTGGACAGTAGGCAAAAGAAGGTCAAATGCAACTGGTGTGGAAAGGAGTGGATAGAGGCGTGTATCGCCTAAAAAATCATCAGATGTGAATCAGTTTCACTGAACTTCAAGAGGAAAATCAAGGCTTACATGTTGGGTAAAAAAGTCTAAAAAGATTTATCAACTCAATAACAGATGGATCTACAAGATGAGATATTAAAGTGCCAGAGACGAAGGGATTACAGTCTGTCTTTCAACGGTCGATCAGTTTAGATGATGATGAGGAGGATCCAGATGACCTTGATCCACAGTACACCAGAGTTGTTCGTGCCAGTCTGTGGACAAATAGAGAAAATGAGGACCGGCGAAGAGGCATAAGATCATCAGCTGAATGTGTACCTACCAGTTCTCAGTCTGGGAGATCCCTTCCTAGGGACTCTTCTGTTAGTAGGGCTGCTAGTACTGTTTTGGGTTGTAGACGGACTTCAAATGTGGCACAAGGTCCTATGGACTAATTTTTATACAGTTCAAAGTCTGCCAGACAGTCTGGAATCAAGCAAGCATTGAAAAGAGTCAAGGCCTCAGCAAAAAAATGCCTTGAAAGGAATTGTGAAATAGTTTTTGCATGCAGGTGTGCCAACACATGCAACATCTAGCCTATATTTTCAGACGATGGTGGATACAATTGCAGATGTTGAGCCTGGTCTAAAGACTTCCACACCTCGCTACATTTATGATGTTGGGCTCGAGGAGGAGTACAATGAGTTGAAGGCATAGGTGGACAACTTCAAAAATGTGTAGAAGGAGCGTGGTTGTACCATCATGTGTAATGGTTGGACATAGATGACAAGGAGATCCATGATTAATTTCCTTGTCTATTGCATCGAGGGGACCATTTTTTTGAAATCTATGGATGCCTTCAACAAAATAAAGAATGTTGATTATTTGTACATGCTAATGGATGAGGTAGTTGAGGAAATTAGTAAAGATAATGTTGTGCAGATGATCATTGACAATGAAACAAGCTACAAAGTAGCTGGCAAATTGTTGATACAGAAGAGGAAGCATTTGTACTGGATGCCTTGTGCAGCACATTTTATTGACTTGATGATAGAGAACATAGGCAAAGACCCTTTTGTTGTTGAGGTGGTAGAGCAGGCTCGGATAATCACTGGATTTATTTATAGTCATAATAGGATCCTACATATGATGAGAGAACATAGGTGGACGAGATCTCCTTCGTACTGGTCCTACCATATTCGCATCCAACTTCATCTCTTTAGAGAGCCTGATGAAGTACAAGTATCAGTTGGCTCAGTTAGTCTACTCTAATGATTTTCTAGCACATATAAAAACATTAAGGGCCGATGCTAAGGATGTTGCCATGGCAGTGTAAACGCTGGTTGGCGAAAAAACTTTTTCGGGTAAAGTTTCTCGCTACCTAAAAGCACATGTTCTGAGGTTGGTTGATGGATGACAAAAATGATATGGGATATCTGTATGAGGCAATGGATAGAGCAAAGGAGCACTTAAAGGCAAATAATCTTACATCTTTTGGGAAATGGTGGAGGATCATCGATGATAAATAAGAGTTGACTCTCCATCATGATCTCCATACTGTTGAAATTCTATTTCTTTTCTACTTGATTTTATTTGATTAATGTTAATGACATTTATTTTAATAACTAATGAACCTTAATGTAAATGCATCGTATTTTTTCAACCCAAGATATCAATATGATGAGAGCGTGCACAATGATAGAGAGATCCTTCGATGAACAACCAATGTCATTACTAGAATATCAAGGAATACGAACGAAAAGATAGATGTCTAGCAGAGGTAACATACAAAGTAGGAGTTTATGAAAATTCAGTCTTCTATTATTAACTTATGTCATTTACATTTATTTTGTACATAGAGAGATTTAAATTGAAGATTGGCATTTATGGAGATGAGGACGTCAAGACTGCAGTAATGAAGACAACTCCAAGTGAATTACATAATAAATAGCCAAACACTCAATTTAATGAATTACTACTATTAATTATTAATATTATCTTCTTCCTTTTTTTTGCAACAGTTTGAATGGTGGATCTAGATTAATTATAGACAAGCTGTCACAAACATTTGGCGTACATTGCAGTGACAATACTCAGTCAAACTACTTCTTTCAACCAGTGTGAAAGAAATTAGAGTACATTTAGTCACATTCACACGAGGGTTCTTAATAGATTGAGTGTTTCTAGGCTAGAGAAGTTGGTGTATTGTCACTACAACATGCGCCTAAAGATCAAGCAGATTCAGGAAATACAGAGGCTTGAACGACAGATATTCATGGAATACTGGCAGACCAGTTGATGAGCCTCTACATCAGATTGATATCAATGAACTGCTGGATGAAGAACACCCATTGCATTCTTGAGCAAGGAATTCCGGATCGGATCGGGTCCCCGAATCGGGACCCGCCGATCCCGATCCGACTCGGATCGGATCGGCCGAGTCGGCCGATCCAGATGAAGTCTGGCCAGTCCGACTCGGCCAGATAAAAAAATAATAAAAAATTAAAAAAAATCAGAAAAAAATCAGAAAAAATCAGAAAAAAATAAAAATAAAAACCCTAAAAAACCCTAAACCCTAAAAAACCCTAAACCCTAAACCCTAAACCCAAAACCCAAAACCCAAAACCCTAAACCCTAAACCCTAAACCCTAAACCCTAAACCCTAAACCCTAAACCTAAAACCCTAAACCCTAAACCCTAAACCCTAAACCCTAAACCCTAAACCTAAAACCCTAAACCCTAAACCCTAAACCCTAAACCCTTAACCCTTAACCCTTAACCCTTAACCCTTAACCCTTAACCCTTAACCCTTAACCCTAAACCCTAAACCCTAAACCCTAAACCCTAAACCCTAAACCCTTAACCCTTAACCCTTAACCCTTAACCCTTAACCCTTAACCCTTAACCCTTAACCCTTAACCCTTAACCCTTAACCCTTAACCCTAAAACCCTTAACCCTTAACCCTTAACCCTAAAACCCTAAACCCTAAACCCTAAACCCTAAACCCTAAAACCCTAAAACCCTAAAACCCTAAAACCCTAAACCCTTAAACCTTAAGGGGGGGACCGAAATCGGCCCGAACCGGACCAGATCGGGTCCGGACCGGCCGATCTGGCCGGACCGGCCGATCTGGCCGGTCCGGCCCCGATCTGGTCCGGTTCGGGCCGATTTCGGCCGTTTTTTTTTTTTTTTCAAATCGGTGGGGGGGAACAGTGAAATCCCCCCCAAATCGGATCGGAACCCGCCGATCCCGATCCGAATCGGCCGATTCGGATCGGAATCGGCCGATTCCGCAATCCATGCTCTTGAGTGGAGACTAGAACAGCCAGAGATGCTCAGCCTGAGTTTGATCCTCATGATCGGAGTTGGGAAGGAGGTGAATTTGATAGAGTAGTTGCTTGAAATCCTGAATTTCAAGTAGCAGACGAAGGAGGTGTATATGTTCTTCATAGGCGTCGAAAGTCAGACATACTACTAGACACTACTAGAGTTTTTGCCTCTCAGCCAGCACTCAGAAGATCAGCTACTCAGGTGGATCCACATAGAAGAAAGAACAAAGAGCCAATGAGAATTTCATTACAGTCATTTGGCAAGAAAAAGAAAAAACAATCAAAATGAAAGTCTAAACAACGTGTAGACTCGTCGAAAGAAGAACAAGGGGGAAACACAACTAAAATTCAGCAGACTGAAGAGATACTTGAAGACACCCCAACTTTACCACCTCACTTGGCCAGTATGTACGAGATAGAGAGAAAAACCTACAGGCGTAGAAGAAGGCAGCTGGCAAAAATAGACCAAGTGGGGAGTGATGACTCCACTCATAAACAATTAGATGATGATGGAGATGGTGATGGTGATGGTGCTACTGCTGCTGCTGCTGGTGGACTATCAGGAGGTTCTGGACTTGGGAGCAGTTATTCAAGATACGAAGGTTACTCCGTACCTCCGAGTCATTTTGAAGGAACCCAAGGCCAAAGACAAGGACAATAAGGAGATTTGAAGGCCAACAGAGACAAGCAAGATATGATTGGCCCAGTTGGGAATATGGATCTTTTTATCCGCCCATTTTTCAACTCCCTACAGTATTGTATTCAGACATAAACAACACTATTGAGGGGTACATTCATTGAATAATATGTGTATATTTTTTATTTTTACTGATTTTTTCCTGATTTTTTTTATTTTTTTAATAGGGTCAATCCGGACCGGCCCATTGGCGGGTCCCGATCCTGGGACCCGACCCGACCCGGAATTCCATGACTTGGACTGGCCAATCCAACCCTATCTAGTCTTTGAGCTGGGATCTCAGCCATGACTAGAGATCCCATCCCCCAACCCCCAGCCCACCTTCATCCCCCCCCCCTTTTGAATGTTATTGCGTCATATTTATTTCTCTTTTTTTCTGTTTTTTCTGAATTTTTATGATTTTTATTAATTTCTTAAATTAAAAATGAAGTCAATCTAGCAATCAGCTTTTTGCCTTTGGGTCAGCCAATTTGGCCAATCCAATCCTCAACCAGGATTGAATCAGGATCCACCAATCCAAGGTCTTAACCCAATTCCGCCTTCCTTCAATCCGGTCCCAATCCAAGCTAGATTGAGATAAGCCCTGGCAAATCCCAGCTACTGACCCAATTCGTTAAACTTTGCCATTACCAGTAGTATCTGGATTCTGGACAACATGTGTAACTCCTTTATATGCCGGGCCCCAACCCAGCCCAGGACACAAGCACAAATATTATTATGTCAAGTTTATAGTGTCTCCATGATAGTATAAGATTTGGTTGGCAATGGGTGATAAAGCTTAATCAAAACTCAAGAGCAGTGCTGGTGTGTTCCATAATTACAATAGATTGCTGGAAGAAGACGTGATTGTAAATAAGATCATGTCATAAGCTTTGTAACCAGTCTGCCTTTTAGGTTTGAACTTCATAAAGCATAGCAATTCTATTTCCAGTCTGATGGAATTATTATAGTACACACGTAGGATCTGCAGCGGTAGTCCCATGTTTTAGGCCAATTATCTAAGCTACACTTTGTTTGCAGAATTTGGCGGAATAAGGCCTCCTTATTCTCGGACTAAGGCAAATTATGATTTGATAGGAGGGATTTGGTATTCCGGCCAGCATGGCTTGTTCACGGAATTAGCTGATAAGCAATCCCACCCTACACCCAAGAACTTGGTAAATGCCTTGGATTCCGCCGCACTATCAAAGTGAAACACCTCTTATTCTGGAATAAGCAATCCAAAATAACTCATCCCGTCCTAACCCATTCTGCTATCCAAGTGAGGCTAACCGATACACGTTGCTACCATGAAATTCACCCATGTTATATTTCAGCAAAGACTATCCCACTGCAATTTGGAAGCTAATATAATAAGATGTTTAACACAATATCAGCTTTTTGTAGTTCACTGAATGTCGTGATTGATTCCTTCAAGATATTCTCTACTTTTATATGAAACTGCACAACTGGTTTAGGAAAAAGAGAAATCTCATGTTCTACATTTTCTCAATCAGTGTGAAGCATTGCTAAGACGGTGAAGAATGGTTGATTTAATAGTGAAGTGCTTTTTGCTGCTTTTCTACTAAATCAACAGAATGGAACTGACACTTACGCAAGGTCCCCTCCAATAAGAAGCAAATCTCCACGTTGTAGAGAACAAGTGGAACCATTATTCTTGGCCTGGATAAAAGGCTGAGCAAGTAATCTGGCTACTGCATAGGATGAATTTCCACCATCACCAGTGTCTGCCATAAAATCGAACCAGAAATCTTCTTTTTCACTGAATTGGTCATACAAGAGGTCACCTTTCTTTGTTTCATCTTCAACCTTGCTCATGGCTGCCTAAGCTAGGGGAAAAAGAAAAGTATATACAGATCTGTGAATCTGAACATTGGACTACATGCTGTACTAGCAAAGAACCATCATAAGCAAAAACAAACAAATAAATAAACATTTTGAACAAACTATCTAAAGAATGGACTTCAAACAAGTTAATCACACCTTGTATTACCGGAATGAACAAAGGATATAAACATCAATAACAACTGATCTCAAAAGCCTAAACTAAAATTGCCTTTGACGGAACAGGATGATGAAAAGTTTTCATGTACCATTGAGTGATGTGAGCATACCTGCATCATACGCATATCAAAACGACCAACAAACAAAGTCACAGACACTAACAGATCAAAAGCTGTCTTAAATAGATCAGCCGATGTCCTGAAACATATAATACCTGTGAGAAACCGATAATATTCCAATTTAGAGACATAAAAAATGAAATCAATGAATACCTACCCTGAGTACCAAGGAACCATATCCAAAAAATCAGGTCTCATTTCTTTCTTCAGCTTTTCATGTTCTGATATCGACGAAGGGTGAGTTAGCGCCCATCTGTTTGATTGCAGAATACACTGAGCAAAGAGTGATAAAATTTCGACTACAACAATTACATAATTTCAATAAAAAAAAGGTTATGCATTTATTTAGTGACACATTCAGAATATAGATTCATAGAGGACAGGATAAGCAAAACGCACGTCACCATCTTCCTTAAAAAGGACTCATCATCAGCAAAGACTTCTCCCATTAACTGGGGTCAGCTACATGACTCTTGTCACACCATTTTAATCTACCAATGCCATATTCGTAGTTAAACCTAGGAAGGACTTGGCAGACCCCACGGGATATCACTGGACCCATCAGGACCCCTCACCGGACAGAAGGTCAGGTCCTTTTCTTACTATGTCCAATCCCGAATGAGAAAGGAGGGTGTGCATTAGGTTGACAGCACCTAATAAAATTTGTCACATCCCAATCATGGTTCCTCAAAACTCACTAAATCTCAAATTTTGTACATGCTAAGTGATACTCAAGCAGATGAGTTTTACATACCCAGTGGATCTCTCCACCACATAGTTGGCAATGTAAAGGCCTATGAATGTTGCCCACAATGAATATATAGGTGAGATTTCATCTGATGGACCAGAACAGGATCCACTGCAAACTAACTAAAAAGGAAAATTAGGCAGTGCAAAAGGAAAGAGAGTGAAAGAAAAAATGCATAACCTCACAAATGCCCGAAAGAAACAAAGGCCAAATGACAGCAGCCTCAATATTGTATATGTACCTCTCCATAGATGACCCATTTTGATAAAAGAGGATAATCACTAGCAGATCCCACTGGAGCAAACCATGATGAGCAAATTTGATCCTTAAACTCATGCATACGGATAAACTTTGATATCCAGTGGCTTCTCTGTTCAAAAGATTTATTTCTTATGATGGCACGATTGCCACAATGACTATAAAATACACAGCATGCTATACTAATGACCTACATATCAGCAAAAGAAAGCAAAGTAAGCAGAGATTCTTGCTTAAGGTGGGTTCAAGAATAAACATTTCTGGTGCATGAAATGAAGTTCAAGCACTTACGGAACAATTTTGAAGGATAGTTAGAATTTCAGGTCGTTTTCCTGCTACACGCGCGACAAGTCCAATGTACCAGAGACCAAGAAACAGAATGTGGAAAACAAGAAGAAATATAACAGATGAAATATATATTGTAAGAAATAATGAGAGGTTCATCCTCATGTCTACACCCATTGACTGAAAACTTGGAAGATGATACAGAGCTGCGATGAAGATCCAAGCAACATACCTACAACATAATCAGTTCTTTAGAACAAATTTGTCATCCTACATTACAGCAAAATTTCTCAAAAGAAATTGGCTTTCCATTGTCCAGTAGATATTAATTAATCTAGCATCCAATGCACAGGAAAGAAGCATACCAACGACTGAAGTTGGAATAGCTCGGTTTGATAGTCTTTCCAATGAATGGAGACGAGAAAAAGTAGAAAAAACCAATCAGGCAGGCATACATAGACCACCACTTGATGTTGTTGTCCAGTGCATGTATTAGCGTATGGATATTATCAGAAGATATGAAAAAAAGGCAGCCCACAATAACTGCCATCATAGCATGCCGTGAATGCTCATGTGGATAAGGATATTTATGCATCAAGATTGTCCTCATTCTCTCCATTTTGAGGGTATCAAAAAATGGACCGATAGATTGTTTATTTGAATCCATTCTATACTCCAATCAGTTTGTGATATTTTATAGTCTTCCAAATTCACAGGAAAAGCCACTCAGTGAGACTGTAAGTAAGAACCTGCATGATATAAATCCATGTCAATTCAGCAGCAAAAGATCACACAAGATACATCAATGAATAGGGATCAAAATCCCAAGTTGTCGAACAAGAAGATATGGATTATAAACCAGCAATAAAGAGGAAAAGGGCACCTAATGAATAAAGCATGCTTTTTTTTGGTAAAGTGGATGGTGCCACAATTCATTGATATTCAAAAAGAGAAAAAAGGGGTTATACAAGTATTCAAACCAACACTCCTATACAAAAAAAACAGGCGCCCTCTAAGGAAAACAGAAAAAAACAGGACAAGGAAACAAAAAATATACACCAAGAAGGTGTGTCACCCTATCCACCCAATGAGATTGCCAAACCAGGAGCATACGCATACATTACCACCCCCCACCCTACACATGCACACACAAAAAACCTTTGCCCACACAAAAACTTCCCCACAAGTAGTAAGCTGCTCTAACAGCTGACTTGATCCATAAAAATATTGTTTTCCCTATATTATTAAAGGTTTTGCCGAGGTGATTGCCTAGGTGACAAATGCTTTGCTTCGGCCAAGTCACCTAGGCCATAGGTGATCACTAGGATTGCCGAGGCATCGCTGAGGCCAAGTAGGTCAATCGCCTCCACGTGGCTTTGGTGCTCCAGCCAACCTTGCCCATCTCATTCACATTGCAGAATGACCCATTTGGGTTCCCGGCCCACTTTGCCCGCCCACCCTCCCATTTGATCTTGGGGTATAAGAGACTCCCAATCCTATTTGCATCCAAGCCGCCAATTCCTTAGCAACCCAAACCTTCCTCCCCCAATTCCCTAGTTCAAAGATGTCTCCGGCAACCATGAAGCTCAGTGACCTAGGCAAGCTCAATGAGCTTGAAGACAAGTCAACTAGCACCGCAAGCTCAAAGACAACCTCAACAGCTACAGCCACCCTCATGATCTTGCCCCCAAGTTACTGTGACCTCAGTCAGCATCGATTGGACGCCACTGGGCACCCTGCGTGGGGATGGAAGGTAGAATCAGCCGATCCCGATCCGGATCGGCCGATTCGGATTGTGATTGGCCGGTCCCAACCCGGGCGGAATCGGCCGATCCTGACCAATTCTAGCCACCACTTTCAGCCGATTCCGGCCAATCCGAGGCCGATCAGAGTCGGGATCGGTGGGTCCCGATCCGGCCGGCCGATCCATGCCGGAGTTCCTTGCGCGTGGGCGTGAGGAGCCCCCCCTCGCGCAGGCGATTTCCGCCGCAAGGGGGAGTTCTTTTCCATTTTTTTCTAATAATCATGGCCACTGGATGAAGATCCAGTGGCCATAGATACAATCCACTGCCAATCTATGTTATCAAAGGTGATCGCCTCGCTCGCCTAGGCGATGAAAAAGGTTGAGGCGAGCCAAGAGCGCCTCACCTTGCCTCATGTTCGCCTCACTCACCTAGGCACTTGCCTATAAAGTCTATGGCAAATGTTTGTTTCTTTTTAAATTATGTAGTACTGCTTTTCTTACTCTTAATTATTCCAAAGTGAATGCCTCTTTTGACAATATCCAATATCATTTTTCTATTACATGCTGCCACATTTTTTTTCCTTTTTCTTACATGCTGCTACATTGTTTTCTTATTTTTAATGATTCCTAAGACCATGCACTACATATATGAGTGCTTTATACAAATTGATGATTACATGTTGGTCATGATCAATGTTTCTCAAGGTCTTATATATGGTTATTTTGGATATTTTATTTAGTTTCCTCATATTGTCATTTTCTTCCTTCACGGTGTTGTATGGGAGAAACACATCGCCTTAAATGCCTAGGCGATCGCCTAGGCATTTGAGGCTGAGGCGAACCCTTGGTCACCTCGCTCGCCTCTCGCCTCTGACTACATAGCTGCTAGTGCACAAGAACCTGGCAGCAGATTGTATCAGTTTCCTCTCTCTCTCTCTCTCTCTCTCTCTCTCTCTCTCTCTCTCTCTCTCTCTCTCTCTCTCTCTCTCTCTCTCTCTCTCTGCCACCCAATCTGAAACGTTAATTATTAATAATCAGATGATTTCTAATGGAAGCCATTGTATCCTTGAACCGTTTGGCCACCGGGAGCCGTTATATCCTTGAATCTTTAGCCACTGGGAGCCATTGTATCCCTGAACCGTTGGCCACTGGGAGCCGTTGTATCTTTAAACCTTTGACCAATGGGAGCCATTATATCCTTGAATCTTTGGCCACTAGGAGTCATTATATCCTTGAATATTTGGCCATTGGGAGTTGTTGTATCCTTGAACCTTTGGCTACTGGGAGTCGTTACATCCTTGAACCTTTGGCTATTAGGAGCCATTACATCTTTGAACCTTTGGCCACTAAGAGCCGTTGTACCCTTGAACCTTTGGCTACTAGGAGCCATTACATCTTTGAACCTTTGGCCACTAGGGGTCGTTGTATCCTTGAACCCTTGGCCACTGGCAACCATCATATCCTTGAACCCTTGTCTATTAAGAGTTGTTATATCCTAAAATTTACGGCTGCCTAAAGTCGTTATTTTCTTGAAAATCTAAAATTATAAATCCTACCGAAATCTCAATTTCCATCGTTTCGGCTTTCAGAGAAGCCGTAATTCTCCACCGCCTTAAAATACACGTGCACACACAAGCACTATGTTACTCATGAGTATGTCAAAAAAAAAAAGAATTGATGAATGGTTGGACGGACTTAGATGTCCCCCTAAAAGGGGACATTTAAGGGCAAAATAGTCCTCAACTCAGCCAAAAAAAAAAGAGAAATAGGAATGTTTAGACAGACTTAGTTGTTCCTATAAAAGGGGGGCATCTAAGGGTAAAAAATTCTTTGACTAGACTAAAAAGAGAGAGAAAGGCCCAGCTGCACGAATATTTACAAAAACGTGCAAGTAAAATGAAAGGGGGCTAGAAAAAATGAGAAAATGTTTTGACGGACTTAGTTGTTCTTGGGGGGGGGGGGGGGGGGGGCAGGGGGCATCTAAGGGTAAAAAGGTCTTTATCCTAAAAAAAAAAAAAGGGGACTTTAAAACAAAATTGGTATGTTTATGGAATGACAATTAGCGAAGAAGTTCTAAAGTTGCAGATTGTCAAACTCCAACAGCTCTGTACAAGTACGGATGATCAATGCTTCATTTGATCAAACCGATAATGTTCTTGGGGGGGGGGGGGGGGGGGCATCTAAGGGTAAAAAGGTCTTTATCCTTAAAAAAAAAAAGGGACTTTAAAACAAAATTGGTATGTTTATGGAATGACAATTAGCGAAGAAGTTCTAAAGTTGCAGATTGTCAAACTCCAACAGCTCTGTACAAGTACGGATGATCAACGCTTCATTTGATCAAACCGATAATGCTCTTTCACTAATAATGAAATTTTAGTTCTTCAAGTTATTGAGATTTTTAGAATTGTATATACATTGTATATTTGGAAAAAAAATGAAAGAGTTTTGAATGTCTTTAATGAAGCTTAAAGCACGGTTCATATGACATGAAGAAGGAAGTTTATGAATCTTCGATGAATTATCAACATGATGATTAATATCCAAACTAACTAGTGATGTTAGAAGATACACAGGCTGCACGCCTTTGACTTTGTCTACGCCGTATAGCCTGTGGGGGGCAATTGTCGAAACCAAAACAAAAAAAACAAAAGCAGCAACAACAATAAGAAAAAGGCCTCTTGGGTCTGGCAGCACAACAGGCACAGCAACACAGCAACAGCTGCAGCACACCAGAGGCAAGAACAACACGGTAGCAGCAGGAGCAGCAGCAGAAACCCAGCAGCAACAGCGTACAGCACAAAAAAAAAGGGACGGTCTAGCCAATTTTTTATAATAAAAAAAACGGGACAGAGATGGGGGCAAGGGTGGACTCTTGACCCTCACCGGGTGGGAGAAGGCCACCCGGTGAGGGTAGTAGGGCATGCGGCCCTACCCCTTTTCTGCTAACTGTCCAAGGATAGTGAAAAAAAAAAAAGGTAACAGTAAAAAAAAAGAAGAGAAATAAAAGATAGAGATGAGGGTGTGGGGGTGCCATGCGCACCCTCCCCTCCTCTCTGCCAACTATCCAAGGACAGTAGTAAAAAAAAAAAAAACACAGTATTAAAAAAAAAAAGTGTGGTACAGTAAAAGGATGAAAAAGAGGAAGAGAATTAGTAAAAAAAGAGAAGGAAGAAGGAAAGATGTGCAGTAAAAAGGTTAAAAAAAAAAAGAAAGAATTAATAAAAGAGGAGGGAGCAAACGAGGCCTACCAAAGTAGGACTCCAACCCACCCTCACCAAACAGGGTGGAAAGAGGCCATCCGGTGGGGGGGTGCGCCCCCTTCCATCCTCCCGTAACCATCTTTTTTATAAAAAAAAAATCTGGAGGCGGGATCTTTTTTAGTAACCGCCACCCGGTGAGGGTATGACCCCCATTTAAATTTTTTTGTGCAGGAAATGGGCATAACTTCCACCCGGTGAGGGTGGACTCTTAGGCTTCTAACCGCTTCGTAGGGAGATTATAAATACCCCCCTTGGGGGTTCATTTGGGGAGAACGAAAAGGAGGGGCAGGTTTTAAGAGTTCCTTGTGGTAAGGACTCCTTGGGTTTTGAGAGTGGTAGGCTTCGGCCCCCTCTTTTGATTTGGGTTTAAGTCCTAACTTAGCCCAATATCTTATTATATTATGTTATGTTATATGTCCGTTGTGACATATAAATGTGACATGACATAATATAAACATTATAATATGATCACATATGTCACATTATATGTGATTAATTACACTTAGGGGTTACATCCAGGTGATTGTAATTTAATCAAATAATTCAATTATGTTAATGTGACATAAAGTCCATTAACATGTAACTTGTTAATGTGACATAAAGTCCATTAACATGTAACTTGTTAATGTGACATAAAATCCATTAACATGTAACTTATTTATATGACACATGTTATTAAGTCATATGTCACGTTTATATTAAGGTGACATAAAATTCAGTAACATGTAATCAATACAAGTTATTAAGTCATATGTTATTAAATCATATGTCTTATATGTTAATCATATACAGTTAACTATATTCATAAGACATCAATTTCACTGGTTAAATGACTTAGTCACATTGATTAAGTCCACTCACAACCTGACCCATTGATCAAATGACTCAACTAGGTCAATCGTGGTAGGGTCTACTATAGCCCGAATCTAACCACATCGATCAGGCGATCCTATCATGTGATGCAGAAGACGATGCATGGCTGGAGTTCTCTTCGTTGGCTTTTATTAGGACCATTTAAGGTCCATTATGTTTGTTTTTATTTCCTAGGAATTAAAGAAATATGAATAAGGGTAGTCCAAGAGTCGGATGGGGATCTCCAAGAGTCAGGAGTTACAGAACTCCCTATATGTATGTTGTTACAGAATAGAAGGGGGAGAGGATGAATTTTGAGAGAAAAAAAAAAATTTACTTGATTGTGCGTTTTGGTCTCTGCGACGGAGACCCTCTCCACCCCTCTTCCTCGGTGCGACGCAAAGGGAACCCCTGCTCCGGTGTGACGCCGGAGACCGCCCATCGGTGCGACGCCGATCGGTTCCCCCTCTTCTAAACCCCACTTCTTATTCCCCTTCGTCCCGCATCAAGTTTGGTTTCAGAGCGCCAGGTTCTTTGGGTCGTCTTCACTATCCAAATCATGCGCCTCCACCCCTCCGGCAACCACTGCCACCATCGCATGCACCGCTCGCCGCCTTCACCCCGCCCGCCTTCGCCTCCGCTCGTGTCGCCTGCTGCCGCTCTTGTTAGGGCAAGAAAGAAGAAGAAGAAGAGGAGGAGGGGCTAATCCTTCACCGGTGCCGTTGCCGTCGAACCCCGCCTCCACTGCCGCCGGCACCGCCGTCGGCCCTCCTCCCCCCCCCCCCTCGCCATCACTCCTTGCAACAGCCGCCCCTGCCGCTGCCTGCCGCAACCGCACCCGATGCCCTCACCAGCGCCGTCATCACCAGTGTCGGCCACCGCCACCAACGCCGGTCGCCGCCGCCTACGCCGCCGGCCCCGCTGTTGCCACCTCGCTCCGCCCCGCCGGAGCTTCTCATGCGCCCCGAGCCCTTCCTTTTCTTTCGTCGGGTTCGTGTAAAAGACGGAAGAAGGAGAAGTAAGGGACTCATGCCCTATTTAATTGGCCGGTCAAACAACGTTTGACCCGGTCCAACTGAGCCTTTAGGCTCTTGTCCGAACCCAACCCGACCAGTGGTCCGAGCCCATCGACTTGGTCCGAGTCAAGTGCAATTGACCTGAGTCACCAAGTCATCAAAGGGCCCAATCAGCCATCTGGTTCGACCAGGTTGTCTCCTGGTTCAGCCCTGGTCCGAGCCAGGGTGCCGTCCAGGCCCATTGTTGGGAGTCGAGTGCTGCAATTACAGCAGTTAGCGCACCGCCCTCGTTTTGAGCTCGTCTGGACTCCAATTTGCGCGTCGTTCGCGTCATTGGGTTCGTATCGACGAGGCCTATCCAGATCCAGTATGTTGCATCCCCGACTGTCTCGTTTTATGTGCCACTTCTGCACGCATACCGAAGACACCGACGCGCATCCTGAGGCCTGCATCAGCCGCCTCGATTTGCGTGCCAACTTCTAGCGCACTGATTTTGCAGCGACCAACGATCCGACCTGCCTCATTTTGCGTGCCGCACTTGCACATTTTACGAGGACACTTGAGCTTGCCGTTCAAGGTCATCCCGTACCCCAATTTGAGCGTCGCCAACGGCGTTGGTCTCGTCTCAACGAGGCCCATCCAGTTTCAGCACACATCAGACCCGATTTGCATTGATTTACGTGTCACTTTTGCACGTATATCGAGGTCATCATTTGGGCTCTGTTTCTTGCATCGATCGTGTCGTTGACCTCATCTCAACAAGACGGACTTAGTTGCAGAGTAGTGCTACCCCTACGACACCTCGTTCTACGTGCCGCTGATTGATTCAACAGAATTTGAGTCCCGGGATAATCTCTTACAACATGTCTTCTACTTATTTCCATTTTGATGTGTTCTTGCCGAATCGAAAATGGACGACATTGATGTTAGATGAGCGAGCGAGTGATAATGTGATTCCCCAATATATTGTTGATTCACTGTTGAAGACGAACGAGATTCTTATAGACAGTGATAAAACTTTTGTGGAGTTTTATCGGCAGGTTAAAGGTGTCACCACGGGACACTCCACTACATATGTGGATGGAGCTTGATGTACTATAAATCCATGGAGCTCTTCTATTTGCTTAGGTCGAGATTGACTATCCGAGCGTCATGATATAGTGGATTGTGATAGACATCGATGCTCCCTCACACACCCTCATTTTGATGGACGTAAGTTCACGTTTCCGGAATCGTCACTTTACTCTCCTAAGGTAATGGAAACAGCATCAAAGGTACTTGATACAGTCTCCCCAGCTATAAAAGATGATCAATCAGAGGATGTATGTGAAGACAGCGCATTGTTGTCAGCTGCTAGTGAGCTATTGGTTGTAGATTCATGGGATCACAGTTTATTTGTGGATTCTGGGTTACACATGCTCGATGTTGTTGTTTCCGATGATGACTTATTATGCAGTGGTGGGCATGACCTCATTTCTCCAGAGAGTTCAGATTCTCTATTAGTTGTGGAATCATGATCGGATCTTACTGATCTGATATGGCAGACCTTCTGTGATTCACATACAGCAGACTGGGTGGTGATTCTTGATGATCCAATCGTCCGCTTGATTATACTGGCGCATTTCAAAACTCGAGGACGAGTTTTTTCGAACCAGGGGAGATTGATGCAGAAGGCGATGCATGACTAGAGTTCTCTTCATTGGCTTTTATTAGGACCATTTAAGGTCCATTATGTTTGTTTTTATTTCCTAGGAATTAAAGAAATATGAATAAGGGTAGTCCAAGAGTCAGATGGGGATCTCCAAGAGTCAGGAGTTACAGAACTCCCTATATGTATGTTGTTACAGAATAGAAGGGGGAGAGGATGAATTTTGAGGAAAAAAAAATTACCTGATTGTGCGTTTTAGTCTCTGCGACGGAGACGCCGAGGGAACCCCTGCTCCGGTGTGACGCCGGAGACCACCCATCGGTGCGACGCCGATCGGTTCCCCCTCCTCTAAACCCCACTTCTTATTCCCCTTCGTCCCGCATCATCATGTCTTTGATCTAATTTCAAATCCAACGGTCGAATCGTTTTGACATCGACCGAATTTTAGATATGATGGTCAGATCTCCACGATCGTGACTCGATCTTATAATCCAATGATTTGATCGTCACGATCGTGACTCGATGTTATAATCCAATGATTTGATCGTCACGATCGTGACCGAACTTCAAATCCAACGATCGGATCGTTTTGATATCGACAAAATTTTAGATCTGATGGTCCGATCTCCATGATCGTAACTCGATCTTATAATCCAATGGTCCAATCTCCATGACCGTGACTTGATCTCATATCTAACGGTCGGATCATTCCGATATTGACCGAATTCCAGATCTTCACGATTTTGACCTGATCACATAACTTAACAGTCGGATCATCCTGATATCGACCGAATTTCATATCTAATAGTCGGATCTTTATGATCTCAACCTGATCTAATAATCCAGCGGTTGGATCATCACGATATCGACATAATTCCATATCTAACGGTCGAATCTTCACGATCTTGACCCAATCTCATATTTAACGGTCGGATCATCACGATATCGACCGAATTCCAGATCTAACGGTCAGATCTTCACGATCTCGACCCGATCTCATATTTAACGGTCGGATCATCATGATACCGATCGAATCCCAGATCTAACAGTTGGATCTTCATGATCTCGACCTGATCTCATATTTAGCGGTCGGATCATCCCGATATCGACCGAATCCCTGATCTAACGATCGGATCTCTATGATCTCGACATGATCTTATATTTAACAGTTGGATCATCCTGATATCGACCGAATTTTAGATCTAACAGTCGAATCTTCACGATCTTGACCTGATTATAGCGGTCGAATCATCCCGATATCGACTGAATTCTAGATTTTTTTGTTGGATCTTCATGATCTCTTACTGATCTCATATTTAGCATTCAGATCATCCCGATATCGACTGAATTCCAGATCTAACGGTCAGATTTTCATGATCTTGACATGATCACATATTTAACGGTCGGATCATCCTGATATCGACCGAATTTCAGATCCTAACGGTCGGATCTTCACGATCTCGACCTGTTCACATAACTTAATGGTCGGATCATCCTGATATAGACTGAATTTCAGATCTAACGGTCGGATCTTCACGATCTCGACCCGATTTCATAATTCAACAGTCTGATCTTCACGATCGTGACCCAATCCAACGGCTAGATCATCTAGATTTCAGATCTAATGATTGGATCATTCCAATATTGGTCAGACTTTAGATCTAATAGTCCGATCCTTATGATCTCCACTTGATTTCATAATTCGACCGCTTAATCATATCAATTTTGACTGTTGTCATAATCTGACAGTCCGATTTTATCAATCTACTCCGTCATCTTAAAGCCAACGATTGGACTATACTAGTCAAGATCGTTAATATTATTTAATCAGATCGATCACTCTGATTGTACTTGTTAATATCAGAATGATCTTTCGATCATAATAATTACGACTCTGGAGCACAGTTTGTTATAATTGATCAAAATTATAATCAATATTTGTAGTTCCTGATATAATTATTCGATTGTTACAAATAGAAATTTTGTCACGTTGTAATGCCCTTACTCAATGGGGCCTCATTGTAATTTGTAACATCTTTGATTAGTGAAATTTCATTCATTTATTATTTCCATTGCTGCACATTGTGTTGTCACTCATTTCTTGCACGAATTTTGTGGCAATTATCAGTATTACGCATAAAGGGGTTAATCAAAGGTTTGCAGTGACTTCACTGGTGTAATTAGCATCAACCTAGGTCGATGGAGAGAGGTCCAAATTCAAATCCACACGCTTGATTCAATATCCAACTCATTATTTATGAGCCGCAAATCAAACGAAATATCCATACCAAAAATATAAAATCTTTTTTATATTTTTATAAAAATATCATTCCCACAAGGCTGTATTAAATCTGATACTATCCAGGGAATATATAATGATGTTTCCTATTATGATAGGTTCAATTGACGAGAGTATAGAAGTCCAAAGTAGTGACTAGTGATGACTTCGATGGTAAATCTATAATTTGATGTTGTAAGGTTTTCATATGGATCAAGGTGTATACTTTTGTCCAATATTACATAGAGAATTATTACATGCCCTGATGTGTTTTTTATTTTTTAAACCAGGTTCATGGTAGTGCAATTGAGTATATGCTACAGTTCTCTCTCTCTCTCTCTCTCTCTCTCTCTCTCTCTCTCTCTCTCTCTCTCTCTCTCTCTCTCTCTCTCTCTCTCTCTGTCTGTGTTATGTCAATTTTGGGCTGTGGTGAGTGCATTCTTTCATCTCCCTTCTAAATTTTTCTCATTGATTAATGAATTACTTTTTAATTTGATTACTTCCTTGTTTTTTAATTTAAGTATCATTTTGCATAGGGATGGGCACACAATTTTTAGAAACAAGAAGAATATCAAGTTATAGAAGCAGCAAAGGCAACTGCAAGAACACAGGCTTTAAAGCAGGAACCACCTGCACCTTGGGACCAAAGGGGCAGCCCCTTCAAAGAGGAGTTTCTTTGGTTCAGCAAATAGCACAACACTTAACATTAGATCAATAGGCAGATCACTAGATAGCTTGAAAAAGAATCAGATTGTGGTGTTATGTGCGACTTGAACTAGCCTCATATAAATAGTATTCTCTTTTTAATGGTTGTTTAAATTTTATCTGTGATGGTGGTGCTATGTCCCGCTTGAATGGCTTCAGGTCTTTGTCGCATAATAAAGCTTGTATTATTTGGGTAACTATAAATCCAAATCCAAAATCTAACCTGTGTGCCTCTTTATCCTATACCCAATGCAGGCATACCCGCATTATGTGCCTAAGTATAGTGTGGCACTATGTACACATAGGATGGAAAGTGACCAACAATTGTAGACTCAGTGACTCACTTCTCTTCCGACATAACAGAAAAGATGATTTCCTCACAGGGCTCATGCTCGTGAACATAAACAGGAAGGGAATCAGTGCACACAGACCCCCCACATGCAATTTCCTTTCGCACCAAGGATTTCACAACTTTGGCTCGTGAGACACCAAAAAACCCTCTCCCTCATTCCACGAACTTGCCAGCATACCTCAGGATCACTGCCACTAATGAAACCCTCTATGCTTTGTTGGGGACGAGGGTCCGCCACTCTCTCAGTGTGGAGAGAGGACCGCGGCAAAGAGGTTCTGCTCGAGGAGGCGCCACAGGGCTGCCGAAGCTGACAACGTGACTGTCGCTAGACTCGCTACTGTACATGTAGTTGGCACCTTGAGGGACGCGGCGGTCGGCGAAGACGCTGCCTTTGATGATGAGGGCCTAGTGGGCGAGGGTGGCGTCGGTGATGAAGACATCAGGGAACAGATTTGGAGGGAGGTGGTGAGCGGTGAGGCTTCGGATGGTGGGGCCAAGGTAGAGGAGGGGGCGGCAGAGCACATGAGGAGGGGACCTCCATCGCTGCTGTTGCTGCTTCTTGACTTTGTTGCTGAAGTGGGGATGGAGGAGGAGGAAGATCGGCCAGGATGGGAAGCTCCTTGGAGAGGAGAGGAATCCATCGCTGCTGCTGCTTGACACTATTGCTGAAGTGGGGATGGAGGAGGAGGGAGATTGGGTAAGCTGGGTAGGGGGTAGCACTTTTGGAGAGGAGAGGTAGACAGCTGGGTGATGTTTCACCAGTTTAGAAAGAATACGGCGAACGACAAAAAGACCCTTGGGTTTTGTAGGATCACATGCGTTCTGGGCCACAGCTGTCCGGCTCATGCACTTGCCGTAGGATTTGAGCGAATCGAATGGTAACCATCGGGTCGGGTGGCTATATAAGTGGCTGCCACCAGCTGGGTAGGGGGTAGCACTTTTGGAGAGGAGAGGTAGACAGCTGGGTGATGTTTCACCAGTTTAGAAAGAATACGGCAAACGACAAAAAGACCCTTGGGTTTTGTAGGATCACGTGCGTTCTGGGCCACAGCTATCCGGCTCATGTACTTGTCGTAGGATTTGAGCGAATCGAATGGAAACCATTGGATGGCTATATAAGTGGCTGCCACCAGTAGCAGCCTCTCTCTCTCTCTCTCTCTCTCTCTCTCTATATATATATATATATATATATATATATATATATATATATATATATATCCAGAAAGACGACGTCAGTGATGGCTGATGTGATGGTGCTGGCAGCGTCTTATTAGCTGCACAGGGCATTGGCTGGCGGCACCACCTACCATAGGTCCACAGCAACAACACGGCCATGGTTGTTGTCACCAGCGGTGGTGGTGGGCAATAGGAGGAAGGAGCACAAGGAGGAGCACCGGGATCGCGGCTTCCAGGGGCATCAACCAGTGGTGCCACCAGGCATAATCGCGGCCTCCCTAGGACGAAGTTGGTTGCCACCGCCAGCTCCCATGTTGTGTCCACGAACATTGCTAACAAACATGCACCCCCCCCCTAAAGCATCCCCCGCCCACGTCTCAGATGCTGCAGCCACCCATGTCATCAGGGATGTGTCTGTCAACATGAACGGGAGGCCAACTGCGAGTGTTGGTGATCAGGAAGAGCAGGCCATGGAGAAGCAGGCATCCTCAAGGTCGCCGGACCAGTACTTCTCATCCAGGAAGGAAGACGTCGATGGCTGCTGTGGTCCACAACCAGATATAAAGAAAAACTTACTTCATTGCATGATCAATATGGCTAAAAAATGGATCCTTAAATATGTTCACCTTCCGTTTTGTTTAGCTTCTGTTACTTATTAAACCTGTTCACCTTCCATTTTGTTTAGCTTCTGTCACTTGTTTTTTATATTTACTTCTCAAGGTTAGACGTGAACAGATAAGAGATATGCTGTATGAAAAGAGAGATGTTTGTCGGAACATGTATGTGGACATTTTCGTGCTGGCCTCTCCCTGTGACTATTCGGAAGCGACGTTTGTGGACAAAACATGGGAGCAAGTGGTGGCGACCAGCTTCGTCCTGAGAAGAGTTACACCTAGTGGCACCACCAGTTGACACCCCTGTGCGACTAACGACTGCGGTGCATGCTCCTCCTTGTGCTCCTTCCTCCTATTGCCTATGACCACCACTGGTGACAACAGCCATGGCCGTGTTGCTGCTGTGGACCTGTGGTAGGTGGTACCGCCAGCCAACGCCCTGTGCGATTAAGACACCGCTGGCATCATCCCATCAGCCATCACCGACGTCATCTTCCTGGACGGGGAGGGGGAGAGAGAGAGAGTATATGCGTGGGACCCACCATTTGCAGCAAGAAGGCCTTCCACGATCTGTCTCTTGCGCACGTGTCCAGCAATGAAGATCGGATAGTCTTCTGACACATTCCGCTGGCAGCGGTTGAGAATATATATATATATATATATACCACAAGTGGGTAATTAACTGTATCAAGACTTCAACTTTAAGTAGTGTCCATGACTCCATGGGCAACAAATCTGGACTTTTTTTTTGAAGAAAATAAGGTAGTACCACCAATTTTATTAAAGAAATAAATAGAGGTAGTACAATCGGAGTTGAAAGTAGGAGAGATTCCTAACCTTCCAAAGAACTGAAACTACTACATGAATGGAAAATAAAATTGGAACTCCTTACAGTTGCTGTATAGTCTTATCCCAAACCTCCGCAGAAATACCCAACAAAATCCTGCTCCAGTGAAAAACATATGTTGCTGCATAAAAACATATGTTTCAACATGTATTATGCTTCCTTTGAATATTCGTTCATTCCTTTGCTTCCATATGCTCCAACATATAACATGGAGAATGAGAAGAATCATTTTTGCTTGGGAATTAGATCTCCCTGACTACCGGTACCTTCTAAAGACCTTCCACATATCATCTATAGAGTCAAAGTTACAGTGACAGTCCATAATCAAGGATATTATCCTCCAAACTTCCTTACTAATTTCACATTGAGTGAAAAGATGATCTACTGTCTCTTCACATTTCATGCATAGAGGGCAAAAAATATCCGGATATGATGACCATTTTTCCTGAAGACTTTTGTGACCAGTCTCTTTTGAAACAACAACCACATAAATACTGTTACTTTCAAAGGAGACTTTACCCTCCATATTTCTGCATATTTATCATAAGTAGGGAGGCTTTCTTCAATTAGCACATATAATGATTTCACAGAGAAACCACTGCTGTTGATCCATTGCACAGAATCCTTCACATTGATATCAATCTTGCCTTCTGACAGACATTGCAGCAGCTCCATATACACTCCCAATTTAGCATCTTTCAAATCCCTTCTGAGTGTAATAGTCTAGTGTATTTCTCCCCCATGAAAGTAGTATGAATCTGAAACATAGACCTATTTATTCACTGCGATGAAGAAAATAGCCGAAAACTATAATCTCAGACTAAAATTTTCGAGCCATTTATTATACCAGAATAGAGTATCATTGCCATTCCCAACTTTGATTCTCATGCCTCTTGAGATCCATTTTGCATACTGCACTATTCCCCTCCAAATAGGAGAAACATATAGGTAGCTGGACAATAAATTTACTGGCACCTCTGTAGTACTTAGTCTCACAATTCTCTTCCATAACAAGTCCTCATGATTCATAAGTTCCCACAACCATTTTCCCAAAAGAGATAGATTCATAAAAGTTGGGTTTTTGACTCCTAACCCTCCTCTTTTCACAGGTGTGCGTACTTTATTCCATCTCACCAGTGGGATATACCTCTAGCATCAGCTTGATCGTTACCCCACAAAAACTTCCTCCTAATCTGATTGATCCTTTTAATGACTTACAGGCATCCGAAACATACAGATAATGGACTGGAATAGCTGATAATACAGAATTCAACAGCACAATTCTACCTCCCAAACTCAGGTTTCTAGCCTTCCATTTAGAAAGCTGCTTTTGTATCCTCAAGAATCAAGATAAGAGGTTCCCAATCCCCCTTCCTTAGACTTTTATAATGCAAAGGAAGTCCCAAGTAGACAATAGGAAAAGGGTCTACTTTACAGCCCATTAACATAGCACACATCTTAACTGTTGTATCCTCCATATTAATAGCCAACAAAGAAATTCTTGACAAAATTAATTTTTCAGGTCTGAGATGTATTCAAAATTCTTCAAAACAAAGACTAAATTCTTCAAATTCTCAACTCCACCTTCAAGAAATATCAGTGTGTCATCTGCGTCTGCATGTGTGAAATATTTTCCAGGCTTCTCACAATCTGCACCCCCTTAAACCAACCTTCTGATTCTACTTTCTTGCATATTCTGCTGAGAATGTCTGCCACTAGTATAAACAAATATGGAGATAAACGATCTCCCTGCTTCAGGCCCCTGGAGCTTCTGAAATATCCAGTTACCTCTCCATTAATCAACATGGAAAACACAGTAGTTCTAACTTCTAAGACAATCTTTCAGAATCTGAATCCATTCTGGAGAAAAATTCTACAAAGATAAAACAATACAAATGCATTTTCAAGACACTCTGTCATATGCCTTATTAAAGTATAACTTAATCAACAGCCCTTCTTTTTTACTATGTTTCGTAGAGACTAACAGTTCATGAGCAATAACAAAAGCATGAAACAATGTCCTCCTAGAACAAAAGCCTACTGATTGGCCTCTATAATCTTCCCAATAACAGCCCCTAGTCTGTTGGCTAGAATCTTGGTGAAGATTTTATACGACCCATTTATTTGGAAGGACCGAAGGAGAACTATAAGGGTCTGATTTACAAACTCTCCTCCTTTGGCATTGGAAAACCAGTTGCAGACTGCCGACATAACATCCATTTTAACCTCTTTCCAGAAGCATTGATAGAAAAATAATGGAAACCCGTCAAGACCTGGCGCCTTATCACTACCTAACGAGAAAACTGCTTGTTCCACTTCCTCATCGGATATAGGTGCCGTCAGAACTGAGCATTCCAGTTGATCAAGCTTGGGAATATCTGGATCATGCCATTGCGGATGCCATCTGCCTTCTTCAGCGAACAAAGCTTTGTAAAACTCAATTATCTCATTTTTAATCACATTTTCCTCCTCCACCCAACTGCCATCTATCTTGAGAGCTGAAATAAAGTTCCTCCTATTCCTGCCATTAGCAATCATATGGAGGAATCTGTTATTATTGTCCCCTTCCTTCAACGATTGGACTCTAGACCTCTGTCTCCATTTTTCCTCTTCCTCTGTGTTCCAATCATTGAATTTTATCTTCAAAGCTGTAAGTTTGGATTTTTCATCATGTGACAAAAATATTTGCTCCTCCAGATTTTCTGGAGTTCTGATACCTTCCAAAATATCTTGCTTAGCTTGAAATCTTTGAGCCCTCTAATTAACAGCCCATGTTTTTATGCTTTTCTTTAATAACCTGAGTTTTCTTGCTAGGCTGCGCATTCCATTTGCCAGAAACCCGTCCTTCTGCCACACCTCCTTAACTAATGCAATGAATTCATTATTATCAATCCATACTTTCTCCAATCTAAAAGCTTTCAAAACCTTATTAGATTGGCATGTATCAATGATCAAAGCAGAATGAGTTCTTGGTTCTCCTAACAATTTGGACAATGGAAAAGCCTCTTCCCAAGCTTTATCAATGAAAGCTCTATCAATTCTAGACATTGATGGAACATCTCTGGAATTACTCCAAGTGAATTGTTGGTTTTTTAAAGGCAGCTCTATTAAACACATATCATCAATCCATTGATTAAACTCCCTCATACCTCTTGTAACTCTGCCTCACCAAGGAAATTAAATTGCTCTTTGCACCTTATCAATTCTTCGAACAGAATTCTTCTTTTAATGTAACCATTCAGACTATATATGCATGAGCACATCCACTCTTGACCTTTGGACAAAGGAGTAAAACGAACAATAACTCAAAACTCACCCAAATTCAGCAAACTCCCTCTCCACTGTTGACAATTCCACGCTATTAGAATCCCTCCTGAATTACCCTATGCTCTTCTAAAGACATGATCAGATTGAGTATACCCTGAGATGGATACAATAAAACCCTGATCATAGAACTCCATTTTAGTCTCCAACGGACATA
The DNA here is from genome assembly GCA_030544215.1 of Zantedeschia hybrid cultivar. NCBI lineage: Eukaryota > Viridiplantae > Streptophyta > Magnoliopsida > Alismatales > Araceae > Zantedeschia > Zantedeschia hybrid cultivar. The sequence goes on along the minus strand of JARZZO010000002.1, from coordinate 15,076,534 downwards.
AAACCTCCACCTTACACCTGTTAACAAACTCCTTCACAGCCAGTTGTTTTCTTTTTGCATTCAGACCTCGCACATTCCAAACCCCGATCTTTATTGAGAAACATTAAGAGCCCTTTTCTACTTTGCAAGTAAACCACTACCACCGGTATCCTTCAGGAGATTATTGGGTTCCCGTGATCCCTTATTCTTTTGATGTTGGAATTCGTCACCATCTGAAGAAGCCTTCCACAGTCTTCTGTATTGCCCTTCTTTATTTTGTAAATTAACGCCCAAAGCTTCTGCTTTTTCCTTGATTTGAATGTCCGACCAGTCTTCTATAAAAGAATTTAACACTTGCTGTTCTTGACTCCCAGTACAACCAATATGCTCCTGACCTTCCGAATTCTGTTGCCGAGCCGCTGATGCCGATTCATAATTGCTTTGTTCGGGGAAGGTGGTAGAGGAGGTAGGTAAACCAGAGGGCATGCGGCAAAAATAACTACGTACCCGGTACACACGAAGATCCTGGCAAGGTAGCTGGATATCAGGAGTGCATCTTGTTCCCGTGATGCTCGCTCCGTAAGAGGTAAGGAGCATTGGCCTTCAATGGAACTTCCCTTGCTAGCACCAACAACGTCTGGGATCTTCGTTGTGATCTTCTGAACAGCATATCCTTCCACCGCCTGCTTCTTCCTCTTCGCCTGTTTGTAAACCCTAACTCTGGACCTCCCCACCTTCACCAGCTCCCTTTGGACATCATCTACCAATCTCTGCGCAAAAGAGACGGCGATGAACTCATATAAACCGGTCCCAGCCATGTTACAGGCTGGTTCGACCTTTTTGTTCTGAACCTGGCCCCCTGGTTCAGCAACATTAGCCCGACTCAGCGAGCTAATGGGTCTAGTAATAAAATCACCCAGTTCAATCACTTGTCTTGGACATCCCAGTTCAGCGCCTAAGCCTGGTTCGGAGCTAACTTGCTGAACAGTCTTTGTCAACCTCCGCTCACCTGCTGCAACCTCGCCATCTCTCTCCTTCCTGTAAGCAGAGTACGCTGTAACCACCTCCTTATACGTCCATGGCCGATCATGATCATCCACCAAAGCATCATCCTTATTATGTTCAACATTCACTGAAACCCATAACTGCTTTACACCCAACCATAATTTAACAAACTCTGGAATGCGACTCCCCTGTTCCACTTCTGTTTCCATTCTGGCTTCCATGGCATCTCCCCACGAACATGTAGCCCTGTCAACTCTAACAATTTTACCAAAGGAAGAAACGACTTCCTTAAACACATCCACGTCCCAAAGAGGAAGTGGCATACCACCCAGTCGACACCAAACCATCGATCCCATGTCCGCTTGTTTGTAGCATCTTCGATCTTCCAGGGACGCCATGCCACCTTGAAGCCTTCAAACTCTACAGTCTGCATTTTCAACATTCTGTGATAAAACTCACTAGAACTACACCTTAGTAGACACCAATCATCATTAAAACTTCCAATCTTCCACCCCTCTTCCCCAGGACACAAAAGCTCCAGCTTCCTTCTAAAAATTCCGACATTAATCCTCCCCTCAATAGCTTGTCCCACCAGACAGAGACAGCATGTCTCCCAAGTTCGATTGAAACCCTGGAACCATGGAACATCAACTACGATACTGTTCCACTTCTTCTCTGCTTCTTCCAGAATAGAAATAGGGACCTCCTTGCTGGACTGTTTGCAGAAATAACTTCTATGTCCCACCCGTGAGCACTTCATGCATACCATGGCATTACGACAATCCCTTGACTAATGCCCCTTCTCCATACACAGAAGGCATCGATCATAAGAAAGCATAGAAAAGTTTTTACCAGCCAAACCATTCTTGCCGTTCCATTCTTTGTTGTTCCGCTTTCCATATTGATCCTCACGACAGAGGTAGCCACCCTCGATAGCCGATCTCCTACCTATTCCTGCTCCTCTCTGATGTTGCTCCTTCCCTACCCGCTCCTCTCCGCTCCGCCATGATAGACAACAAATCCGGATGTCGCCATCGTCAATCAAATGATTTGCCAACTTCACTGAAAATTTGCCATTACTTTCCTATCTCCACTTCCAAGTGTCATGTAATTGCAACTTCAAGGTCATTGCCTCTAGATTGATGAACGTTCATCCTCTCATCTATCTATGCTACTATAATCAAATTTTGCCCATTTCATTTTTCATGCATCTATCAATTCCTAAATATGCTATGTCTCTTTCTATAGAAGGATCTACTTGGTCTCATCATTGTTAGCGCCCTTTAATCCCAACCAAACTATGCTATAGCTTCCAACATGGCGTGAACACTGTCTAAGTATATAGTATTAAACAGAGATCTCAATTTCACATATTCACTGGCTATAATTGGATGACCCTTTCTTGCTCCTCCTTTTGATGCTTCTTGTCTTTGATAGACTTGTTCTTTGACTTCAATTTTTAAAGTGTTAAACTTAAACCTATACAAAAGACCCTTGATATGTGGAGTCCTTAAGAAAGCATCATCAATTTGATTCATTTCTATGGATTAACCGCTAAAAGTTGAGTCCTTAAAAAGGCTTTCTACTTCCCTGATAGGACGAGCACCATCCATTTTGGATTGCCTCAGTAAATCCATGGTATACTTAAATTAAGAAAAAATGCAGCAAAATGGATGAGGAATGATTTCGATGCCGTTGAAGTAGTGATTGGCCCCATGTCGCGAACAACAAGCTCCGATTTGAGATAATAAATAAACTGATGGACAGCAGTAGGATTGTTGCCGGTGACAACAAACTTTCATATGCCTATTGATGTGACCAGTTCCATCTTTTGGACCGCGCGCAAATTAAGCATTAAAACACTTGCAAAAGGCTCTAAGGATCCTTATCAAGTGTCCTTACATCAAAGTGCTGCCAATGAGGCGATGTCAACTTCCTAGTGCATTTATATGTTTCAACAGCATTAGGAACATTAGTAGCATTGTCACGCACCTCTGACATGTCCAGAAAATTAAAGGAATGAAACAACTCTCCAAAACAGCAACTAATTCCAAATCAACGACTCTCCAATAAGCAATATATCAAAAACCAGTCAAAAGTTTAAACACGATGCCAGGTGAAGGATACCTTCCTCGGGCGCAGACATGCCCTTCTTGATGACAGTCCAAATTCCCGCTGTGCACTCTCCTCGTATGCTCATTATCCAGAAACGCAGACGAGTCCCGTGCCCCCTAGCAGCCAACCATCAACGCCTATCGCACAGATCTTGCCCACTGTCGGCCAACCAATGTGCTGTGTCTGATCTATTGAAACGTTACGGTACAGGGGGTGATTCTTACAGATTGCATTGTGCTGGATGGGGTTTGTGTACAATGGGAAGTCAAGGGACGTGCCGGGGAGCCGCTGCCGCGCGCAGGTGGAGGCGACGGCAGGGGATAGGCCGTGCACTGGTGGAGCAATGCCGGAGAAGGAGGTGTTGCCGGTGAGTGACAGGGTGCACCAAGGTTGCCGCCGCCGTGCGCGGGCGGAGGCAATGTCGCCGCCCGGCCGCTTCCCTGGGTAGGAAGAAGGTAGGGTTAACTTGATCGTGGAGGGGCCGAGGCACGGGGGCCGTGGTTCCAGGCCAGAGGGAAGCCGTCTAATGGAGATCGCCACCCGCCGTGGGGAGGCTACGAGGTGATGCGTCCCGATGCCGCGGGGTTGGGTTGGTGGGGATTGCGCGGCCGGGGCCGCTCACAGCTTCTTAGCTTGCTTTTTCATTCGGAAAATTTACTTATATATTCCTGTAATCTCTAAAAATAACGCTTATATCCCTACTTTTAACAAAACTCTCCAAATACCCTTAAAAATATTAAGCTATCGATCTTTCAACACCTCCGGCGTCCACCTCGAGGAACTCTCCTTCCGCAGCGTCGACCATGGCCTCCTCCCTCTCCCCTGTCGACGCCAAGATAACCGACTCGATCACATTCCACCATGTGCTCCCACTCTTTCAAGCCTCGGCCTCCCTCTGGCCCCAATTTGAACGCCTGTATATATCGCTGAGGACATCCCCGGGAGCTCTGCACAGTTGCTGACATCTTCACAGGGTGGGCCGTGCACGTAGCCACGCGGGTGGAGATGTTCCCACGCCCCACCTTCAGCACGTTCGAGGCCTTCGCCACTGCCATCTACTTCTCCTATGTCTGCACCTACTGCATGTGCTCGCGAGCGCTCCCGAAGAGGTAGAGGATGAGATCAGGGTGCCTGCTTTTCCGAAGACTAGGGGTATCGAACCGGATCTAATTTTAAGTTTGATTCGATTTGAAAATTTGTTCGGTTTGATTCGATTCCAAATCCCTTTGACACGTAGAAATTGAATCAAATCGAAAATTTAAAATAATATTAAATTTAATTTTTTCTCACACTTCATAACATGCACATCCACCAAGCCTCCACAAGCTGCATAACTCACACCCATCTAGGACTAAAGATGCGGCAATGAGAGTCTCTGCACTGCACAGTGCGATGCCATATTAGTCCTGTACCAGATGTTATTGGTTTACTATTTCTCCATAGGTTCTATAAAAGAAGCATCACCGCTGATTTTGCCTTGCAGTTAAGCCGCTTGCAATTAAGCCGATGACCCAATAAGCGCCTTAATGTCAAATTGGGTTTACACTTCAAAATAAATAGACTCATTAATTTTAATAAAAATTTGGTCGGTTTAAACCGATTCAACATTTTTAATTCGATTTGATTCGGTTTCAAGAATGAGTCAATTTGATTTAGTCTCAAACTTCATCAAACTAAATCGAGCCGTGAACACCGAAGACATTCCAGCTGCAGCGCTCAGACATGTTGTGAGCGCCGAAGGCAGCATGCAGCGGCGACCCTGGGTCGTCTTCATGTGCGATGCGGCAGCCCACCATTCCGCGTCTAGCACGTAATGGTGGGGCTAGAGCCGGCATGGGTGGCGTTGCTGCAGAATAAGACAAATTAGGTGCGGAGCATATTTGCCTATGGGCGAGCAGGGAACGAACCCATAAACACAACTGAGGCCTGCATGGAGTTGTTAGATGCTCATCCTCCCCGCTTGGTCCTCTACATTTCATTTGGCTCTCAAAATAGCATCTCTGCCACGCAGATGATGCAGCCGGCGATGGATTTGGGGCGAGCGGGTTCCATTCATTTGGGTCATCAGGTAGCGCTTCAGGTTCAACGTGAAGGCTGGGAGATGCCGTCGATCTACTCGTGTCTACCCGACATGCCCACCCGCTGGCTGCCGCCTCCCCTCCTCTGAGGGCGCTGTCGTTTTGTTGTTGTGCCTACCCTGCGCTTTGCACACTTTGGAACCTGAAGGGACAGAGCAGATGATCCGAGTCTGGTTGGCCAACATCCAAATCCAATGCAAGTTGACAATCTTGAAGATGCTGGAGTACCTGTTGGAGAGCATGGGTGATCGATCCTTCTTCAAGTCGGAGGTGGTGTCCATGGAGCCGTACCATTACGACCGGCCAAGTTTGGCCGCAATGGAGGAGTACAAGAAGATGTGAACGACGACCTTGGTGGCGGAGACGATCAGAGCAGCAACTAGGGAGGAGGGAGAGGAAAGGGAGCCTTCTCTGCTTCCAACAGATTCTTACGACCCACAAGTTAAACAATCTGTTCAGAGAGAGAGACACACACATACACACACACACAACGAGAGTTGTGTGCCGCCGCTACCTAGTTTTGCTGCTATCTGCGCAGTCGATGCCACTGTTGTTTCTACCACGCTGCCTTCGTTAGCATCGTCGGGGGCGTCAGGGAAGAGGGGGGGAAGAAGCGGAGGGGAAGAGCAAGGCTAGTGAGTGGATCCTCAGCTAACGCTAGGGGCAAGCTAGACAATTTCCAAATTAACTCGACATTGGTTAACTTATGTGCATTGGTGTTGACGATAGGGGTATTGTGTAGGATATTTAAATATTTCGGAGTGTTGGGGGAGTTCTGCAAAAGGTAGGGATATAGAGGGTTATTTGCAAAAAAAATAGGAATGCTCAAGTAATTTTCCTTTTTCTAGATTTTTTATCTTCTAATTCGAAATCAGATCGTATAGTCGAAATGAAATCTACTTTAAACAAATAAAAAACGATGGTACAGCAAGTCTTACTCTTTTGAATCATAAACTGCCACTTGGTTTGGTTTGACATAAATAGCTTTAATATTGTATTTCTATATATAAAATGTATATCTTAAATATGCTTTATCTACTTTTTGGTCACTTTAATCTGCATAAATTTAATAAAACTCTTTATGATATCTATATCTAACAAACACTCCCATAAATTATTTCCTTGAAAATAACGTTTCAATCAAAAAATCTAATATGACTTTACTATCTAAGTTTTTCATAAGTCAAATGATTATATTTTGAGAATTTATAAATTAATAGTAAAAATAAGGGGATTTTGTTTTGAAGATAAGATTGTTTATAGGTGTCAAAATTTAATTATATTTTTGTTATATTTTTTTGTCGAATCAAGTGACTCTTAAGATTATGTTGCTATGTAGACAAGATGATGATTTAATTTGATTATTTTTGTCTGCCGTCGTGATATAAGGATGTGGTACTTAGATACTATTTTCTTTAGTTTTAAAACCTTTGTAGCTTCATTTGAAATAATATCTGCTAGATGCCAGGGCAGATCTTTTACTGTAATAAATTGGTATGATCTATAAAATTAGATTTCCTAATCCACGTTTATTGATGAAAGTATTTCGACTCTTATAAAACAAAGTTTCATTCAGATCTTCCCACCTAAAACATGTTTCGAGTCAGTTTTTAAACCTAAACAAGCATTGCCTGAACAATTTCAAGTCTTTGTGCACACAATTTAACATGTAAACATGGCACTGAGCATGCAAAAAAATCACTCTTGTGACCAGAAAGTGAAGCATCCAATGGCAAGCCTCCACGTGGAAGTTAATGGGAAGTGGCGATTATAAGAGAGTGTTTGCATTCTCATAAACTTGTTCGAGAAATATTTTTTCAATTAACTTTTACAAAGTTTATAAGCATAAGTAAAAATTATATGAAAAAATAATAACCAGCTTTTTATAATATTTTTTCAACGGAGTTTACTTTCTCACCTCTCCTCCTGGGTAATGTTTCCCGTGATCATACTTTTTTGTGATTTTATTTTTCAAAACACATTTTCAATGATTCTTTATTTTTTTTAAAAAGGTTGATAACCCAAACACTGTAAAGGGTTGTTTGTTTTGGTGTAGAACTTTGTAAACCATTGGTTTCAAAATCACTGGTTTTAAAACAAGTGATTTTTTTTTGTTTTAAACCCAAACAATCTGTAAAGGGTTGTTTGTTTTAGTGTAGAACTTTGTAAGCCATCGGTTTCAAAATCACTGGTTTTAAAACAAGTGGATTTTTTTGTTTTAAAATAAATAAATGTTTGTTTGGTTGTTTGTAAAATAAAATAAGAGGGATGTTTTAATCTTCTTATTTTAATTTACAGTAGACCTTTGTTGTAAACCAAAACAAGAGAATTGAGATGTCAAGTAGACAAGATCCATACATGATTTTATTTTACATTATTTTACATCATTTCAAACAACTGAAAATACTATAAAATAAAATAATTATTTTAAATTATATTGTTTTACGTTAAAACAAACAACTCTTAAGTTGCGAGCTAACCAATCAAGATTCTATTCCCTATAAAAAAATGTATGCCTCGTGCGTCCTTTTTCGTTGTCCAAGTGCAAACTTGCCATATTTTCTCATGTACATGCCAAAAGAATGTGAGTGATTCAACTATTTAGAAAATGTCAGACGTTGTCCTAAAATTTTGTGTGAGGCACGGTGTGGAATTCACTTTATAAGTCTACATAATCACCTTGAGATATTTCATCAATACGTACTCACACTTATAATTGATATCAAATAATATCCATGTGTAGTAAAAACATATGTAGATACTGATACGAGTTTTAATTTGTCTATGTCCCCAATGGTCGAACCATGTAAAAGGATGATCACTCCTCCTTTTTATTTCGAATTTTGTCAGACTATTTATACGCTTACCGAATGTTAAGTTGTCAAACGATGATATATTATTAATACTTTTCATTTTTATTTATAAGATTATAAATTGCATTTTTGTATTTCCCAACAGAGAACATGAATGCATTGTATATTACACGTAGACAATCTTGTTGCACCGCCAGGGGTTATTACGTAGTTTGCGGTGCTTTTATTTTAAAAAAAGTTTTTCTGATTTTTTTTTTATCAGTCCCAACCCACCTTACATAGTCATACAGTCCGATCTTACATCGGATAATTTTTTTTTAAGAAAAGAAAACTAACCTCAAATAAACAGTAAAAAACACTAACACCTGCAAATGAACAATAAAAAATAGGCTATTTGCATATATATCCCTTAAAATTTTGGTATTTGCATATATACCCCTCATTCTCTCCTATTATCAATAAAACCCCCAGAAAGCCAAAAAACTTGCATCTATACCCTTTCGTCACGTCTGTTCACCTTAGGTTAGTTGGGTTGAGTTTGAGACTATAAAAAGACTCACTTACCCTCGGGTTAGTACCAGGTGTCTCTCTCCCCCTACGCTGTCTCGTACAAACCCTTGTCTCCCCCCTTCTTCGACGGCTTCTTTGTCCTAGTTCCTCCCCGTACCTGAAGCATTTGGAGGTTTAAAGCTCTTTTCCTATGGCTTCTGTCCTCCTTCCTCCCCGTACCTAACAACAACGGCAAGAGTGGTCCCCTTTGGATGTTTGGTGATTTGCTTGGTAAGTAAATGTACGTTTTCTTGTCCCATTTTTTAACCCTCCTCTCCTTGTCCCCCTAATCGTTCTCCATCGGTTCATGGTGGTTGATAATGACCAAGGTGGGCCGCACACAACTCAGGTGTATGAAAATCTTTAGACAGTGGCAACCCCACACGAAGAAAAGTAGCTTGGCATGAGGAAAGTTTGTCCCCACATTAATCGGTCCCCCACTACAATCTATTAGCTAAAGTTGTTATATTTGTGATTTTTTTTTAGGGCTTAGGATTTCCTTTAATCGTATATCATGTTCACATCCCTTATTTTCGCCTTTATAGGGGCAAGAAGATTGCATGTGAAAAAATTCATGGGTCATGGGAGGAAATATATGCAAAGATACCTGATTTGAGACATGAACTTTTGTCAGTAAACCCTAGATCTGTGGTTAAGTATGATGTTGATGCTGATAGCCAATTCCTAAAAATGTTTATTTATTTGAAAGGTTGTATAGAGGGTTTCAAGATAGGATGCAGACACATGATTGGATTAGATGGTTGCCACCTTAAAGGTCACTTTGCTGGCACCCTACTTGCGGCCACTGCATTTGATGGAAACAATGGGATTTTTCCGCTTGCAATTGGTATTGTAGATAATGAAAGTACTGATACTTGGATCTAGTTTTTAGATTCTCTTAAAGAAGCCATTGGTCAGCCTATTGGATTGTCATTTATATCAGATAGGTAGAAAGGCCTAGAAGCTGCACTCCCACTCATTTACCCACACATTGAGCATAGAATATGCATGAGACATTTTTATAAAAAAATTAAGAAGGTTTTTCCAGGTGATTTTTTAAAGAGACTTGTATGGAATGCTTCAAGGTGTTACAATTCCATTTTATTTCTTGATTGCATGGCAGCCATCAAAGAGGCTTCTCCTGAGGCACATGCATATTTGACATCACCATGCATGGTAAGAGTTATGTGGAGTAGGTCTCAATTTGATGTTCTTGCCAGGTGTCATCATGTGACTGACAATCTTTCTGAGTCATTCAATGCCTATATTGGAGATGCAAGATGGAGGCCTGTGTTGGATTGCATTGATGCCATTCGAACTAAGATAATGAAAACCATGCATGTTAGGAGAGCAAGAGCTGAGAAGTGGACAGATGCTTTAATCCAAGAGCCAGGAGATACATAGTAGCAGTGAGTAGGAGGCTGGGGGGTTACCTTGTGGAGAGGGGGTTGAATGAGACAGCTCAAGTGACTGGACCAAATGAGAGGGTAGTTGTAGATTTGAGAGAAAGGACTTGCACATGTATGAAATGGCAGATTACTGGCCTTCCTTGCTTACATGCTTGTGCATTTCTGAGCTCTAAGAGAGGCATTCAGTGGGAGGAGTACATCGACATATGTTATACACTTGCAGCCTACAAAGAGACATATGCTTTGGGAATATCTCCAATGCCTGACAAGAAACAATGGGTTAGGCTTGGAATAAAGGTGCTTCCCCCTAAAGTTAAAAGACCACCTGGAAGACCAAAAAAGAAAAGAATAAGAGATCCAAATGAAGATAGTAGAATTGTGAAGATTTATACTTGCAAGCGATGTGGACAAGGTGGAAATCATGCAAGAACAGGCAAGAATCCCATCAACATGCAACCACCAACAGTCACAACATAAAGTATGTTCTTATTGCTTCTTCATTATATTTCTTCATCATATCATTATAATTCCTAATTCTTATTTCTTTCTCTTTTTTTACAGAAGGAAACCCGGCAGGCCAAGGAAATTAAGCCAACAATCATCTCCTGTAGGAGGTAGCCAACAGTCATCCCAAAGGTATTTGTGATACATTTTCTGAAAATTTATGTATGATTCTCACTCTTATATATGTTGTTAGACTAACATTGGAGAGGCCCTCACAACTCTGGGAGGAGAAACCAACACTCATGTCAAAGTATATGTTCAAGTAGTGGTGCCTCAGATCCTAGTCAAGTGAGTATGTACTGGGCACATACAAGCCTCAACTCACCTCCAATGCAAAGCCCCATGTCCAGTCAAGTGAGTACATGTGAGTCAAGTTATGACTATTATAGGTAAATGTGACTTAAAACCAATTAATCTGATTGTTATAGGTAAATGTGAGTCAAGTTACCCAAGGTGGGTTTGATCCTTCTCCGATGCAAACACCAAGGCCCAATCAGTATATTTAGTCTATTATGCAATGTATTTAGGTCATTTGGGCAGAGTAACCTAGGGCACTTGGTTTAGGTGAATGTGACTCAAGCAAGTGATGATGCCAACTTCAATCCAGCTTGTATGCAAACACCAATGCCTAGTCAGGTAAGTCGCATGCAATTTTTTTACTTATTGCTTTAAACTGGACTAGCTAACCCACATGGATTAGGTGAATGTGACTCAGGTTGGTCATGCAAGCTCCCATCGTGCTTCTATACAAACACCAAGGCCAAATCATGTATATTCAGTCTATTATGCAATCTATTTAGGGGATTTGGGTAGATTAACCTAACCCAGTTGGTTTAGATGAATGTAACTCAAGAAAGTCATGCAAACTTCAATGTAGCCTATATGCAGAACCCAATGCCCAGTCAGGTATGAGTATATCTTAATAAACACATGCAATTTCTTTAGGGACTTTGAACTAAACAAGCTAATGTACTTGGTTTAGGTGAATGTGAGTCAAGTCAGTTATGCAAGCTTCCATGCAACCTCTATGCAAACCCCAATGCCAAGTTAGGTATTATATTAAGTTGTTTATCAGGCATTACCAACTACAATTGTTTAACGTCTGAGACAATTGTCATTTATCATGTTGTACAAGTCACAGTGGGTACCCAACCAGCAGTCTCTACAAAAGCACAAGTAACAATGCATGAATATTTATTTCCTACTGTACCAGATGGAGTCCAGGTACCAAGAAGAAATGATGCAAGTGGAATGCATGCACTCAGAGGCAATGCACCAAGACGTGGAGTCCGTATGAGGGGTCGTATGATACCTCCTAGGTAGATGAATATGTAAAGGTTTTTGTGTGTTTGCACACAACCCAATAGAGGACAAGTTTTTGTATGAGATTTTTTGAACTTGTGAGTGAATATAGTACTGTTAACTGTAAGTTTTTGTATGAGGTTTTTTCTTAACCATGGGCCTATGTACTGTGAACTGTGAGTGCCGGATGAATCATTTGTGTGCTTTTGAACCTTGTCAAAGATACCGTATGAACCTTGTCATCGGCAGGAAGGCTATATGTTTAACATACTCATCTAATATAGACTGGCTTCCGCCAGTTTGTTATACAGGCAGATGGGGTCTTGTGGTTCACATGACTATAGAAGAGAGGAGGAACATATATTGTGTTCTTGTGGCTCGAGGCCGTGTGATGCCGCAGCCCGCACGTGTGGACGAGACGTAGGTGCACTTCGAACATTTGTATCATATGATTCACTACTTCAAGTTGGGCAAACTATGGGACGTTAACTAGTAAAAATGGCGAGAAGCTTATATGATCGACAGAGCATAACAGGGGACAAGAAGATTGCAGTTCGAGACACACACAAACACAGAGGTTTCTGAGTTCTTCCTGACCCCCATCCCAAGTCTCATCACCCTCCAGTCTCCACCCAAGCCAACTCCATTATTTTGATAACAACGAGAAATATTAATTATTTTTAAATAGCCCCAATGGTAGATTGCATGTATAACAAATTAGTGGTACTAGTAATGCGCATGGCTAATGAGTGTTGAAATCGAGATTTCAAATAATCGCCATAAAGAAAAGCCAATATTTAGCTTCATCTAAATCCGTTGATGTGGATAGGCATTAGATGCGTAGTGCAGTGCATTGCCATTATGGGTTTGTGTTTAACTTGGTTCATTTTCTTGTTTCCTCAAAACATGTTCGAATCCATTGAGAAATTTACATAACAATATCCATACTACGTAATAGATCTTTCACATTAAGTCATAATCAACCTTCTACATAGAGAATAGTCAACTAATCATACATCCATCTCACATGTCCTCTAATTTCCCTATCATATGCGACGACATACATAGTACATAACACATAACCCAATTAAGTAGAGGAATTTCTTTCCAAACACTTTAGCCTTTATCCATATGTTGTTTCTCTCATTTGCAGCCAGTGAAATGTCGATTTTTGACTCCAATCTTTCAATCTTCTTTTCCAATAAACACAGCTTGTTATCTAGTGAGGATTCTATGGCAATCAATTGGTGCTTCAAGTCTACGGTACCATGATGTGCATCATCAATCCACGCAAAGAAATCACAACAATTTTCATCCTACAAGACGAACATATTTAGTTAGCCAACAACTGAGATAATCAAATGGTATGGTCACCTAGACATTTCAACAAACGGTTGACATGCGATACTAACATTCCATTTTGGACACCTATAAAACCTTCTTCCTTTACTTGTTTCTCGGTTGGATGTGTAGATCCTGCATCTCTTCCTACAATAACAATTTGGAACCTCAAAACACTCCATTGGGTTAACAGAATGCCGAACACTCGATTGTCCAGTTGAAAAATCACTCATCTTCACATATCTTCAGTTATTTGCTGAAGGTGTCAATAGATGCAACGATCTGAACAATGGAAATTTCTTAGCATTGAAGATAGGATATGGAACCAAATCAAATAACAGAACCACAAATATTACATAAATATTTGTTGACGGAGATGGGGTCGTCGAGAGCTTATTGATGCTATCGATGATGCAGATGGGGTATGTCAGTGCGGTCTATCCGTGCGAACTGCCGGTCCGGTGCGCCTGCGTGTGTGATTTGGTGCCATCGATAAAAAAGATGCTGGGAGGGAAGGAATCGTCTCTTGCGCCACTGGTAGAGAGGTTTGATCATCTCCTCCAGCTGGAAGAGAAATGCACAGGCTAGGGTAAGGAAGTTAAATGTTAGGGTCAAATATGGTATTTCAAGTTAGTTGACGTCGTCTGTTCACTATTCAGAGAATATTCCTTGTCGGTTAACGGCAACTTAAACCAAGGGGTATAGATGCAAGTTTTTTGACTTTTTTGGGGTTTTATTGATAATAGGAGAGAATGAGGGGTATATATGCAAATATCAAAATTTTGAGGGATATATATGCAAATAACCCTAAAAAATATATTTACCTTTTTCTGGGTCGTCCGATCTAAGAGACGTAATAACTCATGACTCTGCAGCAAATTATTCTCTATTACACAAATGTTTCAAAAGAAAAATGAAGGGAAGTGAAATTCAACGAGGTTGAAATATAAAATAAAAGAAAATTTATTTGAGGTCTTAATACTGGCGCCCATTATCGGACAAACAGAAAAGTTTTTGAGGTGAGAACGTTAATGCAGTGTAGCCATGGCAATCTTCTCAAAAAAATAATTGTGGATTGTATTTTCAACTTGGTTTAGATAGATCGATTGTGTTTTTAAAATTTAAGTAATGAATAATTTAAGATAAATAGGCCAAAGAATGGGCACGATCTCCACAAATGAAACAAACTATATAATCATATGCAAAAAACTTCATTTCACTTGACATATCTACCTTGGCTTTCTATTAATAATGCAGGAACATCGATGCCACCAACCCTACCTACTGTTAGTTAGTACATAGATAAAACATATTTGGCCAACGTAGTAGTTTAGAACAGATTTATTTATAAGAAAAATTTAATACTGCTAAAACAACCCAAACAATTTCCTAAAGAAAAAAGTTTCACTCTCATCCCTCATCCAATAGTAAATCAATAAAAATATAAATCAAAACATCAATAAATAAAACAACGACAACCGATTGCACACCATCTCACCAGCACATTCAACAAGTCAATATAAAAGTTTACATAGCAGTTTTTAGTTTTAGCCCATATCAGATTTAACGACGATAAAAGCAACAGAACAATATAATTGCTCCTATCTTTAATTCAAATAAAAATAGTTTTGGATAAACGGAAATAAGATATTGCTTATTGGGTTCTGTGGACCGCGGTTTGCTTACCGGATCAAAACGAGTACGGAACTCTAACTCGGCTTCTTTCTTATTCTTCTCATGCCTTTGAAAAGGAAAGAAGGAGGAAACTTGCTGCGCCGGCCTAAAGATCCTGTCTTTTTTCCTCTTCTTCGGCTCCGTTTCCTTCTCCTTCCATACAGGTGTTCGTGCGCGAGCGAAGCGATTTCTACGAGGAACAGGCAGAGCTGATTAAGCAAGAAAAGGGCTACCTTTTTCATTTTTTCCTCCTTTGTTTTATGACTTCTACGAGCTCGCTCACAAGGTTGATGGATGAGGAGATGGGCAAGGTACGTGCCATGGCATCTTTAATCCTTTCGCTGTTATGAAGTTTACTGTCGTAGGGAGATGACCAGGCGAATTTTTCGATTGTGGAAAGAGTTTTAGTTTTGGGAAGTCAAACTGGTAGCATGGGCAGGGTTGACTTAAAGCAGAATCCTCTAGTTTGGCCTTGTTAATGGTGATGGCATTGGTTTGTTTCATCGTTGTCAGTTTCATTCAGATGGACTCGCCTATCAGTGACACTTCCGGTTTCTCTTCCCCTATAATAAAACTCTGAAAACAGGATTCTGATAGAATATCAGGTTGTGGGTTTCAAATCAGGGGGAAGTGATTATGCAAAGAAATCACTTCTGTTGATCTGTTCTAAAACACTTTTTTACTGATTTATTGTTTGTATGTGCCATGTGGTCATTGTGGAAAAAGCATCAGATTCTACTATTGGAGACTCAAAATGGCATTCTGTGGTGTCCATGTTGCTTCTCCCAGAAGTAGACTATTATGGAAGTGGATTTAGGTCGAACGATGAGATTAAGGGTTTGACACTGCATAACTCACAACAGTAATAAATTATAAAATACCTAGATTACAAGTGTTGTCCAGTTTTTTGGACCTTTGGGGAAACTTTTCGGCTTGTAACACTCAAAATTCACGCGCCTAAGGTCCATTGTCTCATCTTTTAACATAAGATCAGATAGAAATGAGGATAGGTGGGGATGTTACTTGAAGTAGGGAACATGTTCTATGGGATCAGCTTTTCATTCCACTTGCATATGAATATCTGTAAATGTACATATCTGTGACCTGCATGGAATCCTACGTCACTATTGCAAGTCAAATATTGGTAAGGAACATGTCAAACTTGGTTTCCAGGTTACCAGTGTCTTGCTTCTGCATGGGAGAGGGAAGACACTTGGGCATATGTTTGTGCAACTCAGATAATGGGAAAAGATATGCAGATTAGTATAGGTTGGATGCTCTTGTCCCGTCTTGACTGCTAAGCTCTTGAGTTGCTAGGCATAAGAACTGCTATGTTCAATACTGATCTGTTTGGATTCACTGTAAGAACATACCATGTCAAAGGTTTGTGGTTGGTGCCACATACCATTAGTGGAAATAAAGGTCATTGATTGTGTCAATTTATCCCCTTTAAAAAAAAAGGAAATAAAAAATTTGAAACTAATCACATGTATAGCATCCTTCACAAAAGCTTACAACAGAGCACCCGAAAAGCCATACTTTAGACATCTACACTCATACCAAAAGGGCACGTTCAACCCATGAATATGTAAGCTATGGTGGTACTCGTCCTACTCCACCCCCAATCTTTAATCCTCACAGAATAATTGTTGTTAGTACTAAGGAACTGAAAACCAGAAGTTGGGACTAGACTAGACCTGGTGGGTTTCCAGTTCTGACTGACAATCAGCTTGGTTCTGGTATGGCCCATTCCAGCCAATTTTACATGGAAAGGGAAATGGAGGAGGAGATGGTGAACGAGGAGGAAGAAAGGGTTGGGGGAGGGCACAGAGGGAACAAAAAGAACAACGTGGAGGAGGAGAATCAGTAGCCATCTGCAGCAGCAGCAGCCAGTGGCATTGGAGGAGGAGAGGAGGAGGGGGGAGGAGGTGGAGGCAGCCTTTTTGGGTTGAGGGAGGGAGAAGAGAACTAATCTATAGGCAATGAGAATTAATGGCAAGCAATGACAGATGGCAGATGGTGGGTAGCAGCGACAAGGTGTCATGCAGGCAATTGCAGAGCAGCATGCCTTCTGCTCCTCATCTCCTCCAGGTTCTGGTTCCCTCATCCCTCAAACAAGGTTCTTAGGATTTTAGTGAGAAGGTGGAAATGTCGAAATGGCCACCCTGCAACAAAATTTATTTCGAATTAACTGTTACCTTTATAATGTAAATCCCGTGTTATACATGGCATGTGACCTAGGTGGTGAAGGCCTTCCATACACACTAAGAATCTTGGATTTGAGCCCTACAGTTGGCAATTTATGGGAATTAGGTAGTTTAATAGAACGTATAGTGTAATAAATATGTTCAAAGCACCTAAGCGTTTGATGAGTCAAACCCCACCCACTAGGATGTTGATTGTGGGTCTCTTGACTGGGGTGTGTGGCAGGCTGATTCTGATCCAATTCAAATGCTTCCATATCTGAACCAATTTATTTTTGCCAGGGTACGCTGCAACTCTCTGAGTTGCTCGATGAAAGGGCAATAGAGGAAAATCTTCTCCTGCTTTGGAGTCACACATGTTGCAAGTGGTCCCTATATTGGCATAAAGACTGTTGATCTGATGCACATGTGCAGCCTTAATCTGGTTACCCTCTGGATGAGGAATTTTACTTCCAGTCTCTTGGAGATCTCAGAACAGCTTAAATAGCACTTTCGCCTACCATTGGCAACAAACAAATGGGCAGCAGACTTAGTTGTGAGCCCCCATCTAGGGTCCATCTCGACTTCCAATGATCCTCCTGGTTCCTGTCCTCTCCCTCCAGTGTCTGCACACACAATGTACAACAAGAAGTAGGCATATTTAGCTGTGAACTCTCCTTATGGGATCTATCTTCACTTCCAATCATCTTCCTACACTTGTGTCAAGCTATTCACCTCCAATATCTCTGGTGGATGATTCAGTTTCTCTGTCCACAAGAGCCCTGCAAAACGTAGTCCAAGTAACTGTTCCCCAGGATCCATCAAAGTTATTTTCCACTGCAGCCACCGTCTTGCATTGCCTTACGTAAATGGGATCGTGAACACCAGAGGCATCACCCGACACCAAGCATCATGTAGAACCTTAAATTTCTCCCATTCTGCACATCTTTAAAATGTAAAATTCAGTGTAGTAGAAAGATAATTCAAAGACTTTTGAAAGTATTAAAATACAATATTTATAATGAACAATTATTTGCTGGGGAACTGGGAGAAGGTGCACATAAACCTACAATAACCCATGTTAATCCAGGTTGTAGACTTCCTTTGATGAAATCCAAGAGATTTCTAATTCGTTAGTGTTTATCCACTAGTTTTGATGGCAACAGCAATGGGCAGTGATAATTGTCATGGAAGACATGAGGAGAGGAGCTGTAGCCGCTCATTTGTCCCACGTTGGGAAATTTGAGAGAGCTTTAATTGGACAACATTATAAGGTCTCCATTTATGGAGTCTTGTGTCTCATGTAGTCTAGATTCTCTCCGTCCAGGTTGAAGTTTCCATCCAGGTTTGGCTGATTCATGGGGTTCAAGATGGCTGTCTTCTTTTTTTTTTTAAATAAAATGGGTAAGTTTGATTCAAAACCTGGAAAGCCATCCGGTTCATGGGTTAACCGGTTCAGCCGGTTGGTTTGGTCTGGGTTTTTAAACCTTGTTTTTTTTTTTACACAAATTTCACTGTTATGTATTTTTCTTGGTCAAGTTCAAGATGGCCAGTCAAGGATATCATTAAGAAATTGTACTTTTTGTCCCAAATCTGTTCATGGCATATTGCTACAAAAAGCCATGGCTATGTGCAATCTTCTCCCTCCCCATAACCACCATTACTATTGCCAAATGCTCATAACATACCTTTGTCACTGGTAGTCTGAGAAACCCCTATCGTGATGGCCAAAGCAATTCTTTCTACCAGGACCAATGGTTTGGTTGGCCAAAATGCTTAGCTCCGGATCGTTGTGTATACAAACAATCTGGTGTGAAATGGTGAACTTGACTCTGGTGTAGCCCACCTGCCCCAGGGTTTCTTTGGTGACTGATGGAGTCATCCTTAACATTACAAAAAAGAGTAAAAGAAAACTCCATAAAATGCAATAAGAAAGCTCATCAGACTTGTCGAAACTTGCTCAAAGTTTGTATTGCTATAATTCTTGGTTATCATTCATTTTCAAACACTTGTTCTTAATACTGGGAATAGTTTGAAGTATCATTTTTTGTTGTTCAAATGTTTCTTTCTGTTTTATGGACGTGCCTGATTTTTCCCTTCACATATGATTGGGAGTAAGTCAAACTATTGTGGATTGTCCACAAGATTTACCCTGTTTCATAGACTTCCTATTTCTTAGAAATGATCTTCATATGCCATGCGTGTGTGGCTATTTCTAATTGCTTTCATCATGAAGAGGCAATTATGCAATATTAAAAGTCATGTGCCTGGCAGTGTAAATTTTAGTGTTGGTAGAATCATCACCACAAATGTCATAATTGAGCTTAAAATTTGGACATCCTAAAAATCTGAGCTTGCAAATTTTTTTCATGCATGCAAAGCAACATAAGAATTACATATCCGTTTTTAAAATGATATAACTATAGTTTTAATTGAATTCGATATACATTTATACTTCTTTATGTTTTCATTTTTCTTTGTGCAGGAAGAGGGCCTTGTTGTGTATGCATTGAAGAATTGTGAAACAATTTGCTGGGGATGTGGGTTGCGCCTTATCCTTTCGTCAGATTTTCCTATTTTTAAATGCGGATGGTGTGGAGCAATAACAAACCACAGGCAGAAATCAAGGAAACCTGACAGTGTGTGTTTCTCTAGGTGGAGAAGCCTACGAGATCGGTTATTTATGGCCATTGTTTTTGTCTTCATGCTCTTTGTGATTAGTAAGTTGCCACCAAACTTTTTCCCCCATCTTCAAGTGATTAGTTTTTCTGTATATGATGATCAAATGATTATGGCTTTGAGTGTGTATGTGTTATTTATACCTAACCTCAATACTAAGTTAATCTTTCCCAACTGTTTCCTTAAAAGTGAGTTCATTTCTTCTGATAATTGCAGGTGCTGGTCTGTGGGCTGTTTACCCTGTTATCTTTTCTATCAGCTATTTCTGTGGGGTCTTTCATTGCTCTCTGACAGCCATATTATCCATCTGTACCATGTCCAGCTTCTTTTTGGCATCATCTCGTTCTGCTGGGGTACCACCTAATGTAATATGGGGTAGCTATCCGGTTGTGCAGAAAGGAAGCCTTGAAGACTATACATTTTGTGCTTACTGTGCAAAGCCAAAGTCGCCAAGAGCACATCACTGCCGTTCATGTAGAATGTGCGTCTTGGATATGGATCACCATTGTCCATTTGTAAGTGTTACAATTGAAAAACACTAGAAGCATAGTTTGTTTCATATGTAGTGTGAACTTCATTGATGTTAAATGGCAAAATTTTTTGAGTAACAGTCGAAAAACACTAGACCTTTAGTTTGTTGTACGTAGTGTGAACTTCATTGATGTTACATGGCGAAAAATTTTGATTTTTTATTTTAATTTCCAGTTCTGGGCTATCCTAAGATTTTTGTTTGTCTACTAGAGATTTTGAAGAGTTTTGTTCGTCTACTAGAGATTAGAAGCTGAGTATGTTTAGGGAATCTTTGTTTAGTAGTGCAGTTGGTACAGGGTAGATGGGATAGGATGGTTCACCCCAGGTTCAAACCTTGGGTGATGGGGTGTTTTCAGATTGCAGTGGCAGGGACTCAAAAAATCTGGGAAATTTGCACAGCGATGTCAAATTTACCTCCCACAGAAGATTTTGGTGCTTTCTGTTGGACAGTTTCTTTACTGCAAATATGGTTATTATATAGCTCTTTTTTGGGAAATTGGATAATTCTTCCATCGTATGTCATGTGGGGCTACAAAACCCTTCTCATTGTTATTTTGTGTCTAGAACTGCATATGTTTGCCTGGTTCAGTGCTATATCTTGTGAAGAACAAATACTATGCCGCATAGCACGTTTCTTTTTCCTGACCTATTTTAATCCATTCCTGTTATGTCTTTATGGATTGCTTCTTGTTTGCCCAATGTTGAACTGCACAAAAAAATTAGCTTCTGACTAAATGGTCCTCCAAGATTCACATAAAGGTCCTATGGGTTGTTAACTTGTTATCTTTTCGTGATAAGATGACCCCATTTTATAGAGGTTGACATCGGTTCCGTTGTTTGTTGTAGAAGGCATCTAAGATGTTGCTTCATAATTTTATTCATAAATCTCCCAAGAAAAATGATACTAATGATTTTTCTGCTTGGGATATAAAACAATAGATCATTTACAAGATTAAACTAGTATTTCAAACATTGTGATCAATAACCTCAAACTTTGTGTTCCACAATATGGAGCGTTTAGTTTACTTGAATGTGCTTTCTATCATTTGTTAGTTCAATGCTTATGGACCTCATCTAGTTTGTTGGTTTTATCTCTTGCGCGTAGGTAGGGATATAAAGGTTACTTATTGAGTAGATTAGTGGTTTATCATTTTTATCATTCTATCATAAAATATATATTCTCAACTTCGTTCCTGTTCTTAATCTATTTTCATAAAATCTATCGTAACCAAAAATTTGAAAGTCAAAGTTATTAAAATGACACGTTGTTTGGAACCTAACCTAGCCGTCTCTCTTATCGGATTATTTAAAAATCTATGTCGTTTTGGGTCTTTTTGTTTTTATCTGGAGAAATATAGGTCGGTTTTATTTATTTTATTTATTGGACTATAAGAGCTTATGATTAGCCCTCAGGGAGTCCGGGACTTCGGATCAGACGAAGATCCGAGTATATGACCTCTCTCCACTGACCTCAGTCAGTGTTAATTACGTCAAGCAACCACTCGACAACCCTTGATTAACCGTCCGTTGATGCCCTTATAACATGCAACACTATTACTACATACAGCACATGCATATGAAGATATATTTTAAGTTTAGCTCTTGGCCTCACCCAAGTTTAGGATGGGTTTATAATTAATTGGGGGACTTTTTAAGAGATTTTGGATTGACTCCGAGTTATCTGGATTGATTCCAAGTATTTTAGACTCATAAGGGTATTTTTTGTAATTATGCCAAGTTGGAGGGTATAGGGGTATTATGGTCACTTTAAGTTTTTTAGCATTTTAGGGAAACTTGAAAACCTTTAGGATGTATTTTAGGATCATTTTAGACATATTTAAGTTATAGGGGTATTTTGGTAATTTCATCCGAATTGGATTTCTAGACTTAAAGTCTTTTTTTATATTTTTCTGAGATTTTTATTTATTTTTATCATATTGAGGGTATTTTGATAATTTTATCCATCTTATTAAGGTTTGGAGAGTATTTTGGGCATAGAAGATGTTTTGATATTTTTTAAGAATTTTCTGTGATTTTTACAGATTTTTTTTATGGGTAAAAGTATTTTTGTAATTTTATTAAGTTCTAGGGGCATTTTGGTCATTTTGGGAATTTTATATGTTTTCACATTTGGTTCTTTGTTATTTACTGATTTTTACTGATTTTTTATTAATTTTACTTATTTTTATTAATTAATTGGATATATGAAGGATATTTAAGTCATATTTTTGGGTTTATGTAATTTTCAGATTTGGTTTTCTGATTTTTACTGAGTATTACTGGTTTTTACAGAAATTTTCTAATTTTTATATTCATCTTACTGATTTTAAATATTTTTTACATATTTTATTAATTAATTAAGCATGAGGGGTATTTAAGTCATTTTATAACTTATGTATATTATTTTATGTCTCAATATTTCATTATTGAGTTTTGATTATGAGTTTAAGATTGGTTATGTATGGGATGAGGCCAATGATATTTTAGAATATTTAATTATATATTTATGTATTTTAATTAATTATTAAACTAATTAATTATGTATGTGAAAATATAATAACATAGTGTTACTTAAGTAGTAGATTCATGAACACACATGCATACATATATGCTCAAAGAACAAATATTGGCATTTCATTCATTATTTCGGCATAATTTCGTCTTATGAAACGACAATTTTACAATATAAATTCGGTAGAGCTTTCCCTTAGGAATAAACCTTAGGAAGAGAGCCCTCTGAGATGAAAAATATTCTCCAAACGCAGCAAACCCGGGCAAGAGCACCGGATTTGGTCTTCAAATGGGCAGAGTTTCCCTATGAAATTTTGGGCCAAATAGGTATGAAGTTCTTCTTACCCCTTGGGGGGTATTTATAGGCCATGGGGCCTAACCGGTGGGGGTACCCACCGTTGGATCTTGAGGTGGGGGGTGCCACCGGAATTCTTTGAGGTGGGGGGTATCCACCAGAGGATCTTGAGGTGGGGATACCCACCATTTTGCTTCTCTCTTCTTCCTTTTCTGTTTTTTTTTTTTATTCAAGAAGGGTGAGAGAAGAGAGAGGGGATAGAGAGGAGGGGAGAACCGGTGGGGGGTCCCCCACTGGTTTGGGCAACTGGTGGGGGGGGGGGTCCTTCCCCTTCTCCTTTTCCTTTTTAAAAAGGGTTCAACAAATGCCCTCCACGGGACATGTGCCGGAGGTGAGGACGACGGTGCATGTCCCGTGCCCCATTTGGCTAGAAGAATCCTCATTTTGCGTGTTTGAGGAGCTCTCACAAGCGGCGTACCGGTGTCGTCTTGATGAATTTCTCGTGTCTTGCCTTATGTATTCGCGGCTATTGGAAGTCAACCGCCGTCTCGTATATGCCAGGCGACACATCGCTTCGGCTTGCTATGCATATGCTCAATCTGAACTTATCTGGGTCCCGATGACGCTCGATTTTGGTACTTTAGACACCTCAAAATACACTCAGGAAGTTTTGTTTTCATAATTTTTCGACTCTCCGAATATATTTGAAAGTGTCCAGCCCTTCTGATTATGGGAATCCTCTTGGCCTTCACGACTTGGAGGTTCCGTGAGAGTTGATGCCGCTCGAATCTTTCGACGTTTACTTGGATTCTGGGAGATCTCTTGGCCTTCATGACATGGAGACTCCTTAAGAATACACAGGCGAGTCGTTTAATTCTTCCGGCATTTGCTCTATCTTGGGGTATCAGTACCTTATATTGGCATTTCCTTGAGCTCCGCACGAAGCGTTTTGGACTGGCCTAATATCTGGTTCATAGCAATTTGACTTTATCTTATGACTTCATTAGGACTTGGTCGATTTTTGTCTTTGTATCTCGAGACTTTTATTGCAGCTCTCTGGCGCTGATTTCCTCTCTTTTTTCTTGTAGCTTGCTGTCTTTGTCCTCATGGCCCACGCGGGAGTTTCTCCTATGGCAGGGCACGAGGAGGACGATATTCCAGTCCCGCCAATTGTCGAGTAGCCTTTCGTCAAAGTGGGCCGAGATTGAAACTATCGAGGGAGGCAATGCAGCTTGGGTTACGGAGACTCCTAGGCTTCCATATCAGAAGGATATCGTCCTTTCTAGTATCGCGGACGCCCATATTGCCGCTCTGCGCCAGCATGCATATATTCTTGAAGCTTCACTGGAGGGAGAACTCCCATTTTGTGGCAGCCATCGAACATCGCTTCGACTGGTATTCCGGAGATGGAGCCGAATTTCTTTAAAAAAGATTGAAGTTTTCCATTTGTTGAAGAACTCGAACTACCCCGCATGTTCATCTCGAACTCCGACATTGCTCCAGTGTATTACAAATGTTCTCTTGAAGATAAATGCTAAGCTTGAGTGGTACGGACCCTTTATTATATGTTGCATGTATTCTCTCTTTCTTTCTTTCTCTCTCTCTTTTTTTTAAAAAAAAACTAATACTAGCGCCTTTTCAGGTTTTCGCCAGCATTAGCCCCCTCTTATTTTTGTCTGTGCGCCCTTGCGGGTTTTCACATAGCGGGGTTACCCTATTTTGCCTAAGGTGCCTTTTCGGGTTTTGACCTTAGCTGGATATAAGACTTTTTTACCTTTAACCGATCCTTTTGAGGACAAGATCGATTAAGTTCGTCGGAGCACCTCGTTTTTAAGTCCCATTTTTTTTTCTTTTTTTTTTGGTAGGGAATTACGGCTTCCCTGAGAACCGCTAAGAAATATATGTAGGGAACTAAGTCTTCCTTGAGAACCGATAATAAATATATGTAGGGAATTGAGTCTTCCCTAAGAACCGATAAAAAAATATCTGTAGGGAATTGAGTCTTCCTTGAGAACCGCTAAGGAATATATGTAGGGAATTGAGTCTTCCCTGAGAACCGATATATATATATATATATATATATATATATATATATATATATATATATATATATATATATATATATATATATATATATATATATATATATATATATATGTAGGAAACTGAGTCTTCCCTGAGAAGTGAGAACTGATAAAAAAAAATATGTAGGGAATTGAGTCTTCCCTGAGAACCGATAAGGAATATATGTAGGGAACTGAGGCCTCCCTGTGAGCCGATAAGAAATTATCTGTAGGGAATTGAGTCTTCCCTGAGAACCGATAAGGAATATATGTAGGGAACTGAGGCCTCCCTGTGAGCCGATAAGAAATTATATGTAGGGAATTGAGTCTTTTCTGAGAACCGATAAGGAATATATATAGGGAACTAAGTCTTCCCTGAGAACCGATAAGGAATATATGTAGGGAACTGAGGCCTCCCTGAGAGCCGATAAGGAATTATATGTAGGGAATAGAGTCTTCCCTGAGAACCGATAAGGAATATATGTAGGGAACTAAGTCTTCTCTGAGAACCGATAAAAAAATATCTGTAGGGAATTGAGTCTTCCCTGAGAATGGATAAGGAATATATGTAGGGAACTGAGGCCTCCCTGTGAGCCGATAAGAAATTATATGTAGGAAATTGAGTCTTCCCTGAGAACCGATAAGGAATATATGTAGGGAACTAAGTCTTTCCTGAGAACCGATAAGGAATATATGTAGGGAACTGAGGCTTCCCTGTGAGCCGATAAGAAATTATATGTAGGGAATTGAGTCTTCCCTGAGAACCGATAAGGAATATATATAGGGAACTAAGTTTTCCCTGAGAACCGATAAGGAATATATGTAGGGAACTGAGGCCTCCCTGTGAGCCGATAAGAAATTATATGTAGGGAATAGAGTCTTCCCTGAGAACCGATAATGAATTATATGTAGTTGTCGAGAAAATGGGGTTCTAGGTAACCGTGAATTTTGGGATACAACGGCTCCCGAAGATCGAGGATTTTGAGATATTGGGCTTCTCGTAGGCAAATTCCGGAGTTTAATGCCTCCCGTAGGCGAAATATGAACTTCAGGATTTAAAGCCTCCCGCAGGCGAATTCCGGAGTTTAATGCCTCCCGTAGGCGAATTCCGGAGTTTAACGTCTCCCGTAGGCGAAATATGAATTTCAGGATTTAAAACCTCCCGTGGGCAAATTCTGGAGTTTAACGCCTTCCGTAGGCGATATATGAATTTCAGGATTTAAAGCCTCCCGTAGGCGAAATATGAATTTCAACCCATCACGGCACACCAGTGAGACTGGTGTATACCAGGGGGAATTTTGGGACATAACGCCTCCCCGGGGCGGATTCGACCCGTTATGGCACGCCGATGGGACTATATAATATATGGGCAGGCCGATGGGACTATATAATATATGGGCAGGCCAATGAGATTATGATTTATTGGGGAAATTTTGGGATATACCGTTCCCAGGGATGTAAGGAAGTTTCTTGTATCGCCTCGCAGGGGCAAATAAGAAAGTTTTAGGATACAATGTCTCCTTGGGGCAAAAGAAATTTTCAACTATTTACGGCATGCCAGTGGGACTAGTGTATGCCAAGGGAAAATTCAGGATACAATGCCTCTTCGGGGCAGAAAATGAGATTTCAGGATACGACGCCTCCTTGGGACGGAATATGGAATTTTAGGATACAACGCCTCCTTAGGGCGAAAAATGAGATTTTAGGATACAACGCTTCCTCGAGGCGAAATATGGAATTTTAGGATACAATCTCTCCTTAGGGCGGAAAATGAGATTTTAGGATACAACGCCTCCTTGGGGCGGAATATGGAATTTTAGGATACAACGCCTCCCTAGGGCGGAAAATGGGATTTTATGATACAACGTCTCCTCGGGGCGAAAAATGGGATTTTAGGATACAATGCCTCCTCGGGGCGGATTTTTTTTTTTTAGGATACAATGCCTCCCCGGGGCGGAAATTGGAGATTTTAGGATACAACGCCTCCTCGGGGCGGTAATGGGAATTTTAGGATACAACGCCTCCTCGGGGCGGTAATGAGAATTTTAGGATACAACACCTCTTCGGGGCGGAAAGAGAAATTTTCGACCCATCGTGGCACGCTGAGGGGACTATGATATATGAGGAGAATTTTGGGATATAGCGTCCCAAGGACGCAAGAAAGTCTTTGGCATTGTCACGAAGGGACAAATAGGAAAATTTTAAGATACAACGCCTCCTCGGGGCAGGTATAGAGATTTTGGGGATATAACGCCTCCTCGAGGCGAGAACGAGAATTTTAGGATACAATGCCTCCTCGGGGCGGTGGTGGAAAAATTTAAGATACAACGCCTCCCGGGGGCACAAGGTCTTCGGTGTTTCGGTATGAATTATTGACAGATATTTTTTTGGTGGAACGAATGATTTTAGTCAAGAGGATGAAATGCTCTTCTTGACCCTATCAAGTGAGAAGTCGAGTTTCCCACTTCCTTGTCGAGTCGGGAGGACGTCATCATCGTCGCCTTGGTCGTAGCTCTTGATGGGATAATTTATGTGCCATTTATCCAATGTAAAGTGACACCAAGGATTTTCTCGTCATTGACGACTCTGATATCCTCCCTAGGTAGGAATGTGGGAAAACTCGATCCCCGCCTGAGACAGGTAGAGAGAGCTCTCCCCCCACCGGAGTATGGCTATATACATATTTTGAATACACTTGGTACGAACGGCTTCTGTGAGCCATACCCCGGTAAGTTGCTGAATGATGATGATTTTTTTTTTTAAGAAAACTAACATCGGCGCCCTTACGAGTTTTCACCGAAGCTAGCCCCTTTTATCTTTTTGCCTGTGCGCCCTTGCGGGTTTTCACACAGCAGGGTTTACCCATTTTTGCCTGGAGCGCCCTTTCGGGTTTTCACCTCAGTTGGGTTTTGGACTTTTTTGCCCTTAATTGGCTCCTCACAGGAGCGGGACCAATCAAGTCTGTCGGGGCACCTCATTTTTAAGCCCCACTCTTCTTCTTCTTCTGTTTTTTTTTTTTTTTTTTTTGTTGTGCTCATGGGTCTGCGAATTACACTCAATGTGTAATCGCATGTGGCTGTGGTGGATTCACTAGGTATTTCCCCATATTTATCTTTCCTTTTTGAATTAGCTTTTCCACTTCATCTTTGAACATGAAACAACATTCAATTGGATGGGTGATGAAGCGGTGGTATGGGCAGTAGTTGGGTGCATCTACTCGATGTATTTCTTCTTCTCTTTTTGACTTGGGCAGAACAATTACTTTTCTGCTCATACATAACTCGAAGAGTTCTTTGGTCTTTTCCTTTGGAAAGGAGTATGGTCTCTTGAGCTTTTTTGCTAGAGATTTAGTATCTTTAAAACTTATCCATGTTTCTGCACCAACAACTTGTTTTCCCCGAGAACCTTGTCTAGTTGCAAAGGTGGCCTCGGGAGTATTGTCGTGACTTTCACAGCCTTTCCATTTGAGCACCATTCCCTCTCGGTACTGGACTTTTGGTGCTTCATTTAAGTCTATGATAAGTTTGCCCTTATTCTTTAGAGGACGGTTGCATTCTGGTCCTGGCTCCTCAAAGGAGAAGGGCTTATTGATTCTGTCCATGGACAGGACTTCTGTCCATTGTCTTGCAAGACCTTCTATTACTTGAGTGAGTTCATACTGCTGATGAGAGTTTTGTCCTAGACTCACTTGAATCCCCTCCAGTGCGGCCATGATGGGCCCCTCTAGAGTGAAGGTTGCTAGAGTATATGATGGAGTTATCTTCTGCTCCAGTGAGATTTGCTAGTGAAAGAGCTGTATCAGACTCATTTGAATCTTCTCTAGTATTGTCATGATAGACCCTTCTGGAGTGGGAGTCGCTGGAGCGTATGATGGTATTGCCTCCTGCTCCGGCGAAACTTTTTGATAGGAGAGCTGTGACATACTCATCTGAATCTCCTCCAGTGCTGCCACGATAGACCCTTCTGTAGTGGGAGTCGCTGGAGGATATGATGATACCACTTCCTGCTCTGGAGGGGCATCTATATTCTTATTTGTAGGCTCTTCTTCTGAGGAGTTTTCATCCATGTGTACGACATTTGCTACAAATGTTTGTCTGGGCATTCGATGTGGCTGAGGCGGGTCTACTAAGTATTTTTCCATCTCCACGGCCCCTTCTCGGATGAGCATTTCAATTTCCTCTTTGCAGATATAACAATCCTCTATTACATGTCCCAACATACGATGGTACATGCAATAGTTGGGTTCATCTATTTTACCAACTTCTGCTGGCCTTTTTGGTTCAGGTAGCATCAAGAGATTGGCTTGCATGCAGACGTTAAACAACTCTCTTGTATGCTCTCTGATGAAAGAGTAAGGCATTTTCCTTTTCTCATTAAGGGTGGCATATGATCTCCTTTTATTGGATGTTGAGGCATTTGCATTGTTCTTGCCCCTTGTATTCTCTACAGTCGAGGCAAAGTCTACGGCATTGACCTCTTTTGTATCCATATTTTGTTTCTTTGGGACTTTCCCCCCAACGAGGGCAATGGTTGGATGGTCTGCGAAGAATATTTCGACCTCCGTCACAAGATTATTTAGTTGATTAAAGTTCTTGACATTTACGCCAATCAGCTTTTCACTTATTTCAGGCTTTAAGCCTCTTTTGCACAATCGTACCGCATCCTCGTGGGTCGGCAGATTGTCTCATTTCATGCAGAGGTTCCGCCATTTTTTGATATAGTCGGTGGCAGATTCATTCCTGCCTTGCTTTAGTGTCACCAATTCAGTGATGGTGACCTTTCGTTCCGACACCTTGAAGCGGTCGAGGAACTTTTTCTACATTTCCTCCCAACTGTTGATAGAGTTAGGCTTCAACTTTGCATACCATTGGAATGCAGTGCCCGTGAGAGAGGTAGAAAAGAACCTAAGAAGATAGGCCTCATAAGTAGCCAGCTCTCCCAAGTCACTCATATAGTGGGCAATATGCTCCTGGGCCAATCCTTCCCCGTCATACCTGGTGAATTTAGGACACTTGTTGTGATCCGGTGGGAGCTTCTTGAACATATGACGTATTGGGAATGGCACTTTGTATAAGTCGAATGTGCCTATTCCGTCGTCTTGTTCTGCTATTTTGGCTTCAACAATTTGCTCGATAAGATGCTTCTGCAATGCCGTAGCATCATCTGCAGAAGTATGGGATTGCTGAGCATTATGATTGGGCTCCACAACCTGATCTTCTTGTATCTCATCAGGGTTGAAGTTGACCTCTGCAGCTTGCGGTCTTATCACCGTTGGCATAAGCACTGCCCTTGGAGGTGGTGTATTTACTGGGGGGACATGAGCTACCTTTTGTTGCTCCTCCATCTTTTGTATTAGGCCATAGAGCAAGGTCCTAAGTTGTTGATTTTCTTGCTTCATCTCCTCTATAGTCTGAGGTTGTATTTGATCTTGAGGTTGTTCTGGAGTGGCTTCAATATCTGAAGCATTTGCCCCGTCTTCATCAGCTCCTCCAATAGCATTGCTACTGCCAATTTGGGGTGGCTCTGCCCCCTGGCTTCCTCGATTCAGCAAGCGTATAGCCTGCTCCATTTGACGGGTCATGGGCCCGCCATGTTGCATCAGATTGATAATATCATTTGGGTCTTCCGGTAAGGAAAGTTGCCGGTTGGTGATACTGGAGGTGTAGCATGTGTAGGCCCGTATGCCATTCTTTGACATTCTGGCAGTTCTCTTCTTTTTGGAGTCGATCGGACCAATGCTCCCAATCGCTCGAGAACAGATATCCGCTGTCGGACTTGCTCATGTGCCTTATAGGCACCTTTTCCCTTTTGACCTCGCAGGGAATAAAGTTGGGTAGCTGGGTTGGTTATCTGCCCCTCAGGCTCTGCGAGCTGTTGAGGCTGTTGTTCTGCTAGGGTGACCCTAGCCTGGCGAATTTTGCGGGCTTCCTCTTTGGTTACCCACATTTCCTTTATGCGGAGGCTCCTATCCTCCGATGGATTGTCCTTAACCCGAGGCATAGATTTGCCCCTATTCCGAGGCATGAAGTTGTCCCCTGCTCGGAGCGTAGCATTGCCCCCTACTCGAGACATGGCAGGCTCTGGTATAATTATTGGCTCCCGACGAGCAGGGGCCTTTGGAGTCTTTTTCTTCTTTTTGAACGTTATCCCATCTTGGCAAACTTTCGGTAGAATCCCGAACCGATTCTGGACATGAACTGTCGGGATATGATGGATCTTAAGAATGATGGGTTGCCCGCCATTCAGACGAATATGCAGGTTTCCCACTAATATAGTTTTCCCCGTCCTGGACGGGTTTGCGGTTAGAACCTTCTGCTTTTGCCTCCCGTTGGACGAGGAGGCTGGAGAGATGCTGATGGTATTGACGGTGAGCACTCGCCTACATCGGCCGCCGTTGTTGCTTTTTCTGGCGCAGGAAGCGTGCCTCTTCTTCTTTTCCGGAGTACGCCCCGGTGCCGGAACGACCCCTAGAAAGTATGGAGATTCAATCACCGCGGGGAAGTCCCCGAAACATATTGACGTGGTTAGATATCTACACCGTGCGTGAGTCGCCACCACAAGTGGGCCATACGTGACCCTTGCCGCCATTGTCGTCTTTTAAGCAGAAACTCGATCACCTGCATAAGACATGATAAAGTTAGTAGTAGAGTTGTGGTGAGGGCATCACCGGACGGAGAGATGAAGGGAAAGAGAGGTCCCACCGGGCGTGCCTTCTGTTTGGGACCTAACCTAGATGTCTCCTCCTATCGGATTATTTAAAAAATCCATGTCGTTTTGGGTCTTTTTGTTTTTATGTGGAGAAATATAGGTCGATTTTATGTATTTTATTTATTGGACTATGAGAGCTTAGGATTAGCCCTCAGGGAGTACGGGACTTCAGATCAGGCGAAGATCCGAGTATATGATCTCTCTCCACTGACCTCAGTCTGTGTTAATTATGTCAAGCAACCGCTCGACAACCCTTGATTAACCGTTCGTTGATGCCCTTATAACATGCAACACTACTACTACATGCAGCACATGCATATGAAAATATATTTTAGGTTAAGCTCTTGGCCTCACCCAAGTTTAGGATGGGTTTATAATTAATTGGGAGTCTTTTTAAGAGATTTGGATTGACTCCGAGTTATCTGGATTGATTCCAAGTATTTTAGACTCATAAGGGTATTTTTTGTAATTATGTCAAGTTGGAGGGTATAGGGGTATTATGGTCACTTTAAGTTTTTTAGTATTTTAATGAAACTTGAAAACCCTTAGGATGTATTTTAGGATCATTTTAGACATATTTAAGTTATAGGGGTATTTTGGTAATTTCACCCGAATTGGATTTCTAGACTTAAAAGTCTATTTTTATATTTTTCTGAGATTTTTATTTATTTTTATCATACTGAGGGTATTTTGATAATTATATCCATCTTATTAAGGTTTGGAGAGTATTTTGGGCATAGAAGATGTTTTGATATTTTTTAAGAATTTTCTGTGATTTTTACAGATTTTTATTATGAGTGAAGGTATTTTTGTAATTTTATTAAGTTCTAGGGGCATTTTGGTCATTTCGAGAATTTTATATGTTTTCAGATTTGGTTATTTGTTTTTTACTGTTTTTTTACTGATTTTTACTGATTTTTACTGATTTTTACTGATTTTTTTTATTAATTTTACTTATTTTTATTAATTAATTAGATATATGAAGGATATTTAAGTCATATTTTTGGGTTTATGTAATTTTCAGATTTGGTTTTCTGATTTTTACTGAGTATTACTGGTTTTTACAGAAATTTTCTAATTTTTATATTCATCTTACTGATTTTAAATATTTTTTACATATTTTATTAATTAATTAAGCATGAGGGGTATTTAAGTCATTTTATAACTTATGTATATTATTTTATGTCTCAATATTTCATTATTGAGTTTTGATTATGAGTTTAAGATTGGTTATGTATGGGATGAGGCCAATGATATTTTAGAATATTTAATTATATATTTATGTATTTTAATTAATTATGAAACTAATTAATTATGTATGTGAAAATATAATAACATAGTGTTACTTAAGTAGTAGATTCATGAACACACATGCATACATATATGCTCAAAGAACAAATATTGGCATTTCATTCATTATTTCGGCATAATTTCGTCTTATGAAACGACAATTTTACAATATAAATTCGGTAGAGCTTTCCCTTAGGAATAAACCTTAGGAAGAGAGCCCTCCGAGATGCAAAATATTCTCCAAACGCAGCAAACCCGGGCAAGAGCACCGGATTTGGTCTTCAAATGGGCAGAGTTTCCCTTAAGAAATTTTGGGCCAAATGGGCATGGAGTTCTTCTTACCGCTTGGGGGGTATTTATAGGCTATGGGATCCTAACCGGTGGGGGTACCCACCGTTGGATCTTGAGGTGGGGGGTGCCACCGGAATTCTTTGAGGTGGGGGGTACCCACCGGAGGATCTTGAGGTGGGGGGTACCCACCGTTTTGCTTCTCTCTCTTTCCTTTTCTCTCTTTTTTTTAAAATTCAAGAAGGGTGAGAGAAGAGAGAGGGGATAGAGAGGAGGGGGGAGCCCGGTGGGCACCCCCACCGGTTCCCATGGGGGGGTGCCACCGGTTGGATCCCCCCTCACCGGTTTGGGCAACCGGTGGGGGGGGGTCCTTCCCCTTCTCCTTTTCCTTTTTAAAAAGGGTTCAACACATGTCATTGCAACATAATTTTTGGTACTTTGGAGAGTATTCTGATCTAGGAATACAAGCTTCACTTCCAAAATATATAACATTTATTGGAAGTTGGCAAAACAATTAATCGAAAGTAGATAAAGAACTGAGGTACAATCACAAAGAGAACAGCCGTCATTGCTCTCTGATCAAGATGATAGCTAGAGAACGGCCAGCCCCAAAGACAGGTGCACTAGGATAGAACTTGTTAACAGTTAAGACTCTTCTGCATCAACAAACAAAGATTCTCCACTTATGGTTCTGCGAACTAGAACCGTATCCTTCAAGGCCACCAAACCTGCTGCAATAGGCCAATCTTCTGTAAGCTTCACAGTTCTTTTCAGAATGTCAAAATACTGTGCCAGTTGTATTAAAAGTCCACTTATTCCTCTCATTCCAGATTGCCACAACACTGCAGCTAGGATCGTACCCCACAGCTAGCTTTTCTGCTTTCACTGAACTTGCCTCACCGCGCCCCCCCCCCCCCCCCCCCCCCCCCCCCCCAACCACCACCAAAAAAAGGAAAAAAATAATAATAATCTTTTGACGGTTCACTCATCTCTGGGCTTCCACGGCAGCCACAGACACTTTTGAAAAGGATAATCCAAATAATCTCCACTATTCCACATTTGATGAAGAGGTGGTCTAATGTTTCAACATTGAGGCACAGAAAAAAATAGCATTAACATAACATGGATAAGCTTTCTATTCAACTAATATGCATATATTCATAAACTATGAAATATTGTATAAAGATATACTGTGCATCACACACATGGGTGTAAACAAAGTTCCAACTAAAGTAAAATATATATAAATCCAGTAGGGAGGCAGAGGTTCGGGAGGGGGAGAGGAGTACGAAGTTATGAAACAAAAGTAGAGGGGATGACATTTCGCTTCTTAGGTACTGTTGTTAAGATTTCTTGAAGCATTTTGTTAGTTAAGTATCATTTCCTTATCATTAGTG
The DNA here is from genome assembly GCA_030544215.1 of Zantedeschia hybrid cultivar. Taxonomy (NCBI): domain Eukaryota; kingdom Viridiplantae; phylum Streptophyta; class Magnoliopsida; order Alismatales; family Araceae; genus Zantedeschia; species Zantedeschia hybrid cultivar. Next base: position 15,041,820 of record JARZZO010000002.1, on the reverse strand, counting down.
AAAAAGACAAATAATATCCATAACCTCATCAGAAAAATAAATATACAGCTGTCTTCCTCCTGTTAAGTTATGGAAGAGGATGGATTCTCAGTTTGGGTATTAGCAAACTTATATGCCTACTTTCTGGTCTTATTTGGGCTTTCCTTGTCATGGGTAGCTACATCTATTGCCATCAAGCCTTATCCTGTCAATAGTTGGTAGGCTTAGAACATGGATAAACATCAGCCTGCCACTTGATATGTGTGTGTGTGTGCAGGCTTGCCTTGCCATGTAGTTGATGTGTGTGTGAACATGAGAACCATTGTCATCAAGCATTATTATCATGTCAATTGTTTGTAGGCGTAGAACATGGATAACCATGCTTTAAAAGTTTTGAACATGGTTTTCTGTGTGACAGCCTAACATCAACCTGCCGTTTGATATGTGTGTGCGTGCAGGCTTGCCTTGCCTTTAAATAAATGTGCCTGCCCACCCGCCCGCCCTTCCTTTCAATGGAATTGCCTGATTTCCTTGCAGATGCCGTTTGGCGGATGATATAGTCTATGAAGGTATAACACCATAATCGGGCTCAAGTGGATCAGGTTAACTTACAACCTGATCAGCCTCCAAACCATAAAACTTGATCCAATCTGTAAATTTACAGATTCAGGTATGGGACCAAGTGGTCAAAGTGGAGAAGTATCTGGAGTCCTCTGTGATTGATAGGTCCCTATGAAACTCAAAGGAACGTTCTATATAACTGCTATGAGTCCTGGCATGTTGTATGGGACCGAGTGTTGGGCTGTGAGGAAAGAACATGTACAAAATTATGTAGCAGAGATGAGGATGTTGAGATGGATGTGCAGAAAGATTAGAAAGGATAAGATTTAGTGTGAATATGTACTGGAGACTTATGTGTAGCTCCTTTTGACACTAAGCTTATGGAACATTGACTCAAATAGCTCGATCATGTGCACAACGGGTCAACGGCCAAGTTCTGTGCTGGTTAGAAAGGATGGTCAAATCCTAGTGGAGAAGGATAAGAGAACTCGAGATGAGATCTTCAGAGTAGTAACAAAGGACTCAACCTTCCTGGCTTAACTACAAGTATGACATTGTAAGACTAAAATGGGGGCACGGGATTTATGTAGCTGACTCTAGATAATGGGGTAAGGCTACGATGATGACAAGTATTTGGGACAAGATTTCTCATCCACACTTCTTGTGGATGACCTCAAAATGAAACCCATTCCACTTTTCAACTTAATGTTGATCAAATTAGATTTTATGTTTCTAAATCCATGGATATCTAATCCGATCCAATCTTATCCTTGTTTTTTCAATATTTATATTAACTTAAATGATTTTATATGTATTATTCTTGACTCGACACTTAAAATAAAAAGTTTCTTTCAAGAGGATATTAAAGTTTAAGTGCGATCCATCTAATTTGCCAAAATTTTAGTAGTAAATCAAACCTAGGATTTTGTGTTCATTTGGCTTATTTTAGACTTTCAAACAAAACTCAAAAGATCTTACTCCAATTGCCACCATCCCTGAGTCCAGTGCAGCATGTGACGCTCCTCACCCATTGTGCTGTCCTGTGGACCTTTTATAAATTCTTAGCATTGTTATGGCAAAATTTATATTGATTATTGGATTTGTTTTACTGTGGTGTGGGCATAATTTGAAGCTTTAATGCCATGGGCATAAGACAGTTTAATAGTGCTATAGATAGATTTGAGTATAGCCTATGACACATGGCATCGTTTGCTCCAATTCGCACCTGTTCCAGTTGCACCATAGTGGGATCATATGTGGATTATGCCTTAACTGATCTGATCTTCTATTGCCCACAGATGAAACAATTGTATGATGTGTAATCTGATCTGATCTGGTTCACTCCACGGTAGTGTGCAATTAAAATCTTGTTTCTCAATCTGCAGCAGATCACGGATTGAACTATCCGCCAATCCAGATTGACCCATCTGCCATGGTACTAGAGACTGGTTGAACTGGACAAGAACTGGCCGGAACTGGTCTGGTTCCAATATGGGAGAAAATTGCCAGCACCGGCCAAAAACAAGCCTTGGAATCAAAATCAGAACTGGGCAGGTGCCAATGCGGTTTTTAATACCTTGCTATCTGCAGTCCTACTAATAAATTAAAATGAAGCAAACTGCTTTGGAACTGGGAAAAAGAAGGCAAAGGAGGACAAAAAGGTGGATGGAAAGAGGAAATGTGTGCTAAACATCATAGCGAAGGGCAGGAAACAGTGGAATAGAGACATGGTATCGGCCTATCGGGCCTTTAGGTCAGTATAAGAGGCTAAGTTTGCACTTTTAGGCCTGTCACACAAAAGCGCAGACAAAACCCGTCCACCCCCCACCCCCCACACCCACACCCCCAACACACACATTCTCTTTGGAATTTGTAAGCTCTCTTAGGTTTGCTTTCATGACCCATATCCTGGTCTTCCAAAGTCTTCCTCTCCTTGGAACTTTAACATGGATGAGTAACCATTGGCACTACCAAAGATAAAAATGGTGCAGGAATTTGTCAGTTAGGCATAAAAGGCTTCATCTGTGACAATCATTTTATTATTTCCAATTTTTTGATCAGTTCTATCTTCTTTACCTTGTCCCTGAAATTTAAGCTTCTATCTTCTTTACCTTGTCCCTGAAATTTAAAGGGATTCTTAGAGTTTTAGGTTCAGATCATAGTGTGCTGGATCGGCACGGATTGGATCAGATCGGCCGATCTGATCGAATTCGGCCTATCCGATCCGATCTCGTGCCCTAGTCCGCCATTCCTCGACAGGGATTGACCAGATCCGGGCAGGATCGAATGGATCGGCCGATTCCTTGGCCGGGTCGGTCGATCCGCACCAGATCGGGCCGACCGATGCCCGACAGCTAGTTTCAAACTAACCCCCCAAGAACACTCTCCACCCGATCCAAGTGCCTGCCTTCCTCTCTCTCCCTAAGTTTTTCCTATCTAATTAATATTTCTCTAAGTTTTCTCTCCCTTTCTCTCTAAATTTTTTCTATCTAATTAATATTTCTCTAAGTTTTCTCTCCTATCTCTCTTCCCTCTCTCTCTAAGTTTTTTCTATCTAATTAATATTTCTATCTCTAAGCTTTTTCTCTGTGAAGTCTAAAGTCTAAACTCTCTTATCTATCGAGTTGGCTTTGCAAAGTGACACTTTACAATGATCGGTTGGACTCTTTAAGGTACTTTTTTTTAATAAGTTGTCTTTCTATAACACACACACACACACACACACTCTCTAACATCTTTATCTCTCTAAAATTTTCTCTTTCTTACTTTTTCCCCCTTCTCTTGGATATATCAGTATTAACAGTTCTCAATAGTAAATAAAATCAATAAAGTTGTTAAGTTGTGCTTTTGAAGAAAATTTAGAAATGCATACCGTTATTTTTTTGTTGAGGTTATCTGGTTCTGAATATAAGTAACAAGAAGGGTGCTTTAATTGTATACATTTATCAATTTTTTTTGATGATTGGAATCCATACCCCCTCCCTTTAGTGTCAATGCCACATTCTGATAGTGCAACATTGTATTGAAATTTTTATTAATGTACGATCTTGTACTATCATAATGTGGTACTGGCTCCAAAGAAAATATGTATTCAAGTCATTGAAAAAAAAATTGAATAAATGTATATGAACAAAAGACCCTTGTTGTCGCTTGTATCTATAATTTGATAATCTTCAGCAATTTTTTTTTTTTTAAATTTTCTTCAAAAGCACAATACGGTAAACTTATTAGTTTTATTTACTATTGAGAACTGTTAGTACTAATGTAAGAGAAGGAAAAAAAAGAATAAGAGAGAAAATTTTAGAGATGAAAGATAAAGGGGGAATGTGTTATAGAGAGACCACTTACTAAAGAAACAAGATAGAGTTGACTTAGACAGCAAGGTAAAGTGAAGAAATCAATGTTAGGACAAAGAAAATCATTTGTACTTTTAAAGATATTTTATATATTTTATATTTTTTTCTAAACACTTATAAATTACATAAGGGAGAGAAGGGGGATTGGCGCGGATCAGTCCGAGATCAGATCAGATCGGATTGTCTGATTCGATTGGGCTGGATCGGGCTGATCCATCCCCGATCCCCGATCCTTTGTTCCTTGGTTTAGATAGCTTATGGGTAATGAGTATGCATATAAGAAGAATTGTGAGCATAACTGAGAAACATTTACCCTTTCTATCTTCTGAAAGTTCCTCAATCAAACTTGGCTATGCTCACTTTTGTATAATTTTCTAATCATCTTAAACCATAATCAAAATCAGTTAAGGGGAAAATGAAGATGTTATCAGCATAATTTCTCTTAATTATCTTCTTGGCATCATTAGAATGACGATAAATGAGATGATGACATTAATTTGATCAGTACAACCCCTCATTTACCAAGTACATCTTTTCCTGTATATGCAATGACAAATCACATACACACATGACATATTTGACATTTTTTATTTTTGAGTCCCTATAATCTTTCAATATTTCTTATAAGCCCTTGCAATCTTCATATTTTCTTAAAACTCGGCATAATCTTTGAATCATCCCTTTTATGGAGGGCTGAGGGGCCTTTTAGGGATGTTTTCGATAATTATAGGGACTAATGAGGAACATAAAGATCAAAGGGACTTATATGGAATATTGGAAGATTACACGGACTGAGAAGTATAAAAATCTTTTGATGTTCTTTCGTTGTTGGTTGCCCTTCCAGTTCTTTGCCAGATTTTTCTTGAAGTGTGGATTTGGTACTAGATTAAGATGGATTTATCAGGAATTCAGTGGTTGAGGTTGTATTGCAGTTCATTGTATAGCAGATCGGGGGGGGGGGGACCAGTTAGGAAAAGTCCAAATAACTTATTTTGATTATCTCCCATTTGTCTTATTTCATCGAGATAAATTTGAACCTTGATCCTCCATGACTTGAGCAATTTGATCATACACTTAACCATTCATTTCATTGTTCACTTTTCTTATACCAGTTAACCATTCATTTCATTGTTCAATTTTCTTATACCAGCAGCGAACCGAGTACTCTTCAACTAGTTGGTACGGAGAAGGAACCACACTTCTTATATGCTGTCTTAGGTTCATTTTCTTAGGGCCTAAATATCTGGTTTCGTTTTCCTGCTGTGGTTGACCATTGTTTAATGTGACTGCTGGTTTTCATTAGCGAATAACCTAACCATGATTTCATTCTGCAGATAGGAAACTGCGTGGGAGCAGCAAACCATCGGTATTTCATTTCATTTTTAATTTATATAGTTGTCAGTTGCACGTATGTGGTGGCAATGGCTGCATTTGCGGGTTATCACATTTGGCCTCCTGTGGAGCATGGCCCTCTTGGTTCTACAATCCGGTTTGACATCTTGGGGGCAACACCAATTTTAAAAGAAGTTCTTTTTGCCTTTGCCAGCTCTGCATTGTTGTTATCTCCTCGAGGCCTTGTCCTGATGTATCTAACTGTCGCCTGTGCATCAGTTGAGATTGGTATCACTGTGCTTTTGGGGCAACAACTCAAATTTATTTATGAAGGAAAGACATACTTAAACCACGTTAGCTCCCAGAATGAGGTGGGACTTGAAGAGAAAGGTTGTCAAAATATGCTGCGATTCTTTGGTTGCCCACACTGGGCATACAGGATACTCCAGGTTTCTTCGAATGCTGGAAAGTTGCAGGAAACATCTAGCTCCAAACTCTTGTAAGAACTTATTGTCACAAAATCTTATCATTTTCCATTTTTATTTTTTGACATGTACCATAAAAGCATGAGTTGTACAATGAGGTGAGGCAAGAAAAGTTTACTTGAGGATATATTTTGGATTTTTAAAGCTGACCTCTGTAATTTCTTTCATCCTCTGGAACTCTGGGACCAAATTTCCAAAAAAGGGGCAAAAGTGCACAAGAAACAAAGTGCTCCTACATGTTCAAGACAGATGTTCAACTAGTTGAGATTTCACCGACTACTGGGCTGCAAATAGTGCTTGAACTATCTGTCAAAAGCCGGCATCGTTGTTATCCACCGTATCCCACAATTCGGGTCAGGGATTTGGATCTCATGCTGCCATTCCAGTCTATCATATGGGATTTTTACTTTTCAGTCTTATAATCTTTCAATTTTTTTTATAATCCTTATATTCCTTACTAGTCCCTATTTTTATTTAAAATGCTCAACCCTCCCTAAAACGCTCCTTTGTAGTGGCTTTTTAAGGATGATTTAAAGATTGGGGGAAATAAGGATGATTCACAAATTAGGGGAAGGAGGTAAAGGAAATGTGAATATTGCAGGGGCTTTAGGAATATTGGAAGATTATAGGGATAGAAAAATACAAAATAATGTCCCTAAATGGCCCCTCAACCCTCCCTAAAAAGCTCCTTTTTGAGGATGATTTAAAGATTGGGGGAAATAAGGATTATTTGAAGATTGGAGGCGGGGGGTTAAGGAAAATAGAAGATTGTAGGGGTTTACAAGGAATATTAGAAGGTTATAAAGATTGAAAAAAAAAATATATTTTTTAATTAGTCTTCTTAATCTAACTATTTACAAATAAGTCTTCACAATCGTAATTTTTTTTACAAATAAGACTTTTTTAGGTGTCTATTTGTAAAACTTATAGGGGCTTATTTATAATATTTTGGGGTCTTTGCGTCAATTCAAATGAATTGTGAAAGTTTATTTGTAAATAGTTAGATTATGAGGACTTACGTGTAAATGCATTATATTTTTCAAGGGTTAAAACATAAAAGTTACATTTTTAGGAGTTACAACATAAAATATCTTTTTTCTAAAAATAGGCACGTGTAGGCACCGAAGCATGTCAGAATTTCTTAAGAAGAATCTCATACCATGCGTTGCCAATGTCTTCTTTATTGTCACAAAGGGGAATTCCAGCCTCCTGGTATTTGCCCTATGGACCAGAATATAGTTTGTTAAACACAGTATTATACATTTGCATTTGCATAAAACTCACGTGTGCTGCACCGAATCAAAAGATAGGGAAAATTATTCATTCTTTTGACACCAGCCGTTTTATTCACATATAATACAAAAATATTTAATACTTTTTATTTAAAGCACTGTATTATTGGAGTAAAATATGATTTTTATTATTTAAATATCATAGAACACGAGATTATATGATAAAAAATTCACTTGTTCATTGACAAAAGTCATAATTTAGTTAATAATTATTTGTTACATTATTATAATTTTTTCTAAAAAGTTGATATATTTTTTATATATTTTATGATTTTTAATATTTTAATTATTCAACCAAACTTTTGATTGTCTGTTTTAAATTTTAAATCGAATTATGTCTGAACGTACCGTATTTAACTAACTATGGAACATTAAAAGGGCAGGTACTACAAAGCTTCCAGCCCACGGTCCGAGGTGGCCAGTTTTCTGAGAATAAAAAGAAGTGCATGTCATTCTGAAATTCCAGGTGAATATGGATCACCAATGTGCATCCAGAAGCAAATTGCCATTTTTATGATTCTTCTTATCATGTGCCTTAAGAAGACCAAGAAACCAACACAGATCAACCAAGAGTACTGTGTAGGTGTGACATTTTTATACCACCTCCAGAAATGTATCTTGGATCTTCTCAGTAGGGTTTTAAAGAAGGGAAAGTTATCTCTATACCCTTCAAATCTTTGTAAATAGCCACAATCCCTAAAATCTTAAAATTCTCTCCCCTATACCCTTCGGGTTAAATGCCATCAAATGAGGGAGAATATTTAGAGAATATTCATTGATGGTGGTTAGGATTAAGATAAATTTACACTTTTAACCCGGAATAAGAAATTAAAAAGATTATGTCCTCAACCCGTCTCTCCCACCAGCTTGTTTGTGTGTGCATTGAGTTCAGAGGGCTATGGATCAACCTCTAAAAGGACCCATAAATGGATCTGGGCAGTGTTTCCTTAACCTTCCAGCTTCTTTCTTCAACCCTCTGCTGGTTATCCTCCTTCGCAAGTTTATAAGCCTCATTTTACTTGCAGAATAAGTTATTACGTGGAACCTACTTATGGAATAACGTATACTATATGAGAGATGTTTTGGTTTGATAGTTTTGTGGGGTCATAAGTAATTATTGGGTCTAGTGTAGAATGACTTATTCTCCGGATGCGTTATTCTGCACGGTATAAGCCATTCTGCTTGTCACAGTAAAATTAAACTTATTATCTTCTTATTCGTCTTTATTCTTCTCTTATTTTCTAATCAAAGTAGCGCTAAGGAAGCTCCCTCTCCAATGCAAACTATGAGACAACACTTACTGCTGGTGGCTGTTACGGGGATGATGGGCAGGGGGATCATTCGGCTACTCCCTCCCCCATGGCAGCAACAAGTCTCACTCTCTCTACAGATTCCTTCTCTCTCTAGGAATTGGTCTCTCTTGCTCTCTCTCTCTCTAGAAGCTTGAGGACATGAGGTAAAAGTTATAGATTTGACATCTTCTCGAGGGTTAGCTTGTCATTTGATACATAGGTTTAGGATTCAACCAAACTGAAGTCGGGTCCAAGAGCCGGAGGTTAACGGTAGAGGCGTGGAGATAAGTATCTGAAGATTACGACCTATATTGATACTTTCTTTGAAGGCAGGGGTATTGCGGCTATTTATAAAGATTTGAAACGCATATAGGTAATTTTTACTTCAAAGAAAAGCTTCAGTCCTAGTAGAGTTGAAATCGGCAGTGAGTGATGCTTATAAAACGAGAGTACAGTTTCAGTCAGTACAAAGTCGGATGAAGTTGGATAACTGCAGAGAAGTGATTTTTCAAAAAAAGCTTTCCTAGAAAATGAGAGAAGTATTGCACAAGGGAGTTTTTTGAAATTTTTTTACTATGCACTGACTCAGTCCTGTTCAAACTTGCACTTAGAAGATCTCTATTCATAAAACAAAGTAGTATGTCTTGCTGGCCTGACCTTTAAAAAATGTACAAAGACTTCCAATTTTCGCATCACTAGACTTTGACATACGTGAGCAGATCCAAATGTGCAGATCTCGACAGTACAAACTCAAGAGAATGTAACAGCATAGAGAGCAGCAGGATGCCTGTAAGGCTGTAGCATCCTGTTCAGCACCTTCTCCAGTGTGTATTATGACCCACAAGGGGGTTTAAATCAGATAAAACCAGTAAGCAGCATTATACCGCGTTGGGTGCGGCACAAAAAATGAGATGTTTTTTCAATTTTTTTAGTGATTAGCTCCTTATGCTTTACGTGTCTGTATAATCCGTTCCTATCGACAATTCTAAAGTTCGAGAGAATGCAAAAAAAACTCCGATTTATTGGGTTCGCCCTATTAATGGTGTCGGTTTACTTTTTATTCAGACTTAATTTTTGATTTTTTTAAATTTTTTTTTAAAGTCATTAAATTGGAGATCAAATTATACGGAGTTGTAAAACATAGTGGAACATATTATAATTTTTTTTAATTTCTTATTTTTTAAATGCAACAACTTGCTGCACCGTGGCAGGTATTACTCAGCAACACCATCATGAATCTATATCGCAAGCCCTAACTGGACTCGAGAACTGACAGAAAGTTTGATTTGCTCTAGATTCCAAGTCTAGTTGATCCTCCTATCCACAGATCGTTAGTTCCCTGACGAGCATGGTTATAAAAACTCAAAGTGAAAACAAATGAAAAACGCGAATGATTATCTTATCATTGGAAACTAAAAGAAATTCAGAGATATTCCAAACGGTAAATAAGCAAATGCTACGAATATAAAATTTAAGCAGTGAGAAACTGTGATGTTTTTATGTGTTATTATTTGTGGATGCGTGAAAATTTACGTGTCTCCCTCGAAGTATTATCTCTAGAGCGGATATGAGATTTTATCTTTTTCCTTAGAAAAATATTTTCGTTGGAAAGAGATGTTGTGCTCTGTTTATAACACACGCCTATTTTTACATCTAATGTGGGATTAAAACGGTTTACTGTTTTTATGCCTCTACATAGAGAGAGAGAGAGAGAGAGAGAGGTTATGTTCAATTAACTAGATAACTTTATTACTGGTGGCAGTGATTAAGCAATAATTAATTGCAACATTTACATACTACACCAATGCATAAGAAGTACAAATAAGCACAAACTGTGAAATAAAAGAAATTATTTCATTTTACAATCTTTTCATATGTTTAGTTTAATCTAAACCAGTGTCAAACAGAATTTTGTTGGGCTTTTGTTGGCCCACACAGAGTGTTTTGGTTTCTACAAAAGGAGTAAGGTAAACTAAAATCAAAGGATTTGTACACTCTGTTGTTTTGTTTTTGTGTGGCGATTTTTTATACTTTTCAATCTTTATAACCTTCCAATATTCCTTATAAACCCTTGCAATCTTTCATATTTTCTTAGAATCTTCCACAATCTTTAAATCATCCTTAAATGGTTCCCCTTGAGGGGCTTTTTAGGGAGGAAGATGGACCTTTGAGAGACATTTTAAATGATTAAAGGACTAATAAGGAATGCATATATTGTAGGGGCTCATAAGGAATAGGATTTTTTAACCTGTAGTCCAAAATAGAGGTCAAATTTAATTTCCGTTCCTTTGACCGAAAAATTTAATTACAGATCCATTAATCCAAAACCATTATGTTATCCCGTTTATTATTCTAGAAACCCCAAAGTACCCTTACGGAGAACCCTCCTGTACGTGACCCCCAAGCCTAACGTGCACAAAAGACTCTTCTCCCAAAAACCCTCCCGTCTCCTCCTAGAAGCCCTCCCATCCAAAGACTCCCTCTGACCTAGCCACTGGAGAGACAGTGGCAAGGATGCCCGACAGTTGCGGAGATTGATCGTCGGCGGTGACGCTCGCAGCTACTTGGATTGGCGCGAGGAATGCGTGGCAGTGGTGACTGCAAGTGATCCTCAGAGGTGGCAGCACCCGACAAGGCTCGGCGGCAACAAGGGGTCCAAACTCGGCGGCGACAGCGCACCCACAGTCCCCATCTCCATAGATCTATTGTGAGGTTCGCAGATCTACTCCCATTGTTCACATTCCCCAATCTTTCTACAAATCCATCTCGTTAGAACCTTCAAACTCCTCCCATTACACATATCTTGCAGCCACAATGAGGATCCTGAATTGGCGGCGCCCAACAAGGCTCGATGGCAACAAGGGGTTCAAACTCCTCCCATTACACAAATATTGCAGCCGATAAGGGGGTTAAGCGCAGCGGTGACAATTTTTAGTTTTGTTCTTCTTGACCATAGATCTGGCAACATATAATAAATCACTGGATCTCATAAACCATTCTAAATTTTATGTTAACGACTAGCGTTGATGACATACTATTCTCATTCATTTGGTTGGTATACGACACCACAGTTTAAGTCTATTTGTCCTTTTTAGCCATTGGATGCATTGGATCACTGTTTAATACAAATGGTTCCGGTTCAGAGTTCAGACAAATATTTTAAATATTAAAATGAACCCCTTAGATTTGCCCAACAAGTGCAATGATTGTCGTACACAGCTGGACCGGAAGAAAGATAGTTGGATGGAGATGGTCAGAGAGTTCTCTGTTGACCAAGATCGGGATGAGAAGAACGTCGCCGCTGCTCCAATATCACTGTTGTTGCTCTGATTGCCGTGGAGGGGGGGACCCAGCACTGTTGTTGCTACTTCCATCAAGATGAGAGGAAATCCATCCGTATCCGTTTCAAGTCCTAAATGGATCTTAAAGTGGATCCGGATCCGTTCCGTATGTCAGACTTAAATGGACCCATCCGTTTCAAGTCCTACTACATATTAGGTAGCATTCTTTGGTGAAGCTCTCCACGTTGCAACCATGTCTTGTATTTCTTCCATCTCAAGTCGCGCTCTTTCGGTGCTCAGACATGAATATCATATTTCTTCAACTTGTGGGAAACTATATGAAAAAGAAGGTATACCGGGGGCATCGCTCTTACAACCTCTTGTCATCAAACGCAATCATTTTTATTCCTCAACAACGTCAATGCGGCCCACACCCCATTCGCATTCATTTCTCATCAACCTTTTCCATTATATTCTAATTAACGCAAATGCACGCTCTGACGTCTCCCTTTCTAATCCAGTTATTTCCCCTCACGCCATATGTGCACTCTTGATAGCACCAATCATTTTTTCGAGAGAAGAGATCCTATCAACATATATTTAGATTGGTATTAAAAAGGGAAGATCATATAAAGTTTTTTACAATGTTTGACTCTCTCCCTCCTCTCAATACTACTGGACTTCAGTCCAAACATGTGCTGAAAAGATCTCCTCTTTTTTGTAGACCACAGTTAATAGTGAAAGGCTCACCCTCTGCCCTAGACATTTTGGTCACTGTTTGTTGAAACGCCCCCCCGGTTGGTTGACCGTGTCAAGGGTCAACATTAGACAATTAATACTAAAAAAAGAATCCAAAACAACCACTAAACCCTACAAATCTGGAGTCATTAAAAATGCTTAATCGAACCCGTTCAATGAACATGCAACATTTTCTCAGTTGGACGTACTCCAGTAAGAAAGATTCACGGATGACGTTGAACGAGGTGGGGGATTTGACGTATGATTTGTTATAAATGTCCCCTCCTCTGCAACGAGAGGTACCCTACCCGTGTGGGTTATAACTCTCAAGAATCTCAAGAACCACAAAGAAGAGTGGGAAAAATTCCCCATCGAAACTGTTTGTCTCTTGTTTTATGCGTGGCAACAACAATCACAGCGACATCATCATGTTCCATCACCAGCCTTTCCTTTCCCTTCCTTTCCTTTGTTTATTTTTTGTTTTTAACCCTTCCCCCGACGGTCGCGGTCAGTTTGATTTTACCTGCACCTACAAGAACAGTAACCGACAAACCATGTGTGTCAAAAACATAGGACACCTCCACTGAGGAGCTGCCACATGGGCAGAGTCTTTGCACCTGAGGTACGTGTCATCAGATGAGGGGTACACGCACCAAAGCCAAACAACTACATGCGTAGCGGGCATTTTTCCCGAACAGGTGGAATGGGTCCCGTGCGGTGGTCGCTGCTGTCGCCGGTCATGTTCCCGCTTCTTTGTTATCTAAAAATACCACCGTGTCTCTGCTTGCTCGTGTGTAGTGTAGTGGTGGTGCTGTCGCAGCAGCCATCAGGGTCGGGGCAAAAGCTGAGCACTTTGCACATCAGAGAGAATAATCTACAGAGGTCCCGGACAATTTTACGTCTGTTTGGGGTTTGGAATTTGAAGTCCAAAAGAAGAGGAAAAGGAAGGAAATGATAGGGGCGACTGAACCGGAACTCACAGCGAGATATATATATTGCTTCTTCACAATTAATATTAATTACCACTAAAATTTACCAGGTAGCGTAATGCGGGTGATGGGTTCCTCGAGATAGCCAGAATTGGCATCAAAAGCGAACCCAAACGGGAGCATCGTCAAATGCGACATCTGGTCTCTGGTCCTTTAAATTTCTCTTCTTCTTTATTTTTTTGATGGGTGAAAGATGCATGAGATCTTGAAGAAAGAGAAAGACCTCCAATGGGGTGCCTCCTTCTCAAAAGCCTTTTGTTGACACCCTCAAATCCCAGTCCCTTGGGAGTCTACGCATGGATAATAATTTCAGTGCTCAGAAGTAACGCAACTATTTATGTCCGCAGAGTTTTGCGTGAAGAGTTTGAAAGAGAGGGCACAAAAAGAAAAACAAAAGGAAAACTATCACAGCAGTCTAGGAGATAGCCATGAAAAAGAGACAACCTCCTACCCCCCCCCCCCCCCCCCCCTCTCTCTCTCTCTCTCTCTCTATCACAGTACTCACACACACACATGCAGAGATTATAAGCGAAATTCCTGTGGACTCCTTTCCTTGGACCACACCAGTTAGGTCTCCCAGAAGTCGACTGCAAAGAAGTGGATTCCTAGCTGGCCAACATGCGGGATCACTCTCTCTCTCTCTCCCCTACAGTGTGTATGCGTACGTGTGTTTGTGTTTGTGTGGATGTGGGGTGGTGATGGGAGAATGGAGTGCTTTTAGTTCAGAGCAATACAACACCACGGTGGCGGCGGCTCCGGCAAGGACCGTAGCCGGGGATGGTGGTGGGGGGTGGGGGCGTCGTCCCAAAAGGTTCGATAATTGAGGGGAGAATGGTATGGTGTGGCTGTTCCAGGACAAGCTTCCCCTGGGCTGGCCCAGGCTAACCGGCCAACCTTGCAATTTTCAGATTCTTCCAGGCCTCCTTAGGGTTAGGGGACAAAGCCTGGCAGCAGGCCTCAACATGGACCACGCTCGTGGCCTGATGATGCTGTGCTTGCATAGTCTCTCACCCAAACCTCAAGTGAGGTCGCATTCAAGACAACCTCAGCACCATGAACCAACCACCCACAATCATTCACACGCTGATGATATCTACACATGTACTGCTCGACTCTCTCATCTCTCCCCCCCCCCCCAAACACCTAGCCTAGGTGCAGTTAATATATAATATATATATATAAAACCCTTGAAACAGCTTAATTTTTTACTTTCCACTGCATGCCCTCTCTAAAATTCAATCTTCTGCTAACTTTCTGATTATTCATCTCTCACTATAACTTTCTGATTAATCATCTCTCACTATGTATGTAAGTAACTGCAGAGCATCAAGGCGTTTTCCTTCTTGGCTGTCTCATCTCTCTGATTCCTCTACGGTCCTCGTTGGACCATAGAGCATCAGTAATTGGGGGGGGACGTTCTCCCCCCCTCCCCCTCATTACTGATGTTCCGTAGAGGATCTCTTCTCCTCATCTCATGAAGGTTAAAATAAAAACACCATGCCAGCCGCTGACTAGATACCTTTCTTCAAAGGGAAAAAGGGGAAATATTAAAAAAGGAAGAAGAACCACAATGATCCAGTGGTAGATGCACGAACAGCTTGCTCGCTACCATGTCCATGTCTTTTTTCTGCTGTACAATTTTGTGGGCCAAGAAAATGATGCATTGTGGTACAGCGAGCGGCATGGATAGGCTGATCTAGTTACTAGGGGATTGCTGTCCACACAAACACTCAGATCTGTTTCCATATGCACATTTGCCCTTTCCTCCTCTCCTTTCCTACCTCCTTTGAATCACCTCATGCTGTATTAATGCAACTGTTAGAACAAAGCAAAACCTAGCTGAGTAAATTTTACACACCATATGTTGGAGGGAAGAATTAAGCAAGAAATTCTCCACGTAATCTATCGATCAGCCTTCTGATTGAGTGTAAAAATTAAAGTACCAACATCATCACCCTAAGCTGGAATTCATATATTTGAAGCTCAAGCAACATTTCTCTAGGTAAGTAAGTTAGAAGAAATTACATGACATGTACATTGGGACATATTTGTTTAGACAAAAAACAAGAGAAAGAGAAACTAATTTTCTTGTGATCTCATGCTTCAAGAGGGTAAAATTACGTGCAGAAGTAAAGGAGAAATAATAACGAGGTTTGAATTAAGACACAAGCCAACACCAACATCTTCAGAAGCAAACAACCAGGGACCGTCTAACCCAGTAGTAGCACTGTAATGAGTAATATATATAACCGCAGGAGGCGAAATGCTCGATGTTTCTTTAGTACCCGTGTCGTCTTCGTCCTCGACGTACAACTGTCGTCGTCGTCGAGAAATCGATTAAATTAATGAATGATGTTAGTGCATTTTTAGGAGCATTGTGATGCATAACGTAAGCATAAATTAAAAAACGAAGACGAAGAAGAAAGCATCTAGGGCATGTGGATGTGTTGTTCTTGATTCACTGTGGCTGCATCTGGAAAATTACAGCAGGTAAATTTTCTTTTCTCAAATGATACTAGTTCATGGCTAGTGCTTGACATGAATCCTAGTCTTCAGAAATATCCTAAAAATAAAAGGCGACGAGGCAAGAAGACATGGATTAAACCACATGTAGATCAATTTGGCTTCCTGGAATCTTAATTAACTAGGTGTTATATTAAAAAATGGGTAATTAAAGGAAAGGGAAGCAACAAGATCTGCACCGAAGTAGATTTCATGGGTGCACTTGATCACGGAACCCGGTGTTCATTAGCAAACGATAAATATTTCAAAATCATGGTAAAAAAGCAACAGAAATGTAAAATGTAGTGAATAACAGAAGTAATAATTATCAAAACAGGAAAAAAAAACCCTAAGAAACAAAGAACAATAAAGAGATCCAGACATGTGAATTCCTAAATTAGAAACATCATATCAATCTAGCTTGTTGCAAAACAACGACAAGTTATTTGTAAAAAGAGCTGAATAACTGAAACCTGAAGAAGAATACACGGTAATTCTCTACCCATAGCCGGTAATTGTTAAAATTAGAAAATACTGTGAAGAGGCATGCAAAAGTAAGAGAAATTAAAAGATTGGTACAAGGAACCTTATCTTGTGATTAACCTTTTTCTTCGCATGAGATCTCTCAGTGGAGACACGAAGATCACATGAGGATGGAGGGATCGGCCGCGCGCGGGTCGAAAAGAGCTAAGATGCGATGATGTCTTCCCACGGCTTTCTTGAGCGGTCTATAGGTTGCTCTCAAGGAGGCCCTCTTGCCTCCCTCTCTTCCTCTTCTCTCTCCATTGCTGGGGAGAAAGAGCAAGAAGAAGAAGAAGGCAGGCACGATTCGCGGTCCCAAGTACACCGTTCAAGAAAGCCGTGGAAAAGCATGCCCACGATCTTGAATTCCTCACTTGCAGCATCAAACAATTCACGTAATCCTTCGATCCGCACCACGAACAAGAGGGGAAAATGGAAGCAGCAAGCACACAGAACAAACATAGAGAGTAAAAGAAAAAAAGAAAAAAAAAACAATTTTTGTTCCAAAGCGCGTCGGATTGCACTAGGAAATGCCCAGGAACATCATAATTTGAAGGGACTGAAAGGGGAAAAAAAAGGTGGGAGAGATGGGAACAAAGGGGGAAACGTCTGATGTTACCAGTCGATGGAAGAGATCTAGGGTTTCGCTTTCAGCAGGATACGAATACGATCGATGCGGAAATGTCTTGTGTGAAAACCAAAAAGTTAGCATGCAAAAGAAACAAAAAAAAAAAAAAAGGGCAAAAAAGTTAAGAAATTAATTTACGGGGGTCGCGGAATGAGATGGAAGACTAGCTGGCTAGCTAGCCTCCTCGGAAAAGCCAAGATGGGATGGGCAGGGGGCGGGGGTGTTCTCAAAGTGGGCAACAAGTTGAGGGTTTTTAAAAAAGGAAACAAGGCAAACGCTCCCACCCAAGAACGCCATTTCTTGTAGCGCCCTCCCCCCATCTTTTTCTTATTGCCGGGGCTCCTGGGGAAGCAGGCAAATTGGGGAGCACCCCTACGATCTGAGATGCCGAGGGCGGAGTTAAAATATGGAGCCACGGGAAGCGGAAGGATCCGGAAATATTTCGGAAACCGAAAACCTAGCAAGTGGCCTCGCGAGGGATGAGAGGAAAAGACGAAGGAGCAGGGCCTGCGTGAAGAGCGGGGCCTAAAGGAGACAAAAGGGCTGCAACCAGAGAAGAAGCAAGAAAGCTGTAGAGAGAGAAGGGAAAAAAAAGGAAGAAGAAGAAGAAGAAGAAGAAGAGGGTGGGTGGGAAGGAAACGAAATGGTTGGTTGCGGTGGAGCAGGTCGTCCGCCCGGCCTTTAAATAGCGGGTGGAGACTGGAGAGAGAGGGGAGTGGCCCCGAAACCGAAATCTGAGCGGATTCCCCACGTGCGGGTCGGGCGGGCGGTTCAGCCCCACACGTGCGACGCGGGAGCGCGGAGCCACCCCCCTCGCGCCCGGGTTGCGCGCGGCGATTCCCGAGGCGGAGTCCGACGTGGGGGCCACGTACTGTACGTATGGGGGAGCGGGAGCCGTTCATCGGGATTTCGACGGTAGGTGATGGGGGGGGGGAGCCGGGTGGTGGAGATGGGTGCGGTTGGATCGCTCTTGTTGCTGTTGTCATCCGTTGGACGTGGTTTCGGCTTTGGTGTTGGTGATGTGCGCCACCGGCAGTTGCACGCGCTACGCGCCGGATTCGTTGCCGACCGGGGCGCACCCCCAGCACGATCGCCCGCCCACGGATCGAAACGTGGCCCCGGTTCGGCCCGGTTTGGGAAGCGCCGGGGTTCGGGTGAGCCGCGTGCGGGTGAAGCCCGCTCTCCTGGGAGCCGTTTCTTCGGAACTCCCGAGCAGGACTACAGATGTGGAATGTACGGTGGGGTTCCGATTAGGTGGCCGAAAGAGATGGATGACCAACTTTTTAGTCATTAAAAAGTTTCTATGTTATTTGTTTAACTTGGAAAAATAATAATTTCAGAGTCTGATTAGCGATTAGGTCAGTTGGTACTGGAGGATTTTTAAGGGCATCTAGTCCTCGAATTTGGGTGGGAGTGTTCTTTCTGATTTTTATGAACTGAATCTTGTCATTGTGATGGCGACCCGATAAATAAAAAACAATGTCGATTCAATATCGATGGGGTCTATGAAAGTCTTTAATGATTAAGACGATTATTCTCGAGTTTTGCAAGGTGTACCAGTGGATCATTTGAGTTGGGTAGGTACTTTATGAGGCCCAGTTTGACAGCCCACTGTGGGCCCAATGTAACCCTAATGACGGGCCCAGTAAGGATTGGCCTATCAACATGGCAGCCCCAAGCCGACCATAGAGATGCGTCCACGTGGCCCCCAAGGTAAGTCCACCGGCCTCACGTGGGGTGTGAACCTTACAAAATCTCCCCATGCTACTGTAGCAGGTATGCTCTTTGGACACTAGAACTTGTGAACTACCTTAGACCTCGGCTAGCACCTCAAACAACCTCTCATACTGACTTAACCATCAGAGTGTTTTGCCCTGGGGTCGCTTCCATGGCCCTCTAACTGTTTGTTTTGCAGGCCTGGTCAGCTCGTCATCATTAGGCTCGGCCTCTTCGTCCTCGGCCGCACAGTGTAAGCATCACAGGTCATCTCGACTCGTCCAGAGAGGCCACTCCAATGCAGGTCACCTAGGCAATGTCACCTTTCTCGGCTCTAGTCCTAGGCAAGATCGGGGGCTCCTAGGCGCACCTCATCTCTTGTCCCCCTGTCTTAGCTCGGCTTCTAGGAGACGTGCTTGGATCACTAGTTAGTGGTTGGACACTGAGATTTATGGTCGACATCATGGGCGTCGTCTGTGGGACTCTGTGACTAAACACCATGCTTCCCACTCTCTCTCTTCATTGTGATCCGATCCATCCCTGTCTTCGTGATAATGTTGTCATCCTTGCCTGCCTGATCCTCAAATTTGACGGTCATGCATCACGACCAGCTAGCCATGGTGACCAGAGGTGGCTCCACACACAACTTGCCTTCATTCACCTTACCAGATTATCCCGGACGAGACCACCAGGCGCGGATCGCACATGCGAGCAAGGCTCCTTCACCATCCGCCAATGATGGGGAATTGAGCACGAACTCGGGCACACCTACCGACCACCCCACTCCCATGCATGCTTGGTGGTTGGCCCCAATATGCAACAACAACACTGCATACAGGCAAAGCCTGCAGATTGGTAGTATGGTTGGGGACCATGTACACGACTTCGAGCTCTCTTAGGTCACCCTTGCCGACACTTGTTTCGAGACCTTGCCAGCCATGCACAAGGGGGTGTTCTGCTCACCTAGCTGCTGTAGCAGAGAGGAGCCTGGACCTATTGTTTCCCAGCCTATATCATCAACGTGGGGTTCACAGGTCAGCCAACACCTTCACCCGACCATTGGCATCAGCAACGCGCTTGGATCGATGCTGTCATCCTAGCGGTCATCCCCGACCTGTAATAGAGCACTTCCTGGAACATCTGGTGAGGTTCGTCATCCTCAGAAGAGGCGGCCGGTTAGATTACCAGCTCACTGACGAGGCTTACTTCTGGCTCATCATCCTCCTTGCCGACCACTCGACCTAAGGCTACCGAACCGCCCAACATGAATGCAATGGGCATGCTTTTCTGAGTCAACTGCCATCATGGCACCTCGGTTCCACTTACTTTGATGCCTGCTTCATAACGTGCACATGGGCATCTGTCCTCTCATCGGCATGACAGCTAGTGCGATCCTGACATCGCTGTGCAAATAATGGGACGTATGGCAGCGACATACAACACCATCATCTAGGGTCACCTCGAATTAGTTGGCCTTTGTAGCCAAACTGTTTGTATGTTGAGGACATCAGCACGATCTTCGTAGGACTCGCAGAACAAAGACCCCTCTTGCCGACACTCGACTTGAACAGTGCATGTCGATACAGTGCAGGGCCACCTAAGTGTAGCCTCCCCCCAACTGAGGTCAAAGGCCTGGGATTCAGCAAGTCGGCACCAGGGTATTCACAGATTGATAATATGAGCTCGTTTACTGAGTTTTTTCTCACCTGAAATGACACACATGCACGAGAAGACTACACATGCACACAAGCTCGGCATATCAAAGCATGACTACATCCTCGACCACATAGTCTGAGTTGTCGTATGTCAAGAACAGCTCATCCAAATGCCTCAGCTCGGTGTAGTGCGCAACCCAGAATTGGCCAAGCCTCGTGTCGCACCTCGTTAAGTCGAGTCGGTCTCGTAGAGTTCAGACTCTGGTCATTAGTAAATCGAGTGATGCAGTATCCAGTCTCTTCAATAGGGAGTCGAGTTTTGAGCTGTGATCTCCATTCCAACCTCATCCTCAACAAATCGGCCATCACACTAGGGTCAGCCAAATCATTGCTCGGCCACACACCTTGATCACTAAAGTCGGTCACAAAGAATGCTCAGGTTGGGATCACATGCTCTAGCCAAGAGAAGCCATGCACGCCCTAGTCATGCAAAGTCAACACATCATTGTCAGCCGAAAAACGCATCACCCCCCACACAGAGGTGACATTCCCGTACACGGACCTCCACAACCCGCAACTAGCACTCTTCATCTGCATCTGAAGGGCAAGAGTGCCGACTCACCTGACTAGTCAGCTCCGACTACCGGCCTCGAGTGTCCTTGACATCGCCTTTGTCGGGTCATCAACAACATGCATACGCTACTTAGTGTGAGGTACACCTCGCCACTAATCGCTCTTCCCGCTCGACACTGACTTGCATGTATGAATGTGGTTATCTAAATTGCTGACCGAGTATCCCCTCGGTCCATGGGTGGCCCAAGCCGACTTGCTATAGCCAACTTAGTTGCCTCAGTTGATTTGTTAATGTCCATGAGCTTCTCTAAGTCGCGCATACCTCTTAAGTCTGCCGCGTGGACGAGTTTCTCTAAGTTGCGCGGACCCCTAAAGTCGGCTGTGAGGACGAGCTTCTCTTAGTCGTGCAGGACCTGCAAGTTGACCACGTGGATGAGCTTCTATAAGTTGGGGAGACCCCACAAGTCAGCCACTTAGACGAGCTTCTCTAAGTCGCACATGATCCACAAGTCGGGTGCGAGGACAAGCTTCTATAAGACACGCTACTTTGCTACTAAGGACGACAACTTAAGTCATTAAGCCCTGTGGTTCATGGACGATGCTTTTCGACTAGTCGGTTCTAGAAAGTTGGCTCAAAGCCGTTGGCTACTCTTCGACTCATTCACCTTCTCAATGCTCGAAAGTTGGCCACGTCTCCGACATGATGCCCGAAGAGAAAGAAGTTTCGGACTACTTCCACTACCTGAGATCATGGATGGTCGGGCATGGGAGTTGGGGCTGTGATGAGGGCTAGTTTGATGGTCCATTGTGGGCCCAACGTCACCCGAATGACGGGCCCATCAAGGACCGGTCTTTGACGTGGCGTCCCCAAGATGACCATAGAGAAGCATCCATGTGGCCCCCAAGGTAAGTCCATCGGCCTCACGAGGGGCATGAACCCTACAAAAAATCCCTCCACGCTACCATAGTAGGTATGCTCTCTGGACACTAGAACTTGTAAACTACCTTAGACCTCTACTATCACCTCGGATAGCTTCTCCGACTGACTTAACCAGCAGAGGGTTTTGCCCCATGGTTATCCCTGGGACCCTCCAACTGTCTGTTTGGCAGGCTTGGTCAGCTCGTCATCATTAGGCCTGGCCTTGTCATCAGCGCAAGCATCACAGGTCTGCCCAATTCATTGAGGGAGACCACTCCAACACATGCCACTTGGCAATGTCTCCTTTCTTGCCTCTCGTCCTCGGCAAGATCGGGGGCTCCTAGGCCTATCTCGTCTCTCATCCCTGCCGTCTTAGCTCGGCTTCTCGGAGACGTTCTCAGATGACTAGTCCGTGGTCGGACACCGAGATTTACGGTCAACATCAGAACTCAAATTAATTAATGGGGTGGATTTGGAATTCGCCCACTTTAGCTTTAATTAAAAAATTCTTAAGACTTTAGTTCAATCAAGTTAATTTGAATTGAGTTCCGTATAAAATCATGATCACTAGATACATTAAGTTCTAAAATACTCGAATCCCAAGATGCTCTAGCTTGTTTAAGAAAAAGTATGTGAAAAGTTTTACTTAGTGTATCTTCTGTTCACGGGTAAACTTACAATATCATATTTTTAGTACAACACTAAGAATCATTTGCATGGATGATTCATGTGAATTTGCGTCAGGTGATGACAGTGTTCGGACCGATCCAAATTATAAGGTGAAAATGTCGGATATTTGGCCATGTCGCACTTTTTAAAAGGTATTGGTTTCCTGTTCAGAGAGTCTTTTGAAAAAGTGGCTTTTCTCCCAGCAACCTTTTAGTCCCACATCCACAAAGAGGGACGTGGCGTTTAAAAGTGGATCAATTCGGGCCAAGAGATTCTCGGTGGGTCCAACAGGTCGTGACCTATTGGGTTGGGCTAAGGTAAGTTTTGGGCCTCTTCCTTGTTCCACTTTTTGTGATTGAATGACTCGGACTGCCCTGCGAGCCAACCAAGCTACGTGCAAGCTGTTCGGGAGTGCCTCAATTCAAAGGTGGACTCGGCTACACTCCACATGGGATTGAACTATGCTCTAATGGCTCCAATAATCGCATGGCTACACTTGGCTCGGAGGTTCGTGAACCTCCTCAAATTTGGGGGCGATTAGTTCACAAATCACAATAACCATTTTGGCCTCCGGATAAGTGGGATGACACCAAAGGCTATAAAGCAAACTTTTAGTACTAAAAACTCCTCATTCCTCAGGACGGATTTCTCTCGACCTCCTCCCCATGTTTTTCTATGTATTTTCAGACACATAAGAGAAGAAGATAATAAAATATAGTCCTATCATTTCAGGGTCAAACGACTTATTCATCTTCTTCCTATGTGTCTGATGAGGCGTACAGAGACACACGAAGAAAGGCTCTTCCTACCATGACCTTCTTTTGACATCCTCTCCTTTGATTTTTAGCCTATCTATGGTGATCCCCCTCAGATTTGCATAGGTACTCCCTCCACACCAGAGTGGCTAATGCAAGTTGGAGAAAAGAGATTATCATCGATCAAGCTGGGCAGATTTTGGTAAGCTTGGGCAAGTTCAAGCATGTACTAACTCGATTGTTTAGAGCCGAGTCAAGTTTGAATCAAGAGATGTTCTACTCAACTAGATTCGTATGCACGGCCGGTAGTTCAAAACTCCAATCTACGTTGCTAAGTACTTAAAATAGACTAGCCAAGTTAGGAGGCATTAGTGGGTCACAGGCCATTAAACATGCTGTTAGAGAAGTATGCAAATGTGGTACATAACATTGCAGAAAAATAGAAAAAGTCTTTCGTCCTCTCAAGAAACAAGTATTTTCATTCTTCGGTTTCTTTGAGTCCCACTTTGTTTACAGAATAAGTTATTACGTGGGGTCTACTGACGGAATGACGTATACCAGAATAAGAGGTGTTTCGGTTTGATAATTTTGTGGGGCCCACTGACGGAATAAGAAGAATAAGTAATTCTTGAGTCTAGGGTAGGATGACTTATTCCCCGAATACGCTATCGGTAAAAGTCATTAACGCTTGTCAAAACAAAATTAAGCTTATTGTCCCTTTATTCGTCCTTATTCTTCTCTTATTCTCCAATCAAAGTGGCGCTGAGTATTTTTCTCTATTTCTTTTACTACATTCAAACCTTACTTTTAAGGTAGTTGAAGAAACAATCTAATTAGTCTTCGGTACTAATGATAGCGCACCTTTTTGCACCGTCCTCGAATTGGGTCACCATAGCTTAGGCCCATAATTTATTGCACCAGAACATGGGTGAAGTCTGCTTGAATTTATTTGCATGCTTTGACCCATTTGATCTCGTTAATTCTATCATTTTCTTATTTAGGATTTTATTATTTTTAATTTTTATAATACAAATATATGCTAAAATATTGATGGTATTATATACCCATTTATCTAAAAAATATTAGTTTCCAATGGCAAAGGTCCCTAACGGTATGTGATGTTTGGCAATAGGAAGGTTTTTGTTTTCTTGTTATTCGTGTTTGTCTAAGAAACCATTTTTGTGTGTGTGATCCATTACATTTTCACGTGTGGAGTGCACATGAGAATATAACCTTTAAGGAATAAAAACCTTGAATGTTGCTAACTATACGGTGCGGAACTCTTCTTGTATGTCTATCACTACATTGTAATAAAAGCTATACTTACTGTAACGTATGTGGTGCAGTCAAAAAAATTTTATTTTTAAATTTTTTCTTATGGTAGACTCCATCATGTCCGTATAACTTGACTCCGACTGGATGACAAGAAAATTTTAAAAAATGAAAAATTGAGTCCAGTAGAGCCTAATTATTCATTGGGCTCAATTTTTAATTTTTTAAATTTTTTTATATTGTCCGATCTGAGATCAGATTATATGAACACGTTGGACATGATGAAACCAACTTTTAAAAAGTTTCAAATGTAAAAAAAAAAATTAAATTTTTTGCAAGTATAACTCTTCAAATAATGGACCAAATGTTTGCAGCATACATATATTTCCAGTGTACTTATGCTAGTTAATACGTCTCAACTATTCTGGTAAATAAATTTCACGTTTAGATGGCATTAATGATCTCAGGGTTAGGGAGGCCCAAACCAGAGGCCTAGGTATAGCGCGGTGGTATTTTGCCATAGAGAAAAACTTGCTATTTAGTGCCATTTAGGGCTGCAATTGGGGTCGGGTTATGTTTGGATTGAAGTCGACCAAATCCTAACTCAACTTATGCTAAGGATCCTTCAATCATAATCCAACCCAACCTCCTCAACTCTAATCTAACTCATCCAACAGTACCTCAACTCAAGCCAACCCAATATAAACCAAATAAAACTCAACTTTCATAGAGTTGGATCGGATTATATCCTTATAATGTATGTTTTTAACTTTCTTTCTTACCATCAAAATTTCATATACAAATATATGAATGAATTTATCTATCTACTTTAACAAAGTAATAAGAAAATAAAGTACAAACATAATTATGTAGCTACTATTTGAAAACATCTTTGTTCATATTGTAAATTAAATTTTTATTTAAAGATATAAAATTAAATGAAACATATTCTCATGATCTATATTATCATTTCTATTTATTAATCTCGGGCTCAAGTTAGGTTGGGTTAGTCGACCCTCAATCTAACCCCACCATCTAAGCTTGGGTTGAAAGACCCTCAACCCTAACTTGATCGGGTTTAACCCAACCCGACCATCGGATTGGCTGGCTTGAGTTCGGATTGACCCACTCAAAGTTACAGCCATAGTGCCACCCTCTGTCCCACCCTCCGTTCCACAGATTGAATGGCATGCATGTATAGTGCCTAATTTTATCTATCAGGTAGTGACTTTACTGCATCGCTTGCAAGAGGTATGAAATAAATATTTGCTTTGCCATATACGGTACAAATTATCATAAAAATGTTGAGAAATTCTTGCTGTGCAATGCTTGGAGCATTGCAATCCAACATGGCCTTGCAATGCCTTAAGCACTGCCGTCCGATCACCATGATCACCTAACCTTATCTGATGGAGCTAAGAGACGATTTTTATTTTTTTTATTTTTTAAATTTATTAAAATTTTTGAAGCGTCCGATAAAAAATCAGATGGCACAATTAGTGAGTTTGGTTTATCTCCAAGCTAGATGTATAATTTAAAAAAAAAGAAAAAGAATTACACATCAAGCTTAGAGCCAATCCGAGCTAGCTGACTATATCATCTGATTTTTGATCAGATGCTTCAAAAAAGATCAAAAGAAAATCTGTCGAAAAAACAAAAAAAGCATTGCACTAAAGTATTTCTAAAAAACGTAGGGCAGTGGGGCCAACACTATTCCTGGCTCATAAGTCATGTCACAGGAGCTGGGCCAAGCCAAGCCCATGCACGCCTGTATCTGATAAATGGATAGTGTGGAGAAAAAGAAAACATAGTTGTAGTTTAAGTATAAAAAACTTGGGCTGGACTCGGAATTTAGGTGAGTTAAAAGCCTATATTTTCAAAGGAGGAGTTTATGGTAAAACAATAAAATAAGACCAAAGCTTTGATTTGGTCTCGGCGACCAGTGAAACTATGTGGGAGGAACAGGAACTTACCCGAAAGAAACATATATAAAAAAGCCGCGTAATTAATCTTTCCCATTAATTTGCTGCCTGCACAAAGAGTCGAAGACCACCAACAAAAGGCTATATCTTTCCACATACATCTGTACACTTCTAATTAAAAGAGAAAATAAACAGGGAGAACGCTCGCTTTGCCTTTTTTTCTTAAAAAAAAAAAAAGGAAAAAAAACACAACCGGCTGCTATTATTCTGATCATATCCCTTAATGGAAGGAAGCCTTCTGACTTCCCTTTCTGATGAAACCATTAATTTCTTGCCATGTTCCAGTTCTCCCATGTTTAGTTGGATAAGAAAGCGTCCACCCTTACATTCGTCGCCCTGGACAGGAACTTCATGCAGATGGGCGGCTTCACCTTGGCGAGAGCAAGAACCGACTGCGGCAGCGTCCATATCCCGTCGCCGCAGATCAAACCCGAGGCCACCGCCGGCCCGAACGCCTCCGCCTTGGCCTTGTCTATCCTCTCCCACACGAACAGGATCACGCTCCCCATGAACATGTCGATGGCAAAGTAGGACCCCAGGTAGAACGGGATCGCCATCGCCATGGGGATGGGTATGAACCTCGCTATCCTCGGCCCGGCGAGGTCTCTTATGAGGTTGATGAGGATGGCGGCGGCGAAGAACACGTAGCAGAGGGTGAGGCAGTTCTTGGGCAGCGACCCGAACCCCTCCACCCCGAGGATGGCCATGTTGCGGTAGACAATGGCGTAGGGCGCCGGGTACTCGGTGCCCGGGACGCCGATGTCGAAGGCCTTGTAGAAGAGCCAGAACACGCAGGGGGAGATGACGCAGCCCATGGCCGTGCCGATGACTTGGCTGACGAACATGGACCTGGGCGAGGCCAGCGTCAGGTAGCCCGTCTTGAAGTCCTGCATGAGGTCGGAAGCCGTGGACACGATGCTCATCATCACACCGCAGGCCGCGAGGCCCGCCAGCACGCCGCCGTGGTTGGCGCCCGCCCACGCGCCGATGACGAAGATGGCGAGCTTGCCGTAGGTGGAGGCGAGGGACCAGTCGGTGAGGCCACAACCGTAGGCGTTGCAGAAGGCGAGCATGGGCGCGAAGATGTAGGCGACCAGGACGTAGTACCACTTGAGCTGGTGGAAGATGTGGGGGAGGATGATGATGGAGGCGACGGCGACGGCGACGTAGCCCCCGTATGCGAGCGGCGGCGGTATCTGGTCCTTGAGGAAGAGCTCCATCCGGCGCCGGTCGTCGTAGGACACCGCGGGGGCGGCCGCATTGTCATGGCCGTCCTCTGAGACGGGCAGCGTGCTGTTCTTGCTCTTCACCTGCGCGACGAAGGCAGCGATGGTCCTGTACAAGATTTTGACGAAGTTGTACAGGCCGTCCCCCAGGATCATTGCAATTGCTATGAACACCTGCACGCAGCTAGCCAAGTCATTATAATTAAGAGAGGAGATCTTCTTAATACACGTTTGAATTAGAGTCCAGCAGTACTGAGAAGAGGAGGAGGAGATAGATTCCTCAAAAATATGATAGTATAAAGAAGGGTGCGGAGAAGCCTCTCTGTACGGGTTTAGACTGAACTTCATAAAAACACTTCCTCGAGAATGGAGAAAGCATTGTTTTGAAATCTTCCCCTCTCTTTACCGACTGAGAGGGGTCGAAGCATGGACGCAGAGGATCTCTATTCTATAAAGAATAATGAGTACTGTCACATTACCCTGTAGCCCTGTATGCCATGGAGGCTGCTGGGCTTGAGGCCCGCGGGGTACCAATCGCCCGCTTTGTTCTCTATGAGAGGCCACATGATTCCCCACGAAATTATCCCCCCCAAGAGCACGGACACGTTGACAAGGTAGGGGCAAATCATCCCCACTCCAACGTATGTTGCCGAGAAATCGAAGTAAAACCTGCAGTAATTGATGTTCGAACTTCATGTCAGAGAACAAAAAGGAGACCCGGCTGGGGTTGGAGCAAATCCTCAATTAAACCCATGTATCAGTACTTGTTTCTGAAGGCTCCGAGGCCAAGTGTTGGGAAATTTATGAATCCACAGTCGTCTCCGCCCGTGTAGAACCACTGGAAGAGTCCCCAGAGGAAGCTGAAGGAGAAGAACTTGCCCAACAGCGTCACCTGTTTCCTGTCAAAAGTGCCCCGGCAGGCATGTGTTACTATGATGATAGAGATCAAATTAAAAGAGTGGAACCTTAGCATTATGCAGCAACTGGTTAAGGCTTCTGTGCTTACTTTGCTAGCTTGGCTCCCTGAGGGGTGTGGAAACTGTTGATGAGGTGAGCAGTGGCAGTGCCGCTGGGGTAGATCAGCTTGTAATCAATAATCATGATCTGAAAAGTACAAGTTTTATCATGTTATAAGGAAAGGAAAGAGTTCCAGGCACATGGTCTCACGCAAATTAAGCAATCGACTTGATGATCTGGTACGAACTCGGTCAACTCATGCCGATTCGTACGAGTTGCATGACCAAATCATACAGGCTCAGTTGAGTTGTACCGACTCGGATTCTCCCTGATACGGTACGAGTCATCCGAATCCGGCAAATCATGAAATTAAGTAAAAGCCAGCTGAGTAGCTGATCATGATTAAAATTTGAGCAACCCATGCATGGGTAACAAGTCTGCAATAAGCTGGCTTTGGTTATGTTACCTTTCTGAGGGGAACCAGAGAGAAGAGACCGAGGAAGCTGACCACGAAGAGGAACCCAATCATCCACCCCAGATGCGGGTCCTTGATGTTCTGAGCCGCATTCGATTCCGCCGTCTGATCGGCGATCTTCTGGCTCATACCAAAGAGGTAACTCCCGAAGCCTCCTGTTGGTTGCGCAACGAATTGAAAGAGCTAGGAATTAGTTAAAACAAATTTTCACAAGCATGAATGGACAAAATGTTGTAACGCTAGCACTTGTCAGAAACAACACCAACTCAAGGGTGTAAACTTGGCCTGATTGGAAACTTTTGGGTTCATTTAAAAGGACAATCAAATTTTTTTTTCTGAAAAATATATATACCTCATCTCCTCAGAGCATGGGCCATTTCAAAAACGTTCGTGGAAATATGTATGAAATATATGTCTACGGACCTATGTAAATTAACCACGTAATTTGAAGCACATTGCCTAGTCTATAGCAAGTGTGAAATTTGGTGGTAGATTGAGTACTTTTAGGTGATAGTATATAAAGACGAAAATTGCGTAATTCATGAAAGTTTATAATCTCCCCGAAAGCTAGCTGTGTCATCTGGAGTTCTCTAAGAATCTTTTTAGACACATTTTGCATTTTATTTTTCTTCATGAGAGGGTCAAGGAGTAAAAGTTCCACTTCCATCCCATGTATACGTATGAGATTCCCAAAATTTTGGGTAGGGTGAAGGCGGCACATGCTCGCCCTCTTAACTCCACCACCGCAGAGGACTGTCACCGCTCTGGTAAGCTGGCCACTTAAGAAGCCAGAGATGACCACGGGGATCAAGGGAGGCTAAGCATCATATAGCATCATCACCAACTTATTGAGAACTACGAACAAATTAATGAATAGCAACTGGATGAACACGAATAGTAATAAATAACTAAAAAAATTTGGTAGCATGGAGTAGAGCGTTTGTTTCTGGTTTTTTTACCGCTGAAGGCGATGCCGGAGGTGGCGACGACGCAGGTCTGGATGACGGTGTTCTCCTGGCGGGTGAAGGGCTGGCGGAGGAGGCCGGATTTGTCCAGGGCCACCGTCCACACCTTGACGAAGAAGAACCCCAGGAGCCCCGCCGACACGTTCAGCGACGGGATGATCCCCGTCGTCAGGTTCAGCTTCATCACGATGACGCTGAACATGATCCCCAGGAAGAAGCTCACCACGAACGCCCGGAACGTCAGCTGCTGCCGCCACGACGGCACCGGCTTCCCCTCGAACATCCTCTCCACTGACACCTCCTTCTGCTCCGCCGCCGCCGCCTCCCCCTCCCCGCCCCCCTCCGCCTCCCCCTCCCGCTTCCCCCTCTTCTTCACGGTGCCGCCGTTGGCGCTGTGGTGGTTGTACTCCACCATCTCCTCCTCGTCCACGGAGGACGGCTCGTGGCGATCTCCGCGCTCCCCCATCGTGCACCCCGGAGATTAGACGGTTCCGGGGCCCCTCCTCGTCCCGTCAAGGGTTCAGAAGAGAGGGAAGAGGAGGAGAGATGAAGGAGAGGAGTGCGGTGGCAGCGCAGCTATGGGTGGGTCGTCGCACCTTGCCCTTCCCTTGTTTATTTAAAGGGCGGGGTGGAGATATTTCCTTGTAGTTGTCGCCGTCCTGGAGGTTGTGACGGGGACCGGCTGGGAAAGAAGGGTGAACAGGAGGGGAACTCGCGGACGGGGATGGCGAACAAAAGACAGAGATGCCGGAGGCTGGAAACCAGCCAAGCTCAGCGAGACGTCATTCTCCAACGGCTCTCCCTAACCTAGCCAGACAGACCATGGATGTGGGTTTGGGTTTCCCAAAGCTGAAGCGCCCGCCTCCCTCCAGCTGGGTCTGGCTGCGCTGGCCTTACCCTAATGGGGACGGAAACGAAAGCTCCCTGCTCTGACCCGCTTGCCCTCGCTCGCTCCCTTGCCTCGCCAAGCGAGCCCGCGTATGCACAGCTGCTTCTGCCGCTATTAATGGCCTACCGAGGGGCTGCCGCTGCCACCGCTGTTGCGGGTCCTACGCGTGGTCCTCCGCCGCCACGCACGCCGAGGTGGGCGGATGGGTTCCGTCGGGTAAAGGGACTGTTGGCTCCGTCCCCAGCAGGCGCGCTGCGCCCGCTCCCGAGATTAGGATATCTTCTGCTAATGTTAAACTAATAACTCATTTCCACAAACAGTTGGACTGCACGAGACAAAGGGGCAAAAAGGCCAGGAAAAGTCGGGGGAGGTGACGCCATTGGTAAACTGCGGCACGTAGTCCAATCTGGCACTAAGAAATTTGCCGGCGGGGTGACCGACGGCTGGTAAAACTGGGGATTGCGCGTCTCCATGGGTTGCTTTTCTTTTGATCATGTGGTGCTTGATTCGAGCCGGGATTTGGATGTCTAGAAGTTGACGGTGGTGATCATGCTTGGTGACGATAACCACACGCAAATAATTTGTGAGCGAGGCCAACTGGACCGTCCTGTTACAGCACTTCTCGGACAATCCTGTTATGGATTACGATTTAGGAGTAATGGTGATTACTGATTACTATCACATTATTGTTAATGATTACTCGCATTAAGTGTGATGTTAATAATTCAACGAAGCATTGCGTTAAAAGAATTATAAAAGTTCTAGGTTCTTTACCGCGTTCGTGGGGTGCTCTGATCCGCGAAGTGTGGTGGGCATGGCCACACGGAGAAAGCGGGCGGAGCCCACGATTGACTTGGATCGAGAAAGAGACGAAAAGATCGTAACTCTTCCCAATGTTGTTATCCGGTTTCCTAATAAGTTTTTTTTTCTTCTTAAATTCATGCGGGAGATAAAAAGTGGATTAATAAAGAGTAGGTTCTAGTCGTTTAGCAGACGAGATTAGAAATATTAAAAAAAAAAACTAAATAATTAAGTCACTAGCCACGTGAGCATGATATGGCCGACTTCTAAATGGTGCATGCTATCCGTTTTGGCTTCTTTTGACGTCTGAGATCCCTTCCAATCCAATCCATGCGAGGCACATAGATAATGGACAGATTCCACTGGGTCACACTACATATTCGTTTTCACACTCTCAAAGCCGAAACCATGGACTTAAACTGCCGCAGTTTGTGTAGTCGCCTTTGACAACGAATTAAGCATCTTGGACCATGCATGCATCGTCTTGAGACAATTCTACATGTAGTCGTAGTCTATCTTCTTTTATTATATACCCTTTATTCATGCTATTATAATATATATACTCTCAAAGTAATTAAGTCGTATTTCATCCTTTGTATATCGTTTATCTTCACCTTAAATGAGTTCAAGACAGAAAAATGGCTAATTTATTCTTTTTTAACTCCTTCAGATAATTGAAAGGATGACGTATATACTTTTTATTCTTCTATATATACCCCCCTCTGAAATCATGTATTTGATATCTCGATTCTGCAATATTGTTGAGATCAGATGGATATAATTAAATAGGTCTATTTATTATGAGAGCACAAATAATAACAATATAAAAAATTCGAGGGTACGTATGCAATCATCCTTATCTTCTTTATTAGTCAACCGTGTGATCTCAGGTCCGCGTTGATCCTTCACACACTTGCTATGGGAACGGCATTATTTTGATAAGGACTAATTCTCTATTTAATTTCAGCTTGTCCCGTTTCTGACGCCACATTTGGTATTTTCTTTCTTGTCTTTTCGTCTCCGGCAGTCGCAATGGCCTGCCAACAAATGCTTAGAAATTTAAGTTGCAAGCCACAGTACTGTGAATTATCTCCTTAGTTTGGAGGTTCTCTCGAGTATCCCGCGACCTATTGGATTGTAGGTATTCGTGTTCACACCTTAATGAAGGATAAACTAGACCTTAATTCTACGGTTATAATTAGGGACGTAAATTAGGCAGGTTAGGCTGAGTTATGAGATAATTTAGGTCTAAATCTAAATTTAAAATAACTCAATTTTAACCCAACCTAAATTCAGTTCAAATTTAATCAATTTAAATTCAGCCTCAATTCAATAGTGACCAGGTTAGGTTGGATTGAGTTAGACTGGCTTTGTTTATAAATGATTTGTTAGAAGTATTTTATTTTTATATGAATTATTCTAAAAGTCAATAGATTAAATTAGGCCAGTCTATTTTTAGTCTAACCCAACTCAAATTTAACTAATGTCAACTTAAATTTAGTTCAATTTAATTTATATAACTTAAGCCAACCCAATTTCTTTTAATATAAACTGAGTTAGGTTGGGTCACAGACTAATCCGTCCAATTGACACTCTTAGTTATGACCTTCCAAGTCAAAGTTCGCCAGGGATCCGATCGAAGGGTATTATCTTTCAAAAATAGTTTCACATCACATTCAGAATAGATGCATGTATAGATTAACTTTGGCGAACATTCTAACGCTACGGGCTAAATCGAGAATTGGCGATCATAAGAAAACGTTCCCATAACTTCTGCTGCATGATTACGTAATTAGCCAGTATGTTACTACCAAGCTCAAGCTCTATATATGTTAAGAAAAGCTCTTCCTTAATTAATTCCTCATGCTCTCGGTGGTCCATAATATATAACAGACACCCTGAACTTGAAAGCTCTTACAATTAATGAAGTATCCATGTAGCTTTTTCTTGGGTGCGCATGGAGACACGCCTGCCTTCCCACTTTTCCTAACGATGGCGTGTGGACGTGAACTCATTTAGTGGCGTTTGGGATGAGCTGCTCGGAAAGCGGATTCCATTAATTTCCGTTCTTCTGGACAGAGACGTAGACGATCACATGTCAGCGGTGCGTCCACACGAGAAAGAGGCCTTTCCTTGAAGACATGGAGCCAGCAGCCAACTGGTGGCCAGCTCCTGGATCGTATGAGCCTTACAACCACGGCATCCGAGTTTCGAATGGGCCGAGGCGATGCATGTCGCCATCGGCCCCACCACCATTTTTTCGCCGATAACACTTGCTCCAACGACTTATTATTTTAGGGTCAAATGATTTTTTTTATTATATTATTATATCTGAAGGTACATAGAAGTAGGGCTGTCAACAGTCCAAGTCTGAGTAGACCCGTGCCCAAAGTGAATAGATCCAGACCCAATAAGAGTCATGGGTAAATGAATAAATGGGTCGGATCTTTGGCCTACTTCTTATTTATTTGATGTTGAAAGATAAATAGACCTGGTATAAAATTTATTGATCTTAAATCTCTGTGTCAGATAATTAGATTTGATTTTAGATCTAAAT
Source organism: Zantedeschia hybrid cultivar (assembly GCA_030544215.1). NCBI lineage: Eukaryota > Viridiplantae > Streptophyta > Magnoliopsida > Alismatales > Araceae > Zantedeschia > Zantedeschia hybrid cultivar. The sequence goes on along the minus strand of JARZZO010000002.1, from coordinate 15,007,452 downwards.
TCTAAGAAATCGGCTCACAAAATTTTGCAATATATGACAATAGAAAGCTTAATAGGTATTCCTAGACCCATAACTAATGGGTCTGAACGGTCTGTTAACGTGCCTGGGCCCATTTTGACCAGCCCTATATGGAAGTGTAAGATAGGAAGATTTATATGGTATTGCGTGCAATGTAGAATCATGTATTCGTAGTAGGAATGCACAGTTTTCATAATTTTTTTTATATCATCTAATCAAATTAAGATTTGAATAGTATGGAGATCAAATTGAGGTAGGTCCCAATTTAACAAATCCTTTTTTAAGATAAAAAATAACATTATTACAATGACGTCCGACCATAAAGAGATCATCATAACTAGTGCTCTGTTGCCATGTAATTTCCATTTTTCCATTTTTCAAATTGGAAAGGCCCAGGCTTCGTCCAACGATGTGGACGCCAACTGGGAGAGGGACCGCCACCTTTATCCTCTTACTTCCTTCTTCAGTGGAAGTGTGATGAAGCATGTCCCACAACGTTAGTTAATTACCCCCTCTCATGCTCTTACGTGTCGTTGCTACTCACGTTGGGGTGATCGATCGGTTTAGATGTTTGTGTGCATATAAAAGTATTGAAAATGATATCTGATTTCTTGTAAACATTTGAGTTTTAAAATGTGATAAGTTGTTTCTCTTGGACTTTAACTTTCTAATCCAAAATCACTGTAACGCAAAATCTAAATATTCTTAAAGCAGCAGTTTTATGCAGACTGAACATATAATATTTTAGTTACGAATATAAATGAAGGAAGAAGGAAACAAAATTGTAATACATACACTTTTAACTTAAAAAGTTAAAAAACAGAAATACAGACGAACGTATTCATTTTCAATTTTTTTCTGTTCAAATATATTGACAGTTGTAAGAAGTGTGCAACGTGTATTGTCATTCATCGTGCATTATTTAATACATGAAATGTGCGTTAGAATAGTCCCACATCGAAAAAAGGATAAGATTTTGAGTTGGATGACCCAATAATTTCAATGATGTGATAGTTGATGCATGTCACACGGTCACTGGACTCAAGTAGTTTTCATTTTGTTTATTATCACAATGAAAAATGTAAGAAGAAAGATCCCAATATCCTTTACAAATGTTATTGTCCTTTACCTAATTAAAGCCTTAGCCGTCGAACTTGAAAGGAAAAGTCCAAGTCTCTGGCCTTGTTAGTTAGTTCTTATAAAAAACATAACTAATATTCTTATATAAATACTATAATAATATATATTATAAGACAAATGCAGAAATAAGTGTTTCTACTTCTACATTTAATTTCTTATCAAAATATACTATATTAGAAATAATCATGTCTTAGAAAAGAACTATTTTTTGTATTTTGTATCAAAAGAAAATAAAAAATTCAGAGCATCATGTACAATCCTAATCTTGGCTAATATCCTTTAAATTATACTCACTTTTCTGGTCATTGATGAAGTTACAAGAGAGATTAAGAACATGTTTGGTAAAATTTTTACTTAAAAGCCACTTTTTACTTATATTTCTCACATGAAATGATTTGCGGGAGAGACATTATAATTAATTTTACTTTGTTACAAAAGTCAACTCTTTTATAACAACTTCAACTTTTCTTGAATCTTGGAAGCTTCACCTTCTAACTTTTGGTTAGAGGCTAAAACACAAGTATAATATTACATAAATAATTTCCAAGTGCTTCCACAAAAATTAATTAAATGGAATACAAAAGTTGTTCCAAATGAAAGCTGCATTAAACACAGCCTAACATCACTTCTAGCGATTGATTAGACATATTCACCACTGCTTGGGGAGGGGGGGACAAAATCCTACTTTGCTGACGAGAAATACTTGGTGTGCACAAAGGTTTTTTATTTTTTATTTTTTAAATCAGGTCAGAGACGAGTTGACCTACACGTTCGTACAAGGCACACCCTACTTTGACGTCTGGAAAAAATTTAAGAATTCAAAAACCAATCGAAAGAATAAAAAAAGATTTTTTTTTTTTTTTTTTTGTAGCGGTCGAATTAGGGTGTACCTTAATACGGACGTGTAAGTTAGCTCGATCCCGACTTGGAAACATAATTTTAAAAAAATAAAATAAAATGGTGCACACCTGAGGTGTGCACTAACTCAGGTGCACATCAAGTATTTCTCCTCGCTAACTCTCGATGTCGGCCCCAACTACTTTCACCCTTCTTATATTTCTAGATTATAAATTAATGGTGTTCTTATGGATGCAGATCATTTATAATTTTAACTAATTCAGACTTTGCATAATGGAAATAGGTGAGCTGTTACTTTCATAACGACAAATAGGTGAGCTCCTTATTTGTCAGTAAATCTTAGAGAGCGATTTAATTTCATAATGACAAATAATTCATAAATCACGGGCACCTTTAAAAAAAAAAATGGAGACCAATTAGTCTTCCCTGTTGACTTGTGTGCTAAGAGAAGTCGAACTATGTATCCTCCTCCCTATCCTTTCCCGATGTGACCATGTCCTGTGTGAGCGGATGTCGGTGTCAGGCCAGGGCGTTCTGTCTTCCTCTCCTTCCCTCCTTTCCTACACTCTCTCCTTTAGTAATATGTCCTATCCACTAATTTTCTTCTCCTTTTGAATAAATGGTTAAGTTGGCTAAATTATATATAAAATCCTCCAGAGTCCAAATGTTAATAACTACCATTTCAATCGAAGATGCAATAAAGTCAATTGTGTGGCATTGGAGGCATTTGAGCAAATGTTTTCTCTTGTTTAGTGACAGCATGCTTAATGCTCTGAGGAGAGAGTCAATTTGGATATTAATGTCACTTTAGGGGACAATGCTTTTCAATTTTCTTAAAAAATTATTAAATATAATACCTGCTACTAGGTCCGTGAAATTCTTAAAAAGTGTTCCAATTTTACTAAACCAAATTATAGCTGACACATGAATTTTTGTGAAGAAGGATGCTAAAATGTCACCCTCTCTTACCATGACTTTTTCTTTTTGAAGTGGTAAAAAGGCATGGTAAGAGGACGTAACATTCTAGTGTTTCTCTTTTATAAAATAACCTAAAAAAGTACTCATAAAAACTACAATGCCTGGACCATTGCAATTCAATATAGATTGTAATATCTCTAGTATTGTCGTCCCATGAAAGTGATCAAACAGGAATGCTTTGAGCATTTTTTTAATAAAAAAATGTCGAGTTAGAAGATCATCCCAGCTGAGCATCTATACTGTTTACTCTTAAATCAGATGATTAAAAAAATAATAAAAAAAGAACTACTTCTCCCTGCGATCTGACAACTTAAATCGCGTCGATCGTCATATTGCCGCGCGCCAGCATACAGCGAGCATAACCCTAACTTCAAATTTCAAATTTAACTGTTTACGTTCAAAAGGAATTTGTGCTATCAGAGTCCATTTACAGCACTCTTATCAGCTAGCCACGGCCAATAAGGGAAATAAGGCCTTTCCAGAAAAAGGAAAAAAAGGGAAATAAGACTTGTGAATTTGAAAGCATGTCCTTTGAGAAAAGAGAGGTTTAGTTTTTATCGCATCCGCGTTAAATCGGACTCTCGAGAAAGGATTGGAGTTTGTATCCTTTCCTTGCAAGTCTGTTTTGCAAAGATCCAGATTTGGGTGGGTCTCTCAGTTATCTTACACACAAACTTGCAAGAGAGAGAGAGAGAGAGAGGACCCCGCCCAACACAAAGTAGTCATTCCTAGGGAACTAAGGCCCAACTTAGGCCCAGGGGAGTTCGGCCTAGTTAGTCGGCAATCTTTAACCATACCGAAACCTTTCCCAAAGCTTTGCCCACGCAAGGATGATGGTGATGACAACAACAGACAACAGCTACAGCCATGTGCGTCCAGATACGCCAATGGTTAAGTTAACAAGAGACTTAATGAAAATTTTAGTATTAAGAGAGAGATGGAGGCTTAATAGCGTGTGTATTTTTAATGCTGTGAATAGTATTCCTTTTATAGCGGGAGATGATGGTTCCTTTCTTGTAGCAGTCGATGTAGGACTATTTTTTAGGAGTTTGAAATGGAATTTAGAGAATACCCCATATATAGGCCGAAGGCCCATGAGTAGTTAACCGAGATGGGATGGACCCATCTCGGCCCGTTATTCGCCTGGGCCGCTTACGAATGAAGCCCACAATACGGTCAGCTGAGTGGGGTGGACCTGTGTCGGCCCAGTAGGTGCCTGAACTGAATGAACCTCTTGGTTTGATGACTGGGCCGGATCCATCTTGGCCCAGTACGAGTTAGGGCCGTCGAGAAAAGACGAGAAGCACTCGACCCATTCTTGAGTCGAAACTGGGCCCTGCTCCTGAGCCTAAATGGGTTTTTCCCTATCAGATCCATTTTTTTAAAATACTGTTAGAAGCCCAAACAGCGTCATCCATGTAATGTGACAAACGTTCGCAATAATCAAATTGCAGCATAATGCAGTCAGCACTTTTCTTAGGGCCCGGATAAGACAAAAAGCTAACCCTGGTTCTGCAAAATTATTGGGCTTAACTTTGGCCCGAGTAGCCTTTTTCTATGCTGTCCAAATCCGGTCTAGGCGCACGTCTAGTAAGACCTTCTTGTCGGGGCCTTATCTTTAGGTTTTCTGATACTTTCTTTTCTTGATATGGAGCGCGTTGGATCTTGATCTGATGGTGACGTTTGTATTCAAATTTGTGTGTGAAGTGTTGTGTACATTAATGTACATCCATTATATATGAATGGAATCCAATTTTCTTTCAACAAACGTGTTCTTTTATCTCATTTATGCATGTCTGAGATTCTAATCACTTCCCCTCCCCACGTGAGCTACGCAGGGATGTTTCTTGAGAAAACCTCTGGCACCCCACATGAAAAGGAAGCATGTGAAATTGGGAGGGTTCAACCCACCCTTCGGTGTAGGGATTAACTATTCTGGATTACTTATTCTATAATAAGGAAGGTTTCACTTTGAAGAGGGGTAGAATCTAAGGTAGAATATCAAATTATGGAGTGTAAGGTGAAATTGTTTATTCACCTAATTTTGGAAATAAATAATTCTGAAGTGGAATAACCAATTCCTCCAATCAAATTAAAATTAGCATTATTCTTAGAATAAGGGGTCTTATTCTTCCCTTAATATGCAAAGAAAGTAGAGAGAGATTATTCATACAATCTTATGAGCGAGAAACACATCTGTAGAGGCATAAAAATGGCAAACCGTTTTAGTCTTATATCGGATGTTGTAAAAATAGGCGTGTGTTTATAAGCAGAACGTAATCACGCAAATTTTCATGCATCATCACATGACGCTAGGTGAGTGACTACGGAGTTTCATTTTTGAAAAGGTGGCTCAGTTAGTTAGCCTAATACCTATACATATATATAGAAAACACATTTGAAAGACCTATTGGAAGGGCTGCTAAAGAAACCAAGGTACATAAGCTGTTATTCGCTGTCCGTCCTAATTACTTTGTGTACATGAGATTTATTAAACTAGAGGGTTTCTTTTTGTCTCCATTAGTTATCCCCTGCCTAGCGGTTGTGGAACTTACACATCTTTATTGTCCTTTTCTTTTTATACTTTCAGAGACAGTATAGTCTTTTTTTCCCCTCTAGAACAGTGCGTTTAGTATATATCAACAAAGTAACACAATTTTCAAACTCGGCATCTACAAGTTGCTACGCAACCCAAGAGGTGTTTCATGGACTTATGTGCATTAAAGAATGCCATTTCCTCTTAAGTCAGGCGTAGAAATGAGTCAAATTGAATAAGCTTAGCTCGAATCAAACTTGGTTCGAGTCTAGTTTTTTTTTTTAGTTCAAGTCGTTTGAATCTTAAATGAACTGAATTCTAAATTGGTCAAGTTTAGTTCATTTAATAATTAAGTCTCATTCAAGCTCTTTGATTAACTGTTCATTTACTGCCTATGAACTTGTTTGAACTGCTAAATGAATAAAACATTTATCTCATATATTTATATATACGTTTAATTATTAAACATAATATAGATGAGTTCTAAGTGAGTTGCCAAACAAAAATGGCCATATTATGGAAAAACGCAGTTGGGTTTTAATTAAGCCTGTTCATGTACAAATGGGCCGAGTATTGAACATTTAATGGGCCGATTGTATCGTAGATCTGATAGTAATTCAATTCAAGCCCGTTACTAGTTCTGCGCGAACCCAACAGTTCCTTAGTGTCTTGATCTACGTGGAAGGTCCAGCAAAAGGAGTTCGGATCCTCTCAGTACCATTTTGTACTGGACTCCAACAGTAACTAGTTCCAAAGCACAATGTATAAAGTAGCTTCTTCGTTCGAGACGCATCCCAAGACTGTTTTTTCTGCTTTTCCGATTCAGCAGGTTTTCAATATTATGTAGAACACTTAAATACTATCAAAAGCACAAGACTACCACTATAATTTAACATACACCCCAACGTAATATTCGTACAGTAATTTTAGGTTGTATCTAGGTGCACATTAGGGTGCATTTTAAATTATGATTGTAATTTTATGTTGTTGGTGGTATTTAAATGCGTTGCGTAGTATTTAGATGCGTCGTTGGGATGCGTCTCGAACGATGAAGCTACTTTACACATGGCGCCTTGGGACTGGTTACTATTAGAATCTAGTCCAAAATGATAATGAGAAGATCCGAACTCCAGTAAACGCAGACCCAACGCTACTTTTGATCTATGGATATGATTAAACGATGAAATTCGACTGATATTATGACGTCAGTCCAGGTAAACGCCACCTCCTCGTTACCTATTCTTATTTTCATACTTTTTTTGGAATTATATTTTCAAACATTTAAACCAGTGGGAAAGTAGTATCTTAACCACCAATGTAATAGAAGGATAGAAGACGGCACATCACATGAAATAGACTCCATGCAACGCAGATTCCAGAGCCATGATATTGATGTCTTATGTTCCCTATTAAGGATGGGACTTGGCCAGATCAACGTATTATCTAATCCAGTCCAGTTAAAGTTTGATGGACTTGTTCATCCAGATATATTTAGTAGAGTAATACTTGCCGTAATGTCCGGAACCATTGCAATCTTCCTGATGGCATTTTGATTAAAATTTTTTATTTTTTTATTTTTTTATTTTTTTTAGTTTTTTATAGTTATCGATCTCAGAGTCTTAACTTGACATTTGTACTGCCACACAATGCAATAGCTCGGATCATACAGGAGTGTGATCCAATAAGCTTGTGCACATAGCAAGTATTACTCTACTTAAATTCTCTCCTTTGTTTTCCGAATTAGGGAAGAATAAGGTTATGTATTCTCATAATAAGACTAATTTTAATTTGATTTGAGGAATTGATTATTCTGTGCCTTAATTGTTTATTCCTGAATTAAGTAAATAAGCAATTCTGTCCTACACTGAAGAATTTGATATTCTACCTTAGATTATGTCCCATTATCAAAGTGAAACATTCCTTTTTTTAGAAAAAATAGTCCAAAATAATTAATCCCGTTGTAACCCACCCTACTATCAGAGTGGTGCTTTACTGTTGCACTACAGTGCACGGGCACTGAGCCATGGAATTTCGTAGAGATCCCTTTTTATTGAATCTTTTTAACCGTGGACTGGATGGATGGCTAGGGTTACCCACCTCTCAAGATTTTATTATTATTGTTATTTTTAATTTATTCTAACGAATGGATAGCACTGCAGAGCCGATGCAATAAGTATTACTCCTTAAAATACGTTGGATGAATATTAGATCAACATGCGACTAGTTTTAGTTGGGCCGGCCCCGTGAATTTGGGTTACATTACCCAACCCACTCGCAACCATGGTTCTCCGTCGCACTTTGCTCACGAGATGGCGGTCGCCACGTGGACGGTACCAGTAAGACCACCGAATTCTTTCCTTGTGTGGCGACAAAAAGGCCATGGGACATACACATTTGAACACTTAAAGTATATCTATATAGGTACGAGAAATACTAGAATGTGGTTAGTTAGAGCGATAAATTTTTTCATAAGATTTTAAATATTTAGTAACCTTTCTTTAATTTTATTTTAACGATCCGATCACAGTTCAATCTTAAACTTCAGTCTTAGGCATCATTGGTATACGTGCAAATTTTGATTTCAAAAAATAATTAGAAAATAAAAAATATCAAATTAGCACCTAAGATTGTTCCTATCCTTTGGGTTTTAATATTCATCATCAATTTATGCATGTAAAGTCGGACGACTTAGATTAAATGCCTCACAATCTAAAGGTGAAAATGAAGCCAAAAAGGATGAAAATAAGTTTAGGAGGATAACTGAATATTTTAAATTTTATTATAATTTTTATTTTTTTAACATGATGATGAACCACATGTACTGTAGCAACTGCACCATGACACCTTTGTATGTATAGATGGTAATTATATTATCTACTTCTATATTTTCATCAATGATAATTTACATACAATAGTTAACTTAAAAGCATGATATTAATGATATATTGATATTAAAAAAGAGATTGCATTGGCCTTCCCCTTTTAATCACATTAAGTCATTAACACACAATAGCCTCTCTTGTTGGAGGAGTTTGTAGTCTGATTTCTATTTTAATATGATTTTTTACCCAAAGCCTGTGATGCTGTGGATGTAAGTGAATCTTTACTGAAACAATCCTAAAAATGTTGTGTTTTTGTGTCTTTAATTTTCTTCTTCTCTCCCATTCCTTTATTTCTTCTATTTCGTCGATCGTAGCAAGGTGTCTTATTACCAAGGTTCACCGACTCGTTGATCCGGATTGAATAAGACATTCTCAGATACAACATGATACCGATCTGACTCGGACCGACTCATTCGTACGAGTCAAGTCAATAAATTTTTATTTTAAAAAATAAAAAATAAATTTAATATATATTTTAAAAAATATCCTTTATTAGTTCATATAAAATGAGATTTTAATTATCAGAATAAAACTAATCTACAATAGCTCATTATGTACGTATGACCATATTGAGATAGTACGATCCAAACTAACTCAATCCGTGCCAACAGATCGGATGAGCTCAAATGCTCAATCTAGTACAATATGATAAACCTTGCTTGTTACCAACACTCTTCTTAAAGACTCGTCAACGGGCAGCTTGGCTTGTTATATTAAATATTTATGTTACATCAATTTTAACATTATGCACTAGCTAAGTTCAAGTAGTCTTGATATTCATGTATTATCGCAACTATTTTTCGTTTGTATTTATTTAAAATTAAAAATACATAAAAATTATTAGCAACAACTTAAGGTTATCGAATTATATGGTCTTGGCAACGGCTAAAATCGTCAAGTTAAAAGAATATTAGTGACGTTTTTTTTTTACCAAGGAAACAACCACTATTATTTAGCCTTCCATCGAGAAAAACAAGTCCAGAAAATCTAAGGCAATTCCTCTTCTTTCGAACTCTGCATGGAACACCAGAGCTCCTTCCATGTCGCCTAGCCATTGACCATAGAGCTGACTGTGAAAGCATTTGGCTGCATGGAGCTCTTCTCCAAGTGCAGAAGAAGCTTCATAGCTTCTTCCACCCATGACCTATCCAACACTGCAGTACCCATTTATCAGCAATAAACACGTACATTTGGTATTGCACCATGGCATACCATCCTCTCAAACAACCGTTTTGCATCTTCCAGGTGAGTCCGCATCTTCTCAGTATCATTTGGGCTGGACTTCAGCAGTAACTAATCCCAAGACGCCATGTATAAAGTAGTTTCATCGTTTGAAATGCATCCCACTGAAGTAGGTAATTTTTTCTAATTTTTCGATCTAGCAGATTCTCAATGCTAGGCAGAGCACTTAAATATTACCAAGAGCACAAGACTACTACCATAATTTAAAATACACCCAATGTAATATTTGTAGAGTAATTTTAAGTTGTATCCAGGTGCACATTAGGAGTGTATTTTAAATTATGGTAGTAGTCTTGTGCTCTTTGTGATATTTAAATACTATGTAGTATTGAAAACCTGTTGAATCGAAAAATAAAAAAAAAATATCCACTTTGGTGGGATGCGTCTCAAATGACGAAACTACTTTACACACGACGCCTTGGAGCTGGTTACTGCTAGAGTCCAATCCAAAATGAGACTGAGAGGATCCGGACTTCTTCCAGATACCCTTCTCAACATAAAGCATGGATGAGTGTAGCATAGGTAATAACTGGGAGTTAAATTATTCCAGCGAATCAAATATCCTGAACTAAAGGCTTCAATCAGACATCCTTGTCAACACAGACCACTAATCACCAAATTATACATGAAAACTTTAGGCTGTACACCTCTATTCTCATCACTGTACGAAGCTCTAATGCCTTCTCAAGATGCCCTTCCTTGCACAGACCATCAACAACAATAGAATTAGCAACAACATCCACAGCCATCCCACCTCCCTTGGCTTGCACGACAAATTTATACGCATCCTCAATTCATCCCGTCGAAACACTGCAAGAGAAAATTTTCCCTTCCCTCTGATTGAGAAACTGCAGAGCCTTTCCTCCATCCTTCTTGCTCAATGAAAGGGATACCATATTAATTACCCTAGCTAGGCTCAAAAATCCCATATGTTTTGATACATGTACTAATCACCACGGAAACCTGATGCTGATTCCCATTACGAAAAAGATTCGTGAGAATTACATAATAAGACTTCACTGTAACAATCAAATACTCCTTCCTCCCCAACACATGCAGCTTCATAGCAATCCCACAACAGTTGTGGTTAATCACACAAGAAAACGATAGTACATCAAAAGGTCGTCATGTTTCCTATAATGCTCCAGAAAACCCAGCACCAAACCCTGCTGCCCAACTCTGTGGAACCCACAGACAATGGAACTACAGACGTAATTATCAAGTGGGTACCCTACCTTTGGCTGCGGTAAGCGAGATCCTCGGCTTCCCGTTGGGGGGGGGGGGTGTTTGGTTTGGATGGGTTTTTGGACGGAGGAAGTCGTAGCAGGAATCGAAACATAGCAGGGGCAGGATTCCTGCTTCGAGTTGGAAGCCGTTTCCGATTCCGACCACCAGCTGGATTGCGACCATCGGTTTCCTATTCCGACCACCATCAGGAAACCTTGCCAACCCCTTCTCTCTCTCTCTCCCTGTGTCTATATATATATGCATATGAAAACAAGCAACGAACTTCGTATCTTCCCTACAGCAATGGACGACAAATCCGAGCACAGCGGCCTCTCCCTTTCCCTCTCCCTCTCCCTGCCCTGCTCTCAGCTCTCGAAACCCACCATGGAGATGAGTAAGAAGAAGAGTTCAGCAGGCCGCAGCGAGCTCTCCTGTGCACTCATACTCTCCACGCCCTCTTGCATCTACAACGCCGCCGCACGCCCTTCCCAGTCGCCGCTACTTGCTCCTCCGATGGTTGAGAAGATGGCGGACCATCTACGACGCCGGAATTCGAAACTTGTACCAGCGAGCAGGTGAAGGACAGCAGCGACAGCACTCTGATTAGCTGCACGGGGACCCGGAGAGCGTCGGAGTCGGCGCCAGCTGGCGACGGTGTCGAAGGGAGCAACGACGTTCCACCGCCAGCAAGAGAGGGGCCGAACAGGGTAGAGCTCCAGCCGGCCCGGCGGGGTACGTGGCAGGAGACGGCGCGGCGCCTGGGGAGCACGGATCCCCTGCTCATCCAGGAGAAGAGGCTATTCGCCACTGACGTCAGCCGCGGCCACGGCCGGTTCCTCTTCACCGAGCCCGAAGAGGACAAGGGGAAGGCCAAGGAGAAGGGGAAGCAACCCCACATCAGGGCCCCGAGAAAGCTGCTCGACATGCTCACGCCGACAGAGAAGGCGGCCGTGGGCGCGGGCGGGGGGCTGCCGGTGCTGCTGCTCGACCGGTGGGGGCAGGAGTATCCGGGCAACAAGCTCAGGCACTGGACCAGCAGCAACTCGTACGTCATCGTGGGCAAGTGGACGGAGTTCGTTCGCCTCAACGAGATCGAAGCAGACGACGTCGTCGAGGTGTACGTCTTCCGTGTGCCGCCTGAGAGAGCAGCACCGACTCCAACGCCATCTTCGGCGTCCCATGCAGCAGCACCGGAAGCACAAGCGGCGGCAGAGCTGGCCGTGGCTCCAAGATGTCCCTTGCAGGACCGCGGCGGCGGTGAGCAAGAGGAGTGGAGGCTGGCGGTGGTGGTGTGTTCTCGGGTGCCACTTGAGGAGGAAGAGAGAAGGCGGCGAAAGTGGCCGGAGATCAAGAAAGAGCGGCATCAGCAGGAGGAGGCTTCGACCAGAATCCAGAGGAAGAAGCGCAAGTGCCCCGGCGGGGGCTGTCAAGGGTGAGAGCGGCGACCCAGCAGGGGGACCTCGTTTACCGCCGCCATTTGTGCGTTGAGGTTACATATAAATATGAAAGCCAAGTTATTATATTAACTTGATAATGTTATTTCATTATCAAGTTATTATATTAACACGGTCTACTATGAACAATTAGTGAGAGAGTAAAAAGTAATGTGAGATAAAAAGCCCAACTAGGAGGTCAGTAAAAAATTCATAAGAGATGAAAACCTGATATTTCGAATGTAAAGGTTAAAGACAGTATGCATGAAGGTAGCCCTATACCTTATGGGATGTTTGGTTGTATTATAATATTTTATGTAATTTTTTTAAAATTTATATTAAAATAAAAAGTACAATGCCTTTAATTGTAAAACATTTTTTTTTTACCTGACTTTGTAAAATACTTATAATTATCATGTTTGATAAGAACATGATAGTTATTAAAAAAATATTACAAATTTGGTACCTATAGCCCAGCCACAGCTTCAACAGATGCTTGGGCCTCCACCGTGATAGTGCCATCAGGATGGTGTGGTTGTCCACCATTGTTACGTCAGTGTTGGCCGCCAAGTGCTGGTTCTCCATGGCTAATCTGCTATTGTCGCCGCCAGTGATGGGTAGCAGACGACGACGGTGGAACCTTGCCATATATGTTGAAAGGGAAATTTCGTCGAGCATGTGGTGGGCACTTGTAAATCCCCATGAGAATCAAAAGCTTTGTGCAGTTGCCTTCATCCACGGTGGGTAGGGGCCAAGCATACCACCGCTTATCTCCTTATTGCACTTCGAAGGCACCATCATCGTCGTCTTCTTCTTATTGTTTGCCTCCCCCGTCTTCTCCTTCCCCTGCTCTTTTTTGCTGCCTTCCCGTTCGCCTACTCGTAGATGCGAGGCAGCAACAACAGCTGAGTGACCGCAGAAGCATCTTTTCGGCAACAACAAGGGCGAGCCAACGGGCAGGGACGACCTGGCTACGGCAATGGCGGACCGGCCTGCGATGGCGAGGGGGGCGGTAGGCGGTAGCAAGGATAGGGCGGCGAAGCGAGGGTGGATCTGGTTTTTGGGGGGGGGGGGTCAATTGGCCGACTGCGACGATGGGCTGGGGCGAGCTCGGCGGTGGAGGGTGGGCGCAGGGAGGATCGGTGGTTTCGTGCCACCGTGACGAAAAATAAAATAAGTTGTCCCTTTTTTTATTTTGTCATGTTTTGTGAGATAGAATGTTATCAAAATATATTTTAAAAATGCTCATCAAACACTCCATTTATAAAAAGGAGTTGCATTTAAATGCAACCAAACACTCCATTACTGATTAACTTGTTACCATGCTTGTTTACTGATTAACTTCACATGATGGCTCATTCTTTCGATTAAAATATTGTTAAAATTACTAATATAATACAACTTCTTTTACAAAGTTGCCTCATGTACATAAGAGATTTATGTAATATTATTAAATGGATAATTTTTTTGGGATTTTGTAACTTATATGAAAAAGTACTACATCGTAATACTATAAATATTTCTCTTGTCTATGCGTCCTTTCATATAAAAGCTACATACACCTCATCAGTAGGAACTGAAAAATAATTATAACGTTTCTGTTATTAAGAATTACTCTTTTATAAATAAAAAGTTGTTAAAAACATTCATATGACAAATCTTAAAACTTCTGATATTAATCCACAACGTGGGATGCTGCAAACGTAAACTGAATCCACAACTTTATATTATATTATCGATTTAGAGAGATTATTTACTAATCATCCAATAAATTAATAAGTATTTTTTGCATATATTCTTCTAAAAATTAGTGTATTTGTATCTATACCTCCACCTTCAACACATCGTATAATTTTTTTTTAAAAGCTTAAAAGGTATTGCACTTATGCCCTTCTATTAGAATGTCATTAACTCCAACCGAATATGTCAAGAAAGATTCTATAAATTTTGATAAAGTTAGAGATATATATTAAAAATTCTAATAAGTTAAAAAGTACATATGTACGGTATTTTGAAGCAGTACAACTGCAAGGTTTCTTATATTTTTAGAGATATTTCATAAAACACATGAGAGTTGGAGTACAGATACAAATACAGTAGATTTCAGGAATACATACTTAAAAATCCCAATTAATTAATAATCGAAGAGATAATCAAGTTCTCTCTCTATCACATGCGTTCCTTGAAAAAAGAATGACGTCACGTTGTCTTGTCCGCTGCATGGGGGGACTATCCGTTAACCCACTTGTCAAAATAATGGTTAATCATCAGATGCGTTCTCTTCCCTTAACTTTTATAATAGTAAATAGGTATACAAGTTCTTTGCCTGTCAGTCTATCGCATGCGCTCTTACAAAAAGTTTTACATCCGTTGTCCCAGCTATACATAGACACTATCCATAACCCACTTATAAAATAATGGTAAATTTTAGAGATAATTACATCAACAACTCTCTTGTATTATTAATTACATTTTTACCCTCAATTTTACAGTGTATTTATTATTAATAAATTTATTAAAGAAAGTTATGTCAACAATGTCTCTGCCATCGCGTCCCATAACACTAGATCCAACTAAAAGATGATTAACTATAGTTAAATTTTAACTTTACGTAAAAGATGACAAAAATATCGTTACTTTTACCTTCTTCCTCCTCTCTCTCTCTCTCCCCAACACCCCCATCAATGTCGGAGGGGGGACCCACCCTCTTCTCTCTCTCTCTCTCTCTCTCTCTCTCTCTCTCTACATGGCACCCCTACTAACGTCCACGGGGAGAGCTCTTCTCTCTCTCTCTCTCTCTCTGCGATACCCACATCAGCACTGAAGGCGGCACCACCACTTACCTTTTCTAGCATTCTAGTGGTGCTCTGTCGTCGGCAACTCACCAACTGCAGATGGCACATCTTGGTTGTCTTTTCCTTTCGCGTCGAGCCACCACCGTGCCAGGACGGTGTGCGTGACGGGAGCCAACGATTGGCGAGTGCGACGACGTCTTCCCCACGTCCTCTCCTCTTTCTGTGCGTGCGTGCGTGTATGTGTGCGTGCGCGCGCGCCCCCAACCTACCTTTTTGTTCTTCTGCTCCAATTTTTATAGCACCCCTACTAGCACCGGAGGTAGCACCCCCACCCGTCTTTTTGTTTTTCTACACCAATTTTTATAGCACCCCTACCAGCACCGGAGGTGGCACCCCCACCCATGGATGACAGTACCGATACATGCTTAAAGGGGTCCAAAAAAATCAGAAAAAAAGAAAAAAAATTAGAACAAATGAGAAAAAATGTAAACAATTAATTAGCTATGTGTTGGGTGTGACAAAAGTGGGTTAAGACAAAGAAATACACATAACGTATACAAAATGACTATTTTCATACAGATTAAACATGAAAAATATTATGTTAATGTACTAAATATTTACAACAATGCAAAATGTTAACGAAATCAAACGATCCTTACCTATGAAAAACATAAGTGAGTATACTAATATGGATAATAACCCGTAGATCCTTCTGATTCATCATCTGGTTGCTGTTGCTGGTATCCATAATAAGGTTGCATATGTTCCCTATATTCACTATAACTAAACAATGATGCAGTCAAGTCGTGCATCCCTCTTTGAATTCTTCTTGGAGTATATATTTGTTGATTTGATGAAATTCCAGAATCATGATGCAAAGAACTAGCATGAGGATAAGAAGAAGATCCTGACCCATAACTGCTACTGAGTGGAATCGGTAGATGGAATTGAAAGCCTTCATACTCTACTTGATCTCCCCAGCTATACATGTTTGCTTCTTGTTGGCCACCTCCATAACCTGACTGCTGTCCATACTGACTTTGTGAATCATAATCTCCTTGACTTTCATGTTGTCCTCTTCCTGTGTCAATATGTAAGGAGAAAGAAGGTGCATACACTCCGTCCCCGGTAGTAGCACCTGCAGCTGCACCAGCATCATCACTAGGAGACTCTGTCCCATCATCATCATCATCTTGATCATAATCAACAATTAACTTTCTTTTGACATTACTTGATTTTTTCTTTTGTGATGCCTGTTTTTGCTGGCTTTCTTTTCTTTCTAGATCATTTTGCAAGTTCAATCGATTCAATAATCCTTTTCCTCGTGGTGTATGCGTCACATAAATTTGCTTCAGCTCATTAATGGCATGATCGTCTCTGGCAGTCTGATTAGTCCTCTCCAATGTAGATGTACTCCTTTTCAAGAATGATGGTGGCTCAACCATTCTAGGAGTGACTGGCCTACTATCTGATTCTAAGTGTCTAGCAGGCTCAAGCTCAGTATCAGGTGCAAATAAAAGTACATGCTCAGTCTGACTCTGATACTCATGTGAAGGAGGAGGTGGATTTTCTTTTTACCTTTTTGAGGTTCTTAACTCTGGATCTCTAGTAACAACTCCATCTAATATGCCTTCTGCCCATTCTGTATCATCAGGATCAAAAACTGGCTCATCGACATTTGCTCGTGTCTCAACCCAAGTCTGCAAGGGATTATCATCATCAAATAACTCTTCCACATCAATTTGGCCAACAACATCTTCTGCGTGCCCTGCAGCTCGGTTCTCTCTCAATTGTTGTCTCAACCGGATATTTTTTATCCTCAATCTTATGTTGTAATGACAGTACACCAATTTGTCCAATCGTTCAGTCTTTAACCGATTACGAATTTTTGAGTGTATAAGGCTGAAGGTGCTCCAGTTTCTTTCACATTGGCTTGCCGATGTCGTCTGACTCAAAACCCTCACTGTAACGGAAGCCAATGGATTATAACACCTATCTATGTTGTACACCATTATCCACCACTCAGCTGTGCCATCATTAAAAGAAACTAAAAAATTAATCAATGTATGTTCTTATTTCTTATGCACATATGACAACAATGCAATGACTAAGTATACCTAGGCTCACTTTCTCTACGGCAATTTGCACAGAGTCTTCATTATATGTCTCCAGTCTTAGCCTATAAGCCTCCATCTATAAAGATGAAATTAACAATTAATAGAATTCATAGGCTCTTCAAATTACAAGTAATTGGATAAATCTTAAAGTTAGATCTTCACTAAGTATACATGTCTCTCTGCCTCAATCCTATCTTTTATTGTCCTCGACAAACGTGCAATCACATTTAGTGTACTTTGAATCACCTCTCCATCAATATGTACTTGACGACTGTACATTACTCGAGGATTTAAAAAATAACATGTATTTAGGTGAAAAATTACTAATGTCAATTTAATAAATAATCTCCCATGTAACAGTATAAAACTTCACTTACTACCTCCATACAAGTCGTGGTGTAATGTGCTTTTCCATCTGACATCAATAAGGTCCCACCACTTCATATAAGTATTAGGAAATGCGTTCTTGATGTGCACCTTAGCAATGTCAATTGCCTCGTACAAATATCCCATGTAATTCTTATCATCCCCATCCACCAATTTTAATACCTATACGAGAGGTTCCACCAACTTCAGATAAGTCTCCATATTACTCCAAATTTTTTTATTCTCTATGATTTTTCTCACTTCCAAATGTTCAGATTTAGATTCATTGGAGGTGGTCCGCATATACTCCAAGAACTCCTTATTAAACATAAAACCCTTGATCTCATTCTTGAATTTGTGTAAAGATTCTAAAGAAATAAAATTAGATGCAAATCGTGTAGACCCCGCACGGATGAGATCTCGACCTCCAGATGCTTTTTCTCTGAACATATTCAAGATCATGAGATGACCATAAATAAATTGGATAATTCTTTGGGCTCTCTTAACTGTCTTGCTGATAGTCGGATCCTTACCAATGTCTTCAAGCATTAAGTCCAGACTATGCGCTGCACATGGGACCCAATACAGGTGTTTGCGCTTATCTATTAACTTCTTCCCTGCAGCTTTATAACTTGGTTCATTATTGGTGACCACATACACAACATTTTCCTCTCCAATTTCCTGCACCATCTAATCCATCAAACCAAATAAATATTTAGCGTTCTTTGAATAGTTTGATGCATCAACAGATTTTATAAAAACTGTCCATTCTGTGCAATAAACAAGAAAATTAATCATGGACCTCTTCGTGGTACCAGTCCAGCCATCGCACATAATTGTGCATCCTCTCTCCTTCCATACTGCCTTAAAACTTTTAATCTACTGTTGAAGTTCCTCGTATTCTCCATCAAGCCCATGCCCATATATGTCTCGATGTATGGGGGCTTTGAACCCACGACCATGATCTGCTATCGCATCAATCATAGGCTGAAAATAAAGAGATTGAGCAGCATGTGAGGGAACATCTGCATGCAAAAACTATTTGCAGATGCTTTTAAAAGTATGTCCTGCCGCTTCAGCTGACTTTTTTACTCCTCTTATTGCTTGCTTGATTTTTGGCTGAGTAGAACTCTGTCTTCTAAAAAGATAATTGTCCACAGGACCCACTTGGCCTGTAGGTTAACTTGTGCCTCTTGTTGATGGTCCATCACCTCTCCTTCGGGCTTCGTCTTTTTGTTGATGCCACAAACTCTCTCTTCTAGCTGCAGCCATCTCAGGATCTTCATCATCATCATCACTAGAGTCTACAATTTGTTCAACCCTTTGCCTCTCACGTATAGAAATGCCACTGGCCGCAGTATACATTGCTTTGCCTTTTGTATTATGTCTACCTGAAATTTCGTCTTGAAGTTCAACCTCCTCTTCATTCCTTTGCTCTTTTTGTGCCGTCCGGCCACGCAACAATTCACGCATCTGGTTGGCAACTTGTCGGGGACAGACAATACACCTTGTCACATGTCATGTCTTCCCTGCTAAATGTTCTTTTCCTCGAGTGATTCCACCACCCATCTCTTTGCCACAATATTTGCATTTCACTCTCCTCTTTGCACTATTAATTAAAGTGATATGGGCCCACCCTGGGTCTTGCTCTTGCTGTTCAGCCATGTTCCTACAACACATAAAAAAAAAGTAGAAACAAATATAAGAGTATTTGGCATTATGCTCATACTTTAAAACATGCAATGAAGTTTAATTAAGCTTCAAATGATGTTTAATTTAAGTAATTAGACAAAAATTCCAATTTTTAACTGCTAATTAGGGCAAAAATTAGAGATTTCCTCTAATTAACCGTCGATCAACGCAATTGACAACACACTCGTAGTTTAAAACATGCTATGAAGCTTAATTAGGCTCCAATTGATGTTTAATTTAAATAATTAGACAAAAGCCCCAATTTTTAACCGCTAATTAGGGCCAAAATTGGGGATTTCTCCTAATTAACCGCAATTGACAGCACACTTCTAGTTTAAAACATGCAATAAAACTTAATTATGCTCTAATTGATATTTAATTTAAGTAATTAGACAAAAATCTCAATTTTTAACTGCTAATTAGGCCAAAATTGAGGATTTCTCCTAATTAACCGTCGATCAACGCAATTGACAGCACACTCCTAGTTTAAAACATGCTATGAAACTTAATTAGGCTCTAATTGATGTTTAATCTATGTAATTAGACAAAAGTCTCAATTTTTAACCGCTAATTAGGGCCAAAATTAGGGATTTTCCCTAATTAACCGTCGATCAACGCAATTGACAGCACACTCCTAGTTTAAAACATACAATGAAACTTAATTAGATTTCAATTGATGTTTAATTTAAGTAATTAAACAAAAATCTCAATTTTTAACCGCTAATTAAGAGTAAAATTGAAGATTTCTCCTAATTAACCGTCGATCAACGCAATTAACAGCACACTCCTAGTTTAAAACATGCAATAAAACTTAATTAAGCTCCAATTGATATTTAATTTAGGTAATTAGACAAAAGCTCCAATTTTTAACCGCTAATTAGGACCAAAATTGGAGGTTGTCTATTTTACCAAGAAAATGAACGTAAATAATCTAAGAAATAGTTACCGACTAAAAAATAATCACTACATTAAAATATAAATCATACATTCTTTTTTTCTTCCACCTAAAACGGTGAAAACGTCTCCGGAAAAAGGTGAAAATGTCTCCAACGGCGGTGGCGGGCGGCGGCGGCAGCAGCGGGTGGCGGCGGTGACGGTTCTTTCCCCTCCTTCCCCTCCTCATTCTCCTCCCACTGCAAAAACCGAGCTTCCCCTCTCACAGATACCCCCACCTGCCTTTTTGTTCTTCTGCTCCAATTTTTACTTCCACATGTGGTGCTTCCTCACCACCATCCCTGACTTCTGCAGCCTAAATGACTCCTACAATCCCCCCTGCCCATTATGTAGATATTTAGATGTTTATATATATATATATATATATGCCCTTAAATTCACTAGAATGTTGGTCTATTAAATTTGTACGAACAGGTCTATGTTTTTATGATATTTTTTTGGCAAAAGACAAGATTCATGTATTATTCCTGTTTTAAAAGTTACACTTTAAACATAATATAATCATGGCTTTTGCAAAACATAAAATTTCAAAAATCCGACAAGACAGCTTTTTTTCTTGTTTCATGTCATTTTTTTTTCTTTCCACGCCAGAGCTCGTGTAATGCGCCAACTCCCCTAGTCAAAATCTCCAAAACAAGAGACATGTCCCTGGCAAATCCGTGAGTCACGTTGGTCGGGGGGTTCAAGATTTCTGAATTTAAATTTTGAAATTTTTACATTTAGTATAAGTATAATGAATTATAAATGTATTTTGCAGCAACATATTTTGTTTAAAAATTCATAACTTTTTGGCTTTTAATTCTTGTTGCCTATTTTTTGTCACATTTTGATAACTTAAGTGTAACTAAAAATAAATTAATATTCACTGAATTAGGATATTCTCACCTTAAAGTCCATTATCAGTCAATTGGTGCACCTCAACAATGTGACAAACTAACGTAATGGATTATGTCTGGACTTTCTTTTTCTCATGTTTTTAATATTTTTATTATTATAGATAGCAATTATATAAGGTTACATATTTTTATTTATTTTCTATGAATATTTATGAAATATTCTCGTTTCTCAAATGAGAGACTTATTATCTCATTTAAAATTTTCTTTAAAGGCATTTCCCGAACGAGTATCTGTGGGACACCTTCACAGATCAAAATCTAAAAAGTGTTTAAAATTTTCAGTTTAAAACTAAAAAGACGAATAACTTCTAAAATGTAATGTAACTTCTCTTTAAAGATAATTAGACTGAAACTTATGAAAATCTAAAAACATCTTAAATTAAAAGGGACAGCAAATACACCCTTAAATTGATCTAACACTTCGATCCGTGGGAGGACAATTCCAAAACGTCTTGCTTGTGGGATACCTTCACTGGTCTCGTCCTCCTTGCAGCTTGTTGTCACAACCTTACAGGGCGGCCGACCATTTAGGTCGTCCCCTGCTTCACCAACCAATGAGTAAGCCGTGCAGCAAGCTGACTGAGATCGTCTGTTTTGTTTTTTTATATAATTTATATTTTATTTATTCTGATTGATTTAATTTTTTTTAAAAATAAATAGTTTTCTCTTTTTAATTCTCCTTTCCACTTGTCATAATAACTGAGTTAATAAGAAAAATAGAGTAAAAGATCTCAATCGACGACAAACTTGCTGCATCACAGGGCGGCGTATAAAACGGTTGAGTTATGAGTCTTATCACCAGACCGAGTGGGTAGAGAGAAAGGGGCGGCGGCCACACACAGGTAGCGAGAGAGAGAGAGAGGAATGGCGATGGAAGGGGAGGTGACGAGCCTGATCCGGGTGTGCCTCCTTGTTGCAGCAGCCCTGGCATACTGCTACGTGCTCCCCTCCTGCACCAGCCCCGGCAAGTGGCGCCTCCTCGCCGTCCTCCCCGTGGCCCTCCTCTTCGTCGTCCTCCCTTTCTCCTTCTCCTCCATCTACCTCCGGGCCATCTCCGCCTTCTTCCTCTCCTGGCTAGCCACCTTCAAGCTCATCCTCTTCTCCCTCGCCCGCGGCCCGCTCCCGTCCCACCACTCCTCACTCCCCGCCTTCGTCGCCGTCGCCGCCCTTCCCATCAAGATCAGACAGAAACCGCCACCGCGAGCGCGGGGGCCGTCCCGTGCTATGCTAACCCTCCTGGGCTTCGCCGCCAAGGGCCTCCTCCTGGCTCTCATCGTCGCCTCGGTCTACCCCCGCCGAAGCCGCTTCCCCTGGGGCCTCGTCCTCGCGTTCTACTGCGTCCACATGTACCTCGCCCTCGACATGGTGCTGGCCGCCGCTGCCGCCACGGCCAGGGCGCTGCTGCCCGCGGGGACGGAGCTGGAGCAGCAGTTCGCCGCACCCTACCTGTCGACGTCGCTGCAGGATTTCTGGGGACGGAGGTGGAACCTGATGGTTTCCGACGTGCTCCGGCACGCCGTCTATGGCCCCGTCCGGGCGGCGTGGGGCACGACGGCGGGGGTGGTGGCCACGTTCCTGGTCTCGGGGCTGATGCACGAGGTTATGTTCTACTACCTCACCTTGGAGCCGCCCACGGGGGAGGTCGGGTGCTTCTTCGTCCTCCACGGCGCGTGCATGGCGGCAGAGATCGCGGCGAAGAGGTGGTGGGCGCGGCGAGGGATGCGGCCGCTGCACCCGGCGCTGACGGCGTCGCTGACGGGGGGTTTCCTCTTGGCGACGGGGATGGGGCTATTCCTCCCGCAGATCACGAGGAGCTCGGCGGAGGAGGCGGCGGTGACGGAGTCGGTGGCGATGGTGGGGATACTGTGGACGGCGGTGGCTGGTGCGCCGTGAGTGGGCCAGCCGGCCACCGGCCCGGGCAGGACGGTGTTCAGCTGTTCCCCTGCATCTCCATTTCTGTCTAGTTCATCGGCGAAAATGGCTTTGGAAGTAATTTTAGAAGAAAATTTCCCTTCCCCTTTGTATGGCGATAGTGTTTTTCAATTAAATTTAATGATATTTAATATTTATAAAAATGAGTAATTTTTGAATTGTTATTTCTTGAGAGACACAAGAGAGAGGAAGAAACCAAAAAATCTTTTGGTTAAACCCTAATAATCTCCTCTCTCGGGTAAGCGAGAGATGTGTTTGTGTTTGCCTGTAAATTCGTACTAGTCTATCCTTTTGTATTTTTTGCAAAAGACAAGATTCATGCATTATTCCCCGTTTTAAATATTACACTTCAAACATAAAATAATCATAATTTGTACAAAATAAAACATAAAATTGACAAGATATTTTTATCTTTTAAAATTTATTATGAACAACCTTAATTTAACATCTCTAAAGTCCAACCAACAATTCAACAGTTAAAAAATTCAAAAAATTTATATTACGTGACCGTCCGCAATGCTTTTGTTAGAAACTAAGAAAACATAAATAAGCTCCAAAAGCTAATGTAACTTTTCCTCAAAAGATAATTAGACCGAAACTTAAAAACAGCTTTAATTAAAAGGGATAGCAAGTACATCGTCAATTTGATCTAATAGTTCAGATATGGGACGGCATTTCCAAACCGTCTTGCTTGTGGGATACCTTCACGTGTCTCGTCCTCCTTGCTGCTTGCCATCACACCCTTTAGGGCACCTGACCATTTCGGACTTACGGCTGCTTCAGTCACCTACCAAAAACGTCCTCACCATGGTCTTGATCAACACATTTCACAGCCTTCTTTTTGTTCCAAGGCGCCCCACCACCCCCACCACCACCTCCACACACCCACCCACACGTATGAACACACGCATACTCAACACCAACCACCACCACCCCCCCCCCCCCCAAAAAAAAAAAAAAAGAAAAAAAAAAAAAGAAAAAAAAGACGAACCCATACACCTTCCAAGGTACACACGGTGTGTGTGTGTGAGAGAGAGAGAGAGTGAGTTCACGTTTTTTTTTTTTTTTACTCAAAGAAATACTAAATCTAGAGGCAGGAAAGCTTTTGGATAAGTGGAGCCAAAAAATAAAGTTTTCCCTAACTGCTTATTTTCCTAAAACTCTCTTTTGGGAAAAACAACTTTTTTGTTTTTTTTTTTACAAAGAATGGACTTTCCTTCCTCTTTTTCTGAAACCCCTAAACCACGCTAAAGTGGGGGGCAACATGGACCTCTGAGCCAGGCCAGCCCGAGCAAATAGCGCTCCAAGCAGGCTGGTCTGCAGGGGCAAATGCATAAAAAATTGAGTTCCTTAGCCAACGAACAGGTGCCGCTTGAGTGAAAATAAGGAAGAAAATAGATGAAAAGTTGGGATGAAAGCTCAATTCACCCCTTCATGGAAATACGAGGTGACTTGAGACGATTTCCAAGGACGTAACTTCTCTGTTACAAAATGTGGTTCACTCTTAACTATATAATTAAGCCCCGCTCAACCCCTCCCCCAACTATCAAATTACATCTTGGTAGCTACCTTGTAACATCCATCATGTGGTATAACAAATGGGAGTAACTCCTGTGCTGACACACGAACAATTCCAAACTCAAAGTACAAGTTTACAGATCAGAGATGGAACACTAGCTAGGTACAAAGGATATGTCAGGCAGAAGGATGGAGAAAGAGCACCCTCTCATTTTTAATTCTGAATGATCTGGTGATTGGTCCAGAGACCATCTGGTCACAATCTTGAAGAGCCCGTAGGGATCCTCACTGCACCAATTCCCGGGAAAGGAATGTTCCGCCGTTGCCTTATGTATACAATCGCGCCACTCACAAGCAACAGGCCCCCCATAATCATCTGCAGGATGAAGCAAAGACTGTTGCCGATTTTTTTAAAAAAAGAAGAAGAAAATGAGCTTGCCTGGACATGCGATAGTGTTAGCTTTGTACTGTTAAACCAAGGTTTGCTACCGGATTGAGCCGACTCGTATGAGTCGACTAGTATCTAGATAATTTCGAGTCGCTGGCACGGGTGGATCATACAAGTCTGGTTGAGATGCTTCCGGATCGAGCCGCCTCGCATCGTATCGAACTGACTCGTACCGGACCGCACAATACGAACATGAGTCACTGCGATCTGGTGCGAGCCAATCACAGTTCGACTCGAGTCGGTGCGATCCGATTCGATAAAGTGTGATCCACTCTCTTTAGTCTAAGTGTACTATTTTGTTTTCTTAATTGAGATTTGATGTTTTCTAACTTTTTATGAGATGTGATATACCACTTTCTTTTGCAAATTGAGATTCCTAGACTAAATTCCTCTCAATTAGTATCCTAAATTATTTTTTTACAAATTTAAATCTATTAAATTAGAGTATTTTTCTTAAATGTGACTTGTAATCGTAACGATGGACGTGAAGTATGATGTTTATAATTAGATAACTATTCAAAAAAATGAGAGATTTGTCAAAAGAAGCTAGCCTGCATTGGCTTGAATCAGTCTGACTCATGCGAGTCGGCCCGAGTTAGTCCGAGTCGGGTCGGATCCGACTCGTATCTGGCCAAACTTGATCCGAACCGGATCCACGAGTCGGTGAACCTTGTGCTAAACACAATTAAATATGGAATGGAACTGCCCACATCACGTGATAGATTTTTAATGGTTCCGGTTAAATCTGCGATGCTTGGAGAAGAGAAATATTCCTTTCACAGTTACCAAGAGAAAATCCCAGAGAAACATGAATTGCAAGCAATTGTTTTCCCAGAAGCAGAAAAAAAAAAGCCCTCCACTAGAAGGAATTCTTGAAACCCTCCTCTAGATGATTTCTCATAGTGCAACTTGCTGCACTGGCGCTGCTTTTATTTAAAAAGACCTTTTTTGGATTTATTTTTTTTTGGTCGGCCCCATAGTGCCCTACATGGTCGTACAGTCCGATCTTGGATCGGACGACCCAAAAAAAGATGAAAAACCAAAAATCAACCCCAAATGAACAGTAAAAACAGTTCATCTTTTAGGATGGTTTTTTATTTTTCATCTTTTTCTGAGTCGTCCGATCCAAGATCGGACTGTACGACTGTATAGGGTGGGTTGGGGCCGACCAAAACAAATTTCAATTGTTTTTTTTTTTTAAATAAAAGCACCGCTAGGAGGCATAATAGCCCTTGGTGGTGCAGCAGGTTTTACTCTTTCTCACAGCATAGGGAGATCTTACATTTAGACTGAAACGTCAGAATCCCCCATAAGATATGAGTAATGAGAGTGTTGGTCCCCCAACAAATGTTCCACAAGGGAAGATGTCTACATGTAGGAACACAAGCATCCAATGCCAGTCAGACACAGATAGACATATAGGAAGAAGTGGCATACTCCCTTTTTCCCTTTTACCCTTTTTCTTGGGGGTGTGGGGAGGGGACAACACTCAGGTCACTACTCCAGATGACACCAAATGCATAATGCATGAGCTAAAATGAATCTAAATGCTTAAACAATTAGGTCTTGCTACGACGCATAGGGTGTGTTAGGGACTACTTGGTAAAGAAAACCTTATTATCTTCCTGGACTAAAAACATTCTGAGAAAAGATAAATTTTGCACTGTTCTCAAGGTGCCTGCCTAAGTGTCGCCTAGGCGCCAAGACAGAATTCCATCCGCTAGGTGCTGGGCCGCCTTTCCACAGCATATGTTTTACCTTATTGCATCATATGCATTGTTGTTGTAAGCATATGTTGCAAATTTTGGAAGAATAAGTTGACAAACATCTGGATTAGTATTTTTTATTATGAATATTATTTTTTATAATTAATTTTCAGTCACATATATTTTTTATATTAATGTCATACTAGTGTAATACTAAATAAATTATTATCAACTAGGCACCTACGTATATTAGTGTAATATTAACCATATTATTATCAACTAGGTGCCTAGCGGGCTAGGCGCCTAAGTGCTTAGGCGCTTGGAGACCCAAGTACACCTTGGGTCGCCTTACCGTCTTGACAACTATGAATTTTGTGATTATGACTTGATAGGAGAAGTCAAATCTTGTAGGTTAATGTACAGAGTAATGAAGAATGAGAGAGGCTTGATCTTTTTCCCAGGAGAAAAAAATCCTATGTCTAGGCAAAGAAATTTTTTTGAAGGAATCTTCCGACCCAAGGAATGAAAAAATTTCCTTGACTGTTTATTTTCCTAACAACTTTTCCCAGAAAGTAAACTTTTCCATCCCCCTTTTCTGGAACCATAACCTACTCATGGAGATATGAGATTCATAATTGACTTCTGAAACTTGGAAAATATGGAAAATCTCTATAACAAAGGAAGGAGGTCTATAAACTAGCTGAGTAAACAAAACACAAAGGTTGGACTTCAAACAGTTTGGACAGGTATTAACAATTCACATGGTCCTCTCAATTGTCTACAACCTGCAACAGCAGCAGTTGGAACAATGTCAAAAGGCCTTTCTTAAAAGGCTAAGTTTTTATAAGTCAAGGTGGGATATTTCAACCAAAGTAGAAGATAGAAAAAGGGGCAGATGAGATTCTCAACTTGAAATTTGATTGAGATTATGTAAGCCCATCCGCTTGAGAGCATTCCTTTTCCAGTTTCTTTTAATTGGGGACACCGATCTTTGACCCCAAGAAGAGTTAAATCCACTTTGGACCTTTTGGTCACCGTAACAAAAGCCAAGTGTAGAGACTGAGTTGGGCTAACCAGTAAGCCGATTTTAATTTTGGCTTCAATCAAAGATGCTAAACCAAATTGACCATTACATGAACCAGAAAAAGGGCAGTGAGACCAAGGACAGAACGAGGGAAAACAATGCAAAACTTTGATCTTCAAATTTTCTTACCTGATAGGTTTTATATTAAGCCTGTTTGCAGCATATGACTCTCAGCAATGGCGGGGGCAAAATAAATTCCTAGGAGGGGCCAATCTCAAAGAATTTTCAATACAAAGGCTACTTGTACAAAATTACTAGTTTGACAAATGTTATATAATGTCAGAACACAGTTTAGTCATATAAATGGGATGTACATGTGCTAGAAGAGCTTAACTTGAATCTATGTTATCAAAGGCGTTCGAGGTGATCATCTAGGAGATGAGGCGAGGCGAGGCGATGGTAAGCCGCCTCGCTTTGGCCTTCGTCGCCTAGGCGATCAACTGAATCACCCCAAACGTGGAGGCGTTTGCCTCAGAGCGCCTTCTTCGCCCCAGCTCGCCTCGCCAGCAACCCTGGATTGGCCCGGCCCATTTGACGCAGCCTATTTGTCTGGTCCAAAGGGCTCTATATAATCCTCCAACCCACTAATCCCCCCACCCAACCCCCGATCGAAACCCTAACCTTGAGCCATCTGCCCCCTCCATTGCCCATTCCCTTCGACCCCGAGCCCCCATCCACCCCCTCCATGGTGCCTCCCCGGTGAGGACGATGGTGCTCCAGTCCGGCGATGGTGAATCCTCTGGCGAGCCCCCTTAATGCTTCTGGCGATAGTGACGGGAGCCTCCAGCGACGGCAAATCCTCCGGAAAGGGCTCCGTCAAGTAAGCTCCAACCTCTCTCTCTCTCTCTCTCTCTCGATTGCACCCTCTCTCCCCTTTGTCTCTCTCCAGTCTCCACTTCACACACATTCTCTCTCTCCCCCCACTCTCTGTCTATCTCTCTCACTATATGTCTTTCACTCCCTCTGTCTTTCAGAGGGCCGAAGCCCTCGCCCCTCTCTCTCTCTCTATATATATATATATAGTTATAGTTTGGGCAGTTATAGTTAAAGAGAAGTATTTTTCTGCAGTAGTAAGTGGGAACTAGTTCCTTCTTCTTCCTATAATCTGTCCCCTTTATGGAGGCATATTGTCAAACTTGCAGATTTAACCTCTATATCCACCTCCCTTCATCTCGGGAATGGGGAAACTTTTAGTTTCTGAAAGGATAGATGGTTTTCTGATTTGATTCTGGCAGAGCATTTTGTCAATCTGTACCACACAGTTACCAACAAAGAAGCTTCAGTGGCGCATGTTTTGAGTCACTTCCAGAATGATCAGTGGAACCTGCTATTCAAGAGGGAGCTTACAGATGGAGAATTTGAAGAGTTGAGTGGTCTGCTTATTCTTATACAACAAATGCATGTATCCCTTAATGAGCTGGATAAGAGAAGGTGGAGATGGAACACTAACGGGAAATTCACTGTCAACTCTCTGGTTAGATTGATGGATGATGGACGATGTAAGGTGTGGTGGAAAAGTTTGGTCTGGTCTAAACTTCCTCCGAACAAAATCAAGATTTTCCTATGAAAATTTGCTTGGGAGAGACTGCTTACCAGTAAAAGGGTTCAAAAGATGTTCCATATTAAAGAAGTTAAATGTGTCTATTGTGCAGTCCTTGTGGAAGACCCAAAATCACTTGTTTAGTCAATGTGGCATCATTTATGTGTTGTGGTTAACCTTATGCAAAGGTTTGGAAATCAGGTGCTCCATTCAGCCTACTGTTTTAGACATACTGATACATTGGAATGAGTTATGCACATGTCCTGAACAGAAAGAGGTGTGGTCTTCGTTCGGCCCAGCTATGCTATGGGCAATCTGGTATGAAAGAAATAGAAGGAAATTCAGAGGGGAATTTAATAGTGTTTCTAACATCATGAGAAGAAGTGAAGAACTACTACCTCAGATGAACAGTGAAGCCTTTCGGTGAATCGCAGTCAACAGTCTCATGTTCACCTGCTGAGTAGAGCTAACTCTTGGAAGAATTTCTGGGTGTGATACTGTATTTTCTGCTTTATTCTGTTTTATCTTTTTGATAAAACATCTCGTGTATCCCTTTAGGTTGATTTGAGTTGATTTGGACCCCGATTGCCGAGTTCTCACTCTTTTTGTAATTGGGATTTCTGCTTTGGGGTCACCTAACTCCGCCTAAGTACGAGCCTCTTGTGCTTAGTCAGTCCCAAGTCCGGATAAAAGAGGAGGTTGCGGTAGGTCATAACCAGCGTAAAAATCTTGTCATATCTCATGATATGGATTCAATCAAAATTAACGTTGGAGCGTCTTGTACTTACGACGCACTGCACCGGAACCCGGGTGTAATGAGAAATAGGCAAAGGTGGAGGACGTTCCCCGCAAACGATGCGCCACATTAGCGCCCAGATGTGATGTTAAATGGGCAAGGGTTCTCACATCATAGACGGATATGGGTAAAGAAGCTAATCCATAGAACCAAATAGAGAATAAAACATATGATGAACTTAGAAAATAATAGATGTTATTACAAAAAGAATTCTAAGAAAGTGCAGGTTGAGAGGAGGATCATAGTAGATTATTGGAATATCATGTCTCTTACAGGAAAGTTGATGGAACTTGTTGACACCATGGAGAGAAGAAAAGTCAATATTGCTTGCATTCAAGAGACTAAATTGGTAGGAGAGAAAAATAAGGAAGTGAGAAATACAGGTTACAAATTATGGTATATGAGAAATAAGATAAATAAGAATGAGGTAGGTATTATTATTGATAAGACTTTGAAAGATATAGTGGTAATGATAAGAAGAGTAGGAGATAAGATTATCTTGGTGCAATTAATTATAGAAGGAGATGCGATCAATATAGTTAGTACCTATGCTTTACAAGTTGCATTAGATAGTGAGAGTAAACGAAGGTTTTGGAAGGATGTGGATGACCTTATGTAGAACATACCAAATGAAGAGAATATCTTTATTAGTGGGGATCTCAATTGACATGTAGAAAATGAACGTCAGCGTTATGAGAAGGTTCATGGAGGTTTTGGCTTTGAGACAAAAAATGTGGAGAGAAAAAGATTCTCAATTTTGCTATGGCCTACAACCTTATACTAACAAATACTCATTTTATAAAAAAAACAAGAATCTCATTTAGTGACCTTTAAAAATGGACAAAATAGAAGTCAAATTGACTTCCTTTTCATAAGGAAGTCAAATCGCGCTTTATACAAGGATTGCAAAGTTATCCCCAAAGAGGCCTTAATAAGTCAACACATATTAGTAGTCTTAGATATTAAGATCAAGAGGTGGTCGGGTACTTTTAAAAGAAGACTGTTGTTAGAACAAGATGGTGGGAATTAAAAGGGATGAAGCAAATGATATTTAAGAATGAACTTTTCAATATTGGTGATTGGAAGTCAGATTTGGAGGCCAATACTATATGGATAGATATGCCCTCAAAGATTAGAGAAGTAGCTAGAAAAGTACTCGGAAAGTCTAAAAGACATGGCCTACCTGTGAAGGAGAGGTGGTGGTCGAATGAAGAGGTACAAAAGGCGGTAAAGAATAAAAGAGAATGGTAAAAAAGATTGTTAAAGTGTGATAATAATAAGGCTTATGAACAATACAAGATAGCAAAAAAAGAAGCAAAAAAAAAATGTTAGTCGGATAAGAACTTAGGCCTTTGAAAAGATGTATGAGAAAATAAGGGGAAAAAGAAATTTATAGATTGGTAAAGATAAGAAAGAAAAGATGTCGGGATCTTAACTAAGTTAAGTGCATCAAGGATAGTGAAGGAAAAGTTTTGGTGAAAGATAAAGATATCAGATAAAGGTGGAGAAGCTACTTTGACAATCTTTTTAATGATAATCATAGTAGAAACATAGTGGTCATAAAATGTACAACAGAGAGTAATGTGAATTATACAAGGAGAATTAGATTTTCAGAAGTCAAAGAAACATTGAAGAGGATAAAAGTCGGTAAAGTTTGTAGCCCTGATGGAATTCCTATTGAAGTGTGGAAATGTTTGGAAGATGTAGGAGTGGAATGGTTGCCCCGACTGTTTAGCAAGATCCTAGTCTCTAAGAAAATGTCAGATGAATGGAGGAAGAACACTCTTGTACCTATTTTTAAAAATAAATGAGACATCAAGAACTGCTCAAATTATAGAATAATTAAGTTCATAAGTCATACTATGAAACTGTGGGAGAGAGTTGTAGAACATCATTTACATTATGACAAAACTATCTTTGCGAACCAATTCGGCTTTACGTCAGGTCAATCTACTATGGAAGCTATCTTTCTCATTAAGAGCTTTATAGAGAAATATAGAGATATAAAAAAAGATCTACATATAGTGTTCATCGATTTGGAAAAGACCTATGATAGAGTTCCAAGAGATGTCATGTGGTGGGTGTTAGAACGCAAACTACTAGAAACATTCAAATATTAAAAGATATGTATGAAGGAGCAACTACTAGTGTCCGCATGGTTGGAGAGGAAACAAGAGATTCCTATTTCTGTTGGAGTGCATTAAAGATCAGTAGTAAGTTATTACCTTTCCGCATTAGTTATGGATGATTTAACAAAGGATATACAAGAGGATATTCCGTGGTGTATGATGTTTGCGGATGATATTGTGTTAATAGATGAGACACAAGAGGGAGTTAATAGAAAACTAGAACTTTTGAGGAACCCCTTAGAGTTTAAAGATTTCAGATTAAGTAGAACTATGAAATAATACATGCATTGTAAGTTTAGTGAAAGTCGGATGAGCGAAAAGGAGGGAGTTAACTTGGATGTGATAACAATACCGTAAAACACTCATTTCACATATCTTGGTTCAATCCTCTAAGAAGATGGAGGGCGCGATGAAGATGTTAGTCATAGGATTAAAGTAGGATTGGTGAAATTGAGACTTACCACGGGAGTCTTGTGTAAGGACTGAGGTTTCGGATTTAGTTATCGGGTCAGTTTTCGGCGTCGGACCCCTTGTGGACCTGGGCCATGGGCTCTTTATCGCGTCGAGCAAGCGGCGTCTGTCTGAGGGGGACGATATTTAGGAGCTATGCGGGGGTGCCACGCGGGTGAACGATGGGGCGCGACTGTATGGCCCCGGTCGATCGTCTGAAAGGCGTCTTACATGACCCACACTATTCAGAAATCTGTCAATGTACGACCCCATCCTGTCGTCTGAATGGCGTCCTCTAGGAACAACGCGATTTAGCATGTTTCGGTTTGACGCTCGAACCTTCCCTCATTTCTCTCATTTCTTTCTTTCTCACTCTCTCTCTTTCTTCTCTCCAATCCATCCATCCCCTTCCCCTCTTCCTTCACTCCATCAACCTCCTATCCCTCACCACTACCACTACCATCTCCTCTGTGACACATTGCTCTTCGGACGGCGGCCGACGTCCCGGTGGAGTGACGGCGTCCACGGTGGTACCGATGGCGGCTTGCGGCGTTGTAGACCGGCAGCTAAGAGTTAGGAGGAGTTCAAGTAATCGGTAGGGTAATGATCCTCGTTGTGTTTTATTTAAAATGATGATTTTCCGCTTTAAAACATACGATGTGTATAGAAAATTTTTGGTAGAAAGCATGTTTTAAGGGACTTTTTTAATGAAAATAGACATTTTTATGAAATGGGATTTTAGGTGCTAAATTGATTATTAGATTTCTCCCCTTATCTCTTACGTTTTTGTGTATTTTGGGGGAGAAGAGGGACCCTCGGTTTTGGCTCGATAGAGACCGAAGAAGTTCGGTTTCGGACGTTAAATGACGTCGAGACCAGGTGACGCCATTTAGAATTGTGTCAACTATTACTGACATGATTTAACGGCCCATTTTCTCGGTTCCCGAGGCCAGTGTGAGATAAAGAGCTGAACGGCGTCGGTCATGGGTGACGCCATTCAGGCCAGTATACCTGGGTTCCAGTGCTTATGAGAAAACTAAACCAGTTTAAGAGTCTTGAATGACGTCGGCCACATGCGACACGATTCAAGACAGAACCTCATTAATCCATGCAATTAATGTGTTTACATTATTAGATAATTCGGTTAAAATGCATGTTTAAAAATCGTATATTGAGAACGAAGATTTCCACGTGACCGGATCGCACTGTGTTGTGTTTTGTGCGATCGTAGACCTAGAGTGACAGTTGTTAGCGCTTGACACCCTGTGTCGGTGTGGGAGTGACACAATGCCGGTATGGGAGTAGTAGGGTGACGTCCAGTAAGAGAAGGTTATCTGGTGTACCCCGAGATATAACTAGTACCGGTGTGGGAGTGGTACATTCGAAGTGTCACTCGTGACTGAGAAGAGGCAGAACCACCTAGAGCTAGACAGGCCGGAGTAGCCAGCATGCAATCCGAGGAATTGTTGTTCCGTCCCAACAGGTCGGTGTTTTCCGCGTTCGGCTGTATGGCTTGTGTGTTTAGCGGAGACGCTAGTTGTGGACTCCGTAGTGGAGTGGCTTCAGAGTTGTGCCTGTTGTATTTACAAATGCATATGTTTCATATCGGAATTTGAGAATCTTTGAGAGTTGTGTTTACTGTTTTACTTTAATTGCCTATATCAAGTCTTGTTGCACTGTGGTTGTGTGTGTGGGTGGTGGGGATCGGAGGATCCCTACTGAGTCTATTTCGGTGTGACTCACCCCTACAGTTTTCAAGTGAGGGTTCCTGACAGGCGTAGCGTGGTGGGTTCTCGTCTCGGGTTGTGCGTCAGCAGCCATCGTTCCGGAATATATCCCGATGTAGTTATTATTTCCTTTTCATGCATATATCCTTAATTATTATTTTTTCAGTTGGAATATGTAATTATTTGCTGAATCGAGTCGAATTATAATAATTTTTAATTCATGTACTTTCTTTACAATTCGATGTGTTGTGGATTGTTTAGCTTAGTTTATCATTTATTTCTCAGACTTATAGAGATCCTGGCTTGGCTCCAGATTTTAATGGTTCGGTACCCATTTATTAATCGGATCCCCAATTATAGGATGATGGGTCGTTACATCTTGTGTGACCGCAAGATCCCAACGAAACTGAAAGAAAAAGTCTACCATACGACGATAAGGCCTATAATGTTGTATGGTAGCGAGTGTTGGACGATGAAGGGACAACATGTCTTCAAGATGAGTGTTGCCGAGATGAGAATGTTAAGGTGGATGTGCGGGCATACTAGACTAGACAAAATTCATAATGAGTATATTAGAGAAAAGGTGGGAAAGGTACCAATTGAGGACAAATTGAGATAAGGGAGATTGAGATGGTTTGGGCATATTAAGCGTAGACTTAGGGAGGTTTCAGTTAGAAAAGTGGAACATATTAGGATAGAGGAGAGGAAGAAAGGAAGGGATAGACCTAGATTAACTTAGAAGAGGGTAGTACAATATAATTTAAAGGCTTTAAACCTTTCAGAATACCACCTCCGGTCGCCTCACGCCTCTGACTACATAGACCTGAATATATGCCTTTGTACAATGTTTTATGATTTTTTGAGATTTTTGC
Organism: Zantedeschia hybrid cultivar; assembly: GCA_030544215.1. Taxonomy (NCBI): domain Eukaryota; kingdom Viridiplantae; phylum Streptophyta; class Magnoliopsida; order Alismatales; family Araceae; genus Zantedeschia; species Zantedeschia hybrid cultivar. The sequence continues at coordinate 14,972,116 of JARZZO010000002.1, read as the reverse complement.
ATAATTTATATTTATACCCCCATCTCCTATATATTGTTTTCAATACCCCTGAAATCTCATAAATGTTGCGGTAATACCCTATATCAAAATGCTATTAAATAAAACCTAAAGATTTTGCATACATACCCCTAAATTCACTAATATTTTGCATATATATCCCAAAACCTACTAGAATTTTGCATATGTACCATTAGTGTTATCAAGATTTACGAAAGTTTTGGCATATTTGGTTGGAGTTCACGTTATTTTGAAGGAGGAGCATAATCATAACATTTCTGAGATTTTAGGGGTATTGCAAACAATAAGTGGGAGTTGGGAGTATAGATGCAAATATAATATTTTTCAGGGTATATATGCAAAAATCCCTTTAGAGGGGTCTGTGCAGGGTATGGCCACTCTTTGCCACCCCCTGCCTCCACCACTGGTGGTCCCTCAGTGGATCTGCACACTCAACGAATATGATGATGGGGATCCAAGACCAACGCACCATGATGGAGTGCGTTTATTACCTTTAGAGGGCCATTCAACTTCGTTATGTCTTGGAGGCTCGCCAGAGCCTATTTGTCCCATAGTATATTTTTAAAGAGTAATACTTGTTGCAGTTCCCCCGCTAACTGCAATATATATATATATATATATATACAATAAGTGAGAGTTAGGAGTATAGATGCAAATATAATATTTTTTAGGGTATATATGCAAAAATCCCTTTAGAGGGGTCTGTGCAGGGTATGGCCACTCTTTGCCACCCCTTGCCTCCACCACTGGTGGTCCCTCAGTGGATCTGCACACTCAACGAATATGATGATGGGGATCCAAGACCAACGCACCATGATGGAGTGCGTTTATTACCTTCAGAGGGCCACTCAACTTCATTATGTCTTGGAGGCTCGCCAGAGCCTATTTGTCCCATAGTATATTTTTAAAGAGTAATACTTGTTGTAGTGCCCCCGCTAACTGCAATATATATATAGGTCGGTCCTGAGGTGCCCTAACCGTCCATATAGTGAAATGCTCGATCGGACGTCGGTCCTAAGGTGCCCTAACCATCCATATAGTGCAATGCCCGACCGGACGTCCCAAAAAATTCTGAAAAATAAAAAATTCTTATTGGGCTTAGCCCATTAAGGGCGTTTTTAATGTCATTGGGGATCGATTTTTTATTTTTTAGGTTCTTTTTGGATCGTCCGATCGGGCATTGCACTGTACGGACGGTTAGGACGCTTCGGAGCCGACCTAAAAAAATATATCTAAAAAAAAAGAAAATTTACCCATTGCAATGCCCCCATTGCAGTTAGGGGCATTGCAGCAAGTATTACTCTATTTTTAAAGGAGTCTGTAGATACTTTATTTGGCACATTTGGCGCCCATTATCATGTTTTCTAGTTTTTTCTGAATTTTTTTATTTTTTTTAGAGAATTTTTAGTGTGAATTTTCACAATAATTATCTAGTTAGGGATATTTTAGTCTTTGGTAATGTTAAAGAGTCGAGTGGGAGTGGGAAAGGGTCCTAACCATTATATATAAGCATGCAATGTCTCTTTTTAGTTTGTGGATGAATATTATTACGAATTTTAAGTTATTTCCTGACGTTCCTCTCTGAAACAGAGAAGACAACACTGAGATGGGGGCGAATTTGCGCTACAACTTAATTGGGTGTGACGCCTAGATATCTTCTTCCTCATCCTTCATTCCGCATCAACTAGGTATCAAAGCCGTTTTGCAAGCCGATTGCACCGTTGGCTTCCTCGCAGCGATGCCAACCTCGCATAGTACCCCATCTGCCAGTATCGCCTTGTTTTGCATGCCCACCTCCGAGGCCCATGTCAGACATTAAAGGTACGTATGTACTATGTTTTGTGTGCCAATCGCGTCACTGACATCCTTGCAATGAGGCCATCTCGTCCAACATGCCACCACCAGTGTGCCTCGATTAACGTGTCGCTCTAGCACACTTCACAAGACAACTTCGTAGGTCCGTCACTAGCTTCAGCAGGCATATAGGTTGGATTGCATTAAAGGATGACTTGGAATGGATCAAGTTAAAGGATGAGTGCTACTGTTGTAGAATGGATGAACCAAAAGAGGTAGTTTACAAAGCCGATCCAGCACTAGCAGACAAGTATTTTGAAGAGATCGAGTCCAAGATGTTTGAAGCATGTGATGACATTCTCTTTGTTAAACCAAGGCTAGACGTGACTTACGAATCCCACTTTGAGGCCGATTCCATATTCATAGCTGATTAGAATGAGCTGAAGGAGGAAGAGATAATAAAAAATGTAGTTGATCAGTCGAAGGTCATGCAAGACACCATCGACCAGCATGATTTTGACCACATATGGAGCAATATTGACAAGCACTTTCCACATTGAGGTGAGGCTCTTCTCCACATGGTGATCTCAGTGGCATCAATCATGCTTCCTTGCTTTGTTGCTCTCATCATTTCCTCGTGGATATTGTTGCATTTCAAAACTCGAAGACGAGTTTTCTCGAACATGGGGAGAGAGAATTCTATAGGGATCCAAGACCAACGCATCATGACGCATTTATCACCGTTATAAGGCCGTTTCAGCTTCTTTGTGGCTTGGAAACTCGTCAAAGCTCGTTCATTGCATACTATATTTTTAGAGGAATATGTAGAGATTTTATTTGGCCCATTTGGAGCCCATTTAGCATGTTTTCTATTTTTTATGAATTTTAGGTGCGATTTCATATCTTTCAAGGATTTTTAGTGCGAGTTAATAATTATTTAGTTAGGGGCATTTTAGTCTCTAGTTGTGTTAGGGAGTCGAGTTGGAGTCAAAAAAGTCCCAAAACACTATAGATAAGCATGTAATGACTCTTTTTAATTAATGGATGAATATTATTACGAATTTTGAGTTATTATGTTTCTTTATAAGACTGAGAAGGTGACCCTATAACAATGTTGAATTTGCCCTGCAATGGGGCTGGGTGTGACGCCCATATATCTTCTTCTTCCGCCTTCGTTCTGCATCACATGACCTAACAACACAGCCATGTCCACTACTTGCCAACTCCCAACCTCCCCCGCCCACCCTCCCCCCCCCCCCCCTCACTCTCGGTGGATCTACACACTCAATTAACATGATGTATCAACACAAGAGGCCAGATTCAAGTCCTGCTAAAGCTGAAGTACAACCGAAGGATGAATTGCATCCTGCTAAAGGAGAAGTATAACAGAAGGATGAATTGGATGCACGATGGTGAGCATATCTAACAGTTAACTGACCAATCTGGCTGGGTTTTTTCTCTTTTTCAAGTTGCAAGATCTGAAGATCAGTAGCCCAGTGGTGTGGGTCAAACTCTTGGCCCAACAATGCAGGTTAGAACCACAAATCAGCCTCCCTGGATGGCCTCCCCATCCAAACACTCTGACGAGCTGTCAGGTTCACCTTCATGCATTATGAAGGTTCTGTCCAGAAAATGCAATGGTCACAGACAGCTCCCGGCCATTTCAAAAATGCAGAACTAATTGGTGGAGACATGCCAAGTTGAGAAGTTGTGGTTAGTTGACCATCCATGACCATACCTGAGCTAATAAATCTTGCACTGCAACAGAAATAACATAGGCTTAACGTTCAGGCTTGTAGCATCCATTAACTTACTATGTCTGTCTGTCATAGCATGTCAGTATGATGAATCTCTAACCACCACCAGAAGACTATTTTCTGCCATTCATTCCTCACACTAGGCTTGACATGCTAATGTGGTGTTTGTTCAGTGCTAAACTATCATGCATTTTGTGCCTCTGTATATGTCCATCAAGGTCATTAATGATGCTGATTGACTGAAATCTGTGGTGGTCATCAAGAAGAGGCCAAATCTCCAGCAAAGTGGCACCCAGATGACATGCATGCACCACGAAGACATGCCATTCTAACATTATAAATGTCGTGCCAACACCATGAAAAAGGCTGCATTTTCTTCCCTGAAGGACATACAAGAGGTTGCATTAGTGTGTCAAATGTGTTGTCAAAATATGGTGTCAGAAAACATTTTCATGAACACCACCCAGGACTTAAATATAAACATTGATTACACATTTCCATCACTTAACACCAACAAGTGGGTTACTGGAGAAGTATAATCAGTTAACTATGCTCAGTAAAATCACGGAGCATATGAGGCCATATCATTCAATTTTAATCGACAACCTCAGTAATGCTTAGCTGTTTCAATGACAGTTATCCATTCTTCCATTTGTGCAGGACAAAGATATCAAGAAAAAGAAAAGGCAAAAGGCTTCATAGAAATGGAGCCAAAGTGACTCCTGAGAGCAGATGCTTTTGAATAACTGGTAGGTAGCTGGTATAAATAAACAACATTAGTCACTGGAACCCACTTATGAATGCCTGGAAGAAGCTGACAAGGTAAGTTTTAGAGGAATGCAGTACTATGAATATGGAAGCAGAGAAATGTGAAGCAATTAGATCAGAAGTCCTGGCATATTTTAGATAGGAAAAATTACCCATATACTACTGAAATCTTCGCAAAGAACTCTCATACCCTTATCTTTAAAGAAACTATCTTAATACCCTTCAAATATTTAAGCCTCTATTCTTGTACCCCAACCGTTAACTGTCCGTTGTCTAACTCAACTACATGTGAGTTAACTTTTAACTCCCATATAAAATGACAGGAACACCCTTCTAAGGATCTTTAATTTTCAATGGTGAAGAAAGGAGAGAGAACAGAAGTCGCATTCAGCTCAACCACCGGGCAGCAAAAGCAGCAAGCACTACTGCACCGGTGATCTTGCTCATCCACATGGCTGAATTGGATGGAGGGATGACGGCACTGGGAATTGGTGCCTTTAAGCCACCTATGTCAATGCAACCGACCGGTGATCTTGCTCATCCCCATGGCTGAATCGGATGGAGGCAGGACAGCACTGGGCATTGATGCCTTTAAGCCACCCATGTCAACACTACCTCACCATTGTTGCCATCAGATCCCAGTGTGTGTGTGTGTGTGTGTGTGTGTGTGAGAGAGAGAGAGAGAGAGAGAGAAAGAAAGGGAGAGATGGGCACCATCGGCTGGGTACCATCACCAGAGATCTGTTGGGTACCAGTCTGCTTGTCAATGTCGTCCCCCTCCCGGAAGGGCGCATACAGAGGGAGAGAAGAGGCCAGCTGGGCACCATCGGCCCCCTCCTGTGGAGATGCACAGAGAGAAGAGAAAGAGAGAGAGAGAGAGAGAGAGAGAGAGATTGGAGAAGGATTTTTTATTTTTGAATAAAAATTTATATTTATGTTTAACCTAACGAGCATCTACAGAATATACTTTGAAAATCCTCCGTTAATGGACAGCAACTAACCTGAGGGTACCAGAGTTGAGGTTTTAAGATTTTAATGGTACTAGGGTGATTTCTCTAAAGGTAGGGGTATAACGGTTATTCCTAAGGATTTCAGGGGTATAAAGGCATTTCCCTTTTAGATACTGCTTTAACACACTCTAATGAAGTAACAGCTTCCTTAAGGCTCTAAGGATTGGCTCCTCATGTCTGTGATGCTACTGGCTATATTGTACAGAATATTAAGATTGCATGTTCACTTTCATAAGAAGGCAATATGCATCCATCTGGTTTATAGGATATAACATATTCGCTTCACTAAAAATGTCTATACATATTGGGGATATATACATATCATAAGAATATGTGGAAACTTGCAAGTTTTAATCTAATCCATTCATAACTGAGGCATGCTATTTATTTTGCAGTGCTCAGTATATACTCAATGCATTTTTCATTCAACTGTTCAGAACTGTATGTCATGGATTTGAAAGTATACTTAAACAAATGCCCTTAACTACACCCTATAAAGATGGCATCTCCAAACTCCCAACAGGAATTTGACAGCAGGTTGCGCCAAACTTAGGATTCATCGATAAGAATTAACTTCAAAAAATGCAATGTAAATTGACCTTTCTTAGAAAATGTGGATCAAACATGGGAATGGTGTACCTAAAATCATACTGGAATATGTCCCCTTATACCAATGTAAATTAACCTTTCTTCAAAAGCATGGATTAAACGTGGGAATGGTGTACCTAAAATCATACTGGAATATGCCCCCTTGTAGCATTTTCAAAACATAGTAGTAAAGAATACCATAATAATCATCATGAAAATATATATCCATAAACTCTAACTATGCCTCATTCATAGAAGGAATGTACACAGAGCTTGAGTGTGCAAACTTGCATATGTAATTAGGGTTTGAACACATTTATCAGTCATATCCCACCCCATAACACCTGCGACTGATTAAGCCATCAGAGAAACAGTCTAAAGAGAACTTTGATCGACATAAAGCCTCAGGTTTCTAAACCCTATGTTTTTTCCCGACATTATTTGTAGATGCTTATTTTAAACATGCTAGAATGTTTCACATATGTGCCTTTCTTGCTTCTCATTTTGACGGTAGTGAGCAACTCAATATTTTCCCAGCACTTCACACATCTGCCTTTCTCACTTCTCATTTTAACTGCAGCGAGGAACTCAACATTTTCCTACCGCCCCTTCTCAAATTGAATTTCTAGAGAAAGTATTTAGGAAACCAATGGCACATTAAGGTCTAACAAGTAACAACATTACAATCACAACAGAAGAAATTGAATTTGCTTAACAAGAAATGCATGTAGGATGTGGATCTGGACATAATGATGCAAGACGAGCTGACCATGATGGTTCATATGCAAGACAAGATTTTTTTTAAAAAAAAAACAGTTCATATGCAAGATGAGATGAAGTATTGTGATTCCAATCTTTAAAAATAAAGGAGATATTCAAAATTGTAATAATTACGGTTGAGTTAAACTTATGCGTCATACTGCGAAACTTTGTGAGAGAGTAGTAGAGAAACGTCTTAGACGTGTTACTGTCTTACTGATGTTTCAGAAAATCAATTTGGGTTCATGTTTAGTAGGTCTACCACGGAAGCTATTTTCCTATTGAGACAATTGATGGAGAAATATATAGAGATGATGAAAGATTTGTATATGATTTTTATTGATTTAGAGAAAGCTTACGATCATGTACCTCGGAAGATAATTTGGTAGACTTTAGAAAAGAAGAGAGCATCTAAAGGATACATACATGTGATTAGAGATATGTATGAGAGAGCTTCTATGAGCGTGAGGATTACTGTGGGAGAGACATCAGAGTTTCATGTTACTATATTTTAGTTATGGATGAGACTACTAAACACATGCATGGTGACATCTCTTGGTGTATGTTATTTGCAGATGATATTAGTCTAGTTAATGAAGATATTAAGAGTTTGAATGATAAACTAAAACAATGGAGATATGTTTTGGAATTTAAAGGCTTTAAGATTAGTCGAACTAAGACAAAATATATGAAATGTAATTTCAGTGACAGATGTTGACCAGGTAGATTTAGTTACTGTCGATGATCAGGTTATTCTTAAAAGTAACAACTTTTAGTATTTAGGATCTATTATTCAAGATAATGGAGAGATCTAGAAAGATGTCACTTACAAAGTCAAGGCAAATTGGTTGAAGTGGAGAAGTGCATCTGGAGTCCTTTGTGATCGACGGGTCTCCTTAAAACTCAAAGGTAAGTTTTATAGGACAACTGTAAGACCTGCTACGTTATATAGTTCCGAGTGTTGGGCTGTGAAGGTGGATAAGTGGTAAAACTAGAAAAGATAAAATTATGAATAAATATATACGTAAGGATTTATGAGTAGCTCCCATTGACATTAAGCTTAGGGAGAATAGACTGTGATAGTTTGGTTATGTATGTCGTCACCCAAGTTTAGCACAAATTACGAGGTGTGATAGAATTAGAGTGGAAGAAGGTAGAAGACATCGAGGAAGATCTAAGATGAGGTGGTTGGATGTAGTTAAAAAAGACTTGGCGTTGCTATATATTACTTCTAATTTGGTACTAGATAGATTAACATGGTGGGATAGGATCAAGGTTCACTATATCGCTAATCCGTATCGGATCGTATCTTCCTAGATACGGTACGATACTAGTCCGACTCGGGCCGACTCACACGAGTCCAACTAATGAGTTTGTCAAAATCAATGAGTTGTTTGTTAAAATTAATGAGTTTAAGTCATACTTTAGATGAATGTATCTTATTAATTGATATAAAAATATGATTTTACTTATCAAATAGGAAAAACTCAACTTAAAACATTCCATTAAGTATGTATGAGTCGGCACGATCCGGTCCGACTTGGTGCGTATCATAGGATCGGGTCGGCCCATATACAAGTCGACTCGTACGAGTCGGTTCGATCCGGTACGATACAACAAACCATGGGTAGGATTCATGTAGCCGACCCTAATTAGTTGGGATAAGGCTTTGATGATGATGATGATGATGATGATGATGATGATGATGATGATGATGATGATGCAAGATGAGATACATAATGGTTCATTTCAAAGGGTTCCTACCTCAAAACCGATAACAGACAGTTTCTCTTCCGCTTCAGCTGGTAAACAACTCCTATAAGTGATGTAGCTCCGTTGCCTACCTTGTGATTCTAATGAAGCAGCAAACAACTTTCCCGATTTGAGATGCCTTGGTAAGAGACAAAACTATTGGAATGAGCTAAATTCATATTTACCATTAATTGAAAAAAGACTTCTTAGGGATCGTTTCCCAGATGCTTCTTTTGCTTCATCTTTAATTTCCACACACTTCAATGGTATGCGATAACCAGTCTCACTGCATCGGTATTTGTCATCATTCTACAGACAAACAATTTTAAGCTGAAATGAGAAGCCATGAACTGTAGCGAAGAACAAAGAAGATAAAAGGACACACAGAATATCAATAATTCAGATAAAACAGTATAAGCTGTTTTTATCCTGCTCCTTAGAATGTTTGATAACCAAAATGAGCAAAACATGATTGGCAATAACTTTGAATTTTTTATATGAGTGGAGAACAGTGAACATGTCATGGTATTCAACAATATATTTATGTATTCCTACTTAACAAACCCATCAAACTATGGTTAATCAGCAATACTCCCACTACATGTCGTATTTTCTAGAGAACCCCCTTGAATAGTGTTTCAATAACTAGCTATGCTTTGAGAAGACTGTTTACAATCAAACCCCAATCTTATCTAATAATATGTTGTACGGTGATGCCTCCACTTAACACGTTATGAATTCAGATAGCAATGAAACCCAATAAGGTCAATAGTAGACTCTTGTATTAAATGAGGACTCCAAGAAGAACATTTACAGACCACCACATTCATGAAAAATTAGGATTTAGGTGGCCCCTATTGTATAAGTGGCTCCCATTGTAGTCACAGATACAAAAAGCTGTCACATGAACCCCAAACAAACATCGAAACAGAAAATGAAAATGCAGCAAAATTGGACATGCGAATATCAAGAACCACCTATAAAGTATAAACAGATTCAGCAAGATAAGAAATTTACAGCGATTCCTGTTTCCACCCGCATCCAAGGGGTTTCCAGAGGAATTTGTGAAATCCTTTTTGATGCCATCATTCATCAACCAGACATGATCGGGCTGTCTGCCCAGAGTAGAAGGATAAGGTACAACGAGACTATAGAACTGATCATGATCAGGAAGGTTGTAAAGTTCAATTAGATTTAGCATGTACATGTTATTTTCTGCAGTAGTTCACACATTTCTTTGAGAACATTATAATTGTACAACTTATTAGGAGGGAGAAATCATAAGCCAATTAGCTACTCCAATCATGGTGGTCAACCCCGTCCCATCCGAGATGTTCCATCCAGAAAATAGGACGGGGCAGTTTCTTCTCTGTCCCAGTAGTTGTCATGTCTATCCCCGTCTGACCCGGCCTATCTCGATTTGTTCCGGCCCGTCCCAGCATGTCCCAGCCTATACCAATCAGAATTTGTATTTTAACCTAAGATTTTCCTAAATTAAGCTCCTTGGAAACTTATTTTAGGGGATTCATTTGATGAATATACTCTTTTATAAATTCATAAATCCATCCTAAATGCTTTTATCGCATTAATTTTGTGTTATTTATACATTTACATATTTATTTTTATATTATTTATTGTATGCATATGGTTTGTATTTGTTCGAATACGTATGAAAAAAAAAATCCAAGACAAGACACCGGAAATGTCCGGGACACTAGAACATCCCATCCCAATAGAAAAATGGATAGGAAGTGGGACGAGAGTGACAACCAGGCTCACAATCAATCTTGCTGACAAGACAAAAGCACCCCTACTCTCAGCGAGCTTAGGGATGAAGACATAAGATATGTTCCCTTCCTATAAGTATGACAAGAACCCCATGGCCAGCCAAGCCATGGCTTGCTTTCTAGGCTTTCTGATAATTGACAGATACATGACACAACTTTGGACCGGTGATCCTAAAATAAGTAAACCAGCTAGGCTGCACCGTAACTGGCATCAAACTCATGACAGTGAGCTGAAGCATGTCTCACAAGTCCATTTCAATTAAAAGGGGTGCCAGTTCAACAGATTTCTTGTCAAGCTCATGTGTTCAAAGTTGTATTAGACCCTACAGAGATGTTTCATCAGAATTTTTGTTTTGTTGTCCTGATTGCAAGTCAAAAAACTGATAAAAATAAAAGGAATTTCACCTGAGGCAAAAAAAAATTGATTCCCATGTTTGATTCAAATTTTTACCTAAAAAGACTGCAAAATGCTTTTTTATTTTGTTATAAGGAGCAGTAAACTGAGTGCCAATAGGAAGATGAAAGAAATATAAGAAAGAATTAATCTCACACCATAAATCTTCACTTGCTTCCAAAAAATTTGGTGGAAATTAAATTAAAATGACTTTGGTTTTGGACTGTGGAGGTTGGTCAATGAAGGCAACACAACAGATAAGAGGGAATGGAAAATCCACTTCTCTCCTCCTCTCTATCCAAATCTTCAGTGGAAGACAAAGGGCTGGAGTTGAGCATGAACGTAGTCAAACTTTTTTTTTCTTTGACATCCACAACAGTGAACTCACAAACAGTCCATGAGGTTGGAACTTATGGGAACCCCAGGTTATTGCATGTGCTGCCTTTGTGTCCACATGCGGAAGCGGATACTGCAACCTCACTGTTTCCTGTGAAGTGCTTTATCCAACTCTTCCGCCCTGAGGGACGAATGCATTTTTACTCATTCTATATGCTCTTGGGTTGAAGGAGCTGAGCCCAACCCTCATCCATTAGTTTAACTAAAGGTCGTAAAATAGTCCTATGACAACCACAGGCTAGATGTGGTTCAACTTTGCCAACATGTTAAGCTCCATTAATGAAACCATATCTATTAAAAATTTACTGACCTTAGATTCTACTTGTCACTGTGTCACTATGAAGTTCAGTAATCTAGAAATTGAATTAACCAGTGGGATTGTTTTTTGTTGACAGGAGCTCTTTTTAACAGCAACCAAAAAAATATTCAGCAAGCTCTTTGGCATTCAGAAGTGTTGACAGTTGACCTCAAGTTGTTACCTTCCAAACTAGCTAAATTTAAGCCTTTATTTTCTTTCCTTTCCAATTTTGAACCAAAACCTTAACTAGACAAGGGTCTGGTGTCTTAGATGGAAGGATACATCCTACAATGCTCGAGTGGAATCTACTTCAGGACCCAAGCCATCTGAAATCAAATAAAAAACCAACACAATGATGGGTGTGGCATGACTCAAGTCTCAAGGAAGCAGCGCCCACCACAGAGCATGAGTCACCAAATGCTGGTTCTATCATAAGATCACGGTTGTTGCGATTCTGCCTTGCCTGACGAATACCTATTTTAGCCATCAGCTCTTCTAAACCATAAATATGTTGGCACTTTCTCATGTCAAACGTGAATAGTCCAATCAGTCCTCTTTCTGACCCGATTATCACCAGCTCGAGTAACATGTATCGGAGCAACTTCGTTATATTGGTAAGATGGCGTGCTTATGCCTTGCCCAGGGAAGATCTAACACGACCGTAAATTCTTCTAAACCATAAAGCCGTGGTACCTCAAAACTCAAAATTGAACCGCCAAGGATCATAACAAGATCAGATCTTAGCACTACGAGCATCTTATGCAAAGAGAAACCCATATAATTTACAGCCAATACTTGAAACAAAGTGATCGTCAATCAACCTTCACACGTTCGTAGATATTATAAATCTAGACAAAGAGCAATTCTAACTCAAAAAAAAAAAGTAGGAGGATTGGGGGGGGGGGGGGGGAGAAATCTGGGATCAGTTTTTTTCTTCTGTAACAAGAATCAAACCGAGCTTTCCAATTCCACGAAAACCCCTAATCCACAACAACCGAGATCCAAACTTCCATCAGAGACCAAAACTGAGAAATTAGAAGAGAAACCCTGCGAAGTGATCACTATTTCTGATAGGACAATCATCTCCACCAACCTTTTCGGAGTATTGGCAGGGAAGACATGGCCCCGACGGCGCGCAATGGAAGGAACCGTTCCCCTGCGTCTCCCTGAAGCCTAGGAGCGACCGCCCCGGCCCACGTCCACCTCCGCCGTCTGTGGCTCCGAGGACCAGCGGGATCCACCACCCCGCCACCAGAAGGAGACGCAGGAACCACTGGCAACCGAGACCGGGCGCTCTGGACGGCGATGAAGAAGGAGAATATTCGGAAGCAGACCTGCCCTCCCCGCCCTCCGCCTCCTCCATCGCCCTCTCCCGTTCCGACTAGCGACGGTGTGAAAGAGACGCACCTAAAGGACTCTGAACAACCGGCGTTTTACTTTATGCTGTGCCGCCGGAGCAGTTGATCGCTGCCGGTGAAGCGAATAGTAGCCAGGGATCCCCGGGAATTAACAGGTGGTAAATTAATAAAGGGATATTTGCAAAACCAGCCGTCTTAAAATTTCAGTTATAGATTTATGTGTGTTAAAGATACAGTAAATATTCCTTCTTTTTTTATTCACACATTGTGAAGAGAGAGATATTTAAGAAAAGAATATGAATATTTTAGACTTGTTTAACCTTGTTCAATGGCTAATTATAGTTAGATAAATATTATCAATGTTGTCCGACAAGTATGGTGATGTAGTGATATTATTTACAGTAATGTAAAATTAGGATAGATAAATATATAATTAAAACTTTAAGATGATAATTTTTTATGTCACTCATAAATATACAAGCAAATCATGCTAGTTATGGGTAAAAGAAATAACCATAAATGTTGTCAAAGTCTTGGAACAAATAAATAAAAAATGTATATGTTAGGGAGATATTTATTATCTATTTACTGAGATGTTTATTATCTCTGACAAAAAGTAGTACACACAATTTATTAATAAACATTAGAATGTAGCTCCAATAAAACTGATCCCTGCAAGCTGCAAGACGTATACATGTATTAGGCTTTATGGACGAACAATAATTAAATGTCATTATGGGAAAGCAAGCGAGTAAATCAGAACATGTATTGTGGACGGACGAGGGAGAGGGGGAGAGATGACAAGACAAATGATTTAAAAAAGGTATAAAAGAGCAAGAACTAAGTGATATTTGTTTACAATATTTGCAAAATTTTAACGTGAATTCAATTCAAACAAACAGATACCTTCAAATTGATATAAAAATAAAGATTTTTTTATGTATACACCCCTCACACATTTCGTATTTGCATGTATATTTCCAACTCTCATATATTAGCATCAATATTTTTGAAATCTTTAAAAAATTACGTTTATACCCCTCAATCTAATGGTTTTGCATAAATATCTTTACATTCACTAATATTTTGCATTTTGTACCCCTAAATTCATTAAAATCTTGCATTTTGTACCCCCGACACTCCCAGTGATGTCACGATTTATGTAATATTTTTGACATATTTTGTTAAAATTAATCTAAGTTTGACAGGTGAAGTATAAATACAACATTTTGAAGATTGCATGCATATCGGTGATAATATATGAGAGTTGAAGGTATACATACAAATACGTTATATTTGATAAATATATATATGCAAAAAACCAATGTCGTTTTTAAGGATGGGGTTGAGAACAATAATGGCAAAACACCTTAAGGGACTTCCTGTTCACATGTTTGCAAATAGTTTTATGATTATTTGTTACGACATTAATGAGTAGAGATATGACAGAAAATGAGACGTGTTTGAGTTAAATTATTTTTTATTAAAATTAAATATGTTTTTGATGTTTTCCTAGTTGAATCATAAAAGGAGCACACGTAATTTGAACTTTGAACGTGGTTGAAAGTGTTATTATGAGCTGGATGAAAGGGAAAAAGAGTATGCTAAGGATAGCTTGTACATAGATTACTTATTTTCCCCCACTGGTCAAAACAATATAATATTTTGATATTTATGTTTCGATCGGTGATTGATTTTAATGAGTCTATAGTTGAATGCTCTTTATCTACAGACGTACAATACGAATCTATACATGAAGAGAGAATAAAATGGTAAAACTAATAATGATAAAATGTTATAAAAATACGTAGAATATAAAATGTAAAAGTTTTAAAAATTATAGAATGAGAAGGTGATTTTTTTAAAATAAATTAGAAATATTTCACATATATGATAGCGACAAATATACTTATAAATATGATACTGTATAAGAATATTAAAAAACCTATTTATTTTTAATATTAATTATTAAACAAATGGAATTCGACAAACTCGGTTCCATACACTGAACGAAAACTCGGCTTGCTGTGCTGGTTCGCGCGACAGAAGCCGTCGTTACGGTAACCACTCCGGCAGCAACTCCTCGATCAGCCGCTCGCCGGCGGCCCCCCCCCGGCGAGGAGGAGAGATGTGAAGTTAACCGAGGAAGCGGCGACGGCGGCGACGGTGGAGGAGGAAGAGATTGCCGGGGGGTGGTGGGGTGCATGGAGATCGGCAAGAAGAGACCGTGGTTGTTCCTGAAGAAGCTCCACATCACACCGCCGAACACCTTCCCGCCGTCCGCCGCCGTTGGCGGTCCAGCAGGGGAGTCGGAGGAATCCAAGGATTACGACTTCTCCGACGTCTTCGGGCCCGATCCGGCGGCCCCCTCCTCGTCGTCCTCCCCATCACCGGCGGTCCGCCTCCGCGTGGAGGTCATCCACGCGCGGTCCCATTCCCTGGTCGGCCCTTCCCCCCGGGTGACCACCTCCTCCCCCTTCTTCAAGGACGACGCGGCGGCGGCGGCGGCCGTGGCAGAGGAGGAGGATGAGGACAAGAGCAGCAGCGACGAGGAGGTGGAGAAGGATGAGAGAGGGGGGGAGGGGGCTGCGAAGCTGGGGCCGTCAGACTTCGATATTCTCAGGGTCGTGGGGCGCGGGGCCTTCGGCAAGGTGTTCCTAGTGAGGAGGAGGAAGAAGGAGGAGGAGGCCAGGCCGGTAGGGGGAGAGCGTGCGGGAGGTGTGGAAGAAGAGGTGGAAGTGTTCGCCATGAAGGTGATGCGGAAGGAGACGATCATAAAGAGGAACCAGGTGGAGTACATGAGGGCCGAGAGGGATATACTCACCAAGATCACACACCCCTTCGTCGTCCAGCTTCGTTACTCCTTTCAGGTGGTATCTTTGGATCGCTTCAGCCGTTTTTTTTTTTTTTTTCCAACTTTCAGCTTGTTGGTTGCTCTTAGTCCGTTATTCCCGTGGAGAAGTGAGAAATGGACTGTTGAATATGTTAAATACCTCAAGGTATCTCAGAACACCTTTCTTTTTCTCAGTTCATACTGAACAAATGGGAAATTGCTAGCTGCAGTGGAGAAGCTGAGGTAGTCAAAGTCAAACAGGTTGAGATATGCTGACTGTTGTCCAGGGCATATGAATTTAATTTTGGTTGACTTGCACAGTTTGGTACTTTGTAGTTGGTTTATTGGGAGTCTTCTTGGCAAAACGTGATCTCACCCAAAGTCTAGGTGATTCTTTTATTGGAAGTGTCCCTGGGATTTTTCTGTCGAGTACTGTTTGAGATTTCTGGTTTACTAGGTCGATTTCATTCTGATCTAAGGAAGTTTCTTGTCAGTTGAGGATTTTGACCATCGGACAAGGAAGAGTCAAATTCTTGGATGCTGATGAGACAGAATCCGATTCGGCCTATTAAAACAAGCCCAAATCCAGTTCAGTCCAGCAGTAGCACTAAAAGGCCCTCCGGAGGCCTCGGCCCGCTAACGGTCCAACAGCCCTCGGCCCGTAAGCGGCACAGTAGCCCTCGGCCCATCAGCGGCCCAACCCCCTTCGGCCCAACAGCCGTGTCCGGCCCACTCCGGTAGAGGACTAGGCACTATGGCGGTTTACCAGTAAGTCCGGACATAGTCCTATATCGGCTATCACCGTTAACCATCCTCTATCATCTGCTATAAATACCACGCTATTTATTGCCAAAGGTATGTCTCCGAGACCCTCAAGGACCCTAATCCAAAAAGCATTAAAGCTACTCTTTGCCTTCTGAATCGAATCTTCTTCAGAAGCTAACTTAACCGTCGGAGGGGGTTCCTAAGGGCCGAAGCCCGGGACTCATGCTGACCGGTTTCTTCTTCTTCTTTCTCTCCTGCAGGGGCTCGGTTCGAATCATCGCCGACCTCCCCGAGTCGGTCTCGGCCGCCGACCTCGGACTTCTCCCACCGGTCTCGACGCCGTGCGCCTGCCCCTCGACTGAAGGAGACTCGGTTTAGCGCCGCCCGGAGGAGATTCGGCCCCACTTTCCGAAGACAAGTCAGCCTCCGACCGAGCCACTCTCGGCCTCGGACCTTCGGTTTCGCCTCTGCCTCCGTCGCCTTCCGGATCCTCTGTCGGGCCTCTTTTACCGATCCGACCCAGCTCCGGATCCCGAAATTTCGGATTCCAGCTTCGGAATCCGGTCGTGATAGCTTCGGCTACATCACGTGGCGCCGTCTGTGGGAAACAAACAAACAAGTCATGTCTCAACGACCTGCAACCCGACGATCCGGACAAAGCGAAGCAGAGGCACGGGAAGCCTCGGCACAGATGCTGCCTTCCGAAGGCGTCCCTTCTGCCCCGCCGAGCATGCCTCTTCCCGTCATACCAGAGTCCCTCGCTGCGGAAGACCGGGTGGGGGTGCTCCAGCAACAAATGGCGACGCTAGCAGCTGCCGTCACATCCCTAGCGCCTCTTCAGGAGATGGTATCCGCCATCGCCCAGCGCATGGGATTGATGGGACAGCTTCCTCAGCAAGCGCCGCTCCCCCCATTCTACCCGGTTCAAGATACCCGGTTCCGGCCGACGCTTACACCGGTTTCCCCCGACGAAACCGCTACGGCATGCAGCGAGCCCTCGGCGCTACCTACCCGAGCCCCTCGCGCTGACCGCCTGACGGAGCAGGGCTATGCTTCGTCGGAATTCCGCCCGGCCAGGACCGGAGGACAATCAGTCGCCACCTCGACCGCCTCGGACCTGGACCGGCGGCTGACGGCGATGCGAAAGGAAATGCAGCAAATGGTGTCTCGGGCCTACGGGGCGCCCCTTCCTAGCAACATCATGGAGCAGACTCCGTTCACGCCAAAGCTCCTGGCTACCGAGGTGCCTCCCAATTTCAAGCTACCGAAGGGCCCTCTCTACGACGGAATGACAGATCCGGTCTGTCATTTCCAGAGATTCAACACATACCTCTCGGTCCGAGGGGTCGCCGAGGCAGTCCGCTGCCGACTTTTTCCCCTCACCCTTGAGAAGACTGCCCTCACCTGGTTCGAGACACTGGCCCCCAACTTCATCCACTCCCTAGTCCAGTTGGGCCAGTTGTTTATCGACCAGTTTTACGATGCCACCCGGCAGTGCAAAACCTCCGCCAGCCTACTAGCCATCCGGTAGGGCCCCACCGAAACTCTCCAGGAGTACTTCACCAAGTTCAGGACCGAGGCCGCCTAAATCCCAAACCTCGACAGCTCGATTGCGGTCTCGGCCGTGATCAGCGGGTGTCGGGACGAAGGGCTCCTCGGCTCCATCGGGAAACGCCATCCCTCTACCTTCCAGGATCTCGTGGCCCGGGCCCATAAATACATCAACCGGGAGGCCCTGATGATGTCCAAAGGTAAAGGCGCAGTCGAAGCAGCCTCGGCACCTACCCCCCAGGTGGTCCGACCTCGGTCCGAAGATTAAGAGCCCTCCCGAAAGCGATATCACAGGGAGGACTGGGACATGGAGAGGCGACGGGACCCGCAACAGCGGTACCTACCCCTGCTTGCTCCCCTTTCCTGAATGCTCATGGAGGTGAAGGGCATGATCCGGCGACCCGAGCGCCTGAAGACTGATCTTCGCCGAAGGGACCCCGGTAAATACTGCGAGTATCACCGGGAGATCGGCCATACGACGGACGAATGCCGGCAGCTTCGAGAAGAAATCTACCGCCTCATCCGGGAGGGAAGACTGCCGCAGCTTCGACGAGAGCAGCCCCCGCCACAGCGAAATCGGGACGTCCCTGAGACGTCTAGGCAACAACAACCCCCGGTGACAGAAACTGCTCCTCCGCCGAAGGTCACCTCGGCCCCGGTAGAAGCATCCCATCAAAGACCCAGCTCTGGGTCTATTATGATGATATCCGGAGGGCTAGGGGAAGGATCAAGGCAGCGGCAGCGCAGCTCTGCCACTATAGCGACGATTGACGTCGAGCCGAAGCGGCCTCGCCAAGAAGATATTACCTTCGGCTCAGAGGACCTGGTTGATATTCAGGTCCCTCACGACGACGCCCTCGTCATAAACGCTGTAATAAATAGTTACGATGTACATCGTATTTTTGTCGATAATGGAAGCGCCCCAAACATCTTATTTTATGATTGTTTTGTAAAAATGGGATTGAGTGAGACTAATATGAAGCCTCACCGGGGCCCCCTCTTCGGTTTTAACGGTTCGCCCTGCCGAGTAGAGGGCATTGTTCGGCTCCCTGTAACCATAGGCTCCGCCCCCCGGCAATTAACTATCGAAACGGATTTTGCCGTTGTAAAAATCGATTCAGCCTACAACGTCATCTTCGGCCGAAGGTTAATCGGCGGGGTCGGAGCCGTGCCTTCGTCTTTCCATCAAAAGATAAAGTTTCATACTAGCCATGGAATAGGCGAGGCCAAGGGAAACCAAGAAGCAGCCCGGCAATGCTATATGATTTCGGTCAAAGGGAAGGCTGCAGCCGAAACCCTGGCGATCGAATCATCAGTCGAGGCATCTCCAGGAGAAGCGCTCCTCGCCATTCCGGTTCCGGGAGGCGAAGAACGAACCCTGATGATAGGCTATGGCCTGGAGAAGACCGAAGCAGAGAAGCTCACCGAATTCTTGAAAAAGAATCTCGACGTCTTCGCCTGGTCTCCAGCGGACATGTCCGGGGTTGACCCGGAGGTAGCGGAGCACCGACTACATACCGATCCCGACCAGACCCCGGTTAAGCAGAAGCGGCGCACCTTCAATCAGGAAAGGAGAGCCGCCATCCAAGCCGAAGTGCAGAAGGGGCTGGACGCCGGACACCTCCGAGAGGTGCATCATCCGGACTGGATCGCCAACGTAGTGATGGTGCCAAAGAAGGATGGCAAGTGGCGAATGTGCGTGGACTTCACTAACCTCAACAAGGCCTGTCCGATGGATAGCTTCCCGCTGCCTCGGATAGATCAGGTGGTGGATGCAACCTCCGGCCACGAACTATTAAGCTTCCTCGACGCCTATTCAGGCTATCACCAGATCCGAATGCATCCGGATGATGAAAGCAAAACCAGCTTCACGACTGATCTAGGTCTATATTGCTATACCCGGATGCCCTTCGGTCTGAAGAATGCCGGCGCGACATATCAGCGCCTTGTCAATAAAGTGTTCGCCCCGCAGCTCGGCCGTAACATGGAGGTCTATATAGACGACATGCTGGTCAAAAGCCGCGTCGCTGCAGAGCATTTGGCCGACTTGGTCGAGACATTCTCCGCCCTGCGGCGATACAAGATGAAGCTGAACCCGGCCAAGTGCGCCTTCGGGGTAGCCTCCGGGAAGTTCCTCGGCTACATGGTCACCCACCGAGGGGTAGAAGCTAACCCCGAGAAGGTTTCGGCCATCATACAAATGCGCCCCCCGGCAAACCTCTGAGAGGTACAGAAGTTGAACGGGAGGATCGCAGCCCTAAGCCGCTTCATGTCGAGGGCGGCGGATTATTGTTTCCCCTTCTTCAAGCTACTGAAGAAGGCCAATAGCTTCGACTGGACGGATGAGTGCCAGGCAGCCTTCGACCAGCTGAAGGCCTACCTCTCCAAAGTCCCCATTCTGTCCAAGCCGGTCCCTGGGGAGCCTCTGAGCCTATACCTCGCAGTATCCGAGACGGCTCTCAGCGCCGTCCTCGTCCGAGAGCAAGATGGCGTTCAGAAGCCAGTCTATTATACCAGCCGAGCCCTTCAAGGAGCAGAACTCCGGTATCTCGCGTTGGAAAAGTTGGCTTTGGCCCTCGTCTCGTCCGCGAAGAGGCTCCGGCCTTATTTTCTGG
Organism: Zantedeschia hybrid cultivar; assembly: GCA_030544215.1. Classification (NCBI taxonomy): domain Eukaryota; kingdom Viridiplantae; phylum Streptophyta; class Magnoliopsida; order Alismatales; family Araceae; genus Zantedeschia; species Zantedeschia hybrid cultivar. The sequence goes on along the minus strand of JARZZO010000002.1, from coordinate 14,951,673 downwards.
CCCATTCGGTAAAGGTTCTTACCGACCAGCCCCTGAGGCAAATTCTCTCCCGACCGGAGGTGTCCGGCTGGCTGGCAAAATGGGCGATTGAGCTAGGAGAGTTCGACATCTTCTACGCACCTCGGGTAGCAATAAAAGCCCAGGTATTGGCGGACTTCATCGCCGAACTCACTCCCAGCGCTTCCTCGGCACCTCAGCCGAAAGTCGATATGCCCGAAGCCGAGGACACTTCGGCTCTTACACCGGCAGACAAGTGGCAACTCTTTGTAGACGGCTCCGCGTGTTCCTCGGGCAGCGGCGCCGGGTGGATCCTTGCATCGCCCGAAGGAGTCGTCACGGAGTATACATTGCGCTTCTCCTTTCCAGCCACTAACAATGCCGCCGAGTACGAAGTCCTCATTTCTGGCCTCCGAACCGCGAGGAAGCTCGGCGCCCAGAACCTAAAAGCCTTCAGCGACTCTCAGCTGATCGCCAGCCATATTTCCGGAGAATACGAGGCTCGGGATGCGATAATGGCATCTTATCTCCAGGTGACTCGCAAGATCCTCGCTCAATTCGATTCTTATGAAATCGTGCGGATCCCGAGAGTCGAGAATGCCCGAGCCGATGCACTTTCCCGGCTGGCGTCAACCCAAGACGAGGGAGGAGGCCGAATGATCCTAGTGGAGGAACTCGCCGAACTAAGCCTCGGCGAGCCTGAAGCCATGCAAATAACCGAGGCCGAAGTCGAGACCTGGATGACTCCCCTCGTCGCTTTTCTCCTCCGAGGAGAAGTCCCGCCAGATTCAAGGGAGGCGAAGCACGTTCGGCAATGCTCATCCCACTTCTTCCTTCTGGACGGGCTACTATACAAGAAGTCCTTCGGCCGACCGCTGTTGCGGTGCCTCGGCCCGACTGAAGCCGACTACGCCATGAGAGAAGTACACGAAGGGGTATGCGGGGCACATGCGGGAGGAAGGGCCCTGGCTCACAAGCTTCTGAGGTAAGGTTACTGATGGCCGACACTCCGAGAGGACGCTTTAGCATTTGTACGGCGCTGTGATCAGTACCAGAGGTTTAGCTCCCTCATCCACCAGGCAGCCACCCTTCTGACCCCCTTATCCGACCCCTGGCCTTTCGCTCAATAGGGAATCGACCTCCTGGGGCCTTTTCCCATCGCCACCGGCCAAAGGAAATTCCTCATCGTGGCGGTAGATTATTTTACCAAGTGGGTAGAAGCCGAACCCCTCGCGTCAATAACCGATAGCAATACTTGGAACTTCGTATGTAAGTCCATCATCTGCCGGTTCGGCATCCTCCGGGCCATCATTTCGGACAACGGCAAGCAGTTCGATAGCCGTCGTTTTAGCGACAACTGCGCCGGCTTCGGCATTCTTCACAAGTTCACTTCGGTAGCACACCCTCGGGCAAACGGGCAGGTTGAAGTCACCAACCGAAGCCTGTTGCAGGGACTGAAAACCCGCCTCGGCGAAGCCAAAGGCCGATGGGTGGAGGAGCTGCCGAGTGTTCTGTGGGCATATCGGACTACGAGCCGAACTCCTACCGGCGAAACTCCATTTCGTATGGCTTATGGGATAGAGGCCGTTATTCCAGTGGAAATCGGCATTCTCTCTCCCAGAGTCATTGCCTACGATCCTGAGGCCAACGAAGAAGGCTTAAATGATCATCTGGACCTCATAGAAGATACCCGAGATAGGGCTCGCATCCGGCTGGCGGCTTATCAGTAGCGCATGGCCAGGTACCACAACACTCGAGTGAAGCCCCGAAGCTTTGAAGTCGGGAGTCTCGTGTTAAGGAATGCTCATGCTTCTAAACCGGCCGAAGCCACAGGAAAGCTTGCCCCAAACTGGGAGGGGCCCTATCGGGTCAAAGAGGTAATCAGACGAGGGGCCTATCGGTTGGAGACCCTTTCGGGCCAACCTCTCCCTCGCACCTGGAATGTAGAACGCCTTCGACGTTATTTTATGTAAACCACTTCTCCTGGACTTTTAGCCGAAAGGCACAAATAAAGCTTTCTTTTTCAGAAAACTTGTGTATCTCTCTAAGTCCGTGTAAACCGTACCGGGAGTGGCTTCGGCCATGCAAACCGTATCGGGAGCGGCATGGTATTCTAAGTCCGTGTAAACCGTACCGGGAGTGGCTTCGGCCATGCAAACCGTATCGGGAGCGGCATGGTATTCTAAGTCCGTGTAAACCGTACCGGGAGTGGCTTCGGCCATGCAAACCGTATCGGGAGCGGCATGGTATTCTAAGTCCGTGTAGACCGTACCGGGAGTGGCTTCGGCCATGCAAACCGTATCGGGAGCGGCATGGTATTCTAAGTCCGTGTAGACCGTACCGGGAGTGGCTTCGGCCATGCAAACCGTATCGGGAGCGGCATGGTATTTTAAGTCCGTGTAAACCGTACCGGGAGTAGCTTCGGCCATGCAAACCGTATCGGGAGCGGCATGGTATTCTAAGTCCGCGTAAACCGTACCGGGAGTGGCTTCGGCCATGCAAATCGTATCGGGAGCGGCATGATATTCTAAGTCCGTATAAACAGTGCCGGGAGTGGCTTCGGCCATGCAAACCGTATCGGGAGCGGCAATGTATATTTCTAAGCCCGCAGGTACCCTGATCCGAGGGTGGCTCCGGCCATGTATACCGGATCGGGAAGCGGCAAGGTATATTTCTAAGCCCGCAGGTACCCTGATCCGAGGGTGACTCCGGCCATGTATACCGGATCGGGAAGCGGCAAGGTATCTCTAAGTCCGAATAAAACCCAGTCGGGAGTGGTTTCGGCCACGCAAACCGCGTCAGGAGCGGCAGGATATCCCTTCGGGTCATATGAACCACGATTAATAAAGGCCCCAGCCGTATATATTATCAGCAGCGGCTTCGTATCCGGACTTACATCGGGTCTCGGCCTCGTGAGCTACAGCAAAAACGACGACAAGATCTCGGACTTATGAAAAATCAGATTCGGTCGATCATGCACAGCATCAAGGTAAAGCCACAAAATACTTCTTGTATTCACAGTGAAGGAAGTACAAAACCGGCCATCCGCCTGGCCGCAGGCTTACAAAAAAAAAAGAGGAGGAAAGATAAAAACCAGGACAGGCCCCCGTGCTAGCCCTCGGTATTCCCCTCGTCCACATTAACTGGGCTTCGGCCAGGAGATGGGGAGGGAGAATCGACTATCTGCACGGCCTCAGACGGGATGGCCTCGACAGGGGCCTCCTCGGTCGGAACGGCCTCATCGCCTTCCGCCGAGGCCGGGGCCCTTTCGGCCGCGAGCCCTTTCCACCAGGACAGGAGCTCTTCGCCTTCCTCGTCCGTCGGCAGGACGATCCCGGTCAGGTCCACGGTTGGGCAAGCCTTCTGGGCGGCTGCCAGCCCGATGTAGAAGACCGAGGAGGCCGCCAGAAGCTGGGCCTGGATTATCTCCTCGGCGTAGTCCGGGCCAGCCTTGTAGTCGGCCACGGCCGAATCGACCGCCTCCTCCAGCTCCAGCTTCAGGGCCGACAGCTCCTCGGCATGGCGACGGTTTTCCGAAGCCCGCCGGACGTCCTTGTCTTGGATCTGGGCCTTAAGGGCCCGATTCTCAGCCTGGGCCGCAGCCAGCTCCCGCTCGGCCTTCTCCTTCTCCCGTTCGGCCTTCGTCTTGGCCTCGGAAGAAGCTCGGGCCTCCGCTGCCCGCTCCTCCAGCTGAGCCCGCATCCGGGCGTTCGCGGCTACGAGCCCGTCGACGCTGGACTCAAAATTGCGTCCCGCTGAAGGACCATCGTCTGAACCTGCCGAGGCCGACGCCCTCTCGGCCTCCAGGAGTTGATTCCGGAGGAGCTCCTGATGATGAATCAGGACGCTACCCGTGACCGCAGCCTGCGGCCGAAAGCAGATAAGGGTCAGCAAATTCGAACTGAGCTAAAGAAAAGCTAGATTGAAGCGCACTAAGGAGCCTTTTACCTGGACCGCCAATCGGGCGCTGATCATCGCCAGATCGGTGACCGAGTGGTCCTTCAGCTCTTCCAGAGCCGACGGGAGGGTGAGGCCGCGGAGCAGACGCATGCACGTCTGCGAATCTTCTATGCTCTCATCCCTGTAGATCCCCAGTTCGGGGACCCACGGCTCGCGCTCCTGTGCGCGAGGCGCCTGCGGCCCGGCGCCTTCCTGCTCCGCCCCCGCCACCGCGGCAGGAGGAGAGTCGCCCCTCGACGCTTCGGCGGACGCCGGCCTCGCGGCCCTTCGGGCCGCGGTGGATCTCCTGACCAAGGGGGCGGGCTCTGCCTCCTCGGGCTCCTCCGCCCGGGGCCGCTTCGACAAACGAACGCCCCTTCGGGCGGCTGACTTGTTTTTCCGCTCCCTCTCGAGAGCGGCGGCGGCAGCACGGCCCTCGGAGGAGGCCGCAGTCATCATGACCCCGGCTCGGACGCTCGGGGCCACAACGCCTCGCCCAGACCCTCTTGCAGCCTGAGGGCGAGACGGCTGGGATTGGCCGCACTGTTGGGCTATCCGGCTAAAAAGGCCCCCGATCTCAGACATCGCTGCGAAAAGAAGAAGTGTTAGAAACAAATAACACAACGGTTGCAACTCAAGACCGACTTACCCTCGGCCGAAGCTTCAGCAACCTCGGCGGCCGGAGGAGCTTCGGCCGGAGGAGCGGCCCCAGCGCTTCCTTCGCTGTCCCGTGAAGTCTCCCCGGAAGGAAGGTAAGGGAAAGCCCGCTCCGGATCACACCTCGGGTCCGGCCATGTCCCGGCACCCACAAGCAGCTCCGGCTTTCTGTAGAGCTCCGAAATGTTATACGGAGCCGCGGCCTCGATCTGGCCCACGAGGGTGCTCTGGATGGAATTGAGGATGGGAGGATCGGAAAGGCCTGCGGCCAGCGGTGCCCATTCGGTAGGAAAGGGCCACACGCTCCTCTCATTCTCCGGCAGAGAAACGATGATAAAATTCCTCTTCCAGCCGTGAATGGACGAAGGCTTCCCGGAAAAAATGCCTCGGCCGAGACGAGGGACGAAGCTATACCACTCGGATCTCCCCTGCCTTTGGATTTTGAAAAGGTAGCGGAAGATGTTGACCGAGGGAACAGTCTGCATACGGGCAAACACAGCCAAGAAGGCGTAGACTGTGCGCCAAGAATTGAGAAAAAATTGAGACGGGGCCAGCCCGTAGAAGCAAAGGAGGTTGATGATAAAGGTGGAGAGAGGAAGACGAAAGCCCGCCCGGAAGCTTTCTTCATAGATAGAAAAACTACCCGGGCGAGGAGTGTTGGCCCTGGTATTGGAGTCAGGCCGATAGGGGGTCATCCACGAAGGAAGTTGATAGTAAGAAGCGATGTAGCTAACCCCTTCATCCGAAAGGGCGCAGGCTGCTTCCGAGGCAGTCTCGGGACGACGACGTCCCGAGGAGGAAGCCTGACCCGGAGTATGAACCTCCTCGGACCCCTCGGCACCGGAGACCTCGGCTTCTTCGGCCATGGCAGAAGCGAGGGAGTCCAAAGTAAGAGGGGATGACAGAGAAGATTTGGGGGAATGAGACGGAGTATACTCCTCGTCTGAAGGGGTAATCTCGCTCGAAGAAGGACTGCGGGGCATAGAGTCGCGGTGATGAAGAAAGGAGATTGAGGCTTACCCTCAAAAGGAAAAAAGATCTCTCCTGGATCAGACGCAACCTCTCAAGCCTCAGAACTCCCCCAGCAATCACTTCGGGAGATGGAGATCTTCCTGCGACAGCCGCCGAGCTCGGAAAACACCTCCAGAAAGCTAGCCTTTCGCCGGAGAAGAAGAGGAGCTCGGGAGATCGCAGAAGAACGCAGGCGCATGAAGCAGAAAGGAGAACAGTGCCCTGCGAAGGGTTCCTATTTATAGGCGCTGTTCGAAACCCTTCCCGCCGAAACCGACGGCCGAGATCCTCCCCGTCCTCTCACCGCTTCTCTCGGATGCCCGCCACGTGTACCGTCCTTCGGTAATGATGACGGACAGACTCCGGGACTTGGAGCAGAATGATCAACGGCCGAAAGCGCTCCGACCCTTCGGCTGATCACTCAGATGCTCGCCACGTGTCCCGATCCGAGTGCCGAAGAAGGAAGAGGCGGCAATCCGAGCGGGACCTCGGGCAGAGAGCCGAGGTGACCCGCGACCCGCTAGCGGTCATGATCCTTTTGTGTTTTTAACGGGGCGGCCGGATGCGCGACGCGTGTCCTGTGCTTCTTCACGAGGCGACCGTTCTGACGGGAAAAGCGACGCCCGTCCCGTCTATTTAATGAAGCCTGACACAAGTCAGAAGGCTCGGCCCTTCACTCTTAGGGGTAAAGGCCTTCGTCACTACATCCCGAATGAAGACGGATAAATGACAGCTGACCCTCGGCCGACCGAGGGCACCCTCTTCTCAAGAAAAAGGACAGAAAGCTTCGGGCTATACTCTCGCCATCTCAGAACTGAGGAAGACAAGAGTGGGGGGCTATGTGATGAGGCAGAATCCGATTCGGCCAATTAAAACAAGCCCAAACCCAGTTCAGCCCAGCAGCAGCACTAAAAGGCCCTCCGGAGGCCTCCGGCCCGCTAACGGCCCAACAGCCCTCGGCCCGTAAGCGGCACAGTAGCCCTCGGCCCAGCAGGCTTCGGCCCATCAGCGGCCCAACCCCCTTCGGCCCAACAGCCGTGTCCGGCCCACTCCGGTGGAAGACTAGGCACTATGGCGGTTTACCAGTAAGCCCGGACATAGTCCTATATCGGCTATCACCGTTAACCATCCTCTATCCTCTGCTATAAATACCACGCTATTTATTGCCAAAGGTATGTCTCCGAGACCCTCAAGGACCCTAGTCCAAAAAGTATTAAAGCTACTCTTTGTCTTCTGAATCGAATCTTCTTCAGAAGCTAACTTAACCGTCGGAGGGGGTTCCTAAGGGCCGAAGCCCGGAACTCCTGCTGACCGGTTTCTTCTTCTTCTTTTCCTCCTGCAGGGGCTCGGTTCGAATCATCGCCGACCTCCCCGAGTCGGTCTCGGCTGCCGACCTCGGACTTCTCCCACCGGTCTCGACGCCGTGCGCCGGCTGCCCCTCGACCGAAGGAGACTCGGTTTAGCGCCGCCCGGAGGAGCTTCGGCCCCACTTTCCGAAGACAAGCCAGCCTCCGACCGAGCCACTCTCGGCCTCGGACCTTCGGCTTCGCCTCTGCCTCCGTCGCCTTCTGGATCCCTTGTCGGGCCTCTTTTACCGATCCGACCCAGCTCCGGATCCCGAAATTTCGGATTCCAACTTCGGAATCCGGTCGTGATAGCTTCGGCTACATCAGATGCTATCTGGTATTATACAAGACATGGAATTATAGGATCTTTGACATTGAAGGATGAGAGTCAACTGGTCGTCGTCAATTGTGTCCTTCGGGGTAGATTGAGGGCAAATATTTTATTCCTGTACCTGGACTAGACTGGTTTATTTTTTTCTCGTAGAATTAGAAGTTGGATTTTGTCACTGGATCAATCTTAGCTTGTTCTGATCCCAGTCCCAGTCCCAGTCCCAGTTTTGGGCCAAAACTGGCTGGTTCTTACTAGATTGCTATCAGAATGGACCTGTTTCCACTGTTTCTTATCTGGTTCCAGTCCAGTGCGACCAGTTAGCTGGTTTTTAATTCCATGGTTTTTTTTCTTCCCTTTTTCTCCACTCCATGGCTTTGGATCCAAGGCTTACCATTGTCATTCATTGTTTCCATGTTACATGGACTTTTCTTGTTTGGTTTAGATTATTCCTAGCTGCCTGTCTTTTTGTTTGCAAAAGGATGCTTCTTCAATCTACTTGATCATAATTGTGGGAGGTCTTCTTTTGAACCTGCAACCATAAGTATTGCTTACCCAATAATCAATCATCTGAGTACGTAGTGGTGGCACTGGGAGTCCCTTTTTTACACACTTATGCAGTTCTGGTGCCTTTCGTGTCTGTGTTAGCAGACAACTAATATTGTACGAGATTTTAAGAATAAAAAAAGGATTGTGCATACAGACTCACATTATAATAGGAACTGTAGAATTGCTACTCTTGCAAATGCATTTGCTTATATATTCCAACTGTGTGGCAATAATTTAAGATTTGCCTTTCAAGTTAAGTGCCTTTTTCTTCCATTAGGATACTGCATGTTTCTGTTCATATGCTAGTTAACCTGTTAAATCACTAAATACCCTCACCTCCACACCACCCAAAAGGGAGGAACAAACAAATAAGATAGACAAAATGAAAGGAGAGAGGAAACTAATAGTAGTCTCATTTTTGTCATTTAAAAGGGTTGACCAAAACATGGTTAAGTTAAGATGAAGTCAGGTTATGGGGAACCCTAATCTGAAGCTGTTTTAACCCACTGTGTACATAACAAATGCATTTGCAAGATTGTCAATTATGCAATTTTGTCTATAAAAAATAGGCATATGTACAAAACCCCCCAAAAAAGGTATGCTGTGAAACTTGTGCCTCTATGTTCCTCCCCATCCCCCCCCCCAACCCAAAAAAAAAGAAAAGAAAGGGCCCAGACGATGACAGACTCTGACCCTATCCTGAAAGACCATTGGCTGTGATGAGGGTGATTTAAAAGCCTCTTCGATGATGCACAAGCCTGGCCAAGATGAAAATCTAAGTGCATGTGAAGGCCAGCCACATCTTTGAAAATCCAGTTCCTTGTGTGTAGTACACTGGCCAGCTTCACTCGGAGCACATCACTTTGTGCCTTATATGGAGAAGTGGAAGCTACACAACATATATTCCTGCGAAGTCCGATGGCGGTGGAGGGCTAAATGGGAGTGCATGCATGAGCAGTCTTAGATGGCACTGGCATCTATGGATGAGCTTCTTTTCCTTTTGAAATAAGACAAGATAGAGCATTCAAAGGGTGACAAAAGGCTTAATGGATGGTCCCATGTTCTGCTTCCTGGGGAATTCTGGAAGCCAAGAAGGCCAAGGTATTCAAGAGAATCTCAAGGGCACTCGGAGGCAGACTAGATGGGTCAGAGGTCATGATGAGCCATTAGCTAAGGCTGTCGGAGATATTCATAATGGGGTTTTTATTTTCCAGGGTGAATACCTTCCACTTCTCAAAAAATTTCCTGGGTGAATATATTTCCATGTTGTGGATTGGAGCAGCTCCTTAGCCCCCTCTTGTGTCCACCATGTTGTATCTTCCCTTTAGCTTTAGTCTATTGAGTTTTTGTCACACGTTTCTGTTAATGGAATCCGTACTTGCATTTGTGCTTTTAGAAAATTTCTATTGTTGATGATAGGCTGTAACAATCACTGTCGAAGGAAAATTGATAAGGATAATTGGTGAAACATTTTGTCTGAAATGTCAAATAGCTAGGACAGAGGAATCCTTGAATCTCTTGGCTTATTTTTAACCTTCAGTTCAAGCTTGACCATGCATACCATTGTGTGATGTTTTGGCAACTATTCTGCATATAGTTACTTCAAAAACGGAAAATGTTCAGCATAGGCTTTACATAGTTGTAAATCGAGAGATGGAGAGGGGAGAAGTGGGGAGGAGAGGTGTGTGCTCGAGAGGCACTGTAAATGTTTTTGCTTATGTTCTGGACGATAGAGGAGGATGGCTGGAGGTGAGAAGCTAGGTTAGGAAGGTGGTTAGCTTGAAGGAGAAGGTTGCTTCTACGTCCCTTCCAATAGGTAAGGTTCCTGTATCAGGTGCTTGAAGAAGGGGCATTGGGCTAGAGATTGCAGGGCGGCGGTGAGGTGCCTTTCTTGTGGCAAAGTGGGACATTGTAGCTTCAACTGCAAGAAGAGAGAGAGGGATTTGGAGAGGAAAGGAGTGTCTCATCTGAAGCAGAACTGCACTTTCAAGCAGAGTGCTCTTGAGTCGAAAAGCTCGTCCTCTACTGGACTCCTTCACACTCGACCTGGGGTTGAAGGTGGTTTGGTGGATATTCCTTGTTCTCCAGCAATGAAGGAAGCTCGCTCAACCCTCCAGGAGTGTTTGGTGTTGACAGTCCTGTCTGGTCTGGACATGGAAGGGAGTCTTCTTTCTAATAGAATCCTCAGCTTATTACAAGATACATGGCAGGGTAATCATGCTTGGAAGACTAGGGGTTGTAGAGGAAGGCCTTTCTTATTAACTCTTCCTTAAAGGGGCGGAGAGAGGTTGTCATGCCTTTGAAGTTTCTCTGTAAAGGGGACTTCAAAGCAAGCTGTGCAAGATCGGCCATAATCGGATCGGATCGGCCGGACCCCAAGCCCCGACCCAACGAGCAGGGAATGGGATTGGCCAGATCAGTCGGATCAGTCGATCCAGTGTCCGGATCGGATTGGATTGGCCGAGTCAGGGTCCCAACGGCTGGTTCTGAACTAGCAATTGGGAACCCATTCCAATGGATTCCCAATGGCTAGAAGGGGCTTCTAAGCCCCTTCAACAGCTTATAAATCCCCCACCCACCCTTGCTCTCCCTCATTCACACAAACTCTCATTTCTCTCTCTTTCAAATCTCATTCTCTCTATAATCCCTCTCTCTCTCTAAGCTTTCATACTCTCAAACTCAAAGCTCTCTTGCTCTCCAAAGCTCTCTAAGAGATGGATGGACGGACTACATTGATTTTTTTCATCATTTTGTCTCTCTAATGTTTCTCTCTTTTTATTAGTTTCACTCTCTCTCTAAGATTTTAATCTCTTTTTAACATATCTCTCTCTCTACTTTTTGTCTCTCTATCATTCTTTCTTATTTTCTCTAACATATCTCTCTCTCAAACTTTTTTATCTCTAAATTTATCTTTAATTTTTCTCTCTAGTTTTCTTTCTCTCTCTAACCATTTTTCTCTCTACCTATTTGTTTTTCTCTCTACTTAATTTTTTATATATATCCTTTTTGTCTCTCTATCTTTCTTTCTCATTGTCTCTCTCAAGGTATGATATCTCACTCTCTTTTTCTCTTTTTTTTTTCTCATTTCTCACCATCTCTCTCTTTATCATATTCTCTTTCTCTCTTAATATATATATATATATTTTAAAGATGTCAACTTCGGAGCAAAATGAGCCACATCTGTCACTTCTCGTGGTGACCCGAGATGGAACCACTGCACCGTGGTGGACATGGTTTCACGGAAGGTCAAATGCAACTATTGCGGTTGGATTATTTCCGGAAGAGTCTTTCGTTTAAGGCAACATATTGGGGCTGTTAAGGGAGAAGTGAAGGCTTGTACTGCTGCACTTTTAGAGGTGTAGAATCAATTCAAAATATGATGAATAGAGATAAAAAGAGGAGCAACATCGACAATGAGAGACCAAATTAGGGAGGAAATGACACGTCCATCAGGTCAATGCATTTATATTTATCCTCTGGGAGACAAATCTTGGGAGGGAGACATACACCCTACCAGAAGGAGGTCCACTGCATTTGAAGACGTTCCTCGAGGTAAGACATACACACTTCCTTGATTTCAATTTTTCAATTAATTATCTACGCTTCATCTTGGTTAAATTGGTCTCAAATCATCTTTTTTATTTTTAAGATGATTTGCATTGAGCTATAGAGGAAAGTAAAATATCTTTTGTTGAGGAAGATGTGTATAGACGCACCGACCGACACGTTGGGCAAGGAAGTCGGTCTGGACAAGGGTCTAATGAGGAGGAAATTCATGACTTGAGTAGGGACAATGACCCTAGAGTGGGTCATATAGATGCTTTCATAACAAAACGGAGGGATAGACAACCATTGATCATGTTGGTATGAAGAATATGAAGTTATGCAAGGAGAAGATTGGCCGTGCTGTTTCGAGATGGTTTGTTTATAATAGTGTACCGGCCAATGCTACAAAGGGTCCTTATTGGGAGGACATGATTGAGACTATTGGAGATGTGGGTAAGGGTATTCCTGAACCAATTTCCAAGGAGATATACAACACTTACCTTCCTCAAGAGGTAAGTGATCTCAAAGAGTATATCAAGTTGTTCGAGCGAATTTGAGATGAAAGAGGCTACATAATAATGACAGATAGCTGGACAAGTGAATACCTTAGATTAGTTTAACATACTTAGATTAATAGATTATATTTTTTAGTTAATTGAGACATTCTCAATAATATTATTAGAATAGGAATAACGAGAAGAAGTATGATCAACTTCCTTGTATACTATCAAGTTGGGACTGTATTTTGGAAGTCCGTTGATGGTAGTGGAAAGGTAAAGAATGTTGAATATCTTTTCAAGTTAATTGATGACATTATGGAGTAGATGGGAGAAGATTAGGTGGTACAAGTTGTAACAGATAATGCAGCTTCCTATTAAGTTACTAGACAAATGTTGATGGAGAAGAGGCCACATCTATATTGAATTCTTTGCTCTGCTCACTCCCTAGATTTGATGCTAGAAGATATTGGGAAGGATGCAAAAATGGCAGAGACAGTAAAGTCAGTCTAATTCATCACATCCTATATCTACAACCACAACTATGTGCTCACATTGATGCGTGAACACACCGGACAAAAGGAGTTACTACACCATGGGGTAACTTGTTTCACCACCACGTACATTTTCTTGGAGAGTCTATAGTTGCAAAAGCGCCTATTGAAGTAGATGATTTCAAGTAAAGGATGGGAGGATTGAATGACAAGGCACGCGAAGCATGACGCTGGAGACAAGGGGAAACAGGTTGAGGACTTGATTGAGAGCCGAGACTATTGGAAGGATATAAAGATGATTTTGAGCATAGTTGAACCTCTTGTACGGGTTCTGAGGATGGTGGATTGTAATAAAAAGGTCACAATGGGATATTTATATGAAGCTATGGACCATGCGAAAGAAGATATTGCCAAGACCAATAAAAATACATACAGAAAGTGGTAGGATATCATAAATGTAAGATGGGATATGACACTCCACTATGACTTACATACAACAGGTAACAAAACAAGTAATTCCATATTACTCGGCATTTTATTTTCTATAAGTTATATTTTCTTATTAATTTTGTTTTCAATTCTTTAGGTTATTTCTTCAACCCAAGATACCAGTATAGCTCTACTACTCATCATTTGCCCAATGATGAAGAAGTACTCCATGGGACTCAAAATGTGATTCGGCATATGTTACATGATGAGGATCAAGCTATCATAGTATGCAACAAGATGCATGGCTGTAGGCTCCGATCACTACATTTTGGTACTTATCGTGCTCAATGGACAGTCATGTTGTTTTCACCAGGTATTTACATAGAACTAATACTTTCATGAAATAATTGTCAATTTCATAATTTACAATGTTAATCGTTGATTGGATCATGGAATTACAACTGACTGGTGGATGGATCATGGGAAGGTTCCAGGTTATGAAGATCTTGCGTATGTTGCCATCCGTATATTGAGCCAAACCACCTCCTCCTCAAGCTGTGAGAGGAATTGGTCTAAATTTAGCTTGATATACACCAAACAGATGAATCAATTAAGTTCAGCGAGATTGGAGCAATTGGTCTTTTACCACTACAACATGCACTTGAAACTAAAGAATCTTCAAAAAAAAAATCAAGAGAACCAAAGAGAAGAAGCACGATGGAGAGATGAAGTTGTTGGCTGACCGGTGCAAGTAGAGCAAGAAGTTGAGGAACCGATTGATCTAGACGAGATATTTGAGGAGTAGAACCCACTTCATGCATTGGTGGATGCAAGGAATGTTTTGGGTCCATCAGAGTTTGACCCAAATGATCGGTCATGGGCAAAAGGAGAATTGGATAGCGTCCCCTTGTCCGTAGAGTTCCAACTTCCACCTCTTTCAAAACGGCAAAAGAAATCCACCCCACAAAGTTTAGGTAGGTAAGAGAGTAACAACACTTATAGATGTTGCAGATTTAGAAATTGTACAAGAGGAGGAGTCAGACGAGACACCGGAGCCGAGTTACAAAGTCGTTTACCAAACTGCAAACGACTCTACTTCGGCAACGAGTACCCCTGATAATGACGATAATAATCCATATGGAAGTCAAGGTGGATCCCTGCAACAACGGTCATCTTGATGATGTGGGTTAACTCAATAGGGTGAAGCTCCTCCAATTACTTTCACATAGGAGCATCAATTTACACATGCTACACAGGATTATGACCATTCCGACAAGTTGGCCAAAGACACATCAGCAAGAGATAAGGGCAAAAGGAAGCAATAACAAGAGTTCCTAAGGAGAGCAACAGAAACATCAAAAGAGTGTCCTTAAGAGCATTCATCTGATGCATCCTCTCAAGTTCCATAAGAGGGTTATGATCCTTATGGATATCTAGTCAGGTATTATCAATATCCACTACCCTATGATGCATCGAGTTACTTAGGAAGATATCTTACTTATCTTTCAAACTCAGATACTTCCTTTTATCAATCCTCAGGAGGATCTTATCATGGACCAGAGACATAAGGATGGATACCTGTGACAATCATCTATAGTAACATAGATGAGTATAACTGGTTTCTACAGGAATATCAACAATTGTACCAAGTTTATTTGTCTTGGGCCAATTATGTGCAACATTTGTATAGTACCTACAATGTAAGGTTAGAATAAATGTATGTCTAGTTGTCTACAATATCTTTGTGACTTTTTTTTTTTTTACTATCATGTAATACTTAGGGGTAAGGTTTTACGTCCTCCCCCCCCCCCCCTTATCTATTCAAGTTTTTTTCAAAGTTAATAAAATTTTAAGGGTTTATCCGAGGTCCTAGATAACTTTCGGGTAAATATAATTTTTTTTTTGTAAATTTTCCTATTTTTTAGACCTTTTTTCTATTTTCCCTATTTTCCTCTATTTTTTTCTCTTTTTAAAAAATTGGATCGGCTAGACTTGTCTGGACCGGTCCGGGATCGGATTGGATTGGCCGATCCGCTTGGTCGGGACCGGACCGATCCGAGTCTGATCCCCGTGTTGGCCTACCTTGCTTCAAAGTGAAAATCTCTACATGGGAGGTTGAGAGTGGAACATCGCCTGTAGCAGAAGGAACCAAGGTCTGGGTTTGGTTATCGGGGTTACCACTTCATGTCTGGTATATTGATACATTTCGCACCATATTTGAAAGATTTGGTATTATTAGAGGAATTAATGCGAGGATGTTGGAGATAGAGATGCTTATGTATGCTAGAGTGTCGATTGAAGTAGATAACATTGATAGAGTGCCAGAGTCTGTAAAAGTCAGAGTGGGCAACCGTTGCTTCTGGGTGTCAATCAAGCTAGAGGTGTCAATTTCTTCCACTACAAGACCTTTATCTCATGGAGATTGGACATGGGTGGAAGCTGCTGCAGCATATAAGAAGTTAAAAGCTTCCGATGGAGGGAAGATGATAACTGAAGAGTGCAGGGTTGTAGGACAGGGGAACCAAAAAGGTTTCTTCGGCATGCTACTCACCGGAGTTTTGTTCACTCGTCCCACGTGAGTTGGGAGGTAGTGACTCAACCGAGACCAGGGTATTGGTGTCCATGGTATTAAAGAAGGGGAAAATTTGAACCATTGGGACTTGGGAGTGTTGGGAATAGGTGCCAATGATGATGGATTTTTTTTTTTTTTTGGAGGGGGGCTTCCAAGGAATCTCTCAAGTTGTTGGTCAGGGGGAACAAAGGCAGATGGCTTTGGTTGTTCGGGTGAGGAAGATGAACAGGCCCGGGCAACAGAGTGGTTCATTTCGGGCCTGAATCGAAGATGCCTATCAGGTAAGTCAGACGAGCCCCTAAAGTTGGGTCCTGGGAACTTTTCGGGTAAGTCATGGGTCCCAATCCTTTCACCTGATTTACCCACTGATGGCCTGTCGAACTCTCTTCCCTACCCGTCTTGTCTGTAACGGATCCGGGACCGTGTCGAACAATGCCGGCAGTGCATCTATCCAGGCTTGGATCTTTGGAGGTCCTTGTATTGTTCCTCCATGGACAAGTTGCCAGACCGTGGCCACCAAGATCCTGGACTCCCGAGCCTATCTGTCCTTGCTGTACATGGAGTTATGGTAGGCGATTTGTGTTGTCCTGCAGATGGCCATCAAGCCTTGATGAAGGACAGGTTGGGTAAAGGCGCTGGTGGAGGTTCTAAGGCCAATCCACATCTCACCAATACATAGCTGGCAATCATTCCACTTTCAGCATGTTTCAGAAGTTGAGGGGGTTCCATTGGTTATGGGAGATATTCAGTCTTTGTTAATGACCGAGAGTCTTCAAGACAAATGTGTGGCATGACAAGCTTGGGCTATTCAGGATGAAGGCAAGGATAGAGAGCTGATTGATGTTTGCACTGAACAGTTGATTGAGGGAGCTGACTGTTTGGTTCCTGCTGATTTTCCTTTTTGTCAAAGCAAGATGTATGTGAACTTGGTACAGGTGGTAACTTCTGATGATTGGACAGTGGACATTATTGCTTTCGGAAGGAAGATAGGTGTTTCTTTTGAAGGGAGGGAAAAGTTGGTAAAAAGCTTTATCAAGAATCTGAAGAAGTTTGATGCTTTACAGAGTAGTTTGAAGAGGAAAGGGCAAGGGGGAGGAGTGAAGATCAGGAAAAGGGAACTGGAATTTGTTAAGAATAATGTAGTGATGGATTCTTAAAGAGGTAATAGAGAAAAAAGGGAAGGGTGTTAACATATTGTCTCAGTGTTAGGTCTCTCGTGGAATATAAGGGGTCTAAACAGTGAGAACAAAGTCAGAGTGGCCAGGGATTATGTCAGAACTCTCGAGGTGAATTTTCATGTCTTCAGGAAACAACGATGACCAATGTTGATGATCTGACTATTAGGAGGATTGGTGGCAGTAGGCCCATTTACCAGCTGATGGATTTAAAGGAGTTCAGATAATGATGGGGGATGAGTGTAGATTTTTAGGTTCTATTTGTGATATGGGTGTTTTCACTCTCTTGATCAGATTCAGAAATAAAAATACCAGTGACAAGTCTCGTTGGTTGGTATCCTCTGTTTATGGGCCAAATGATGATCAACAAAGAACTTCGTTCTTCCAAGAACTATATAGGATTCATGCTTTGTTCTCAGAAGAGTGGTATGCACTTGGAGATTTAACTGCGCCAGGTACCCCTGGGAAAGATCTGGTGGTCACAAATGGACAAAGGAGATGGAATTGCTGGGACAGTGGATTAGAGGTTGTGAGCTTCTTGACTTGGAGATACCAAATAGAAAATTCACTTGGTCCAATGGGCAGCAAAACATTATTCAGTTCGGGATTGATAGGTTTTTTATATCAACTGAATGGTTGAGGATCTTCCCTCTTTCTCAAACTAAGGGACTTTCCAGATCCATTTGTGATCACATTCCCCTAAAGTTATGTACTGGGAATAAGTTTACTCATAGAAGAATCTTCAGGTATGAGTTGGCTTGGCATTCTTGTGGAGGGTTTAAGGAGCTGGTTATTAAATGGTGAAGAGAAGCTCAGTCTGAAGGTCATGCTTTGTTGGTTTTCTCAAGGAAGCTTAAATGGTAAGACAACAAATTAAAGAATGGAATGTGAGGACTTTTGGAAGAGCAGGTGAGATTAGGCAGCATATTCTTCATGAAATTGATTCATTGGATATGAAAAGTGAAGAGGAGGAATTACCACCAGAGGAAATCCAGGTTTTGTAGGGGAATAAGGAAGATTATTATCAATGGTTACATAGAGAACAAATTAAATGGAAGCAAAAGGCTAAAGAACATTGGCTTAAAGAAGGAGACAAAAACATGGCTTTCTTTCATGTATTGCCAGTGCCAACAAGAGATCCTTAAAAATATAACATGTCAAGGAGGGTGAGGATACATTTGATAGTATAGAAGACATTAAAAAAGCCTTTGTTTCTTACTACATGCATCTTTTTTTAGCATTACGTATGGAGACCTCATCTTCAACAAGGAGTTCTTCTCAAACTTGAGAGGAAAGAAAGTGAGGAATTAAGTGTAAAAATCAACGAATGTGGTACCATCCACTTCAAAAAAAAAAGAAGCATAGAAATCAACGAAGAAGAAGTTAAGGAGGCAGTCTTTAGCATGAATGCAAATCATTCTCTCGAGCCGGATGGATTTTCATTAGGTTTTATCAGCATTTTTGGGAGACTATTGAAGAAGACTTTATTTATGTGGTGAAGGAATTCCAGGAAAGGCCATTAAATATCAGGTGTCTAAATGCTACTTATATAGTCTTGATTCCTAAAGTTGAAGGTGTAGAAATGTTGACAAACTTCAGACTGATCAGTTTGTTAAATGGTTGCTGTAAGGTAATTACCAAGGTGTTGGCCAATAGACTCAAGAAGGTTCTTTATAAACTCATAGAAGGAAACTTGACAGCTTTCATGCAAGGCAGGTTTTTTTTAGACAGTTACATGGTTGCACAATATCAGAAAATCACAAAAAAGAGTGTGTGGTCCTCAAATTAGACTTTGACATGGTTAGTTGGCAGTGTATTCATAGAACTCTTGGAGCTATGGGTTTTAATCAAAGGTGGATAGTTTGGGTCATGAGCTATATCTCCACTGCAAAGTTTTCTATACTAATCAATGGTGAACCTCACGGTCTTTTTGGCAGTTCCAAAGGTTTGAGACAAGGAGATGCTTTGTCACCTTTAATTTTTTTGTTAGTAGGATAGATTCTCCATTCCATTTGGCACAGGGCAGCTGAACAAAGTCCTATAGATGGTATCCTTATCGGCAGGAACAATTTACAGCTTACACATCTCCAATTTGCAGATGGCACTCTTATTTTCAGCTCAGGGTAGGAAGGGCTCATGACTGATATTAAGAAATTGTTGTTTATCATTAAGTATATCTCTAGTTTGAAGATTAACTATGACAAATCTGAGGTTGTGGGAATCAAGGTACCAAGGGAGAGGTTGATGAATAATGCTGGAATCATGGATTGTAAGATTTCTGCTTTCCCACTCAAATACTTACGCTTACCTTTGACAGATGGTACTATCAGAGTGAGTGACTGGAATAATCTTATAAAGAAGTTTGATGGCAGGTTGATGGTTGGAAAAGGAAGCCTCTTTCAGCTGGAGGGAGGTGGATCCTATCCAAGACAGTTCTTTCCATCTTGGCTAATTGCCAATTGTCCATTTTCAAGATTCCTAGGACAGTTGAGAAAGCAATTGAAGTTATCAGCTGTTTTTTCTGGTCTGGTGGAGGTAAACAAAAGAGAGGACTCCTTTCCCTTAAATGGGAGTTGGTTTGCAAGAGTGAAGAACAAGGAGGTCTTGGGTTGGTTAAAATCTCACATTTTAAAACAAGGCCATGTAGCCAAATGATTGTGGAGACTAGGAGAAGATATGTACTCTTTGTGAGTGAAAGTGGTGAGTGAGAAAAAATATCATATTTCAGGATCTAGGTGTCTTCATCTCATTAATTCATCCCATTTGTATCCCATTTGGAGCAGTATCATGACCACAGTTGAAATGGTCAAGGCTTCATCCTTCTTTCAGCTTGGAAATGGTAGACCTATCCACTTTTGGGAAGGATAAATGGTGTCTGGAAGATTCCTTTGATGTGCTTTTCCTAATCTGTATCAGATTGCAGCAGATAAAGTAACAGTTGTACAGGTTTTCTCCAGTGAGAACAAAAACCAGTGGAATATCAAATTTAGGTGAAATCTTACTAAGTCAGAGATTTCAGGTTTGGTACAATTGTCCGGGGTGATGAATCAGGAACAGTGTATCAGGTGCAGAATGAAGAAGGCAGAAGAGTGGATATGGGCTAAGAAGGGAACTTTTTTTCAGTCAAATTATTGTCAGAGCACTTGATGATGGGGGATGTAGAGATTGGTGGAAGCAGACAGTTTGGTCCAAATTCCTTCCAGATAAGATCAAGTTGTTTCTATGGAAAGTGACTTGGAAAAGACTCCCCACGAGTGATAGAATCAAAGCTATTTTCCATATTCAGAATTCCAGGTGTACGATGATGGTATAAGAGAGGAAAGTATTGATAATCTTTTCCGTACCTGTGGAATCATTAATGCTTTATGGAGGACCTTAAGCAGAGCTTTGTAAATTTCTTGGGAGAACATTCAGGAGGTGTTTAACTTATTGAAATGGTGGATATTTGTCCTGTTAAATCAGAAAAAAACCCCAGCCATGCTTTGGTCAATTTGGTTAGAAAGGAATAACAGAATATTCAGTGAAAACTTCAACAGCCTCTTTGATATTCTCAGAAGAACTTTCAGTTTGGTGAACAGCTGAGCGAAAGCATCGGGGATGCACTCAGATGAGGTTTCAATGGTAATGCAGAAATCCTACCAGCTGAAGAGACTTTTGTTACAACTTCTTGTTGTAATTTGCTGGTGAACCCCACTGTTTTATTATCTTGATAATTCAGTGAGGGGATTCTGCATTTTTGGTTTTTTGTTTTAGCTTCTGGTGTGGACCTTTCCATTGGGTCCAGGGTTTTTTCTTTTTGGCTTTTACCTTTGTAATACCTTGCTTTCTATCAATGATCTGTGACTTCATGTCACCTTTAAAAAAAAAAACTTCAGTTCAAGCATGTTCAGACATCAATTGAAAGACACTTGCAAAAAGTTAGTGTACTTTTCATGCACATATGTCAGTAAACTATCGCCTTCGTCCTCAATAAAAATCCAGCAAAGTCCTTTATGTTGACTATGGGGGAAGCAGAAAATTCAAGATACACAAGAAATCCTGTCAAATATCTCAGATAAACAGACCTTTCAAGGGTTATTCACTTCCTTTTAAAAGGTTGATGCAAAACTATTGATGGATTTTCGAAAGGGTGTCTTCAGTTTTAAGACATTCTGAATTTTCTGGATCACGAGCATTAACAGAGAGAGCTAGACAAGGTTATATAACTTAGCGAGGATATCTATAATTGAGGATAGAAAAGATGGTTCATAGAACTTAACAGAGTTATTGATGGGGATCTAGGACTGGCACACCAACATCATTACGCGTTACACACGATGGAGCACATTTACTGCCTTCAGAAGACTACACAACATTCTATCTGACTCAAAGAAAGTTTGCATAATGTCTGAGTCATTGGGTATCGGATGACGAGTCCATTGAGTCCTTGTTTGGCCTATTGAGGTCTGATTATCACTTTTTTTTCTTCAGAATTTTTCTGTATGATTTTCGCATTATTCTTTCAAGTTAGGGTACCAAAGTCAAGTTTAGGGAATCATTAGGGTTTGTTTACTCTTTAAATAGTCATGTAGGACAGTTTATTATTCTTTAATGAATATTTGCTGCAATTTTGAGTATTTTTCCTGAGCTCCTTTTTTAGACGAAAAAGAAAACCCTGAGACGGGGTCAGGTGAATGCCTGAGTATTGCCACCACTGCCAGCCCCATCCTTTGCCTCGCACCGCCATCTTCCTGCTCATACCTGCATCAGTTACATTCACTGAGTCAAGTTTCAGAGAATATTTTTATACCAAAATGAGGAAAGACATTTCTCCACTTCCTTTTTTATGGCCTAATACTAAAATAATGTTTTCATGCATCATGTTGGACAGTATGAGGAAGTGTTGTTTTGTTCTCAATTGGTTGCAGTTTTATGTATAGTTACATGACCCAGGTCTTTTAGCTTACATTTTTTCCTGCTAGTATGGATGAAATTTCCTGTTTTCTCTGAGTTTTTGGCCATAAAACTATGTGCCCTTTTGGGTGATTTCTGTTTTCTGTACGATTCCATGTTTCTAATGATTTGAAAGTCCAATCTCTTAACACAAAATGATTTCTCGATAGCACATTGACTGTTGATTCTGTATATTGCATATTTTCTGTTCCATTGTCCCTTATTCATCAGAATAATGCCTTAATTCCATTTACCTGACATTTTACAGACAAAATCTAAGCTCTATCTGATTCTTGATTTTATGAATGGAGGACATCTGTTCTTTCACCTGTATCGACAGGGAATTTTCAGGTATCCTGCATTTTACTTCTTTTACAAATTGTGTTTTCCCTGCATATTTTTAATCCAGGTATTGGGTCTGTCTTGGGTAGCGAGGAGCAAGCAAGGTTTTACACTGCCGAGATAGTCTCTGCTGTTTCACATCTGCACAGCAATGGGATTGTGCATCGAGACCTCAAACCTGAAAACATTCTGATGGATGCTGATGGCCATGTGAGGGCCATGACCGTACACCTGCCTTGTTGATTGATACCCATGATTACGTTGTCGACTTATGTGATGCTTTTTAGTTGATAGCATTATTGCACCATCTGTGTAGGTGATGCTCACTGATTTTGGACTTGCAAAGGAGATCAATGAGTCGAACCATTCAAATTCAATGTGTGGGACAACAGAGTACATGGCTCCTGAGATTATACTTGCGAAGGGGCACAACAAGGATGCTGATTGGTGGAGTATTGGAATCCTCTTGTTTGAAATGTTAACCGGGCAGGTGGTCTAGTCTGTCACCGTCAATAGCCAGTCGCATGAATTACTCCATGAAATTAGATGTCTTATACATCTAAGTTTCTTTATTTTTTTCTTCAGCCTCCTTTCACACACTCAAACAGGAAGAAGCTTCAGGAAAGAATCATTAAAGAGAAAGTGAAGTTGCCATCCTATGTGAGCAGTGAAGCCCATTCTCTGCTAAAAGGGGTAAGCAGACTCTGATGCAGTAACTGTCCAATTCCACTTCAATCTTTGGGACATTTTTCTGGGATTCAGTGGGCACATTTTCTTGGTCTTGTTAGCTTCTTCAGAAGGATCCAACGAAGAGGCTCGGTAGCGGATCAAACGGCGGGGATCAAGTCAAAATGCATAGATGGTTCAGGCAGATCAACTGGAAGAAGTTGGAGGCAAGAGAACTGAAGCCCAAGTTCAAGCCGGATGTGAGTGGTAGAGACTGCACAGCCAACTTTGATAAGTGCTGGACTTCGATCCCTCCAGACGACTCCCCTGCTCCGACGCCTACGTCTGGTGAACTTTTTCAAGGATACTCTTATGTTGCACCAAATGCTTGGTCTAACCACTAAGCTCCAAGTACCAACTTCTCCCATATGCTTTCTCCATCAAGGCTGCTTGCCTTTTAATCAGACACGAACTAGTGATGGGTTATTCATGTGGATGCTGTCTGAGATTTGTGACCTGCTATATCTGTTATTTGTTGCCTCATTAGTTTAACCAAGTAAACATGGGTTGGTGTTGAGTATGTCGTGGGTTATCGTCATGGACCAACAACAATCTGGGAAAAATAATGTCTGATTTTTTCCTCTCAAATCTCGCACATATGGAATAATAACCGACATCTTCTATATCTTCTGGTGGCATTTGGCAGGTCGGTTCTGCCCTGCTTCCCACATGAAAGGATATGAGCTGGGCCCCGCGCAGGCGATGGTGACGCCCGACACGTGGATGAACCAAACATCACAAACTGTCCCTCCCCATTTTCATGTTTTTATACTGCTTATACTTTTCCCATCTGAAGAGGGAATTGTCAGCTACACGGCAAATTGGTTTTCCACCTGGGTGGCTTTCACCAAAATTGCAGTTCCCTTTTTTTTTTTGACGAGAGATAAAGCTGTTTCATTAAGTAGAAGATAAGACTAGTACAATAGGCCAGGGCATGCCCAGCCAAACGTAAAGGACACAAGTCCAAAGGAGAACGGGCCAGGAGAAGGGGGTAACAGAGAACGACACGTTAACAGGGTAGGTGAGAAATAACATTGGATGACAAGGAGGTTTAAAAAAGTAAAAAAACAGCATAATTTGTCTAAGAGGGAACGGAACCTTGGGCAATACCATGGGCCACACCAGAAGCTCATCCATGCCAGAAGGGAGGAAGACGACGGCGGCAGCACAATTGCAGCAGGGGTCCTCACGAAACACGTCTGAAACAAAGAACCACCAACGAGACAAGCTAGTTTGAGGAAGAAAAAAAACCTTCCACGCAGAGATCGGCAAGAGGATACCGGAGATGTTGCATTTTTTGGGCAGTCAATGAGGTGAGAGCCCGGAGACGTACGCCACTAGAGGGTGCACGGAATATACGCAATATCTCGAGCTCCATACCCACTCTCCAAGATGTTGGAGGTTCACATAGAGCTGATAAGTCTAATGGGGCACCAGCGATGTTTCCAAACGTGAAAGCCATCAAAACATTCCAAGGACAATCCCAACAGATACAGATCCCGTCGGACGTGCCTAGTTGCCGAAGCCGCTGTTGAGAGATGCTAAGCAGAGCACAAAGGAACCAGATATGTCACATAGAGAAGCCATACGTAACAATAGACTGTCGGAGAAGCCACAGTGAGGACATGAGCCTCTTGAACCAGCCGAGAAGGTAGATCTTCCCGAGTAAAAGGAGGGGTTTGGATGAGCATGTCCACAAACAAGGCATGGGTTACAGTGCAGATTTACAAGCCGACCAAGATCTAGAAGGGGATCTCTGAGGGGATGGGATCTCCAAAACGTCATACAATGGTGATTAACCGGCCAAATCCAAAACTTGGAGCCAAGGGCAAGATCCATCCATAGACGATGGAAACTAAAAGGATTAGAGAGAGGTGGGAAGAAAGAGGGAGGGGAACACTCACAAGGAAACACAATAGGGGAAAAACTAAGACTAAGAGGGAGAAGAAAATAAGAAACAACTTAAATAGTCAAGATGCCGAACTCCGCCAACACGCAGAAGCGCTACCGAAGAGCAAAATCTACCAAGGGCGGAAAGATCTACCACCCACAAGGTAGAAAACAAAACCAAGTGAAAGAAACACTCTACTTGAACAAAACCTCCCACGAGAGGAGAGCATTCGTCCCAACTAGAAGGGGGGGGGGATCCGGGGGAGGGGAGGGGCTCCACTGGAGGGGAGACCCCTCCCTCCCGACGGCACACCAGAAAGCCTTCCGCTCCGCCGCTCTGAGGAAGCGTCACGGACCCAAAGAGCACCGTCACTGAGGGTTGATACTCAAATTGCAGTTCCCATTGGAGGTGCCCAATCCGGTTGTTGATCTTATCTTTAATTAAGGGCTGATTTGGCAACAGAATTAGTCTAGAAAAGAGAACATGAAAGAGGATCCAGATTCTACAAGACTCAAAATTCTAGTTTGACAACTTAGATAAAATAGGATTCAGGTTCTTCATGAGTTGAAATAAAAGTTTGAATCCATATTCTAATAAATTGTGTCGACCAGGATTTTGATTTTTGCGCACATCAAAATGGAAGACATCTATGGGAAGTTAGACATATTCTAATAAATCTTATTCGCCTCTTATTCAAAGAAAATTTAATTTTACTGGCTGAATTCATATTCCACATAGAATAACATATGGTCTATCATATTAAAACTAAAACCAGAATTAGAACATATATTTTATTTGTTGATTATGTAATTTTTTGCTAGTTTTGCTTTTTCTCTTACAAACATAGACTCAAGGGCTGAAGTTTGGTTGAATAAGATTTTTAGGTAAGTCCTGTTTTGACCAATCAAAGAAGAGCTTCATCCCGATTAATTAGAATAATTAAGAGCTTCATCCCGGTTAATTAGAATAATCTCACACTTGTAAAAGTGGAGAAATTGCGGTTAATTATATCCATAAAAGCTCGTTATGGTCACTCACCTGATGCTACTCTCCTTTCATTAAGAATAATCCTACGCCAAGAAATCTTCCCAGATGTTATTCCTACCACGTCGTCAGTGAGACACCCAAGATATATCATTCTTACCTGCAAAGCTCTAATTCTAGCACCTAGTTTCCTTCCTGCTGATTCTAACTTGAGCGTCCGAGTGGACCTTTTCAGATAAAATTGGGGGTTACCTGACATTTTTTTTACTTATGCTTCTTCATTTAGTTAGGCTACTTGTTTTCTAGCTTATGTACGTCTGAGCTTCATTATATGGTGTTATTTGTAAGAACTTAATCTCACAGCGCATGCCCATCTCTGAAAGGATTGTATTGTAGTAAGAGATTAGTTCTGTATTACTTGTCGACAATAATAACTGTATGTTTATCTTACTACTCTATCTCGATTCTCTATGGACACCTTCCCTCTATAATTGGGGGAAGGGGTGGGGGTTTTGGATGTTAGGATAGTCCCACATTAGAGATAGAATCAAAATATGTCTAGGTTCATTTTGGTAACGATTCTACTTCATATTTGATGGAAAATTTGAAAAGTATATATATTTTTAAAACAAAAAAGGATAGATGGATTCTTTAAAGAATTTAGATTTCGTTTCATGTTGTTCGATTTCTAGTGAATTTGAAAATAAGATAGGAGGAAAATCTGAGGATTTTAGAAAATAACACCCTCTTTCTTTTTGTTTTCATCCTCCTAAAGTTCCTAAAGGGGAGTAATATAAGAGATAAAAATATCTTTTGATGTGTCAAATTTTGAGTTCTCGTGATCTTTCCAAATGAGATTCTAAAAAGTGAACAACTTTTTCTAAAATTTAATTTACAGATGATAACCTGATTTTTTTCACAATATGAATTCTCCAAAATTTAGAGTCCCAATATCGTACCAAATGGAGCCTTAAGAGATGGTGTCTACTCCACTCAATGTCTTAAGTTTTTGAGTTTGACGGTCCAATAATTTCAATACCATAGGTTAGATTTGCTTCCATTTTTCAAAACTACAGATATAGATTAAAGGTTTGATCATCAGAGATAAGTTTGATTCATATCATTTTTTATCCGAACTTTACATTAGGTTGAGTTAAAATTAACAACGTTAACATAACTCACTTCCAACTTAATTGAATATGGAACTTTTGACTCTATAAGAAGAGTCTTATAAGAAAAGACTACATCAATCTATTATAAGAAAAGACTCAATTTACAATAACTAATCTTGAATTTCAAAAGTTTCAAAAACATCTACTCCTCGTTGTCAGAATCAAAATTCAACTCTCTGTCCACCTCTCCTAAAAAATTGTTAAACAAACTTATTGAGTACAAAACTCAGTAGGCATACATCATTCCCTCTAGATGATAACTAACTCATATCATAAACAATTCACAATGCTATATATAAATTAAATAAGAGAATGATATAAAACAAGATTTTACATATATCTCATATCAAATCGAATGTATTTTCTAATAATTTGAAACAAATATGCTAATTCATAATACTTATCATATATATCAAACTTTCTTACTTTACTTGAAGACAAACTACTAGCCATAAGTATATCACATAATTTCTCCAACACATAGAGAGGTTCCTATCCTATCACACATGACGAACAAATATATCTAATAGTGTGTGATCAAGTTAAACAATTCAAAACTCAAATACATACTTAAAATAAATTATAATAAACTTAAAATATATCCAAATTAAACTCATTATGTGTTAAAATTATCATATTTCATATATTAAATAGACAAGCATCATAACTACAACATAATGGGCCATACATACATATACTGAGTACTTAAGTAATACTGCCAAATTTTGACTACTACGAAACTGAATATCATATATATCCCACCACTACACCGTACTGAAGTAGGTTTCATATATTTTATCCATTGGCCTTAGTTCACATAATACCCTACCCAATCAGGATGCTTATATCACATAATCCCCTTGAGATGGTATTGTATATATCTCACATATTAAGTTAGATAGCACATATCTTACAGACGTTAGAATTCATCATAAATATGAAATTAACATCAACCATATAGCCAATGGTACATATATTCAAAAGAAATACATTTTTCCATGAAAACAAACATTTTAAAGTCAACATGCTATATTGTAAATTTTTAGTAAAACTAATTCCAACAGGTTATACATGCATGAAAAACATTACTGGAAATTTTTTAAAATTTTTGGAACATACTATATAATTTTCATATATCAAAACCTATTTTTCTATACTGAAAATTTAATAAATAATATAAATAAAAAAAATATTCATAAAAGAACTAAAGTTGGTTGACATAATAGAAATACTTTATGAAAAGTGTCTGCAAAGTTCTGTTAAAGATTTGAACTCATATGATACGAATTTAGACATCTATATAATGCTCAAATTGAGTTATTTATAACAGTTCTGAATTAATTACTGAAGTAAATATAAAATAAATTATAAAAATTATAAAAAAATTTATACATGTTAAAAACATATTGATGAAGTTATGGTCAAAATTTCAGGTCAATCGGAGTTAAAATGAGTGAGAACGAGTCTTAGAAAATTCAGCAGGAAAACTAAGTGTTGAATCCGCACTGTAGCAATCAGTCGACTGACCATGTCACATTGGTCGACCAATTCCAGACAAAATAGAGCAAAAATGTATTATTTCAAAGATTTAGGTTCTCTTATTTGAATCCAATGATTTTCAATCAAAGTGAATGATATTCTTAACATCTTTGACTTTGAAACAATGAAAATAAATCAAGCTTCCATATAATACAAAATATCTATGTTTTGGGGAATCATCACCTACCTCTTATGCTGTAAATTTTTTAAATTCGAAATC
Source organism: Zantedeschia hybrid cultivar (assembly GCA_030544215.1). Taxonomy (NCBI): domain Eukaryota; kingdom Viridiplantae; phylum Streptophyta; class Magnoliopsida; order Alismatales; family Araceae; genus Zantedeschia; species Zantedeschia hybrid cultivar. Next base: position 14,923,327 of record JARZZO010000002.1, on the reverse strand, counting down.
CACTAAGTGACCGCGACTCCTAACAAGTGGCATGACTTCTTAGCCCTCCTTCTCGACCTCCAAGGCTCCTAGAAGATAAGAAAATCACGAGAATATTAGTCTTACTCAAGAACAACATTCATCTTCTTTTTCTTTCTTTAAAGCAAGAACAAAATACCTACCTTCTTTACTTAATGTGGTTGCTAGGATTTAATCACGCCTCAAAATATCTATATATAGAGCAAAGGCCTTAATTCTAATCCTATACAACCTCCACAAACCACGCTTGGATCATATTAAGCTACTCTTCTACGACTTAGAGAGAATCGAATGCCAAATCGGACTCCTCTTCCGTATATGTACTTATTTTAACTGAACATTTAATTTTTCGATTTAGTGAACGACAGAATATGCAAAATTGGTCTTCTATAAAGGGTTAGATCTCTTCGAGTTTCCAACGGTACCAACCACACTAAAATATGAATTACATTGAAAGTTCCCGTCAACATACTAATATGTTGTCCTAAGTATTCGAATTCAAAAATTTCACTCAACTTAATAAACTACACCACTTGTAAAATTAAGTTAATGGACTTACTCAATTAACTATATTATATTATATATATATATATTTATATATATATATATATATATTTAATTATTATTTATTATTATTTCTATCTAGAAAAATACTGAGTATTACAATTATACTTGATCTTGTATATCCATTTGCATCCAACAGCTCACTTGCCAGTGGAAGTGAGGTAATCTCCCAAGTGTTATTGACTTGCAAAGCTTAGAGCTCATCTATCATAGCAAAACACCAGTGAGGGGCCTTCCAAGCTTCAGTATAAGAAGCTGGCTCCTGATGCTCAGTGATGAACGATAAAAAGGCTTGGTGTGCAAAAGAAAAATGAACTGTAAACAAGTGAATTAGAAAGAGGATACTTAACCTGAGTAGAAGTAGTGGTAGAAACCGTGAAGCTCGTAACATAATCCTTGAAGTAGGCAGGAGGACATTTATTGCGAGTAGGGCGAGAGATGGGAGGGGAAGGTGGAGAAGAAGGTGGTGTGGTGAAGACTGTATAGAAGAAGAGAGATCTGGAATGGAGTGGGGTATAATAGGAGGTGGTTCAAGTGTTTTAGTAGAAAAAGTTAATATCTCTTCATGAAAAATAACATCTCCAGTGGTGAAAGCTTCATGGATGTGAAGATCGAACGGCTTGTAGGGTTTCCGATTAGGCGGGTATCCAACGAACAAGCAGCGCGAGCTTGTGGAAAAATTTCACAATCCACCCAAAAGAGAAATAGGAAGCTGAGAATGGAATCGTAGTGTTCGTGCGACATTCTGGTAACGAGGTGGGTATCCAATGAGCTTATAGCATTGCTCCTTGCTATGGCCACCAATATGACAATATGTACAACGATCAGCACTGAGTTTGTCGTAGGTTTCCTTGTATGACCAAGTACATATGGCAACGGGAACATCTCTCTTTGCCTCACATATTTTATCATTACTTGGTCATTTAGTTCTAGTATCACGAATTGTTGATTGAGTAGTCTGAGCAATCATAGCTGATAACTCAGAAGAAACTGGAGTTTGAACGAGCCTCTGTGATTCCAGAAGGCAGTGGATCCGTAAGGAGAATCTGGCTTCGAACATGGGAATAAGAATCACGAAGACCCATTAGAAATTGCATTAACTGACGTCTCTGATAGGCCATAGCAGAAGAGGATTGGATGGGATCATATTGAGCTAATTCATCCTAATAGCCCTTCAAAGTATTGAAATATTTTGCAACCGGATCATTAAGCTGCTGCAGTGTTGCAGTAGATCGTTCTAAACTATAGATGTGAGGCCCATCAGAAGGAGAAAATCTCTTTTTCAAATCATTCAGCCCCACTTTCTTTGCAGAATAAGTTATTGCGTATGATCTACTGACGGAATAGTGTACACTAAAATAAAGAGTGTTTCGGTTTGATAGTTTTGTGGGGTCCGCTGACGGAATAAGAAGAACAAGCAATTCTTGAGTCTAAGGTGGGATGACTTATTCTCTTTATTCCCTGTGAATATGTTATTCTGTACCGATATAAGTCATTCCTCTTGTCAAAACAAAATTAAGTTTATTCTTTTCTTATTCGCCCTTATTCTTCTCCTATTCTCCAATCAAAGTGGCACCTTATTCAACATCAACACTGAGGAATAAGATCAAAATGAACTGAATTCAAAAGCCAAGATAACACCGGGGTTCCTTAGCAGCAGGTTCCTTAATGGATCCATTGACACATCCTAACTTGTTCTTGGCAGATAATGCAACAGGCATTACTCGTTGCTAAAGGAACAAAGTTATCTCCAATAAGTAAAGCAAAACTAGAACAGTACTAGGGTTATCTGAAGGACGTAGGAAGAATCGATTCACCATTCCTTCACCATCAACCGCTTCCATTACTACAGTTGCTGTAGAGCCCATCTGCTTATGTGCCAGATCACTAGACATGGGATCAGTATCAGCCTTGCAATAGAGCTTGTTGTAGACAAATCAGAGTGGAACGTCTTCTTGCTCTGATACCATGTTAGAACAGAGGAATTGCAGAAGAACAGAGAAGGTAGAAGAAGGTGGAAAGAATGGGATCGACACACAACAATGCAGCCCATCATAGTATTCTATTTCTAGATGAATTTGTACATTGGGTGTCGGGCTCCAAAAGAAACGGCAGCCGAATTGGGGTGTGCTACATAATTAGGAAAATATTCCCACTAGTACAATTAGTCGGGGTACGGGAATATTCTAGCAGCTGTGTGCCACTACATTCACCAGTTTTTGCAGGCAGTAGACAATCTGATGCAGCCCAGCATCTTAAAAAGGTCAATAACTGTTCGAATTCAATTGTGTTGTTGTTATTGTTATTTTTATTATTATATTTCTTTTATGATTACACCTGTCTATCTCGGTGGTAATTGGTAAGACTATTTTTTTAGAAAATTGTACAGTAATACTATTTTTAACATAAGTTTTTGGCATAGTCTAAACGACACAGACACATTGAAAGGTGCACTTGTCAGAGGTTTGGAATACTGACACTTCCTTCTAATATATGTATGTCACCTAAGTGTGTCAAAAAGTTGTGTTAAAAACTAGTGTTACTATACTATGTTTCATTTTTCCTCGCTTAAATGTCAAAATCCAGCTAACCACTTACCGTTTTCCATTTTTCGCCACTTAAAATGCCAAGATCCAGCTAAACAATAACCTTGACACACTCGACTCGATTACGTTAGTAGTATATGGAACTGCCGAAGGGGGAAAGTCTTCATTATTTAAGAATACTCGAATTTAAATTCTCTCTATAGCCATTGGAGTGGTTGGGTAAGCACCTGAACGTTGCACCACTTAAAATAGAGACAAAATCTCCGCCATGCCTCCATCGCGAGAGAAGGTTCACTTGGGGACAATGTCACCAAATTGGTTTCCGAGAAAAATACAAAAAATTAAGTCGCCAAATTATTTACTTTGTAAAAGCCATAAAATTTTTAATATATATAAAGATTATTTTTTAAAAAGTATAATATATACTTTTAAAATATTTAATGTAAAACGAATTACTTTGTATTAAAAAGTACATTTGTAAAAATTTATAATTAACTAGTAAAATTTTGAACACGAATTTTTAAATATGATTTTAATAAAAGTTGTTTTATTGGTGAAAAACATGTTAAGACCAAAAAGTGCATTCAAATCAGTATCCTTTTTCAAAGATCATAGTTTTATGTTACATTACTTTGAGAGGTAGTTGTTGAAAACGACAAACTACGGCCTGACATATTGAGCTGGATAGAGCCACTAGACTTCGATTCTTAGTGACTTGGGTAGGAGTTAAAAGGGAAACGGTATAGTGACATAGAAATTTGACACATATTTAACATCAGATATATTGCATAAATTTTAGAATTTACATTTGCCATTCATTTAATTTTAAATTTTTGACACGGCGTAGTGACACATAATTTTGAAGGTGAATGAATGACAAATGCAAATTTTAAAATTTGTGCAATGTGTATGATATCAAATGTATGTGTCAAATTTATGTTATCATTCGGAGTTAAAAATACTTTAAAACGTTGTAATAACAAAATAGAGAAACATCAACAGAACCCAGTGAGTCAGATGTCTTCCTTGTTCGCGGGCTGGGGTTAGAGGGAGAGTTTAAGATCTATGATCCATCCTCGTCAACATGAAAAAGGGTGCAACCATTTTTAGAAGACGAAACTTTATGTGTTATTTAAACAATAAGTTTAGGTACTCTAAATTTATTTTTACAATATCTAATAACTCAATTTAATTTTAAGATTTATATATATATATATCTCTTTAAATCATCGTATTTGTATGGATATCTTCGACGCTCAAATAATGTACGAGATACCCCCTAAGACAACTTCTGAGTCGTTGCATTGATGCCCTTACCGTTACGTCCGTTTGATTTAGTGAGGTTAAAGACATAAAATTACTAACTTACCTTTGGGTTAAGGGTTCCGATAACCCTCCTGCCCCACCATGTCGCCTCCTAGATCTAGAGAGAATGTTAGAGAGAGAGGGGATGCATGGTCTCGTCGGAGAAGGCAAAGTCTAGCACCCGCCCGTCCGGGTCACCGTCGCCGCGCAGGGGGTGGTGAAGGGCGTTGACTTGGCAGTGGATGCGTCCGCCACCTCCTGTTCGTCTGTATGCTCCTCCCAATTACGACGGGGAACCGTTCGACCACCAGTCCCTGCTGTCGGAGTCGACCCCTTCCTTCTCCTCTTCCCAGATGGTGAAAAACACCCTTGACGAGTGTAAGCTATGCCACTTCGCTAGCTCCAACTCCATCTCCAGTTCCATAGTCGCCTTCGGCAAAGGCGACCCCTTCGCGCTTTCATGCCCTGCAGCGGTGACGGGGTCATTGGGCGTGACGGCGGTGGAGGCTCCGCCGCCGGCTCGATACGGGACTGGGAGCAAATAAAGGAAGTAGAGGAGGAGGTGCTTGGAGGTTGGGCCTCCGGTGGGGGTAACCTACAGCCCACGGGTGCTCGAGAAGGCCAGGTTGAAGAGCAAGAGCAAGCTGCTCTTGATGACGATGGCGTATCTGGTTGCTGGCATACAGGGGGTGCCGGCGTATACAGGGCGTTCCCGGTACACACTGCTCAACTCCTCCTCCGTCAACCCCGTGAAGTTGAGGAAAGCTAGCGATGGAGATGTGAGGGAATATTCCGTGAATATTTTATAGGACCGTAACGCCTCAGTAAGGGAGAAGGGAGAGGGGATAAAACGTCAGAGGGGGGGGGGGGGAGGAGATAAAACGTCAAAATACGTTGCCCAGTGAATTGGCGTTTTATCCCCTCCCCCCCTCTTTACTCTGTCTGCAGGGGACCGCATACGAGCCGGATTCAAAAAATATAACCGCAACAATTTAGAAGTTGTACATTATTTGAGAGTCAGGAATATACGTACAAATACGGTGGTTTAGAAGAATATATATACGAAAATCCTTTTAATTTTAGATTCCAATTAGATTGAGCTATTTAACCTAAACTCTACCTTTCGGCTAACTTAACTAAGTTTGAATAAGTAAAACTTAATCACAGTTCTAAAATTTTAACCTGTCGCCAACGCAGATAAACTTAATTTAATTTAGGATGAGCTGAGTTGGATTTAGGTTGGGTATTGTCCGTCCTTCATCCTAACCGCAACGCGTCCGTTGCGGACGATAACAGTAAGATAAGGGTGCCCAAGTTTCCATTTTTACACTTAAAAAGAGAAGCCACAGACTCCACGTAACCCCATACCTCACTACGCATGGACGGAAGCTACAATTCTCCTGGAACCGCACTCTCCAAAAAGGCAAATATTCACACGCCCTCTCACAGCCGCTGCTTTCTCTCCCTCTCTCTCTCCATACTCCTGGAAGCTCTCAGCTCGTAAGAGAGGCAGAGGGAAACGTAGAACCAGCAGGAAGGCTGTAGCAGCAGCAGGAGGATTTCTGATTGGATGGCCGGCATGGAGGGGTTGATGGGGGCGAACGCGGCCAACGGCTGCCCGCTCACGCCGCTGGGCTTCCTCGAGCGCGCTGCCATCGTCTACGGCGACTGCCCCTCCGTCGTGTACAACGACACCGTCTACACCTGGTCCCAGACCCTGGACCGCTGCCTTCGCCTCGCCTCCTCCCTCCGCAACCTGGGCGTCTCCCCCGGCGACGTGGTGAGTAGCCTTCTTCGGGTCTTGCTCTTACCCTTCGGGCAGAAAACAGCAATCTTTTGGCGGGCTTGGGTCGGGATTGTTTGAGGATTAATAGGGTTGTATTGATTGGGTCGAACGCAGGTGTCTGTGGTGGCGCCCAACATCCCGGCCATGTACGAGGCGCACTTCGGCGTGCCCATGTCCGGCGCTGTGCTCAACACCGTCAATCTCCGCCTGGACGCCCGCACCATCTCCATCCTCCTCCGTCACGCCGAGTCCAAGATCGTCCTCGTTGATCACCAGTCTCGCACCGTCATCGACGAGGCCCTCGCCCTGTTCGGCCCCGGCGCAAGGCGGCCCCTCCTCATCCCCATCGATGACGCGGGGGATGAAGGGGAAGGGGCAGCCGCGGCGGTGCCCGAGGGCGGCCTCACCTGCGAGGGCCTGATCAGGAGGGGCGACCCGGGGTTCCGGTGGGTTCGCCCCGAGAGCGAGTGGACGCCGATGGTGCTCAATTACACCTCCGGCACCACGTCGGCCCCCAAGGGCGTCGTGCACTGCCACCGCGGCCTCTTCCTCGTCACCCTCGACTCCCTCATCAACTGGTCCGTGCCCAGCCGTCCTGTCTACCTGTGGACCCTCCCTATGTTCCACGCCAACGGCTGGAGCTTCACGTGGGGCATGGCGGCTGCCGGCGGCACCAACGTCTGCCTCCGCCGGTTCGACGCCGCCACCGTCTACGGTGCCATCCGCCGCCATGGCGTCACCCACCTGTGCGGCGCCCCCGTCGTGCTCAACATGCTCGCCAACGCCCCCGACTCGGCCCGCGGCGGCGGAAAGGGGAATAAGCCGCTCCTCCCTCCCGGGCGCCCCCCCGTGCAGATCCTGACGGCGGGGGCGCCGCCCCCGGCGGCCGTGCTCTTCCTCACGGAGGCCCTGGGCTTCGTGGTGAGCCACGGGTACGGCCTGACGGAGACCGCGGGGCTGGTCGTCACCTGCGCCTGGAAGGAAGCGTGGAATCGGTACCCAGCCAGCGAGCGCGCCGGGCTCAAGGCCCGGCAGGGCGTGCGGACGCTGGGGATGGCGGAGGCGGACGTGGTGGACGAGCCCACGGGGCAGAGCGTGAAGCGGGACGGCAGCACCCTGGGGGAGGTCGTGCTGCGGGGCGGCTGCGTCATGGTGGGCTACCTCAAGGACCCCGAGGCCACGGCCAAGGCGGTGCGCCCCGACGGCTGGTTCTACACGGGCGATGTCGGGGTGATGCACCCCGACGGCTACATGGAGATCAAGGACCGGTCCAAGGACGTGATCATCAGCGGCGGCGAGAACATGAGCAGCGTGGAGGTGGAGTCGGTGCTGTACACGCACCAGGCGGTGAACGAGGCGGCGGTGGTGGCGCGGCCCGACGAGTTCTGGGGTGAGACGCCCTGCGCGTTCGTGAGCCTGAAAGAGGGCGCCCGCCCGGTGCCGACGGAGGGCGACATCGTGGGCTACTGCAGGGAGAGGCTGCCGCACTACATGGTGCCCAAGACGGTGGTGTTCAAGGAGGAGCTGCCCAAGACGTCGACGGGGAAGATCCAGAAGTACGTGCTGCGGGAGATTGCCTGCGGGCTAGGCCCTTGTTCGCCCATTTGATCTCGAAGATGGACCTGTGCCGACTCGTGAACCCGGCCTAATCGGCGAGATTTCTGCCGAGAGGGTGAACTTTTCGTGCAGAGTTGTATGCGGCAAGGCACCGTGGCCTAATTGGTTTGGCAGTTATTGATGTACCTGGGTGGGAAGGGTGAAGCAGGAAGAGGTGGGAAGCTTATCCACGTCATTCGAGCCTTGTTGGCTATTGCTATTGAATAGTTTGTGGTCGTTGATGTCCGGAGTCAACAGTTAAGTGCCTTATCTTAAAGGAGAACAGTATAGTAACATTATACATATAATAAAAAGTGCAATTATTAAAATATGAAATGTTAATATTTTTTCAACGTATTATTTAAGCGTGTCAAAAAATGACGTTATTACTGTACCATTTTCTTGTCTAAAATAAACTTTAAGGTCGCCTCGGGTGTTGGGACTCTCTGTATGGATATCTGCTTTTTTCAGTATTCTTTTCTGTCTTCATGTGGATAGCAGCTGTCCAAAGTCTTGTATACTCACGGTTGGGTGGTCCCCTTGACTTTTCCTTTTTTTTTTTCAAGATAAGTTTTTGTTAAGTTGTTTTAATCGAATTTTTTAGTCCAAGGATATGCATGTAGATATTTTTTCCTTACTTGTCGATGGAAAGTGTAAAAGGATATCTATTGAGCTAGATAGTGACGCTATCTTTATCTTTTGAGAGAGTCACCTCCTTTTTGAACTTGTATATAACAAAGTGTTACACAGATGAAGTCACTTTTTAAATTTATGGAGGCTACCTCTAGAGTCTTACCTTTTTGATGGTTAAGTTGTGAATTAAAAAAACATAACGAATAGGATGTCGTCTATATATGGGAGTATAATGTAACACTCTTCAAATATGATTGTATCTCGAAATATCGAGACATCTTTTTTAGTATTAGTTTAGTTCTTTATAAGAATTGTGGTTAACCATGTTTAACTGGAGTAGTACTGGGATGAGTGACCGTTCAAAAAATCTCTGATCTGAAACCAATTACTACTAAAGGGATAAAATTGTAAGGCATATAGATCAAAGCGGACAATACCTTGATCTTACGGTGTATTAATGTTTTATGTAACACCCTCAAATATAATTAAATTGTATATCTTCAAATACTGAGACTTTTTTTTTTCAATATTGACTCAATTTTTTATAAATTTTTCATAATTAAATGTGCTTAACTGAAAGTAGTACGAAAATAGGTGATTATCTGAAAAATCTACGCTCTAAAACTAATTGCTACTGAAGGAACAGAACCACGAGGCTGCGCTAGAGGTAGTGTCTTAACTAACGTATGCTATACAATCCGATTAGATGACAATTCTGTTATAATATCTAAGAGGGTTAAAAGAATGATTTAATAATGAGACATTTAATCAGACATATATGTAATTGAATTTTTTTTATAAATTGGTGAGAAATAAAAACTGTAAATAAGATAGAGATGAGTGAAAGAAGAATAGTCAATAATAAAAAAATTAGACTAAAAAATAAGTGTATCTTTATCTTTACCTAAAAGCTAACGAATAATTTTTTATGTTTATCCATCATCCCATAATGTATACGATCGTTCACACTCCAAACTTCAGGCTGATGAGGATCGTCGCCGCTCATCAGCCTTAAATTTGATGTGTGCACTTTTACCATCTCTACACATTCATTAAGGATAATTTGTAGCTAGTCATCTTCAAATTTTACTAATAATTTGGACAAAGTCTTGTAAATTAATAGTGGCGCACTTCAAAAATGTCTTTAGTAACTTGTTCAGATGCCTTAGAAAGTACTCTTCTTGAGACGAGGGGATTCGAGTTCCAAGAATTTTTTTCCGGAAGTACTTTTCTACTGTAATGCTCCCATTACGATTAGAGGAGGTATTACAGCAAGTATTATTCTTGTCAAAGTATTTACAAAGTCTTTTCAATATGGAAAGAACTTAAATTAGCTAGCGCATCCACACCAGAACACTACAGGAGGAAGACTCTATTATAGGAACTATCTTCTTCCAGTAATTACCGAGGTCGGAGAGTCTATTATAGGAACTAAATAGTCTTCTCATAAGGTGCAAATCCATTCCTCGGCGCACTACAGGAGGAAGAATTTTTCCTTTTCCCAAGGGCACCCTTACGAGGAAGTCCCGTAGCCATAGACTTGTTAATACGTGTATCTTTTCTGTGCTTGGTCATTTGTTGATACATGTTAGTGGAAAGCAACTAATCCTTTATCTAGCGTCCACATATATATGAAAGACATCTTTAATATTAACTTGTTCAGGGACCACAAGATAGGTCCATTCATGCACTTGGAAAAGTGGAAGGTACTCTTCTAGAGAGACGAGTGGTCTCTAGCTGGATCATAGGCCTTTTCATAGGTCTATTCATGGACTGTAGACGATCTCATTTTTCTTCATAAAGAGTGACTGGTTCACAAAACTAGCAACTGCAATTAGTACTTAATAATGTAGTCAACGTTACGTAGATCAAGACCATAAAAATTTGCCTTACCACATTAAGAACTGCTCCTTCTATCCCACAATCGTTAATGTGTAAGCAGACAAAAACTTTTAAGAAACTTTTGCATGAGTACCCCTGCTAGATACGAATTTTATGAATCTTTTTCTTAAAATATAATATCATACATATCCTTCGTGAATATACGTATTATATGACACGCCCTTAATGTTATGATCTCCAGTAAGCAGACAAAAACTTGAAAGGAACTTTTACAGGAATATGCCCGTTAGATGCATATTTACAAAAATCTTTTTTTTTAATATAAGCATCATATATGTCCTCCGTGAGTACACGTGATATCATAAACTCCTTGGGCTTTGTGGCCTATTACTTGGTTCCGCGTAAGTTTAACCAACTTGGGTTAGTTAATCACCTAAATTGTGAAATAATGACTTTATTTAGAAAATGACGTTTATCGCGCTTCTTAGTTACTAGAAACAAAATGAAAGAACATTTTCCGTGTGGAGTTTCTTCACACCGTGGCATCTATTGGTCAATAGGAATTATTTGTTCTGCAAACCTTGGCATAAACAGACATGTGATTAGAGTTGCAATTTTGGATAGTTCAATCTGAATCTGAGTGGACCAAAATGATGGTTAGTCGGATTAAACCCGACTAAATTAGAATTATGTCCAATTAAGGTTGGAGGTTCTTTTAACCTGATTTTGTTGGATGGGATAGATTTGAGTAAAGGTCAACCAATCTGATCTAACTCGAAAATGACATTAATACACATAAATGATTGCTTAGGTTATTAGAATGTATTTTATTTAACTTATATCTATGAAAAAAAAATATTAGAATGTGTTTCATTTAACTTATATGCTTGGAAAAAAAAAAGGTTTATAGCATATGCAAAAGATGCTTTCAAGTGGTAGTCATGTAATTATACTTGTATATTCTTTCTGTAGTTAATTTGTTAAGATAGATAGATAAATTCATTCATCTCATTGTATATGAAATTTTGATAATAAGAAGAAAAAAAAGTTAAAAATATTGACTATTAAAGATGTAACCCAACTCAACTTGATCCAACCCAACAAAGGTTAGGCTACATAGGTTCAGTTGGTTAGGACATTGTTAGATAAGTTGGGTTAAAGTTGAGGAGGTTAGGTTGAGTTGGATTAGAGTTGAAAGGCTCTTGACATAAATTGGATTAAAGTTGACTCCAACCTGACCCGAGTTGTCATCCTACATGTGACAACATAGAGAAATTCAGTTTTACTTGAGGCGGTTGAGATGGAGGGTTTGGACCAGGGATGAGGCTGGATGGTAGAGACTAGAGAATAACCTTCTTAAGTGTGAGTCGTGAGTTGAAGGATTATTGAGTTTGTAAAAACATCTCCTTATGTGGCGCATGAGATCTATAAGATTTCTTCCTCAGTGATAATTTGGGATATAAAATATTCATCCGAATAAGGCAAAAAAATCACTCGTATAAATGAAAATATTGTTGCGCAGATTTATCAAAAAAAATAAAGGAATATTGAGTCTTGGCAGTCTTTGTATATAATTGGCAACTGGCATACACGTCCGAAAAGAATGTTGAAGCGTTTGGATATTTGCCATGGATGGGTGAGGGATGGTGGTCGAAGTTGGTCTGGATGTTATTGATGAAGTGGGTGGGCAATGGGAAGGGAGAAGATTATATCTGTAAAGCCTTGTTGCCTATTGAATAATTTTGTATTCTTTAATAAAATGTGATTTTTTAAATTTTATTCCATACATTTTAATAAATTTCTACTCATAAAAATTTAAAAAGTATTAATTATTTCGTTAAAATAAATAAGTAAAGTGCCAAATTAATTCTTACTCTCACAAAGGGAGGCGTATTGAATTCAAAATGTGAGATCCAAAAAATTTCACCTCCTCTTTAATATGCGGAGCCAACAGTCACCTGCCCTCTCATATAATTTACGCGTCATGGTTGCCTGACGAGTAAGGAGTAAGGACTCAGGACTCGGAAACAGGATCTCCCTTTTTTTTTTAAGATTTTTATTCTTTAATATCTATAGTCTTTAATATTTCTTATAAATCTTTGTAATCTTCATATTTTCTTATTAGTCTTTACAATTACTTAAAACGTTCCTAAAAAATCCTCAACCCTTTTTAAGAATCTCTTTTAGAAAGATTTTTTAAAGATGATTTTTAGATTGTAGAGAGTTTTAAAGAAATCTAAAAATTATAAAGATCTATATATAATATTAAGAAATTATAAGAACTAAAAAGTAACAATCTTTTTTTTCTATCACTCTTCTCTGTTCTTCATGCGCATGGCAAATCTCGAAAAGTCTTATGCACATGGATATTTCTATGTTTCGCAAGCTCAAAGGTAGCGAGAGAGTTTGGTTTGGATTCAGTTCGGTGGTCTTCCTATATATGTTACCTTCTTTTTTGGCTGATTAGTGGTGAGAAATTTGAAATTTTAATGGTTTCATTTTCTCACATTCTGACCGATCAAAAGGAGGAGTTTTCTCATAGTTCTGTCATTCAAAGTTTCAAACATAGAAGAGTCCAGGTAAACTTGTCGAACTAGACTAATACTATTCCCGAACTCCGTTGGAGTATCTTGTAACGTGCTAGAGCCTTTATCCGTCGTGAATGCTAATATTTTGGTGCTACAGCCTGGTGACCGCAGTTGGTTAGGGGTAGGGCGGTCAACGGAGTGAATACGGAGCGGATACCACAGTATCCGACTCCGTTCCGTTTAATATTATCCGAATATACGATTCCGGATACTATCCGACAGATAATAAATTCTTCTATCCGAATTCGACTCCGCCGAATAATATCTAAATTTAGATAATAATTCGAATACTTAAATATTTCAACTTTATCTTATAACTTAATGACTTGTTTTTTTTTTTTTTTGGCATAGTCCATGAATATCATAGATTTAAATTAATAAATATTCAAATTATAAATATATAGATAAATTTTAAATAATTTGAATGCTTTATTAAATATAACTTAGATAATAACAAATACTTAAATAATTTATCTAAATTAGTAAAACCACTAAAAATAAATAAAAAAATCACAAGAAACTTCATTATTATTGCTCAACACGTCTTGAGCAAACTCCAGATATCGAATTACTATTTATCTAAATATATAAACATCATTAAAATTAGAAGAACTTATCAAAATACATAATCGGTCGGATAATAATTGGAGCGGATATCTATTTTTCGTTTTCGCTTCGAATGCTAATCAGATAATTAAACGTATATTCGTTTCGTTTCGTTTCCGCCAGATGTCTTAATAATCGGATGCGGATACTAACCGGAGTCGGATATTATTTGGATCCGTTGACGGCCCTAGTTAGGAGTGTCCATAGTTTGATTTGATTTGATTTAAAAGTAAAATTTTAAAAACTAAACCTAATCAAAATGTCGAATTAAATTAAGTCAAATCAAATTGGAAAGACTTGAAATTGAATCAAATCAAACTGAAATAATCCCATCGGGTTTGGTTTGATTTGCGGTTTGCGTCTTTTACAGCACCACTATCAACACACTATTTTCTAAACAATAGTTATATAAAAAACATTATCCAGTCATTTTTTAGAGGGTTTGAACCTTATAATGAGCCATTATGGTTAAACAACTCATATTATCAAGGATCATTTTCTAAAGGTTAGCATCCAAAACATATTATTTGGAAACCATTTGAGGTTTTGGACTTCGTAATTTAAATAAACTCATACTTATAAATTCAAGAAAATAGCATTTGTATTATGCCCCTTTAACTTTTTCAGCTTATTCGAATTAGTTTTGTAATGAACAAAGAAAACCGAATAAAACCAAAAATAAATAAAAATTCCTACAAAAAACAAAAAAAATGAAAAACGCCCCCAACCCCCCCCCCCCCCCCCCCCCCCGATAAATAAGATAAAGTCAGAGGTATATATATGTAAAATTTCAGTGAATTTAGAGGTATATATGTGGAAGTCTAGTGAATTGGATTCACAGTCTAGTTTGGCTTAATTTGAGGACAAAAGTTTTAAAACCAAACTAAACCGAAATGCAGAGCCACACAGAAGTTTGAAACCGGACCAAATCAAATTGAAATAATTAGGTTTGATTTGTGATTTGCATCTTACAATGAGCCACAATGATTAAATAGCTCATTTTAACATTATTTTCTAAAAAATTGTTAATCAAAAAATATTATTTAAAAATCATTTGGAGGTTTGAATTTTGAAATGGGCCATTATAGTTTAACATCCTACTTTATTAAGGATGCAACACCTTTTTTTGCACAGGATGATGATTTAAAAGATATTATCTAAAAATAATTTTAGAGTTTGTGCAATTTACATAAACTCACACGTACTAAGAATTTAACACTTATATTATGTAATTTTAACTTAGTTTGATTTATTCGGGTTAGTTTGGTTTACGAGGAAGAGAAACAAAATCATACCAAACTTGTTAGTTCAGTTTGGTTTCAACTCAAACTGAAAATTTCAAAAGTTCAAACTGAACAAAACCAGATTGATTGACCATTTGTTTTTTTGGCTTGAACTAAATGGGTTTAGTTTTTGGTTTAAATCAGATAGTGAGCACTCGTATCTAGGAGTGTGTATACAAAATGTTTCTGCCATATTTCACCACATTTCGATGTAGGGATACAACTGCAATCTTCTGAAATTTTTAGAGATACTGATAACAATATGTGAGATCTAGAAGTATATAAACAAATATGATACTTTACAGGAGTATACATATAAAAATATGGTAATTCTTTATTCAAAATTCTTTATTCAAGTATTTTTTTAAAGAATGTAGAAGAAGAAAGAGAGACAAGAGAGAGAGGAAGAGAACCATCGGCTACATTGGAACCCCAAACAGGGGATCAATCACTAGTCCGTTCCTTTCATTTTTCATTTATACCCTCTTGGGGCAACAACACACAACATCTAAGGTCTAAAATACCCTTAGTTATGACCTGACATATAAAGGTTATGAAAATAATAGGAAAAGGCTAATAACTATTGAAAATTACATAAAGACCCTTATTTTTGTCTACACTACCCCACAAACCAAACATAGATATCAATCATGCATAGTTTGGACAATATATAATTGAATTGTTCTCGGGTCAAACCCTTGGTGAAGACATTAGAATGTTGATCTGCAGATTGAACATAACGCAGATAGAGTTCTCTAGAATTAAACTTCTTATGAATGAAATGACAATCAATTTCAATGTGTTTAGTCCGATCATATTGAATGGGATTGTTAACAATATTAATAGCAGCCTTGTTGTTACAATATAACTTCATGGGAAGATGAACTTGGATACCAAGGTCCGGTAAGAAAAGTTTGAACTACAACATCTCAGTAAGACCATGTGCAATGACTCGATACTCTGCTTATGTACTTGAATGAGCACGCACAGTTTGTTGTTTACTGCACCAGGCCACTAAATTTCCACTAAGAAAAGTGCAGTAACCACTAGTTGATCGTTGATCATCATGAGAGCCTGCCAATCAGCATCAGAAAAACCTTCAATATTCAAGTATGAAGCCTTTGTATATAGTAGCTCTGTACCGGCATAAGATTTGGCATACCGTAGGATCCACTCCACAGCTTTCATATAACGAACTAAAGGAACATGTATGACTGACAATATTAACCACATAGGTAATATCAGGTTGGTAAGTGACAAATATAAAAAACCTCCCAACAAGATGCTGATACATCTCTTTAGTAGCATCTAATAAAAGTTCTTATGTAGAATCAGACAAACCATGGTTGGACTCAATAGGAGTGTGAGTGGGTTTACAACCTAACTTTCCAGTCTCCTTCAACAAGTCCAGAACATACTTCCATTGACAGATGTAAATGTCACCCTGAGATTTGGCCACCTCAATGCCAATACTTTAATTCACCCAGATCGCTGATCTCAAACTCCCTGGCAAGGTCAGCCTTTAATTTACTAATTTTCATCTTGTGATCACTTGTAATAATCATATCATTTACATAAACAAGAAGCACCACAAGCTATCCATCGGCCCATTTAGTAAAGAAAATATGACCAGAGTTGCCTTGAATATAACCAAATCGAGTCATGGTTGTCCAGAAATGGTCAAACCAAGACTGAAGAGATTGGTTGAGACCATACAAGGCCTTTTTTAGCTTACACATTGTCGGATGTACTTTGTGGTTCTAGAAATGATGAACAAAATAAGTGTAAAAGAGCCGAGAAAATGTATATCTTATATTTCGTTGAGGCACGGAGTGATCGTGATCGCCACCCACACACAAGAAAGTGGGAAAAATTGATTTGCAGGAGAGAGGTTTTGTCCACTTTGACACACGGCCGGCTGAGGTCGAAGGGACTCCACCATTCTGATTCTTCCCTTGGAAACAAAGAAAATAGAGCAAACACAATGATTAGAAAATGAAGATGTATAGTATCTATTCTAGTTAATTTAAACATGAAGAACAATGATGCAAATACTCACTAGTTTTGTATACTTTTTTAAACTGCTTGTGAAGGAAAAAAATAAGTGAATGTAGCATGCATGTGATGCAAGGTAATGATATAAAAATAAATGCAAACTAAGAGAACAATAAAGAATTAAAAGAGAATGGAAGGATGCTTCCCTTGCTAGAACATGAGAGATGTGAGCTCCATTGCATATCTCTTTCTCTTCAAATTTCCCATGCGAGTCTATGTTAATCTCCTTCCATCCATCCCCAATTAGAGGAAGAGAATGGATGTATTTATAGAAGAAAAGATGTGAAATTCGTGCATAAATTCTCCAAAAATTAAAAGATGGCTCAAACTCTTGGATAGGATGATAAAGATAAGCTTTAAGAGTCCTGAGTGAAGTTAGAAACATGGAAAAGGTTATCTCCAATCTTTACCATGAGTTTGGACTCTAAACCAAGGTGAAAAAGCTGATGATTTTGTAATTTATCTCTTGGAGAGCAAGAAAAGCACGTATTGGTCCGAAACATGGAAAAGGTTATCTCAAATCTTTACCATGAGTTTGGAGTCCAAACCAAGGTGAAAAAGCTGCTGATTTTGTGATTTATCTCTTGGAGAGCAAGAAAAGCACATATTGGTCCGAAATTGGACTTTTCGGCTCAAATCGGATCTACTTCAGGTCAGCCCACAGATAGATTGCGTAAAGTCCAAAGAAATGAGCACAACTCTCTCTACATATGTCAAATTGAAAAGACATTTTCTTTATTGATTTCTTGACTTAAAGGGGCTTTCAAATGAAATAAGAATCATAGGAATACTCAAAGAAATAGATTTTATATGAATTTTGGAAGTGGACTGTTCAAAAAAATGGCTCTTTTCACTCAATTTTTTAAGAGAAACTCGTAGTAAGGTGGACTCCAAGTGATTATGGTTTAACTTTGAAGGTCATGGGATGATGCCAGAGATAAATACGATGTGAACTGGTCTTCAAACTAAAAAATGTACACCAAGGAGAAATGTTGCGAAGGTGGAAGAGTAGCTCCATTTAACTTCTTTAAATCTAGAAATCGGGGACAAAATGAGGCATTATAGAGTAATAAACCATGATACTCAACATGAGGTCAAAAGTGGGTGTCTACACACACTCTCCCTCCGGCAATAAGCCCAGGAGGTGGCTACATATAAATTTCTTCTTGCAAGTCACCATTAAGGAATACATCTTTTTACATCCAATTAATGAAGCTCCCAACCAAACTGGATAGCAAGAGATAAAATGACATGCAGAGACTTCAATTTTGCAACTGAGGCAAATGTCTCTAAATAATCGGCACCATATGTTTGTGTAAAACCCTTGACAACTAATCTAGCCTTGTACCTTTGCACAATACTATCGTAGTTGTACTTGATGGTGTACATCTACCAAGAGCTAACCAATCTTTTTCCTTTGGGCATATCATGTTAGTCTTAGGTGGCGTACAAGCCAATCTGACTATGTAAATCTCGTTCATTTATTAATATAATGGCATAATATTCATTGTGTGTAAATCGTATTAATTATCGTCTCATAATGAAGTCCGTGAATATGTGCTATAGTGATCAGATTATGATGAGATCATACTAATGAGACTGATAACTTAAACACACATATTCTTAATCGTTCATAGTCGGAGGATATCCGAGAAGGACATCGGATATCCGGTTAGACTAGTACATATTACTCCTGCTCATATGATGAGGGTGACTGATCTCATAAGTCACTTGTGTGGAGACACTAAGGCGAATCTGTAGGTGCTCATTGGAGAATGAGTTCACTGAATTGATCCGACTGAATCGCTGAATGGTACTGTACCTTATTGTCAACCAGCTTGATTCTATTGTCGCAGCTGCGTGGATGGTCCTCGGACCTGAGACACCAAAGACACCTTGTCGGTGAACTTCTGTGCTTTGACCTTGGTTTATGAATATCTAACCACAGGATTCTAAACAGCCAAAGATCGGGTACAACGGAATACCGTCGAAGGAAATTGTGTGTCAATAAGGAATCATTCGCTCTTGGTACGATGAGAGAGAATGCTCTAGGAAGGATGCGCGAAAGTCCCTGGCCAGGGCGGACGATAATATCGGGAAAAGAGTTTTCCGATATTCATCAGCGGTATCCAATCCAAGTGAGTCGACCGGTTAGAGTTTGACAGCTCGCCATATCCTGAGTTGACTCGAGAGCATTATACGAATGAAGGATTATATCTACGCGATAACTGTCGGCGGAAAGGTTCCAAGAGTGGGTTGCTTAACCCCGATACCTTCTGGGTTCACGCGGTGTTGCTTGGCACCCAACGTGATCGAAGGCCCGGTCGAATTCGATGTGCGACATCAATTCGATTGCTTAATTAAGTTAAAGAGTTATTAATTGATTAATAAAGCCCGTGAGGAGTCACTGGGCTTATTGGTCTATTAACTGGACTGGTAATTGGGCCTAGAGGGTCACACACAAATGATTCTCAAGGCGATGGATAAATAAGTGGATTTTATATAAACCGGAGGTTTTTATGAAAAATCGCGCGGTTAATATAAAATATAGCGAACGGGCTGAGCAGGCCAAGCTGCTGCTAACCCTAGCCGCCCCTCCTCTGTTTCTCTCTCTCTCTAGCGCCCCAGGCTAGATCCGGATCCCTGGATATGCTCCGCCGCTTCTCCGACTTCCGTTCGACGGGAAATCGTCCGCGTGTTGCGGCGACCGGCGGAGGTTTCGTGGCTGCGAAGAATGAGGAACGTGAGGATTTCCGTCGCGAAGAGGATCGCGTGGACTCCGCTAGAGGCCGGACGCTTGCGCGGCTTGCGATGTCGTAACCGACGGAACCGAACGGTTGCGGATTCAAATCTGCACACGGTAAGAACTGATAATCCAATTATCGGTGGTTTTAATTTGTCGAAACGGGAATCGGATCTCCGTTTTATTTTATTTCCGCTAAGCGGGAGATCCGGAGAAACCCGAGAATCCAACATATCCACCAACCCCCAAGTGCTATTTTTGTTGAGTGCATGTATTTCTTCATCCATGCCACTCATTTGAGATCTTTCGCAACCTTAGAATATGAGTTAGGAATATGATATGAAAAAATAGTAGACAAGAAAGAATAATAGGAGGATGAAAGATGAGAATAAGATAGAACATTAGTGATCGAATGATTAGTGCATGACCTTGTACCTTTCCGAACGGCAATAGGGAGGTCAAGATTAGGCCGTAAAGGGTGGAAGATTCAACTAAAGTTACCATCATTCATGACCTTCCCACGCCGCTCCTCATTCAGAACCTTATGGTAAACTTGCTCTAAAGTAGGAAGAGGCTTAGTGCTCAATATTTGTCCACATAAGTAGTTCATGCCAGCAAGGAATTTGAAGATGCGATTTTGTTAAACATGTTGCTGGTCATCCGTGCAACTCAACTGATACACAAACTAATAGTCAATTTTTTCCCACTTACTCTTGAGCAGACCAAAGTATGTTGTGATGCCCATGATTCCTTGCTTCAAATCTTGCACACGTCAGCAGTCATTTGATATATTTGAGAGATATCCTGTAGTTGTCTATACATTTTCTCAAGTAGTTCCCACATCGCCCAAGCAATAGGCTTCATCATGATTAATTGTTGAATTTATGAATTGACAGAGTTTAAAATCCAACCCATCACAAGATTATTCTTTAAGTCCCACTTGGAATAAGAGAGATCATTGACATTAGCTGGCTTGTCTTTTCTAATAATATATGTTGTCTTGCCACATCCTCAAAAAAATATCCGAGCAACAATGGACCAAAGCCTGAAGTTGGTCTCAATTAACTTGGTAGTGGTCATTTGTAGGGACACATGTTCAATCATGGTGATGCTTGATGATTTTAACAACGGAGAGCAAACTGCCATTGTATCTACCGCAGGTGTTGTGGTAGCATTGCTCGTAGACGAAGACATGGAAACATGGTATATCTCGAAAGAATAACCGTAGTAGGAGGGAGACTCTCCTCAAGAGTCCGTTTGTATTGGAGAAGAAGGATGAGGTCGGACAGCCCCTAATTTGCACTCTCTTCTTCTATCTGCATAAAAGGCCCCTCAACTAGGGTATCGAACATAATAAGGGAGTGGGTGATGGCTTTAAAAAAGCAACCGGATGTTAAGGAGACTCCCCTCAATTATCCACCGATACTAGAGGAGGTACCGGATGTAGGATGAAGCCAAACAATCTAGCCAATAGGTTCCCTTCCTGGCGCACCCAAACAACCCTAGAACAGGGGGTGGCGTATAGAGGGAAGGGGCAAATGGTTGTGGCAAACAAAGAGAAGGGGCGGATGGCTTGTGATAGGGTGGCTTTCCCTTCCTCTGCTACTCCCCCACTATAGTAAGAAGAAGAAGAAGAAGAAGAAGAAGGAGAGAGAGAGAGAGAGAGAGAGAGAGAGAGAGAGAACCATCGGCTGACCATCGGCTGCATTGGAACCCAAAATAGGGGATCAGTCACTACTCAATAGACCGTCCCTTTCATCTTTTATTTATACCCCCTTGGGGCAACAACACATAACATCTAAGGTCTAAAATACACTTAGCTTTGACCTAAACATATAAACATCACAGAAATAATAGAAAAAGGCTAATAACTAATGACAATTACTTAAATGCCCTTATTTCTGTCCAGAAAGAAGAATCATGTACGTTCCTCTTCATTAAAAGCCGCTCATTCCTTATTCTATATTATCATAATTTTTAAAGGTAGTTTTATAGTATGTATTGTTATTAGAAAGTTAAAGTTTCTTTCATGATCTTTTATAAAGTTTTTATGTTTTTTTGCCGATTTAAGGTCTTCTTCCTTAGACCGACTTTTTGCCAAATCTAGACCTTGGGTACTTCGGTAAACAGCTGTGAAAATAATATGGTTCTGGAGATACTTTGCTACCATAAATTCAGTTTTAAATTGATCGTTATAATACTGTTGAATGCGAGATTTATGATCCCTGCCCTGAAATTGAACTGTGAGATTTATGACTTCCTTGAAATTGAACTCTATATATTCATAGATATAGTATCATTTAGGGCTGTCCTCTCAGAATAATCCTCAGAATTTTTACTTGGCAATCACATGAAATAATCAAGCTTGAAAAGTGATAAAACAAGACATAACTGAATATATCACTACAAGAAAAACAGGATTTGTCAGCGGCTAAGAGCCGCTGACACATCCTAAACAGCCGTTGACAAAGACTTATGTCGACGGCTTCACAGCCGCTGACAACGCCGTGGACAAAAGTCCCGTTGGCATATATTTGTCAACGGCTAAAACACAGCCGCTGACATATACTATATATGTCAACACACAGAAGCCGCTGACATATAACGCATATGTCAGCGGCTTCTTAAAGCCGCTGACATATACGTTATATGTCAACACACGGTAGCCGCTGACATATAAGACATATGTCAGCGGCTTTAAGATAGCCGCTGACATATGTAACCTATGTCCACGCAGGTAGCCGCTGACATATAAGACATATGTCAGCGGCTTTAAAATAGCCGCTGACATATGCAACCTATGTCCACGGAGTTAGCCGCTGACAAATACTTCATGTGTCTACGGCTATAAAGCCGCTGACAAATAGTTACTAAGAAAAAAAAAAAAAATATTAAATTAATAAATTATATATTTTTCCTGTATATACAGATTTGTGCTTACAAACATATACAAAAACACATCAACATGTACAAATAAACACATTCACACTTTCAAATAAACATATTCATAAAATCATAAAAAAATACATCTACATACATAAATAAACATTCACATAACATTAAAAAACACATCCATGAAAAATTCACATTACACATCCCCGAAAAATTCAAATTACACATCCATAACTAAATGTATCAATTATCATCGGCTCACTGTTCGTCATCACCATCAAAATCATCTCCCTCATCATTTGATTCGTCTTGGGCGTCGTCCTCATTCACAGCAGCTATCTGAGGCAGAGTAGGATTGTGCGTTTTTTGAAATTGACTCATAAATGCGCTCATGTCTGCCATTTGTTTGCGCATCCACTCCATCTCCTTCCCTTGGGCTTTGATTTTTTCTTTCATGTTTTGCATCTCCACAACCTGCTCCTCAAATTTCTGTTGATAGGAAAAGCTCGATCCTTCTCCCGGTCCATACCATACCATGTACGTAACGTCTCTCGACTTCCTGCACAACGAACACGGCCAGATCGATCTTTTCCCATAACCGAAATGAATGCATCCTCAGCAGAAATGGGAGTACTCCCAACATCACTCTCCAAAGAAGGAGTGGTTAATTGAGTCATCCTCTCCTAAAAAAAAATAAAAAAAAATTGTTATTAGTGATACATATTAAATTTAATAAGAATGATTAAAAATAATAATTCAAATGATAGAATAACTTACATATCGACTCCTACTCTCCTCATCTACCCATTGCTCATTGCCGTCTGGAAGATCCTTACATCTACCCATCTTGAACATCTCAAGGCGCTCGGGATCACATTGATGAAGATGATGCTGTTCAAATTATTAAAAAGAATAAGTAATAAAAAGTTAACAATATAGAAACACTACTAATAAAATGAAAATCTTACGAAGTCATCCTTCAATTGATAATGACTCGTTCGGCCCCGCCTATATGGCATAGACTGATGGGAGCGATTTTCTCTATTACGATCAGCAATTTTCTGCAGAAAAAAAATTATTAGTTGTCAAATTTGTATCGAACAAATCAACATAAATTATCAAACTATATTATTATTTTACCTGTTCATCTGACGTGCTCCATTTCTCGCACATCGTCTGCCAATCAGGCGGATCAACACCCGCCGGCACGGAAACAATTGCATCCGCCAAAGTCTTTCCCGTATAATGCTATGAAATGATTTCAGTTTGACTTCATTATACATGAACATAAGAAAAAATAATACAAAAATAGATTATAAATGAACATAAAATTTTTTCATTTACTCTTTTCTTTAAAACACCGCGCCAACTGCGATGCATTGAGGTCATGTGCATAAGCATCTCCCTATTTGTCTCAGGAGTTCGGTCCCACTGATACATTAACTGCACATTATCGTTAACTTAATTAGTCATACAAATTTGACAAACATATAATTAACTTTAAATATTGTTACCTCGAGATCTCTAAACATTGCAGCTTGTTTCGCTGCAGGAAGAGTAACAAAATTTTTCTGCCATATCTTGCAATGAAGTTTTGCCACAACACCCATGCGGGATACAAAATTGCTTCCCTTCTCACCAACGCCGTAACCGCTGATCACCCGCACGTTCCATCGTTGACCCTGCTCCAATCTCCCATCGGTGACACCTCTGGTGGAACCCCGACGGCCATGTCCCCGACCCCAAGGCTGCGTAGAAGATGGACCTGTTTAAACATACATGATAAAGATATTTATGTGAAATTATAAACATAAAAGTATCAATTTAATGAACGACTAAAATTAAAATTCATACCTATTGCAGATGAAGATGTGGATACAGATGTAGATGTCTGAGCCGCAGCGGCCTGAGAGGCAACAGGCTGAGAGGCAAGAGCCTGATATGTAGAAAGAGCCTGAGAGGTGGGAAGTTCGGGAATAAGTTGCTGAGAGGCAATGGCCTGAGAGGTTGAACGCTCATGGATAGACTGCTGAGAGGCAATGGCCTGAGAGGTCGAATGCTCAGGAATAGACTGCTGAGAGGCATTCCGCTTCTTGCGGAGTGTGAAACCACTACCTGAGCCACGAGCGCCGCTACCTGAAGCCATCTGTTCAAATCCTACTGTATTAGATTAGAGTTAGAAGTAAAAATAGATAAAAAATAAACGTCGTTGAAAGTTACCTTCACCTAAACCTCCAAGTATTCGCCTACTCTTATGCTAATTCCTTCACTAATATCCACATCAATGGTTTCTCCCCTAATAGGAATATCAATTAAGTTTTCTTGATAAACTTCTTCAACATATAATTCATCATCTTCAGCTGTTTCACCTTGCATGTTATAATAATCTCGCGGTTGTGCTCTAACAGGAATGATCCACCCTGCTGTTGTATTATCATTTACATAGAACACTTGTTCTACTTGATTTGCAAGAGCAAATGGCTCATTTGTGTTGAGTTTAAAACGTGTATTCAGACTGACAATTCCATACTTATCAATCTTAAATCCCCTGTCTTTTTTATAAACATCCCACCAATCACATTTAAACAGTACAATATGACTTTCATGATCAAAAGATATTTCGAGGACATCAATCAGACGTCCATAATATCCATCACATCCAGATTCAAGTTCCGCATTCACAATAACTCCAGACAATTGAGTCAATTTAGTATCATCAATGTCTTTGATACGAAATCTAAAACCATTTACTATGTAACCTGAATGTGAATATGCAAGTCTTGATGGTCTCTGTGACAAAACTTCAATCTCATGAGTACAACGAAGATCATTTGCTTTTTTCAGTTCTTCAACATAACTCTGAAACCATTTCAGAAAGTCTTTCTCCACTACATTTGAAGTTTGCACTTGTTGTTTGTGTTCAGAAAAAAATTGATCTATTTGTTCAATCTGTTTCAAAATGTATGTATGGGCCAAATCTCTTTCTTCTTCAGATAGTAAACGAGGTTCTACTTTTCCTTTGAGAAAACGTCCAGGAGATTTGAAAATCGAACAACTTTCATTATTAGTCTCATTAACAGTTCCATCATAATTCCTTTCTCTCCGATTAAATCGAGTGTCAATGTCATCCATATACATCGAACAAAATGACATCGTTTCTTCAACAAGATAACTTTCTGCAATTGAACCTTCTGGACGTACCTTATTGAGAACATAATCTTTCAATTTTTTCAAAAATCTTTCTACAGGATACATCCACCGATACTGAACAGGACCATCAATTCTTACTTCATATGCCAAATGGATTATCAGATGAATCATTACGTCAAAAAAAGACGGTGGAAAAATCTGTTCCAACTTACATAATGTCACTGCAATATCACTTTCTAATTTGAATAAACGTTCTGGTACAAGAACTTTGGAACATATTTCTTTAAAGTACATACTCAACTCTGTAATTGGATCAGTCACATCTTCATGTACAATGCCACGAATTGCCAAAGGCAGCAATACTTGCATGTAGACGTGAGAATCATGACTCTTCAACCCAGTCAGCTTTCGACCCGTAATATCTACACTTTTGGATAAATTAGAAGAATATCCATCTGGAACCTTAATGTTACTTAAGAATTCACACACAAGAGACTGTTGTCTTTTGTTTAGTGTGTACATTGCTGCTGGTATCTTGTTCTTGTATTGGGGGTCCTTTGATACATAAAATTCTGGCCGTATTTTCCAGTCTTCTAGGTCTAACCGTGCTTTTAAGTGGTCTTTACTTTTTTCACCACTTAGAAGGTTCAAAGTGCCCAACAAATTATCACATACATTTTTCTCGATGTGCATTACGTCTAAATTGTGACGAATCAGAAGATTCGACCAATATGGTAACTCTTTAAATAAAATGCTCCTTTTTTTCCATCCTTTCAAGTCTGCAATATCTTTCTTGAACTTTTTTCCGAATTTCAGATAAGGAAGACTCTGTTGTTGATTCTACAGTTCTAAACCTGTCAGAATTCTTGGCCGTCTGCCACATACAACTGTACCATCAAATTTATGTTTGTAATTACTTTTCCTCCATCTGTGATGCAATGGCAAAAAACGTCGGTGTCCCAAATAACAAAATTTACGGCAATTAATTAACCATCTTGAACAGGTTTTATAATTACATGATGGACATGCAAATTTTCCTTTAGTGCTCCATCCAGACAAATTGGCATATGCTGGAAAGTCATTTATTGTCCAAAGAACGGCAGCATGCATCTTGAAATTCTGTTTTTTTGCAGCATCATATGTTTCAACACCATTCTCTCATAAGTCTTTTAAGTCTTCCACTAGTGGTTGTAAGTACACATCGATGTCATTTCCCGGATCTTTAGGACCAGGAATTAGTAATGACATCATCATAAATGTTTGTTTCATGCACATCCACGGTGGTAAATTATAAACAACTGTCATTACAGGCCATATACTATAGTTGCTGCTCATATTTCCGAATGGGTTAAACCCATCACTCGTTAAACCGAGTCTCAAGTTGCGAGCTTCTGCCGCGAAATCTGGATACTGATTATCAAAATGTTTCCATGCCTCAGAATCAGCAGGATGTCGCATCTCTCTGTTTTGTTGAGGAATTCGACCATCAATATGCCATGTCAACCACTTGGCTGTCTTGGAGGACATAAACAACCTTTGCAATCTATCTTTCAATGGAAAATAGCGCAAAAATTTATTAGGTAGTCGTTTGCCAAGTCTCTTGTTCTCATTCTGTATTTGGTTGTTCAAGTCATGCATACTTTTCTTATACCTCGGTGCATCACACTGTGGGCACCGATCTTTATCTTCATTTTCCTTCCAAAATAGTAGACAATCATTCTGACATGCATCTATCTTCTCGTATCCCAACCCCAAATCTTTAATAATCTTCTTTGCTTCATACCATCTTTGAGGTACATTGGCTCTTTCTGGTAATATTTCTATGATGAATTCAAGAAACATATTCATACATGCCCCCGTCACCTGATTCAGTGTCTTAATATGCAACAACTTTAAAAGAAATGTTAACTTTGAAACCTTCTGGCACCCATGATACAATGGTATTTCAGCATCCTCCAGTAGCTTATAAAAGTCTCTCGCTTTGGAATTCGGTTCATGCTCTTCTTCTGCAATAACACTTCCAGCTTCTTGCAAGTCATGCAACATCTCAACTGTACTATCAGCAATAAAAGATTGTTGTCGTTCACTCATCTCTATAGTAGGGATGTTGGTTTGATATCTGAATATATCAGTTAATGGTGTCTCTCCATGACACACCCAATTTGTATAATGCACCCATACTCCGTCTACCTTAAGATGGGTTTCAACATCTATCCGGGTCAACTTTACTCCGTTAAGGCAATTCCGACATGGACACTGTATCAATTCATTGTTTTGTCCATGCCTAAAACTTATTCTATCTTCATGAAAAGCAAAGTCCAAAAACTCAGCAACCCCTCTCTCATATCTAGGATCTCCTCGATTATGAACAAACTCCATCCAACTCTTGTCAAGTCCAGCCATTTCTATGTATCCTCTAACCTACATATTAACAAATGTGATCGATTAATAACTTATATATTATCCACGTATGCAAAACACAAAGACACACAGTGGTATCTCCATAAAATTTAGGAGAGGGAAGACCGGAGGCTCAGATAGAAAATGTTTTTAACCCCTAGGGGATTCCGTATGCTTCAGCGATCCGCACAAAACGGCTGCAACTCGGTTGCCCAGTAGGACCATCCAGAGCTGCCGTGCCGTTAGCAGATGGCTTGCAGTGGCCGTAAAGTCAAGTGTATCATCATCGCCTCACATACAATACCAAGGACATACACACAAATAACCTGTAAAGATAAACGCATCGTCATCATATTCATTTAATTCAAAAGTGCTACTAACAAAAGTTAAATACATAAATAGATAGATAAATATAGATATAAATATAGATATATACATTTTTTTAAAAAATTCGGCAGCATCTCCCCTAAAAGTTGTACATTTTTCACATTTGTACACCTGTCTGGTTTCATACAATCTCATAAAAAAATAATATCTACATTACACATCCACATCCACATCCACATTTCTAAACAAAATTCAGCAACATCTCCCCTGAAAGTTGTACATTTTTCAAACTTGTACACCTGTCTGATTTCATACAATCTCATAAACAAAGGGTACCTACATCACATAATATGTCCATCCATATATATTTGATCATCTAATGTTCTTTAATATATGTGCTTCATGATTATCTTAAAATTTTGGCAGCATCTCCCCACACTTCTCCAATATACCACAATTATTTACTAATTTTAACTTTTTCTCAAAAAGTCACTTGTATGAAATACAAGTGACAAAAAAAGCAGTCAAAATTAGCAGGTATATTGGAGAAGAGTGAGAAGATACTGTTGAAAATTTAAGATGATCATGAAGCACATATAATAAAGAACATTAGATGATCAAATATCCACAGACTGTCCAACAGGACAATTCAAGACTTTATGATCGATATATGTCATTACTGTCAAAAGACAGTAAAAACATATATCATAACAAAAGTCTTGAACGGACAAAAAAAAAAAAGGTCAACCACATCCATATATACAACTGCATATACATATGCACAACCACATCCACATCCACATACACGTACACATACATGTACACATTTACATCATCATCTGTACCTGCAAGAAAACTTATTTGTATGCATATGTAAATATCAAATCACATCCACATTCATACATCTCACATCCACATTCACATATATAGTACAGAAATTATATTCTAATTCGCATGCGCATCCACAACTATATATTACCCTTTGGTACTAGGCGGAGGTAAACCTCTACGCACTGGGGTTGCCAGTTTAATATACCAAAGCAGTAATATATATATATCTTGATGGAGAAGTAGTAGAGGGGCGCTGGGATATTCAACTGCTGCCCTAGCTTAATCACATAAGGTGGAGCTGGGATATTCTCTATTTATTGCTAACTTGCCAAAGTTTTCACCAGCATTTGATAAATCGTTTGACAAAACACATCATTGCGGGATCCCTCCTGCATGTGGCAATGGAGTAAGCATTGATAAAGATATCCAGACTAGTTATCTAAGGGGATTGGCGGCCGGGGATGCAAACAGATTGGATTCGATGCAAATATAAGTTAGATTTGTGATCTTATTTATTATGTATGGCAATATAGAAACAATTTTCATTGACCGTCTTACAGGTTAATAATCGATTAGATAATTGGATTATTAATTATCATGTACGTCTGATTAGAAAAAAAATCTGTATATGTTACCTTATCTGTTATACGTATTGATTTAGAAGAGGATCCATTAATTTGAATAAAAAACACAATATACTTAGGTGTTCCCATCTGTTCAGAGTGAAGGAAGGTTGAACAGTTCCAGTTCTTAGAGGGCAAGATGATTCAAAAACTCAGCACATGGAAGGCTAATACTTTGACTAAAGCTGGGAGAACTACACTCATTCAATCCACTCTAAGTGCTCTTCCTCTCCATATTATGGCCACTGTTGCAATTATGAAATTGGTGTGGAGGTTCCTTAGATCATCAAAGTATCTGGACAGATATCTTGAGAGCAAAATATCTTAAAGGTCAGTCCTATTGGGAGGTCAAGCTAGCGACTTTGACTGGTTCTTCTGCTTGGCGAGCCATGTTATCTGTAACAAAGAAACTGGAGAATAGATGCTACCAGTCCATCCACTCAGGCCAGACTACTAACATCTGGAAGGATAGATGGATAGAGGATAGTCTAGCCCACCAAAATTGAAGGATGGTTACAAAGGTGTGCTGCTTCAAACTGTGTACTGAATAACCAATGGAATAGGGATCTTATTGCTCGCCTATTCGACTCTAATACTCAACAGGCTATTCTGGGCATTCATCTGTCTCCCAATGTTAACTCGCAAAATCCCTTAATTTGGCCTCTGACCACACATGGAAAATTTAACACCAAATGATCCGCTTGCAGATGTTTGTTTGAAGCCCAATTCCCCACACAGTCAGCTAGGAATGCACCCATTTGGAAATTGTTATGGAACTCAAACTTAATCATCTTATTCCTCCCAAAATGGTCATTTTCTTATGATGTCTTCGTAATGGAGTACCCATTAATGATCCAATTGCCAGAAGGATGCCCAGAGTGGACAGCAGATGTATTTTGTGCCTGGATCAAGTAGAAACTGTGGATCGCCTTCTATTTCATTGCGACATAACCAGAGTTGTATGGCTTACTTCCCCCTTTACATATCACTTTGATTAGAATAATAGATCTCTGGAAGATAGAATATTGGGCTGGGCACAGAACCTTGGAGAATCTGACCTCCATCACATTGCATTCCGAATAGCTCTCATTTGGCACATCTGGAAAGCTAGATGCAAAAGAGTCATGGAGAATTTAATCTCCCACCCTCTCCATATTCTGAAGCAGGCTGTACAGGACTTGTCCTTTTGCAGAAACAGAATACTCAATGGTCAACCCAATCCTGGACTTCGCCGCTGAGCTCCCTTAGCTCGCATGGTATCTGTACTCATGACATTTCCTAATTTTGCTATCTATCCATCTTCATTTTCAAAAAAAAAAAAAAAACTAACAGTTGATTTGATGATCAGGTTACTAATTACTCTTCACATTCCTACCATCCAAGCCCTTTAATGTTGGGAGGAATTCACATGTCTAAGAACTATCATAGGTTAAGGGGAAGGACCTGTCACGGAGAGTGAGGAGATCCCCTTGAGAGGAACAAAGGAAATTATTTCCGCCAGCCGCGAAGGGGCTACTTGGCCGCAACTTGGAGAGAACCAACGGCGATGATGGGGTCGCTGTAGACACGCTAATTTTGACGTCATTTTGAGTAAATTTCATATCATATAATAATGCCTCAGAATGGTCTGATAATTAATCATTAATTAATTTTTATTGATCTTTTAAGTGTCGGATCGAACAGACATGTTTAAGTTAATCAATTAAATTGATTTTAACTCAAATTTCAGTTAAAATATGAAAAATCCTAAAAGGCGTCGATCCATGTGGACGCTATTTAGAGTTTATTCCTATTTTAGCGTTTAAATTTGAATTTTAATTAATTGATTTATTAGCTAAAAGGCGTCTGTTAAAGTCGACGCGTTTTAGGTTTCCTAAGCTGTTTTAACTTCTCTTCCGGATGTTTATCCTTATCTTAATTAGTGTAAAAGACGTCTACCAAGGTGGACGCGTTTTATCTAATAAAGATAAAGATAAGTTTTCCCGGATATTTATCCTTATCTTAATTAATCTTAAAGGCGTCAGCCAAGGTGGACGCGTTTTAGATAATTACAGATAAAGATGAATTAATCAGTAATTATCTGTCGGTTAATATAGATAAATCCTAGATTTTTCTATGTTAATCGCGAACGCAGAAAATGCCTATAAATACCTTGCATCTCAAGGAGTTAGAAAAAAGAGAGAGAGAATTATTGAGCCTCAGCGTTATAGCGATTTGAAGATCGGAGCAACCACGTCGGAACGCCGGAGCGCTGCCACCACCAGAAGTCGGCATCCTTCTTCAAGATCTTCATCTCCTTCAAAGCTTCAACCAACTGGACTGGGCATAAGTTTTTCATATCTGAATTTCATTTTCATTCTTTAGTTTCATTCTCTCATACTCACTGCATGCAACACACACCACCTCATTAATTTTCCAAAACCCATCTGTTCTTAAGGGGTTTCAAAGTCATTTAAAACAAGTGAGTTGCTGTTTAAACATGTTTCTAATCATGGTTAACTTTATTATTTCTATTTAGATCCTCATCAGTATTTCTTCTTTATTGTTTCTGTCTCTCTGTCCCTGCTGCATTCAACAACAACAACAACAAGAAATCAAAAAGAGGGAAATCAAGCACGAAGCCAGGAGAACTTCTGGACGATCCTCAACATTCAACAGCAAGAACAAAAGAACAAGAAGAGGCTCTCTTTCTTCAGCCGGCTGAAGGAGGGGAACCAAGGATTCATTCTTCCGCGTTTAAACAGGTAGGCGATCAAACTCTTTTGAAGCTTTTTAGTTAAAAGTTTCTGGCGATCACAGCACCTTAGTTGCATTTTTTTTTAATAGGTTAATTTACCCTAAACAACATAGTTTTTCACATAAATCACACGAGCAAATTTTCAGCACCTACAGTCGCCGGCCGTTGGAGGCGGCGATGGGGTCTCCAGCGGCTGGAGGCGGCAACGGGGCGAGGCGGCGATGGGGTCGCCGGCCGTTGGAAGTGGTGATGGGGTCCCCAGCGGCTGGAGGCGGCAATGGGGCCGGGCGGCGATGGGGTCGCCGGCCGTTGGAAGTGGCGATCGGGTCACCAGCGGCTGGAGGCGGCAATGGGGCCGGGCGGCGACGGGGTCGCCGGCCGTTGGAAGTGGCGATTGGGTCACCAGCGGCTGGAGGCAGCAATGGGGCCGGGCGGCGACGGGGTCGCCGGCCGTTGGAAGTGGCGATCGGGTCACCAGCGGCTGGAGGCGGCAATGGGGCCAGGCGGCGATGGGGTCGCCGGTGCCTGGGTGAGGATCGAAGAACCGCGGCGTGGGTTTGAGAGGGAAAGGGCGTGGGTTTGGGGACGCACTGCGGACGAAGGGGATGACATAGGGTTATGGTTTTTTGTCCACGGCTATAAACGTAGCCGTTGACATATAGCTTATATGTCGACGGCTATTCTTATAGCCGTGTACATATCATTTTAGCTTTCTTTTTATTACGTATGTCGACGGATTCTACGTAGCCGTTGACATATATTCTACATATGTCAACGGCTAACATGTAGCCGTTGACATATGTGATACATATGTCAACGGCTAACCTGTAGCCGTTGACATATATTAAGTATTTGTAAACGGTTACTGTGGCCGTCGATATATGAGTCTATTGTCAGCGGTTATCTTTTAGCCGTCGACTAATACACTCTTTGTAAATCTTATTCGCCTCTTATTCAAAGAAAATTTAATTTTACTGGCTGAATTCATATTCCACATAGAATAACATATGGTCTATCATATTAAAACTAAAACCAGAATTAGAACATATATTTTATTTGTTTATTATGTAATTTTTTGCTAGTTTTGCTTTTTCTCTTACAAACATAGACTCAAGGGCTGAAGTTTGGTTGAATCAGATTTTTAGGTAAGTCCTGTTTTGACCAATCAAAGAAGAGCTTCATCCCGATTAATTAGAATAATTAAGAGCTTCATCCCGGTTAATTAGAATAATCTAACACTTGTAAAAGTGGAGAAATTGCGGTTAATTATATCCATAAAAGCTCGTTATGGTCACTCACCTGATGCTACTCTCCTTTCATTAAGAATAATCCTATGCCAAGAAATCTTCCCAGATGTTATTCCTACCACGTCGTCACTGAGACACCCAAGATATATCATTCTTACCTGCAAACAAGCTCTAATTCTAGCACCTAGTTTCCTTCCCGCTGATTCTAACTTGAGCGTCCGAGTGGACCTTTTCAGATAAAATTGGGGGTTACCTGACATTTTTTTTACTTATGCTTCTTCATTTAGTTAGGCTACTCGTTTTCTAGCTTATGTATGTTTGAGCTTCATTATATGGTGTTATTTGTAAGAACTTAATCTCACAGCGCATGCCCATCTCTGAAAGGATTGTATTGTAGTAAGAGATTAGTTCTGTATTACTTGTCGACAATAATAACTGTATGTTTATCTTACTACTCTATCTCGATTCTCTATGGACACCTTCCCTCTATAATTGGGGGAAGTGGTGGGGGTTTTGGATGTTAGGATAGTCCCACATTAGAGATAGAATCAAAATATGTCTAGGTTCATTTTGGTAACGATTCTACTTCAAATTTGATGGAAAATTTGAAAAGTATATATATTTTTAAAACAAAAAAGGATAGATGGATTCTTTAAAGAATTTAGATTTCGTTTCATGTTGTTCGATTTCTAGTGAATTTGAAAATAAGATAGGAGGAAAATATGAGGATTTTAGAAAATAACACCCTCTTTCTTTTTGTTTTCATCCTCCTAAAGTTCCTAAAGGGGAGTAATATAAGAGATAAAAATATCTTTTGATGTGTCAAATTTTGAGTTCTCGTGATCTTTCCAAATGAGATTCTAAAAAGTAAACAACTTTTTCTCAAATTTAATTTACCGATGATAACCTGATTTTTTTCACAATATGAATTCTCCAAAATTTAGAGTCCCAATATCGTACCAAATGGAGTCTTAAGAGATGGTGTCTACTCCACTCAATGCCTTAAGTTTTTGAGTTTGACGGTCCAATAATTTCAATACCATAGGTTAGATTTGCTTCCACTTTTCAAAACTACATATATAGATTAAAGGTTTGATCATCAGAGATAAGTTTGATTCATATAATTTTTTATCCGAACTTTACATTAGGTTGAGTTAAAATTAACAACGTTAACATAACTCACTTCCAACTTAATTGAATATGGAACTTTTGACTCTATAAGAAGAGTCTTATAAGAAAAGACTACATCAATCTATTATAAGAAAAGACTCAATTTACAATAACTAATCTTGAATTTCAAAAGTTTCAAAAACATCTACTCCTCGTTGTCAGAATCAAAATTCAACTCTTTGTCCACCACTCCTGAAAAATTGTTAAACAAACTTATTGAGTACAAAACTCAGTAGGCATGCATCATTCCCTCTAGATGGTAACTAACTCATATCATAAACAATTCACAATACTATATATAAATCATATAAGAGAATGATACAAAACAAGATCTTACATATATCTCATATCAAATCGAATGTATTTTCTAATAGTTTGAAACAAACATGCTAATTCATAATACTTATCATATATATCAAACTTTCTTACTTTACTTGAAGACAAACTACTAGCCATAAGTATATCACATAATTTCTCCAACACATAGAGAGGTTCCTATCCTATCACACGTGACGAACAAATATATCTAATAACGTGTGATCAAGTTAAACAATTCAAAACTCAAATACATACTTAAATAAATTATAATAAACTTAAAATAGATCCAAATTGAACTCATTATGTGTTAAAATTATCATATTTCATATATTAAATAGACAAGCATCATAACTACAACATAATGGGCCATACATACATATACTGAGTACTTAAGTAATACTGTCAAATTTTGACTATTACGAAACTGAGGATCATATATATCCCACCACTACACCGTACTGAAGTAAGTTTCATAAATTTTATCCATTGGCCTTAGTTCACATAATACCCTACCCAATCAAGATGCTTATATCACATAATCCCCTTGAGATGGTATTGTATATATCTCACATATTAAGTTAGATAGCACATATCTTACAGACGTTAGAATTCATCATAAATATGAAATTAACATCAACCATATAGCCAATGGTACATATATTCAAAAGAAATACATTTTTCCATGAAAACAAACATTTTAAAGTCAACATGCTATATTGTAAATTTTTAGTAAAACTAATTCCAACAGGTTATACATGCATGAAAAACATTACTGGAAATTTTTAAAATTTTTGGAACATACTATATAATTTTCATATATCAAAACCTATTTTTCTATACTGAAAATTTAATAAATAATATAAATAAAAAAAATATTCATAAAAGAACTAAAGTTGGTTGACATAATAGAAATACTTTATGAAAAGTGTCTGCAAAGTTCTGTTAAAGATTTGAACTCATATGATACGAATTTAGACATCTATATAATGCTCAAATTGAGTTATTTATAACAGTTCTGAATTAATTACTGAAGTAAATATAAAATAAATTATAAAAATTATAAAAAAATTTATACATGTTAAAAACATATTGATGAAGTTATGGTCAAAATTTCAGGTCAATCGGAGTTAAAATGAGTGAGAACGGGTCTTAGAAAATTCAGCAGGAAAACTAAGTGTTGAATCCGCACTGTAGCAATCAGTCGACTGACCATGTCACATTGGTCGACCAATTCCAGACAAAATAGAGCAAAAATGTATTATTTCAAAGATTTAGGTTCTCTTATTTGAATCCAATGATTTTCAATCAAAGTGAATGATATTCTTAACATCTTTGACTTTGAAACAATGAAAATAAATCAAGCTTCCATATAATACAAAATATCTATGTTTTGGGGAATCATCACCTACCTCTTATGCTGTAAATTTTTTAAATTCGAAATCCACTAAGAGACCGCGACTCCTAACAAGTGGCATGACTTCTTAGCCCTCCTTCTCGACCTCCAAGGCTCCTAGAAGATAAGAAAATCACGAGAATATTAATCTTACTCAAGAACAACATTCATCTTCTTTTTCTTTCTTTAAAGCAAGAACAAAATACCTACCTTCTTTACTTAATGTGGTTGCTAGGATTTAATCACGCCTCAAAATATCTATATATAGAGCAAAGGCCTTAATTCTAATCCTATACAACCTCCACAAACCACGCTTGGATCATATTAAGCTACTCTTCTACGACTTAGAGAGAATCGAATGCCAAATCGGACTCCTCTTCCGTATATGTACTTATTTTAACTGAACATTTAATTTTTCGATTTAGTGAACGAAAGAATATGCAAAATTGGTCTTCTATAAAGGGTTAGATCTCTTCGAGTTTCCAACGGTACCAACCACACTAAAATATGAATTACATTGAAAGTTCCCGTCAACATACTAATATGTTGTCCTAAGTATTCGAATTCAAAAATTTCACTCAACTTAATAAACTACACCACTTGTAAAATTAAGTTAATGGACTTACTCAATTAACTATATTATATTATATATATATATATTTATATATATATATATATTTAATTATTATTTATTATTATTTCTATCTAGAAAAATACTGAGTATTACAATTATACTTGATCTTGTATATCCATTTGCATCCAACAGCTCACTTGCCAGTGGAAGTGAGGTAATCTCCCAAGTGTTATTGACTTGCAAAGCTTAGAGCTCATCTATCATAGCAAAACACCAGTGAGGGGCCTTCCAAGCTTCAGTATAAGAAGCTGGCTCCTGATGCTCAGTGATGAACGATAAAAAGGCTTGGTGTGCAAAAGAAAAATGAACTGTAAACAAGTGAATTAGAAAGAGGATACTTAACCTGAGTAGAAGTAGTGGTAGAAACCGTGAAGCTCGTAACATAATCCTTGAAGTAGGCAGGAGGACATTTATTGCGAGTAGGGCGAGAGATGGGAGGGGAAGGTGGAGAAGAAGGTGGTGTGGTGAAGACTGTATAGAAGAAGAGAGATCTGGAATGGAGTGGGGTATAATAGGAGGTGGTTCAAGTGTTTTAGTAGAAAAAGTTAATATCTCTTCATGAAAAATAACATCTCCAGTGGTGAAAGCTTCATGGATGTGAAGATCGAACGGCTTGTAGGGTTTCCGATTAGGCGGGTATCCAACGAACAAGCAGCGCGAGCTTGTGGAAAAATTTCACAATCCACCCAAAAGAGAAATAGGAAGCTGAGAATGGAATCGTAGTGTTCGTGCGACATTCTGGTAACGAGGTGGGTATCCAATGAGCTTATAGCATTGCTCCTTGCTATGGCCACCAATATGACAATATGTACAACGATCAGCACTGAGTTTGTCGTAGGTTTCCTTGTATGACCAAGTACATATGGCAACGGGAACATCTCTCTTTGCCTCACATATTTTATCATTACTTGGTCATTTAGTTCTAGTATCACGAATTGTTGATTGAGTAGTCTGAGCAATCATAGCTGATAACTCAGAAGAAACTGGAGTTTGAACGAGCCTCTGTGATTCCAGAAGGCAGTGGATCCGTAAGGAGAATCTGGCTTCGAACATGGGAATAAGAATCACGAAGACCCATTAGAAATTGCATTAACTGACGTCTCTGATAGGCCATAGCAGAAGAGGATTGGATGGGATCATATTGAGCTAATTCATCCTAATAGCCCTTCAAAGTATTGAAATATTTTGCAACCGGATCATTAAGCTGCTGCAGTGTTGCAGTAGATCGTTCTAAACTATAGATGTGAGGCCCATCAGAAGGAGAAAATCTCTTTTTCAAATCATTCAGCCCCACTTTCTTTGCAGAATAAGTTATTGCGTATGATCTACTGACGGAATAGTGTACACTAAAATAAAGAGTGTTTCGGTTTGATAGTTTTGTGGGGTCCGCTGACGGAATAAGAAGAACAAGCAATTCTTGAGTCTAAGGTGGGATGACTTATTCTCTTTATTCCCTGTGAATATGTTATTCTGTACCGATATAAGTCATTCCTCTTGTCAAAGCAAAATTAAGTTTATTCTTTTCTTATTCGCCCTTATTCTTCTCCTATTCTCCAATCAAAGTGGCACCTTATTCAACATCAACACTGAGGAATAAGATCAAAATGAACTGAATTCAAAAGCCAAGATAACACCGGGGTTCCTTAGCAGCAGGTTCCTTAATGGATCCATTGACACATCCTAACTTGTTCTTGGCAGATAATGCAACAGGCATTACTCGTTGCTAAAGGAACAAAGTTATCTCCAATAAGTAAAGCAAAACTAGAACAGTACTAGGGTTATCTGAAGGACGTAGGAAGAATCGATTCACCATTCCTTCACCATCAACCGCTTCCATTACTACAGTTGCTGTAGAGCCCATCTGCTTATGTGCCAGATCACTAGACATGGGATCAGTATCAGCCTTGCAATAGAGCTTGTTGTAGACAAATCAGAGTGGAACGTCTTCTTGCTCTGATACCATGTTAGAACAGAGGAATTGCAGAAGAACAGAGAAGGTAGAAGAAGGTGGAAAGAATGGGATCGACACACAACAATGCAGCCTATCATAGTATTCTATTTCTAGATGAATTTGTACATTGGGTGTCGGGCTCCAAAAGAAACGGCAGCCGAATTGGGGTGTGCTACATAATTAGGAAAATATTCCCACTAGTACAATTAGTCGGGGTACGGGAATATTCTAGCAGCTGTGTGCCACTACATTCACCAGTTTTTGCAGGCAGTAGACAATCTGATGCAGCCCAGCATCTTAAAAAGGTCAATAACTGTTCGAATTCAATTGTGTTGTTGTTATGGTTATTTTTATTATTATATTTCTTTTATGA
This sequence comes from Zantedeschia hybrid cultivar, assembly GCA_030544215.1. Classification (NCBI taxonomy): domain Eukaryota; kingdom Viridiplantae; phylum Streptophyta; class Magnoliopsida; order Alismatales; family Araceae; genus Zantedeschia; species Zantedeschia hybrid cultivar. The sequence continues at coordinate 14,883,716 of JARZZO010000002.1, read as the reverse complement.
TTACACCTGTCTATCTCGGTGGTAATTGGTAAGACTATTTTTTTAAAAAATTGTACAGTAATACTATTTTTAACATAAGTTTTTGGCATAGTCTAAACGACACAGACACATTGAAAGGTGCACTTGTCAGAGGTTTGGAATACTGACACTTCCTTCTAATATATGTATGTCACCTAAGTGTGTCAAAAAGTTGTGTTAAAAACTAGTGTTACTATACTATGTTTCATTTTTCCTCGCTTAAATGTCAAAATCCAGCTAACCACTTACCGTTTTCCATTTTTCGCCACTTAAAATGCCAAGATCCAGCTAAACAATAACCTTGACACACTCGACTCGATTACGTTAGTAGTATATGGAACTGCCGAAGGGGGAAAGTCTTCATTATTTAAGAATACTCGAATTTAAATTCTCTCTATAGCCATTGGAGTGGTTGGGTAAGCACCTGAACGTTGCACCACTTAAAATAGAGACAAAATCTCCGCCATGCCTCCATCGCGAGAGAAGGTTCACTTGGGGACAATGTCACCAAATTGGTTTCCGAGAAAAATACAAAAAATTAAGTCGCCAAATTATTTACTTTGTAAAAGCCATAAAATTTTTAATATATATAAAGATTATTTTTTAAAAAGTATAATATATACTTTTAAAATATTTAATGTAAAACGAATTACTTTGTATTAAAAAGTACATTTGTAAAAATTTATAATTAACTAGTAAAATTTTGAACACGAATTTTTAAATATGATTTTAATAAAAGTTGTTTTATTGGTGAAAAACATGTTAAGACCAAAAAGTGCATTCAAATCAGTATCCTTTTTCAAAGATCATAGTTTTATGTTACATTACTTTGAGAGGTAGTTGTTGAAAACGACAAACTACGGCCTGACATATTGAGCTGGATAGAGCCACTAGACTTCGATTCTTAGTGACTTGGGTAGGAGTTAAAAGGGAAACGGTATAGTGACATAGAAATTTGACACATATTTAACATCAGATATATTGCATAAATTTTAGAATTTACATTTGCCATTCATTTAATTTTAAATTTTTGACACGGCGTAGTGACACATAATTTTGAAGGTGAATGAATGACAAATGCAAATTTTAAAATTTGTGCAATGTGTATGATATCAAATGTATGTGTCAAATTTATGTTATCATTCGGAGTTAAAAATACTTTAAAACGTTGTAATAACAAAATAGAGAAACATCAACAGAACCCAGTGAGTCAGATGTCTTCCTTGTTCGCGGGCTGGGGTTAGAGGGAGAGTTTAAGATCTATGATCCATCCTCGTCAACATGAAAAAGGGTGCAACCATTTTTAGAAGACGAAGCTTTATGTGTTATTTAAACAATAAGTTTAGGTACTCTAAATTTATTTTTACAATATCTAATAACTCAATTTAATTTTAAGATTTATATATATATATATCTCTTTAAATCATCGTATTTGTATGTATATCTTCGATCGACGCTCAAATAATGTACGAGATACCCCCTAAGACAACTTCTGAGTCGTTGCATTGATGCCCTTACCGTTACGTCCGTTTGATTTAGTGAGGTTAAAGACATAAAATTACTAACTTACCTTTGGGTTAAGGGTTCCGATAACCCTCCTGCCCCACCATGTCGCCTCCTAGATCTAGAGAGAATGTTAGAGAGAGAGGGGATGCATGGTCTCGTCGGAGAAGGCAAAGTCTAGCACCCGCCCGTCCGGGTCACCGTCGCCGCGCAGGGGGTGGTGAAGGGCGTTGACTTGGCAGTGGATGCGTCCGCCACCTCCTGTTCGTCTGTATGCTCCTCCCAATTACGACGGGGAACCGTTCGACCACCAGTCCCTGCTGTCGGAGTCGACCCCTTCCTTCTCCTCTTCCCAGATGGTGAAAAACACCCTTGACGAGTGTAAGCTATGCCACTTCGCTAGCTCCAACTCCATCTCCAGTTCCATAGTCGCCTTCGGCAAAGGCGACCCCTTCGCGCTTTCATGCCCTGCAGCGGTGAAGGGGTCAGTGGGCGTGACGGCGGTGGAGGCTCCGCCGCCGGCTCGATACGGGACTGGGAGCAAATAAAGGAAGTAGAGGAGGAGGTGCTTGGAGGTTGGGCCTCCGGTGGGGGTAACCTACAGATGCGCCCCCCCCCCCCTCTCTCTCTCTCTCTCTCTCTGTGACATTGACGTTGTAGGTGGAGGTCTGCTGCAGCCTCACTACCGCCCATGACCATATAAGCAGCGGCGGCAACGCGCTGCCAAACTGGGACACTCACATTTATGGCGGTGGCAGTGATGGCGCTGCCCCCGCTGGGTTCTTCTATGCCGGTGCCTTGCAGATGGGTTTCGCCACCAGCTACGCCTTCCTCATGGTGGGCCGTTTCGTCGCGGGCATCGGCGTCGGCTTCGTCCTCATGATCGCGTCGGTCTACACTGCCGAGGAGTCGTCGCCGTCCTACGTACCTGGGCTTCCTCACCTCCTTCGCCGAGGTCTTCATCAACGTGGGCATCCTGCTGGGGTATGTGTCCAACTTCGCCTTCTCCAGACTGGTAGAGAACCTCGGTCGACAGATGATACTGGGCGTAGGCACCATCTCGTCGGTGTTCCTCGCCCTAGGCGCGCGGGTGATGCCACAGTCAGGCGGCTGGTCTTGCAGGGCCGGCTTGGCGAAGTCAGGAGGGTGTTCGCCAAGACCGCCGACTCGGAGGAAGAAGCCGTGCTGCGGCTCGTCGAGATCAAGGAGGCCGCGGGGATCCCCGGGGACTGCAATGACGAGACCATGCATGTGACAAAGAGGAGCCATGACGAGCGGGTGTGGAAGGATTTGCTCTTGCACTCGACGCTGCTGGGGCGCCGGATGCTCGTCGTCATCCTGTTGATGCACTTCTTCTAGCAGACCTCGGGCATCGACTTGGTGGTGATTTACAGCCCACGGGTGCTCGAAAAGGCCAGGTTGAAGAGCAAGAGCAAGCTGCTCTTGATGACGATGGCGTATCTGGTTGCTGGCATACAGGGGGTGCCGGCGTATACAGGGCGTTCCCGGTACACACTGCTCAACTCCTCCTCCGTCAACCCCGTGAAGTTGAGGAAAGCTAGCTTTAACCTAAACTGTACCTTTCGGCTAACTTAACTAAGTTTGAATAAGTAAAACTTAATCACAGTTCTAAAATTTTAACCTGTCGCCAACGCAGATAAACTTAATTTAATTTAGGATGAGCTGAGTTGGATTTAGGTTGGGTATTGTCCGTCCTCCAAGTTTCCATTTTTACACTTAAAAACGGAAGCCACGTCATACGACGTCAGCAGACTCCACGTAACCCCATACCTCACTACGCATGGACGGAAGCTACAATTCTCCTGGAACCGTACTCTCCAAAAAGGCAACTATTCACACACCCTCTCACAGCCGCTGCTTTCTCTCCCTCTCTCTCTCCATACTCCTGGAAGCTCTCAGCTCGTAAGAGAGGCAGAGGGAAACGTAGAACCAGCAGGAAGGCTGTAGCAGCAGCAGGAGGATTTCTGATTGGATGGCCGGCATGGAGGGGTTGATGGGGGCGAACGCGGCCAACGGCTGCCCGCTGACGCCGCTGGGCTTCCTCGAGCGCGCTGCCATCGTCTACGGCGACTGCCCCTCCGTCGTGTACAACGACACCGTCTACACCTGGTCCCAGACCCTGGACCGCTGCCTTCGCCTCGCCTCCTCCCTCCGCAACCTGGGCGTCTCCCCCGGCGACGTGGTGAGTAGCCTTCTTCGGGTCTTGCTCTTACCCTTCGGGCAGAAAACAGCAATCTTTTGGCGGGCTTGGGTCGGGATTGTTTGAGGATTAATAGGGTTGTATTGATTGGGTCGGACGCAGGTGTCTGTGGTGGCGCCCAACATCCCGGCCATGTACGAGGCGCACTTCGGCGTGCCCATGTCCGGCGCTGTGCTCAACACCGTCAATCTCCGCCTGGACGCCCGCACCATCTCCATCCTCCTCCGTCACGCCGAGTCCAAGATCGTCCTCGTTGATCACCAGTCTCGCACCGTCATCGACGAGGCCCTCGCCCTGTTCGGCCCCGGCGCAAGGCGGCCCCTCCTCATCCCCATCGATGACGCGGGGGATGAAGGGGAAGGGGCAGCCGCGGCGGTGCCCGAGGGCGGCCTCACCTACGAGGGCCTGATCAGGAGGGGCGACCCGGGGTTCCGGTGGGTTCGCCCCGAGAGCGAGTGGACGCCGATGGTGCTCAATTACACCTCCGGCACCACGTCGGCCCCCAAGGGCGTCGTGCACTGCCACCGCGGCCTCTTCCTCGTCACCCTCGACTCCCTCATCAACTGGTCCGTGCCCAGCCGTCCTGTCTACCTGTGGACCCTCCCTATGTTCCACGCCAACGGCTGGAGCTTCCCGTGGGGCATGGCGGCTGCCGGCGGCACCAACGTCTGCCTCCGCCGGTTCGACGCCGCCACCGTCTACGGTGCCATCCGCCGCCATGGCGTCACCCACCTGTGCGGCGCCCCCGTCGTGCTCAACATGCTCTCCAACGCCCCCGACTCGGCCCGCGGCGGCGGAAAGGGGAATAAGCCGCTCCTGCCTCCCGGGCGCCCCCCCGTGCAGATCCTGACGGCGGGGGCGCCGCCCCCGGCGGCCGTGCTCTTCCGCACGGAGGCCCTGGGCTTCGTGGTGAGCCACGGGTACGGCCTGACGGAGACCGCGGGGCTGGTCGTCACCTGCGCCTGGAAGGAAGCGTGGAATCGGTACCCAGCCAGCGAGCGCGCCCGGCTCAAGGCCCGGCAGGGCGTGCGGACGCTGGGGATGGCGGAGGCGGACGTGGTGGACGAGCCAACGGGGCAGAGCGTGAAGCGGGACGGCAGCACCCTGGGGGAGGTCGTGCTGCGGGGCGGCTGCGTCATGGTGGGCTACCTCAAGGACCCCGAGGCCACGGCCAAGGCGGTGCGCCCCGACGGCTGGTTCTACACGGGCGATGTCGGGGTGATGCACCCCGACGGCTACATGGAGATCAAGGACCGGTCCAAGGACGTGATCATCAGCGGCGGCGAGAACATGAGCAGCGTGGAGGTGGAGTCGGTGCTGTACACGCACCCGGCGGTGAACGAGGCGGCGGTGGTGGCGCGGCCCGACGAGTTCTGGGGTGAGACGCCCTGCGCGTTCGTGAGCCTGAAAGAGGGCGCCCGCCCGGTGCCGACGGAGGGCGACATCGTGGGCTACTGCAGGGAGAGGCTGCCGCACTACATGGTGCCCAAGACGGTGGTGTTCAAGGAGGAGCTGCCCAAGACGTCGACGGGGAAGATCCAGAAGTACGTGCTGCGGGAGATTGCCTGCGGGCTAGGCCCTCGTTCGCGCATTTGATCTCGAAGATGGACCGGTGCCGACTCGTGAACCGGGCCTAATCGGCGAGATTTCTGCCGAGAGGGTGAACTTTTCGTGCAGAGTGGTATGCGGCAAGGCACCGTGGCCTAATTGGTTTGGAAGTTATCGATGTACCTGGGTGGGAAGGGTGAAGCAGGAAGAGGTGGGAAGCTTATCCACGTCTTTCGATCCTTGTTGGCGATTGCTATTGAATAGTTTGTGGTCGTTGCTATCCGGAGTCAACAGTTAAGTGCCTTATCTTAAAGGAGTACAGTATAGTAACATTCTTTTATATTAGTTGATGACATACATATAATAAAAAGTGCAATTATTAAAATATGAAATGTTAATATTTTTTCAACGTATTATTTAAGCGTGTCAAAAAATGACGTTATTACTGTACCATTTTCTTGTCTAAAATAAACTTTAAGGTCGCCTCGGGTGTTGGGACTCTCTGTATGGATATCTGCTTTTTTCAGTATTCTTTTCTGTCTTCATGTGGATAGCAGCTGTCCAAAGTCTTGTATACTCACGGTTGGGTGGTCCCCTTGACTTTTCCTTTTTTTTTTTCAAGATAAGTTTTTGTTAAGTTGTTTTAATCGAATTTTTTAGTCCAAGGATATGCATGTAGATATTTTTTCCTTACTTGTCGATGGAAAGTGTAAAAGGATATCTATTGAGCTAGATAGTGACGCTATCTTTATCTGTTGAGAGAGTCACCTCCTTCTTCAACTTGTATATAACAAAGTGTTACACAGATGAAGTCACTTTTTAAACTTATGGAGGCTACCTCTAGAGTCTTACCTTTTTGATGGTTAAGTTGTCAATTAAAAAAAACATAACGAATAGGATGTCGTCTATATATGGGAGTATAATGTAACACTCTTCAAATATGATTGTATCTCGAAATATCGAGACATCTTTTTTAGTATTAGTTTAGTTCTTTATAAGAATTGTGGTTAACCATGTTTAACTGGAGTAGTACTGGGATGAGTGACCGTTCAAAAAATCTCCGATCTGAAACCAATTAGTACTAAAGGGATAAAATTGTAAGGCATATAGATCAAAGCGGACAATACCTTGATCTTATGATGTATTAATATTTTATGTAACACCCTCAAATATAATTAAATTGTATATCTTCAGAAGGCAAAGAGTAACTTTAATACTTTTCGGACTGTAGTCCTTAAGGGTATCGGAGGCTTAAGAGAGCCTCCATTTGGCAATAAATAGCGGTGTATTTATAGCAGAGGATAGAGGATGGTTAACGGTGGTAGCCGATATAGGACTAAATGCGGGCTTACTGGTAAACCGCCATAGTGCCTGGTCCGCCACCGGAGTGGGCCGGACTAGGCTATCGGGCCGAAGGGGGTTGGGCCGCTGATGGGCCGAAGCCTGTTGGCCCCTAGGCTGCCGCGCTGTTCCTGGGCCGTAGGCTGGTGGGCCGCTGACAGGCTGAAGCCTGTTGGGCCGGGAGCGACGGTGCCGCTTACGGGCCGAGGGCTGTTGGGCCGCTGATGGGCCGAAGGCTCCCTGAGGGCCTTGCACTGCTGCTGCTGCTGGGCTGAGCGGGGTTTGGGCTTGTTTCAATGGGCCGAATCGGATTCTGCCTCATCACATAGCCCCCCACTCTTGTCTTCCTCAGTTCTGAGATGGCGAGAGTATAGCCCGAAGCTAGTAGGAAAATAGCGTAACATGTGTCTTACCCGAAGCTCTGTTCTTTTTCTTTGAGAAGAGGGTGCCCTCGGTTGGCCGAGGGCTATGCGGTTGCTTCGTCTTCATTCAGAGTGGCGACGAAGGCTCATGGCCCTGAAGGCGAAGGGCCGAGCCCTCTGACTCGCGCTAGACTTCATTAAATGGACGGGATGGGCGTCGCCTCGCGAAAAAGCACGGGACACGCGTCGCGCATCCGGCCGCTCCGCCAAAAGCACAAAAGGATCCTGACCGCTCGCGGGTCGCGGATCGCCTCGGCTCTCTGCCCGAGGTTCCACTCGGATTGCCGCCGCTCCCTTCTTCGGCACGCGGATCGGGACACGTGGCGGGCATCCGGGTGATCAGCCGAAGGGTCGGAGCGCTTTCGGCCGTTGATCGCTCTGCTTCAAGTTACGGAGCCGGCCCGTCATCATTGCCGAAGGACGGTGCACGTGGCGGGCATCCGAGAGGAGCGGTGAGACGAAGGGGACGATCTCGGCCGTTGGCTTCGGCGGGAGGCGCTTCGGATGGAGCTTATAAATACAAGCCCTCAGCAGGGCACTGTTCTTCTTCCTGCTGCAGCGTCTGCGCTGCTCCTGCGATCACTCGAGCTCTCCCTCCTCTCCGGCGAAAGGCTAGCTCTCGGAAGGCGTCGTCCGAGCTTGCTGGCCACCGTGGGAGGATCTCCATCCCTCAGAGTGCCTTGTTGGTGGAGCTGGGTGGCTTGAGAGGCTGCGCTCGGTTCAGGAGAGATTTCTTTCCCCTTCCTGCGAGTAAGCCTCGACCTCCCTCCTCCCCTTCGCGGCCTTATGGTCCGGAGCTCCTCTTCTAGCGAGATTACTCCTTCGGACGAGGAGTATACTCCTTCCCACTCTCCCAAATCTTCTCTGTCATCTCCCCTTACCCTGGACTCCCTCGCCTCTGCGATGTCTGAAGAGCCCGAGGCTTCCGGGGCTGAGGCGAGGCTTCCTGGGCCGAGGCCCCCGAGGAGGTCCGGAACCCGGGCTAGGCCTCCACCTCGGGACGTCGCCGTCCCGACATTGCTTCGGAAGCATCCTGCGCCCTTTCGGACGAAGAGGTTAGCAATCTTACTTCTTACTTCCAGCTTCCTTCTTGGACGACCCCTTACCGGCCTGGCTCCTCCACCAGGGCCAATACTCCCCGCCCGGGTTCCTTCTCTATCTATGTAGATAGTTTCCAGGCGGGCTTTTGTCTTCCTCTTCCCACTTTCGTCATCAATCTTCTTTGCTTCTACGGGCTGGCCCCGTCTCAGCTTTTTCCCAATTCCTGGCACACCGTATACGGTTTCTTGGCCGTTTTCGCCCGTATACGGATTACTCCTTCCATCAACGTCTTACGCTACCTCTTTAAAATCCAAAGGCAGGGGAGATCCGAGTGGTATTGCTTCGTCCCTCGGATCGGCCGAAGCATCTTCTCCGGAAAGCTCTCGTCCATCCTTGGCTGGAAGAGGAAATTCATCCTCATCTCCCTGCCGGAGAACGAGAAGGGCGTGTGGCCCTTCCCTACCGAATAGGCGCCGCTGGCCGCAGGCCTCTCGGATCCTCCTGCTCTGACCTCCGTCCAGAGCACCCTCGTGGGCCACATCCAGATCATGGCCCCGTACAACATCTGGGGGCTTCTCAGTAAGGCGGAGCGGCTGGTGAATGTCGGGGTATGGCCGGACCCTCGGTTCGATCCGGAGCGGGCTTTTCCATACCTTCCTCCTGGGGAGACTCCGCGGGGCAGCGAAGGAAGTGTTGCCGCACCTCCGGCCGAAGCTCCTCCGGCTGACGAGGCTGATGAAGTTTCGGCCGAGGGTAAGTCGGCTTTGAGTTTGCAACTGGTCGTTATTTCGTTTTTAACACGTCTTCTCTTGCTTGCAGCAATGTCCGGGCTCGACGGCCTCCTCGCCCGAATATCCGATCAGCGCGATCAAGGCCGGCTACCACCCCCGCAGGCGGCAGGCGGGTCTGGCCGAGGCGCAGGAGCTCCGAGGACCCGAGGCGGAGTTCCGAGGACCGCGGCCTCCTCCGAGGGCCGAGCTGCCGCCGCCGCTCTCGAGAGGGAGCGAAAATCCAAGTTTGCCGCCCGAAGGGGCGGCCGATTGTCGAAGCGGCCCCGGGTGGAGGAGCCCGAAGAGGCGGAGCCCGCTCCACTAATCAGGAGAAGCGCCGGGGCCCGAAGGGATGCAAGGCTAGCGTCCCCCGAGATGCTGAGGGGCGACTCCCCTCCGGCCGCATCGGCAGGTGCAGAGGACGAAGGCGCCGGGTCGCAGGCGCCCCGCGCGCAGGAGCGCGAGTGGTGGCTCCCTGAACCGGGGATCTACAAGGATGAGAGCATGGAGGACTCGCAGACGTGCCTCCGTCTGCTCCGCAGCCTCACTCTCCCTTCGGCTTTCGAAGAGCTGAAGGACCACTCGGTCTCCGACCTGGCGGCTATGAGCGCTCGGTTGGCGGTCCAGGTAAGGAGCTTCTGAGTGCGCTTCAACTTAGCTTTCTTTAGCTTATTTTAATTTTTTCTGATCCTTGTCTGCTTTCGGTCTGCAGGCCGCGGTAACGGGCAGTGTCCTGATTCATCATCAGGAGCTGCTCCGGAACAAGCTCCTGGAGGCCGAGGGGGCGTCGGCCTCGGCCGGTTCGGGTGAGGGCCCATCAGCGGGGCCTCGTATCGAGCCCATGGTCGATGGGCTTGTAGCTGCGAACGCCCGGACGTGGGCGCAACTGGAGGAGAGGGCAGCAGAGGCTCGTGCTTCCGCCGAGGCCAAGGTGAAGGCTGAGCGGGAGAAGGAAAAGACCGAGCGGGAGCTCACGGCGTCCCAAACTGAGATCCGGGCCCTCAAGGCCTAGATCCAGGACGAGGACTCCCGGCGGGCTTCGGAGAAACGCCGCCACGCCGAGGATATATCGGCTCCGAAGCAGGAGCTGGAGGAGGCGGCAGACTCGGCCGTAGCCGATTATAAGGCCGGCCCGGACTACGCTGAAGAAATAATCCAAGCTCAGCTGCTAGCGGCCTCCTCGGTCTTCGACCTCGGGCTGGCTGTCGCCCAGAAGGCCTGCCCGAGTGTTGACTTAACCGGGGTTGCCCTGCCGATGGGTGAGGAAGCCAAGGAGCTCCTATCTTGGTGGAAGGAGCTTATGGCCGAGAGGGCCTCGACCCCAGCGCCAGGCGACGAAGCCGTACCCGCCGAGGAGGCCCCTGTCGAGGCTGCCCCTCCTGAGGCTGTGCAGATTGTCGATTCCCCCTCTCCCTCTCCTGGCCGAAACGCAGTCGAAGCGGAGGAGGAGGGGGTTGTCGAGGGTTGATACGAGGGCTCCCCCCGGTTTTTGTTTTTCTTCTTTTGTAAGCCTGCGGCCAGGCGGATGGCCGATTTTGTACTTCCCCTTTTGTGAATACAGGAAGTATTTCTGAGTTTTACCTTGTTGTTTTGTGCATGATTGACCGAATCTGGCCTTTCAGAAGTCCGAGGTCCTGCCGTTGTTCGCTATAGTTCGCGAAGCCGAGACCCGATGTAGGTTCGGATAGGAAGTTGATAGAATATCGCTAGTATATACGGCCGGGGCCTTTGCTAATGTGGTTCATAAGATCCGAAGGGGTATCCCGCCGCCCCAGATGTGGTTCGTGTGGCCGAAGCCACTCCCGCTTCGTCTTATGCAGATTTAGAGATATATCTCGCCGCTCCCTGATCCGGATTATATGGCCGAAGCCATTCGTCGGATTGAGGTTTTTGCGGACTTAGGAAGAACACCATGCCGCGTTCTGATCCGGATTACATGGCCGAAGCCATTCGTCGGATCGAAGGACTCGCGGACTTTGAGAGAATACCATGCCGCTCCCGATACGGTTTACATGGCCGAAGCCACTCCCGGTACGGTTTACAAGGACTTAGAGAAAATACCATGCCGCGTCCTGATCCGGATTACATGGCCGAAGCCATTCGTCGGATCGAAGGACTCGCGGACTTTGAGGGAATACCATGCCGCTCCCGATACGGTTTGCATGGCCGAAGCCACTCCCGGTACGGTTTACACAGACTTAGAGAAAATACCATGCCGCGTCCTGATCCGGATTACATGGCCGAAGCCATTCGTCTGATCGAAGGACTCGCGGACTTTGAGGGAATACCATTCCGCTCCCGATACGGTTTGCATGGCCGAAGCCACTCCCGGTACGGTTTACACAGACTTAGAGAAAATACCATGCCGCGTCCTGATCCGGATTACATGGCCGAAGCCATTCGTCGGATCGAAGGACTCGCAGACTTTGAGGAAATACCATGCCGCTCCCGATACGGTTTGCATGGCCGAAGCCACTCCCGGTACAGTTTACACGGACTTAGAGAAAATACCATGCCGCGTCCTGATCCGGATTACATGGCCGAAGCCATTCGTCGGATCGAAGGACTCGCGGACTTTGAGGGAATACCATGCCGCTCCCGATACGGTTTGCATGGCCGAAGCCACTCCCGGTACGGTTCACACAGACTTAGAGAAAATACCATGCCGCGTCCTGATCCGGATTACATGGCCGAAGCCATTCGTCGGATCGAAGGACTCGCGGACTTTGAGGAAATACCATGCCGCTCCCGATACGGTTTGCATGGCCGAAGCCACTCCCGGTACAGTTTACACGGACTTAGAGAAAATACCATGCCGCGTCCTGATCCGGATTACATGGCCGAAGCCATTCGTCGGATCGAAGGACTCGCGGACTTTGAGGGAATACCATGCCGCTCCCGATACGGTTTGCATGGCCGAAGCCACTCCCGGTACGGTTTACACGGACTTAGAGAAAATACCATGAGGTTTCCTGAAAAAGAGGCATTTATTCATACCTTCCGGCTAACAGCCCGGGAAGAAGTGATTCACATATAATAACGCCGAAGGCGCTCTACATTCCAGGTGCGAGGGAGAGGTTGGCCCGAAAGGGTCTCCAACCGATAAGCCCCTCGTCTGATCACCTCCCTGACTCGATAGGGCCCCTCCCAGTTGGGGGCAAGCTTCCTTGAGGCTACGGCTGGTTTGGAAGCATGAGCATTCCTCAACACGAGGCTCCCTACTTCAAAGCTTCGGGGCTTCACTCGAGTGTTGTGGTACTTGGCCATGCGCTGCTGATAAGCTGCCAGCCGGATACGAGCCTTGTCTCGGGTCTCTTCAATGAGGTCCAGATGATCTTTCAAACCTTCTTCGTTGGCCTCCGGATTGTAAGCAATGACCCTAGGAGAGGGAAGACCGATTTCCACCGGAATAACGGCCTCTATCCCATAGGCCATGCGGAAGGGAGTTTCGCCGGTGGGGGTTCGGCTTGTCGTCCGATAGGCCCATAGAACACTCGGCAGCTCCTCTACCCATCGGCCTTTAGCTTCGCCGAGGCAGGTTTTCAGTCCCTACAGCAGGCTTCGGTTGGTGACTTCAACCTGGCCGTTTGCTCGAGGATGCGCTACCGAAGTGAATTTGTGAAGTATGCCGAAGCTGGCGCAGTTGTCGCTGAACCGATGACTGTCGAACTGCTTTCCATTGTCAGAAATGATGGCCCGAGGGATGCCGAACCGGCAAATGATGGACTTCCACACGAAGTTCCAAGCATTGCTATCGGTTACTGACGCGAGGGGTTCGGCTTCGACCCACTTAGTGAAATAATCTACGGCCACGATGAGGAATTTTCTTTGGCCAGTGGTGATGGGAAAAGGTCCCAGTAGGTCGATTCCCCATTGAGCGAAAGGCCAGGGATCGGACAAAGGGGTCAGAAGGGTGGCTGCCTGGTGAATGAGGGAGCTGAACCTCTGGCACTGGTCACAGCGCCGTACGAGGGCTAAAGCGTCCTCTCGGAGTGTCGGCCACCAGTAGCCTTGCCTTAGAAGCTTGTGAGCCAGGGCCCTTCCTCCCGCATGCGCCCCGCACACCCCTTCATGTACTTCTTTCGTGGCGTAGTCGGCTTCAGTCGGGCCGAGGCACCGCAGCAGTGGTCGGCCGAAGGACTTCTTGTATAGCACCCCGTCCAGAAGGAGGAAATGGGACGAGCGCTGCCGAATGTGCTTCGCCTCCTTTGAGTCTGGCGGGAGTTCTCCTCGGAGAAGAAAGGCGACGAGGGGAGTCATCCACGTCTCGGCTTCGACCTCAGTGACTTGCATGGCTTCGGTCTCGCCGAGGCTTGGTTCGGCGAGCTCCTCCACGAGGATCATTCGGCCTCCTCCCCCGTCTTGAGTTGACGCCAGCCGAGAAAGTGCATCGCCTCGGGTATTCTCGGCTCTCGGGATCCTCACGATTTCATAAGAATCGAATTGGGCGAGGATTTTGCGAGTCACCTGGAGATAAGATGCCATTATTGCATCCCGAGCCTCGTATTCTCCGGAGATGTGGCTGGCGATCAGTTGGGAATCGCTGAAGGCTTTCAAGTTCCGGGCGTCGAGCTTCTTCGCGGCCCGGAGGCCAGAGATGAGAGCTTCGTACTCGGCGGCATTGTTAGTCGCTGGAAAGGAGAAACGCAAGGCGTACTCCGTGACGACCCCTTCGGGTGATGCCAGGATCCATCCGGCGCCGCTATCCGTGGAGCACGCGGAGCCGTCCACAAAGAGTCGCCACTCGTCTGCTGGTGCAGGAGCCGAAGCAGCCTCGGCTTCGGGCACGTCGGGTTTCGGCTGAGGTGCCGAGGAAGCGCCGGGGGTGAGTTCGGCGATGAAGTCTGCCAGCGCCTGGGCTTTTATTGCTACCCGAGGTGCGTAGGAGATGTCAAACTCTCCTAGCTCGATCGCCCACTTCGCTAGCCTGCCGGACACTTCCGGCCGGGAGAGAACCTGCCTCAGGGGCTGGTCGGTGAGAACCTTCACGGAATGAGCCAGAAAATAAGGCCGGAGCCTCCTCGCGGACGAGACGAGAGCCAGAGCCAACTTCTCCAGGGCAAGATACCGGAGTTCTGCTCCTTGAAGGGCTCGGCTGGTATAGTAAACTGGCTTCTGAACGCCATCTTGCTCTCGGACGAGGACGGCGCTGAGAGCCGTCTCGGAGACTGCAAGGTACAGGCTCAGAGGCTCCCCAGGGATCGGCTTGGACAAGATGGGGACTTTGGAGAGGTAGGCCTTCAGCTGGTCGAAGGCTGCTTGGCACTCATCCGTCCAGTCGAAGCTATTGGCCTTCTTCAGCAGCTTGAAGAAGGGGAAACAGTAATCTGCCGCCCTTGACATGAAGCGGCTTAGGGTTGCTGTAATGACCCAGACTTTCGGATCCGGTTTTCGGGTCAGATCTTGTTGTTCTAACCCTGGTAGGGGGGCGGGAGTCCTGAGTTGATTCGCGTCAGGACCTGGCGACGCGTTTTAATCGGCATCTACCTTGGCAGACGCGTTTCAGGTGCTGCCACGTGGGTGCCGCGGGGGAGGGGGTTGGCCTTGGGCCGCGAGTGTACGGCCCTGTCAGGTCGTCTGAACGGCGTCTGCGTAGGACGACGCCTTTTAGACTGCGACTCTGGGTGTGTCAGAGTACGGCCCTGACAAGTTGTCTGAATGGCGTCTGTGTAGGACGACGCGTTTCAGAATCTTGTCAGAGCGGCCGTCACATCACCTGATTGGCGTCCGTGGATGTCGACGCGTTTTAGCCAATTTCTGGTTAACCCCGTGAGCCCTCCTTCTTTCCCTCATTTTCCCCTACTCTCCTCCTCTCCTCCTCCTCCGGCGACCGGCGGCGACCCCCCCCTCTTCTTCCCTCTTTTCCTCTCACCATTTCGCCTTTCCCCTCCACTCCATCCTCCACCTAACCCGTACCACTACCACCTCCACTTCCACTGCGGCGTTCTACTCTCCGGACGGCGGCCGACGTCACGGTGGAGCAGGGACGACCACGGCGGTACCGGCGGCGGCGTGGGGCGAGAAGGGTGAACGGCGTGAAGTTTGGAGGAGCTCGAGTGTCCGGTAGGGTGACGTTCCCCGTGGCATTGTGTTTAAAATCATGTTTTCCTCGGTATGCATGTGGTAGATCTTCGGTTTTGGGGGTTAGAATGAGCATGTTTAGGATCTCTATGGGGGTGTTTGCCTTTGAAACGTCTTGCTCTTCGTTTCCCCTCCAATTTGATGATTTTTGGGGTTTGTTTGGGGTTGAAAGGGAGCCCTCGGGTTTAGGGCGTTCCTGGTTCCTGGGTCTGAAAGACGTCGTGCATGGACGACGCCTTTTTGAAGGGCGTCGGGCCATCACGACGCCTTTTAGACAGGAATTGACTGACAGACACTCTGTCAGGTTGAGGTTTCTGTGGCTGAAAGACGTCATGGGTAAGCGACGCGTTTTTGAACGGCGTCGAGCATCCATGATGCGTTTTAACCGCAGAAATCCCTTGGATAAGGCCTTGGGAATTCCGGATTTCGGTGTTGAATGGCGTCTGAGGATGTCGACGCCTTTTAAAAGGCGACCATGGGGGTCGACGCCTTTTAAGGCCAGAATCTGAAGACTGAATTATATATAAATCTGTATTTGGAGCTTGAATGGCGTCGACCTTGGTCGACGCGATTCAAGACAGAATTTCACTAATGCATGCCAGTAAAACGTGTTCATACTGCTAGATAGATGGTTAGCACATGTTTTAGTGCACCTGATAGAGATGGATTCTTCATGATCGAATGGTTCTATGTGGGTTATGCGATTGCGGGCTTTTCACGTGAC
Source organism: Zantedeschia hybrid cultivar (assembly GCA_030544215.1). Taxonomy (NCBI): domain Eukaryota; kingdom Viridiplantae; phylum Streptophyta; class Magnoliopsida; order Alismatales; family Araceae; genus Zantedeschia; species Zantedeschia hybrid cultivar. Next base: position 14,868,047 of record JARZZO010000002.1, on the reverse strand, counting down.
CGAATCGCACTGTGTTGGGTTTCCAGTTACTGTGGACCTGGAGTGACATTGTAGCACTTTATCACCCTGTGCTGGTGGGGGCGTGAGCACAGCGCCGGTGGGGGCGTGGGCGGGGTGACGCCTAGTGAGAGAGGGTCACCTGGTGAACCCCGGGGTCAGCTAGTACCGGTGTCGGAGTGGTACATTCGGAGAGTCACTCATGCTGGGGGAAGGGGTAGTCACCTGAGCCAGTTGGGCCGGAGTAGCGAGCGTGCAATCCGAGGGGCTACTCCTTGGTCTCAGCGGGTCGAGGTTTTCCCACCGTTGTTTGCACAGTCGGCGAGTTCTATCGAGATGACGGTTGAAGGTTTTCTAACGGCTGGTTTAGAATGTGCATGATTAACATAACCGTGATTGCATGTATTCTCACGTAGAGAATTAGGTTTTGTACCTGCCACTACACTGGTTACTTCACCATTAGCTGTACTTTACACTTGTGGGTGTGTGCGTGGGCAGTGGGGATCGAAGGATCCCTACTGAGTCTTGTTCTTGAGACTCACCCCTGCAGTTTTCAGGTGAGGACTCCCAGCAGACTTAGAGCGGCGTGTGCGGCCGTGTGTTGTGCGTCTTCGGCAGTTGTTCCGGGGTATGCCCCGATGTAGTTGTTATTCATCTCTGGCCTGTACGCTTAATTATTTCCTTTTAAGCTGGAGTATGTAATTATTTGCTGTAATCGAGTCGCATTGTAATAATTTTAATTTCCTGCACTTTCATTTCAATTCAATGCGATGTGAATGTTTAGCTTAGTTTATTATTTATTTCCCAGACTTACTAGATCCTGGTTTGGTCCCAAATTAATGATTCGGTACCCATTTAGTAATCGGATCCCCGATTATAGGGTGGCGGGTCGTTACAATTGGTATCAGAGCATACGGTCTGGCAAATAAATAAATAACTAGGTTAAATGTTGTAAATTCGGCAAATAAATACATTATCCCGTACAGGCACGTCGGTAGCATAGGTTTTAGGATTCTAATTAGAACTTTTTGATTTTGTAATTGTAGGCGAGTAGATGGCTCCCAGAAGGAGGATGCCAGTTATCCGAGAGCAGGGAGACGTCCCTAGTGGGTCCGAGGCCGGGAGACCGAGTGTTGAGCAGTTTATGGAAGCCATGATGGATACTATGGCTAGGTATCAGACACGAGATCCTAGCGAGGGTTCTAGTACTCGGGGAGGGACCACAGCTACACTGGAGAGGTTCTTGAAGCTGAGGCCACCTCACTTCACCGGTCGTCCTGACCCTGACGAGGCCATTCATTGGCTTAGAGAGATTGAGAAGACCTTTGACACCATGGATTGTGCTGCAGTAGAGCGGACCCCGTTGGCTACCTTCATGCTGAAGGATAGCGCCTATGACTGGTGGACCACACTGAAGAGTTTGTCTTATGGGGACAGGAGTCTTAGGGAAATATCTTGGGAGACCTTTGTCAAGGAGTTCAACGCACAATATTTCCCTAGACATGTCCAGCGAGCCAAGGAGAGGGAATTTATGGATCTGACACAGGGGAGTATGACGGTGCTTGAGTACGAGGCGAAGTTTGTTTCGCTGGGGCGGTTCGTACCTTTCATATCTCAGGACGAGGAACGTCGCACGGAGAGGTTTGTGGATGGGCTTAGGCTCAGTTTGAGGAACTTCGTGGCGTCCCATTGTTGTACAGACCTGGCGTCAGCAGTTAGGAGTGCAGCAGCTGTAGAGGCTCAGCAGATCCAGTCAGCCCGGGAGAGAGGACAGACTGTCCAGGGGACATCTCGGGGCAGGGGTAAAGCAGCGGCACCGGCTCCTTCAGTCGGATCGGGATCATCTTCTCTCGGCTCCCGATTCAGGAGATTCTTCAGGGGTGGTGGCAGTAGTAGCGGCAGCAGCCGGCCCAGACAGGGGCAGCAGAGTCAGACAGTGTCCAGCGCACAGCAGGAGCCAGCTCAGAGGCTTCCGGCAGTTTGTCAGCAGTGTGGTGGTACCCATGGTGGGACTCAGTGTCCCACTCTCCCCAGGAGATGTTTCGCGTGCGGCCAGCAGGGCCACTTGGCGAGGCAGTGCCCGCAGGGTTATGGTCAGGGTCATGGTTCAGGCGAGCAGAAGAAGCCGAGGACCCAGGGGAGAGTGTTAGCTATCACCAGGAGGGAGGCTCGCGCGTCCAACTTGGTGGAAGGTACACTTTCTGTCCTTGGGAACTCTGCACACGTATTGATTGATTCGGGTGCTTCGCATTCTTTTATTTCTGAGCAGTTCTTAGATATCCTTTCTGCGCCCGTTGTTGAGTTATCTGATGGTTTGATGGTGGAGGTTCCTTCTGGTGACTATATGATATCTTATAACTGCTTGAGGAATGTTCCCTTGACCGTTGAGGGTCATGTGCTCCCTGCCCAGTTGGTTGTGCTTACCATTCGTGACTTTGATGTCATCCTGGGCATGGATTGGCTGGACGCCTTTTATGCAGAGGTGGACTGCCACAGGAAGAGGGTGCGATTCTCCATTCCGAACATCCCGACCTTCTCCTTCCAAGGTATTAGGCTTTCTTCCCGAGGTATTCTTATTTCTGCCTTTAAGGCACGGAGGTTGCTTGATGGTGGCTGTGAGGCTTTCCTTGCCTCTGTTATTGTCTCCGATGTCCAGAGTAGTCTCAGCCCTGAGGAGGTACCTGTTGTGTGTGAATTCATCGATGTTTTTCCTGAGGAGCTGCCTGGCCTTCCTCCTCAGCGAGAGGTCGAATTCACCATCGAGCTTGAACCAGGTACGGCGCCCTTGTCTAAGGCCCCGTATCGGATGGCGCCAGCCGAACTCGCTGAGCTGAAGGCGCAGTTGCAGGAGTTGCTGAACAAGGGTTTTATTCGTCCCAGTACATCTCCATGGGGTGCTCCAGTTCTGTTTGTCAGGAAGAAAGATGGTTCCTTGAGATTGTGCATTGACTATAGGCAGCTGAACCAGGTAACGATTAAGAATAAGTACCCGCTTCCTCGAATCGATGACTTGATGGATCAGCTGCAGACCGCGAGGGTGTTTTCCAAGATCGATTTGAGATCGGGATACTATCAGATGAGAATCAGAGATGTGGATGTTAGTAAGACGGCGTTCAGGACTCGGTATGGGCACTATGAATTTCTGGTTATGCCCTTTGGCTTAACCAATGCTCCGACGGCTTTTATGGATTTGATGAACCGAGTCTTCAGAACCTACTTGGACCAGTTTGTGGTTGTGTTTGTTGATGACATTCTGATCTATTCTTCCTCTGAGGAAGAGCACGCTGCTCATCTTCAGGCAGTGTTGCAGGTTCTGAAGGAGCATCAACTTTATGCCAAGTTCAGCAAATGTGAATTTTGGCTGAACGAGGTGCACTTCCTTGGGCACGTTATTTCTGGTGATGGTATCGCAGTAGACCCAGCGAAGATAGAGGCAGTGATGAACTGGAATAGGCCGACTTCAGTGACCGAGATCAGGAGTTTTCTGGGGCTTGCCGGATATTACAGACGGTTTGTTCAGGGATTTTCTTCGATAGCGGCCCCCTTGTCGAGGCTGACTCGAAAGGGAGTTCGCTTTGTGTGGACTGAGGATTGTGAGCAGAGTTTTATTGAGCTAAAAACTCGTCTCACGTCAGCCCCAGTGCTGGTGCTTCCATCTGGGTCAGGTGGATTTGTGGTTTACTCGGATGCGTCCCGTCGAGGATTGGGAGCAGTCCTTATGCAACATGGCAGGGTAGTTGCTTATGCTTCTCGACAGCTGAAGAGGCATGAAGAAAACTACCCTACTCATGATTTGGAGCTCGCAGCCGTGGTGTTTGCACTGAAGATTTGGAGGCATTACTTATATGGGGAGAAATTTCAGGTTTTTACAGATCACAAGAGCCTGAAATACGTGTTCACTCAGAGAGACCTGAACCTAAGGCAGCGAAGGTGGATGGAGTTTATTAAAGATTATGACTTTGACCTTTCCTATCATCCGGGCAAAGCGAATGTGGTGGCAGACGCTTTGAGTCGGAAGACGGTCATGTCATACCTCATGATTCAGGAGTGGAAATTATTCGAGCAGGTGGTGGAATCCTCCTTTAGGATTCCACGTGAGGAAGATAGAGCAGTACTTGTCAGCTTGACTGTGAGACCGGCTGTGTACCATGCCGTGATTGAGGCTCAAAGGGCAGACGCAGAGTTGCCCCAGATTCTCCAGAGGTCTGAGGTTGAGTTATGGGATGATGGTACCGTCAGATTCAGAGGCAGACTCTATGTTCCGACGGAGGAAGATGTGCGCAGATGTGTTTTTGATGAGGCACACCGATCGAGGTATGCAGTGCATCCCGGGACAACAAAGATGTATCACTGTTTGAAGAAGCACTTCTGGTGGCCCGGTATGAAGAGAGATGTGGCTGAGTACGTAGCTAGATGTATGACTTGTCAGCAGGTCAAGGCCGAGCATCAGAGACCTGGAGGGTTGCTGCAACCTTTGCCGATTCCTGAGTGGAAATGGGAGCATGTGACGATGGACTTTGTAATGGGATTGCCCGCATCCCCTAGCAGAAGAGACGCCATCTGGGTCATCGTGGATCGGCTAACCAAGTTAGCACACTTCCTAGCCATTAGGAAGGACTGGTCGGTCGGCAAACTGGCAAAATTATTTGTAGACCGGATCATCTCTCTGCACGGGGTACCCTTGTCCATTGTCTCGGATCGAGACCCGAGGTTTACTTCCAGGTTCTGGAAGAGCTTTCAGCAGGCATTGGGCACTCAGTTGGCTTTCAGCTCCGCCTACCATCCCGAGACTGACGGACAGTCGGAGAGGACTATTCGGACCTTGGAGGATATGCTTAGGGCGTGTTGCCTGGACTGGGGAGGTTCGTGGGAACAGCATTTGTCCACTGTGGAATTTGCCTACAACAACAGCTACCATTCTAGCATCGGCATGGCGCCTTATGAGGCTCTGTATGGGCGGCCGTGTCGATCACCGGTGTGTTGGTTTGAGATCGGTGAGAGGCAGATTGCAGGACCTGAGTTGGTACAGCAGTGTGCTGAGGTCGCCAGGACAGTTCAGCAGAGGTTGACCGCAGCTCAGTGTAGACAGAAGAGTTACGCCGACATCCGACGGAGACCGCTTGAGTTTGAGATTGGGGACCACGTGTTTCTCCGAGTCTCACCCTCCAAGGGTGTGATGAGATTCGGGAAGCGAGGCAAGCTGAGTCCGCGTTATATTGGACCTTTTCCCATTCTTGCTCGAATCGGGGAAAACGCGTACCAGTTGGCCTTGCCGCCCAATCTGGCAGGAGTGCACGATGTGTTCCATGTGTCCTTATTGAGGAAGTATGTGCATGATCCGTCCCATGTGTTGGACTTTTCAGAGTTAGAGGTCGCTGAGGACCTGTCATTTCCAGAGTACCCGGTTCGTATTGAGGATCGTAGAGAGCAGGTCTTACGGAACAAGGTTGTACCGCTGGTCAAAGTAATTTGGCAGTACCGCTCCGGAGGTGAGGCAACCTAGGAGCGAGAGGACGAGATGCGGGAGCAGTTCCCTTACCTCTTCTCGTGAGTTTTATCATAAACTTGTATCCTTGTTTTGACCTTGTTGAATTCTAGCAGTCAATTTCGAGGGCGAAATTCTTTTAAGGGGGGGAGATTGTAATGACCCAGACTTTCGGATCCGGTTTTCGGGTCAGATCTTGTTGTTCTAACCCTGGTAGGGGGGCGGGAGTCCTGAGTTGATTCGCGTCAGGACCTGGCGACGCGTTTTAATCGGCGTCTACCTTGGCAGACGCGTTTCAGGTGCTGCCACGTGGGTGCCGCGGGGGAGGGGGTTGGCCTTGGGCCGCGAGTGTACGGCCCTGTCAGGTCGTCTGAACGGCGTCTGCGTAGGACGACGCCTTTTAGACTGCGACTCTGGGTGTGTCAGAGTACGGCCTTGACAAGTTGTCTGAATGGCGTCTGTGTAGGACGACGCGTTTCAGAATCTTGTCAGAGCGGCCGTCACATCACCTGATTGGCGTCCGTGGATGTCGACGCGTTTTAGCCAATTTCTGGTTAACCCCGTGAGCCCTCCTTCTTTCCCTCATTTTCCCCTACTCTCCTCCTCTCCTCCTCCTCCGGCGACCGGCGGCGACCCCCCCCTCTTCTTCCCTCTTTTCCTCTCACCATTTCGCCTTTCCCCTCCACTCCATCCTCCACCTAACCCGTACCACTACCACCTCCACTTCCACTGCGGCGTTCTACTCTCCGGACGGCGGCCGACGTCACGGTGGAGCAGGGACGACCACGGCGGTACCGGCGGCGGCGTGGGGCGAGAAGGGTGAACGGCGTGAAGTTTGGAGGAGCTCGAGTGTCCGGTAGGGTGACGTTCCCCGTGGCATTGTGTTTAAAATCATGTTTTCCTCGGTATGCATGTGGTAGATCTTCGGTTTTGGGGGTTAGAATGAGCATGTTTAGGATCTCTATGGGGGTGTTTGCCTTTGAAACGTCTTGCTCTTCGTTTCCCCTCCAATTTGATGATTTTTGGGGTTTGTTTGGGGTTGAAAGGGAGCCCTCGGGTTTAGGGCGTTCCTGGTTCCTGGGTCTGAAAGACGTCGTGCATGGACGACGCCTTTTTGAAGGGCGTCGGGCCATCACGACGCCTTTTAGACAGGAATTGACTGACAGACACTCTGTCAGGTTGAGGTTTCTGTGGCTGAAAGACGTCATGGGTAAGCGACGCGTTTTTGAACGGCGTCGAGCATCCATGACGCGTTTTAACCGCAGAAATCCCTTGGATAAGGCCTTGGGAATTCCGGATTTCGGTGTTGAATGGCGTCTGAGGATGTCGACGCCTTTTAAAAGGCGACCATGGGGGTCGACGCCTTTTAAGGCCAGAATCTGAAGACTGAATTATATATAAATCTGTATTTGGAGCTTGAATGGCGTCGACCTTGGTCGACGCGATTCAAGACAGAATTTCACTAATGCATGCCAGTAAAACGTGTTCATACTGCTAGATAGATGGTTAGCACATGTTTTAGTGCACCTGATAGAGATGGATTCTTCATGATCGAATGGTTCTATGTGGGTTATGCGATTGCGGGCTTTTCACGTGACCGAATCGCACTGTGTTGGGTTTCCAGTTACTGTGGACCTGGAGTGACATTGTAGCACTTTATCACCCTGTGCTGGTGGGGGCGTGAGCACAGCGCCGGTGGGGGCGTGGGCGGGGTGACGCCTAGTGAGAGAGGGTCACCTGGTGAACCCCGGGGTCAGCTAGTACCGGTGTCGGAGTGGTACATTCGGAGAGTCACTCATGCTGGGGGAAGGGGTAGTCACCTGAGCCAGTTGGGCCGGAGTAGCGAGCGTGCAATCCGAGGGGCTACTCCTTGGTCTCAGCGGGTCGAGGTTTTCCCACCGTTGTTTGCACGGTCGGCGAGTTCTATCGAGATGACGGTTGAAGGTTTTCTAACGGCTGGTTTAGAATGTGCATGATTAACATAACCGTGATTGCATGTATTCTCACGTAGAGAATTAGGTTTTGTACCTGCCACTACACTGGTTACTTCACCATTAGCTGTACTTTACACTTGTGGGTGTGTGCGTGGGCAGTGGGGATCGAAGGATCCCTACTGAGTCTTGTTCTTGAGACTCACCCCTGCAGTTTTCAGGTGAGGACTCCCAGCAGACTTAGAGCGGCGTGTGCGGCCGTGTGTTGTGCGTCTTCGGCAGTTGTTCCGGGGTATGCCCCGATGTAGTTGTTATTCATCTCTGGCCTGTACGCTTAATTATTTCCTTTTAAGCTGGAGTATGTAATTATTTGCTGTAATCGAGTCGCATTGTAATAATTTTAATTTCCTGCACTTTCATTTCAATTCAATGCGATGTGAATGTTTAGCTTAGTTTATTATTTATTTCCCAGACTTACTAGATCCTGGTTTGGTCCCAAATTAATGATTCGGTACCCATTTAGTAATCGGATCCCCGATTATAGGGTGGCGGGTCGTTACAGTTGCGATCCTCCCGTTCAGCTTCTGTACCTCTCAGAGGTTTGCCGGGGGGCGCATTTGCATGATGGCCGAAACCTTCTCGGGATTAGCCTCCACCCCTCGGTGAGTGACCATGTAGCCGAGGAACTTCCCGGAGGCTACCCCGAAGGTGCACTTGGCTGGGTTCAGCTTCATCTTGTACCGCCTAAGGGCGGAGAATGTCTCGGCCAAGTCGGCCAAATGCTCTGCAGCAACGCGGCTCTTTACCAACATGTCGTCTATATAAACCTCCATGTTTCGGCCGAGCTGTGGGGCGAACACTTTGTTGACCAGGCGCTGATATGTCGCGCCGGCGTTCTTCAGACCGAAGGGCATTCGGGTATAGCAGTATAGGCCCAGATCGGTCGTGAAGCTGGTCTTGCTCTCATCATCCGGATGCATCCGGATCTGGTGGTAGCCTGAATAGGCATCGAGGAAGCTTAAGAGCTCGTGGCCGGAAGTTGCGTCCACCACCTGATCTATCCGAGGCAGCGGAAAGCTATCCATCGGACATGCCTTGTTGAGGTTGGTGAAGTCCACGCACATACGCCATTTGCCATCTTTCTTTGGCACCATCACCACGTTGGCGATCCAGTCCGGATGATGCACCTCTCGGAGGTGTCCGGCGTCCAGCCCCTTCTGCACTTCGGCTTGGATGGCGGCTCTCCTTTCCTGATTGAAGGTGCGCCGCTTCTGCTCTACCGGGGGCTGGTCGGGATCGGTATGGAGTCGGTGCTCTGCTACCTCCGGGTCAACCCCGGGCATGTCCGCCGGAGACCAGGCGAAGACGTCGAGATTCTTTTTCAAGAACTCGGTAAGCTTCTCTGCTTCAGTCTCCTCAAGGCCGGAGCCTATCATCAGGACTCGTCCTTCACCTCCCGGAACAGGGACGGCGAGGAGTGCTTCTCCTGGAGATGCCTCGGCCGATGATTCGATTGTCAGAGTTTCGGCTGCAGTCTTCCCTTTGACCGAAATCATGTAGCACTGCCGGGCTGCTTCTTGATTCCCCCTGGCCTCGCCTATTCTATGGCTGGTATGAAACTTCAGCTTCTGATGGAAGGACGAAGGCACGGCTCCGACCCCGCCGATGAGCCTTCGGCCGAAAATGGCGTTATAGGCTGAATCGATTTTTACAACGGCAAAGTCCGTTTCAACGGTTAGTTGCCGAGGGGCGGAGCCTAAGGTTACAGGGAGTCGGACAATGCCCTCTACTCGGCAGGGCGATCCGTTAAAACCGAAGAGGGGGCCCCGGTGAGGCTTCATATTAGCCTCACTCAATCCCATTTTTTCAAAACAATCATAAAACAAGATGTTTGGGGCACTTCCATTATCGACAAATATTCTATGTACATCATAGCTATTTATTACAGCATTGATGACGAGGGCGTCATCGTGAGGGACCTGAATATCCGTCAGGTCCTCGGAGCCGAAGGTGATGTCTTCTTGGTGAGGCCGCTTCGGTTCGCCGTCAACTGCTGCCACGGTGGCAGAGCTGCGCTGCCGCGGCCTTGATCCTTCCCCCGGCCCTCCGGATATCATCATGATAGACCCAGAACTGGGTCTTTGATGGGATGCTTCTACCGGGGCCGAGGTGACCTTCGGCGGAGGAGCGGCTTCTATCGCCGGGGGTTGTTGTTGCCTGGGCTCTGCAGGGACGTCCCGGTTTTGCTGTGGGGGCTGCTCCCGTCGGTACTGCGGCAATCTTCCCTCCCGGATGAGGCGGTCGATTTCCTCTCGGAGCTGCCGGCACTCATCCGTCGTGTGGCCGATCTCCCGGTGATACTCACAGTATTTGCCGGGATCCCTTCGGCGAGGATCCGTCTTGATGCGATCTGGCCGCCGGATCATGCCCTTCACCTCCATGAGCATCCGGGAAGGGGGAGCAGGTAAGGGTAGGTACCGCGGCTGCGGGTCCCGTCGCCTCTCCCTGTCCCAGTCCTCCCGGCGATACCGCTTTCGGGAGGGTTCTTGGTCATCTGGCCGAGGTCGGACCACCTGGGGAGCAGGTGCCGAGGTGACTTCGGCTGCGCCTTTACCCCTGGACAGCATCAGGGCCTCCCGGTTGATGTATTTATGGGCCCGGGCCACGAGGTCCTGGAAGGTAGGGGGATGGCGCTTCCCGATGGAGCCGAGGAGCCCCTCGTCCCAGCACCCGCTGATCACGGCTGAGACCGCGATCGAGCTGTCGAGGTTCGGGATTTGGGCGGCCTCGGTCCGGAACTTGGTGAAGTACTCCTGGAGAGTTTCGGTGGGGCCTTGCCGGATGGCCAGCAAGCTGGCGGAGGTTTTGCACTGCCGGGTGGCATCATAAAACTGGTCGATGAATAACTGGCCCAACTGGACTAGAGAGTGGATGGAGTTGGGGGCCAGTGTCTCGAACCAGGTGAGGGCGATCTTTTCAAGGGTGAGGGGGAAAAGTTGGCAGCGGACTGCCTCGGAGACCCCCCGGACCAGGAGGTAGACGTTGAATCTCTGGAAATGACAGACCGGATCTGTCATTCCGTCGTAGAGAGGGCCCTTCGGCAGCTTGAAATTGGGGGGCACCTCGGTAGCCAGGAGCTCCGCCGTGAATGGGGTCTGCTCCAGGATGTTGCTGGCGAGAGGCGCCCCGTAAGGCCGAGACACCATCTGCTGCATCTCCTTGCGCATTGCCGTCAGCCGTCGGTCCAGGTCCGGGGCAGTCGAGGTGGTGACTGATTGTCCTTCGGTCCGGGCCGGACGGAATTCCGATGAAGCATAGTCCTGCTCCGTCAGGCGATCAGAGCGAGGAGCTCGGGCAGGTAGTGCCGAGGGCTCGCTGCGCGTCGCCGCGGTTTCGTTGGGAGAAACCGGTGTAGGCGCCGGCCGGAACCGGGCATCTTGTACTGGGTAGAGTGGGGGGAGCGGCGCCTGCTGAGGAAACTGTCCCATCAGTCCCATGCGCTGGGCGATGGCGGACACCATCTCCTGAAGAGGCGCTAGGGACGTGACGGCAGCGGCTAGCGTCACTATTTGCTGCTGGAGCACCCCCACTCGGTCTTCCGAGGCGAGAGATTCCGGTATGGTTGGCAGAGGCAGGCTCGGCGGGGCAGAAGGGGCGCCTTCGGAAGGCAGCATCTGCGCCGAGGCCTCCCGTGCTTCTGCTTCGCTTTGTCCGGACCGTCGGGTCACAGGTCGCTGAGACATGACTTGTTTGTTGGTTTCCCACAGACGGCGCCACGTGATGTAGCCGAAGCTATCACGACCGGATTCCGAAGCCGGAATCCGAAGAGATGGATCCGGAGCTGGGTCGGATCGGTGTTCAGAGGCCCGACGGGGATCCGGAAGACGAAGGACGCAGAGGCGAAGCCGAAGGTCGGCGGCTGGCTCGCTCCGGGAAGTCGGGGCCGAAGCTCCTTCGGCGGACGAAGGGGCGACGCGAGACCGGATCTCCTCTGTCGTGGGGCAGCCGGCGCACGGCGTCGAGACCAGGGAGAGGAATCCGAGGTCGGAGGCCGAGACCGACTCGGGAAGGTCGGCGATGATTCGAACCGAGCTCCTGCAGGAGGGAAAGAAGAAGAAAACCGGTCAGGAGGAGTCCCGGGCTTCAGCCCTAAGGAACCCCCTCCGACGGTCAAGTTAGCTCCTGAAGAAGATTTGATTCAGAAGGCAAAGAGTAGCTTTAATGCTTTTCGGACTGTAGTCCTTAAGGGTATCGGAGGCTTAAGAGAGCCTCCATTTGGCAATAAATAGCGGTGTATTTATAGCAGAGGATAGAGGATGGTTAACGGTGGTAGCCGATATAGGACTAAATGCGGGCTTACTGGTAAACCGCCATAGTGCCTGGTCCGCCACCGGAGTGGGCCGGACTCGGCTATCGGGCCGAAGGGGGTTGGGCCGCTGATGGGCCGAAGCCTGTTGGCCCCTGGGCTGCCGCACTGTTCCCGGACCGTAGGCTGGTGGGCCGCTGAGGGGCTGAAGCCTGTTGGGCCGGGAGCGACGGTGCCGCTTACGGGCCGAGGGCTGTTGGGCCGCTGATGGGCCGAAGGCTCCCTGAGGGCCTTGCACTGCTGCTGCTGGGCTGAGCGGGGTTTGGGCTTGTTTCAATGGGCCGAATCGGATTCTGCCTCATCAATATCTAAGAGGGTTAAAAGAATGATTTAATAATGAGACATTTAATCAGACATATATGTAATTGAATTTTTTTTATAAATTGGTGAGAAATAAAAACTGTAAATAAGATAGAGATGAGTGAAAGAAGAATAGTCAATAAAAAAAAAATTAGACTAAAAAATAAGTGTATCTTTATCTTTACCTAAAAGCTAACGAATAATTTTTTATGTTTATCCATCATCCCATAATGTATACGATCGTTCACACTCCAAACTTCAGGCTGATGAGGATCGTCGCCGCTCATCAGCCTTAAATTTGATGTGTGCACTTTTACCATCTCTACACATTCATTAAGGATAATTTGTAGCTAGTCATCTTCAAATTTTACTAATAATTTGGACAAAGTCTTGTAAATTAATAGTGGCGTACTTCAAAAATGTCTATAGTAACTTGTTCAGATGCCTTAGAAAGTACTCTTATAGAGAGAAGGAGAAGGAGAAGGAGAAGGAGAAGGAGAAGGAGAGAGAGAGAGAGAGAGAGAGAGAACCATCGGCTGCATTGGAACCCAAAATAGGGGATCAGTCACTACTCAATAGACCGTCCCTTTCATCTTTTATTTATACCCACTTGGGGCAACAACACATAACATCTAAGGTCTAAAATACACTTAGCTTTGACCTAAACATATAAACATCACAGAAATAATAGAAAAAGGCTAATAACTAATGACAATTACTTAAATGCCCTTATTTCTGTCCAGAAAGAAGAATCATGTACGTTCCTCTTCATTAAAAGCCGCTCATTCCTTATTCTATATTATCATAATTTTTAAAGGCAGTTTTATAGTATGTATTGTTATTAGAAAGTTAAAGTTTCTTTCATGATCTTTTATAAAGTTTTTATGTTTTTTTGCCAATTTAAGGTCTTCTTCCTTAGACCGACTTTTTGCCAAATCTAGACCTTGGGTACTTCGGTAAACAGCTGTGAAAATAATATGGTTCTGGAGATACTTTGCTACCATAAATTCAGTTTTAAATTGATCGTTATTGATGTAGACTGGATCTATCACGACCGGATTCCGGAGCTGGAATCCGAAGAAGAGGATCCGGAACTGGGCCGGATCGGTGTTTGAAGGGGCCCGACGGGGATCCGGAAGGCGAAGGATGCAGAAGCGGAGCCGGGAGTCCGAGGCCGGAGGTGACTCGGAGTGGGCTTGCTCTTGGATAGTGAGCCCAAAGGCCCCTTCAGCGCGAGACCGAGTCTCCTGTCTTGGGCCGAAGGTCCTTCGGCGGACGAAGGCGCGGCACGGATGAATCTTCTTCCGACTGCTGTCGACAGGCGACGAAGTCGAAGCCGAAGGTCCGAGGCCGGAGATGACTCGGGGTGGGCTTGCTCTTGGATAGTGAGCCCAAAAGCCCCTTCAGCGCCAGACCGAGTCTCCTGTCTTGGGGCGGCCGGCGTACGGCGTCGAGACCAGGGAGAGGAATCCGAGGTCGGCGGCCGATACCGACTCGAGAAGGTCGGCGAAGATTCGAACCGAGCTCCTGCATGAGGGAAAGAAGAAGAAAAACCAGTCAGTCAGGAGTCCCGGGCTTCAGCCCTGGGGAACCCCCTCCGACGGTCAAGTTAGCTCCTGAAGAAGATTCGATTCAGAAGGCAAAGAGAGTAGCTTTAATGCTTTTCGGACAGTAGTCCTTTAAGGGTCTCGGAGGCTAGAGGAAGCATCAGGAGGCATACCTTTGGCAATAAATAGCGGGGTATTTATAGCAGAGGATAGCGGATGGTTAACGGTGGCAGCCGATATAGGACTAAATGAGGGCTTACTGATAAACCGCCATAGTGCCCGATCCGCCACCGGAGTGGGCCAGATTCGGCTACCGGGCCGAAGGGGGTTGGGCCGCTGATGGGCCGAAGCCTGTTAGGCCCTGGGCTGCTTCGCTGCTCCCGGGCCGTAGGCTAGTGGGCCGCTGACGGGCTGAAGCCTGTTGGGCCGGGAGCGACGGTGCCGCTTATGGGCCGAAGGCTGCTGGGCCGCTGATGGGCCGGAGGCTCCCGGAGGGCCTGGTACTGCAGCTGTTGGGCTGAAAAGGGGTTTGGGCTTGCTTTAATGGGCCGAATCGGATTCTGCCTCATCAGTTATAATACTGTTGAATGCGAGATTTATGATCCCTGCCCTGAAATTGAACTGTGAGATTTATGACTTCCTTGAAATTGAACTCTATATATTCATAGATATAGTATCATTTAGGGCTGTCCTCTCAGAATAATCCTCAGAATTTTTACTTGGCAATCACATGAAATAATCAAGCTTGAAAAGTGATAAAACAAGACATAACTGAATATATGCTCCCACAGACACGCAAAACTGGCCTGTTTTATATTCTCCTCATAATTATATCCCTTTGATTCCAGTGCCATCAAAACTAAGATATTTTGTTAATCTAGCAATCGACTAATTATTGGCTCAAGGTGCCTTGTTAATCCTGCGAATATAAAAAATAAACTACACATGCATACACAAATATTCAAAACAAAGCGGTCTTAGAGCTACATGCTATCGTCTACATCAGTTTTAGTAGCAACCCTTCAAGAAAATGCACGCGCGCGCTTAGAGGTTACATTAACTGGTATGCACATGTATAATTCAATCCGTACACAAAAATTTCTGCAATTGGATTGGACTCCTAAGCACAATGTCTACATGCGAAGGGCTCCTAGTTTATTTCAGCTCAAACCCATCCGATAAATAGGTGGGAGTGCCAAACGTGCAAGGCATCGAATTGGATAAATCAGTGGCTTGCTTCGAATTGGACAACAAAGATCAATTTAATATTCCACTTTGTTTTATTGCTCTAAAACTGGGTAATCTCCGTTTAGCGAAATCATCTCGATCCAAAATTAATCGTCAAAATTTCTGATAGGTTTTCGTTGCAATTCGATCTGAGCTAGATCAAAATAATTTACTTAATTAAATCGATCTATAATTTAATATTATTCCAAATAAAAATTAAGTATATATCCCTACATTAACCTATGTACGTATCAGGCGATCCGATCGAGTCACCCAACAAATCTAAAATTGATGCAAATCCAATGCGTTTCTGTATTGATCTCGGTGCTTAGACTGCTTTAATGGTGGTTGAGCTACGTGCTACCCGTATCTCCGCAATTGGTGCATTGGGATCATCTTGCACGTACGGGGATTAATTTCTCCCCAGGCCGATCGGAAATTTAAAACCATATGAACTTAATTTAATTATAATCCAAAAGCCCTAAGATCGGTAAGGGATGATGATTCAGTCGGTGACCCGTCTGGTGAGGCCTACATCACCCAACGTGCATGGCTCTACTGCGCGCTTAACGTACGTGCGGGGAGCACCTCAGTTGTTTTTAATTCTTCTCTTCTCGTCGCAGTCGACGAAGACGGCGTCCATGGTTTGGTTTCAGAGCAGAATTAAGTGCACCTCCTCTCCACCACTTTCTATAAATTATGAACAACGCAGCTCTGTGCCTTCTGAGGCAATTCTACAGGTTTCTCCAGGCCAGGCCTGTACGTTTCTCCCGGGAGATCAGATATCAGGTAGCCATGAGAAGCTTCCTCGTATGCTCTACGGCAATGGCCCTCCTGGTGGCCGGCATAGCGGGCTCAACTCCCGCCGCCGCCACTGCCGGCTACGACTATAGGGACGCTCTGGCGAAGAACTTGCTGTTCTTCGAGGCTCAGCGTTCCGGCAAGCTCCCGGCGGATCAGAGCGTCCAGTGGCGGGGGGACTCGGGCCTTAAGGACGGGTTCACCCAAGGGGTACGTGAGAGCTTCCTCCATGCATGTCCAAACGTCGGAGGAAATTAAGCTTCGCTAGAGACTTATTATAACAATTTGGTGTGTTCTCTTCTTCTCAGGTGGATTTGGTGGGTGGATACTACGACTCCGGCGACCATGTGAAGTTCGGGCTGCCCATGGCGTTCGCCGTGACGATGCTGTCGTGGGGTGTGATCGAGTTTGAGAAGGAAATCGCCGCGTCGAACCAGCTGGAGCGCGCGTTGGGTGCCATCAGATGGGGGACTGACTACTTCCTCAAAGCGCACACCCAAAACAACGTTCTGTGGGCACAGGTATAGACAATATTTCGCATATCTTAACAACTAGACTGTTACAGTCGTGGCAAGAAGAATCGGACACATCGACACACTCATCTTCTGTATGCATGGTGTGCTTGATCAAATACCTGCGGCGTTTCGTATGCTTCACACGTTGGACTGCAACTTTCTTCCGCAGGTCGGCGACGGGGACACCGATCACCACTGCTGGGAGAGGGCAGAGGACATGACATCCCAGAGGACTGCATACAAGGTTGACGCTGAGAAACCTGGCTCGGATGTTGCAGCTGAAACCGCCGCCGCCTTGGCCGCAGCTTCAATAGCTTTCAAGCCCTACAACTCGACCTACTCCAAGCTTCTGCTCCTGCATGCAGAACAGGTGAGAGGGTGTTAGATGTACGTATGAAAAGAATCATAGGGGCAGCAAGGAAACCCATGAGAAGGGTCCTTATAATTTGTCCTCGCAGCTGTTTTCCTTCGCCGATACATTTCGAGGGCAGTACGACGACTCCATCCCCACCGTCAAAGATTACTACCCTTCAAGTGGCTACTCGGTAAAAACCTCTTTTTCCCACTGCTGGACCATTAACAATTCTGCAAGAACTCATTTCGGCCTCCAAATTTCTCGAAAACTTTCCAAAGGACGAACTGCTGTGGGCGGCCGCTTGGCTATACCACGCCACAGACGACCAGTACTACATTAAATACGTGGTCGACAACAGTGCCTCGCTGGGTGGAACGGGCTGGGCCGTGAGGGAGTTCTCCTGGGACAACAAATACGCAGGCGTTCAGGTCCTGTTAGCCAAGGTACACACTAAGCATCATCTTTCTCAGAGGGTCGTTATGCCACTGATCTATATATCATGCCATATTGCCATATCTAACCCGAGAGGATCCATCGCCACAGGTTTTGATGGAGGACGGTGCTGAAGCTTACAGTCCCACACTGAAGCAGTACCAGGCCAAGGCCGAGTTCTTTTTGTGCGCATGCATGCAGAAGAACAATGGCTACAACGTGCCACTGACCCCAGGTTAATTTGCCTAAACATGCATGATTGCTATATATAATTCCGATCGAGGAAGCCATATATAAATTAGTTTAGATCTTACAGTCTTTGGTCTTCACGCCAATATTCTTGTCTGAACTGAAAAAAAGTTGGATAATTGCTTTTGCTTGTCACGTTTTGAAGTCAAATGTTATGTGTTCATCAGGGGGTCTCTTGTTCGTAAACGAGTGGAACAACATGCAGTATGTTTCCTCCTCCGCGTTCCTCATGGCAGTCTACTCTGATTACCTCTCCATGGCTAAAGCCAATCTCAACTGTCCAGACGGACAAATGCAGCCTCAGGAGCTCCTCAAATTTGCACAATTGCAGGTACAATTCTTTCATTTCAGCTAGAGAATGAGCTGTTTCGTTCTCCCTAAAGAAGGAAGCAGTACTCTCCTTTGCTGTTTCACCTTCTCAATTATTATCCTTGGATATTACAGTTCAAAACGACCTTAAAATCTGATCCTTTCTTAAATCTTTTGATGGCCATTTTTGAAAAAATCCACAATGTGCCCAACTTCATCCGCACCAAGATCTTTGTTTTCCATCTTTTCTTCTTAGTTCATGTCGTTGATCAGCTTTATTCGCTCACGATCCGCTAATTAATGTTAGGCGGATTACATACTGGGGAAGAACCCAAGGTCGATGAGCTACTTAATTGGGTACGGAAACAATTATCCAGGCCATGTTCATCATAGAGGAGCCTCAATTGTGTCAATGCACCTTCTTGCTTCTCCTGTTGGCTGCACGCAAGGTTTCGAGCAGTGGTTCACCCGTAGAGAGAGTAATCCCAATGTTATCATCGGAGCACTTGTTGGGGGTCCCAATCAGCAAGACGAGTTCTCTGATGAGCGCTACAACTATGAGCAGACTGAGCCTGCAATGGCTGCAAATGGCCCTCTTGTTGGACTCTTGGCGAAGTTAGACAGTGTTCCTCAAGGATCAGGTAAGAAGAGTTACTCGGCCGGGAAAGCTGGTTTCTCCATAATTAAGGACACGTTGTTATACTCCAGCCGCGAAAATCTTCATTCTTTACTCACGAGCAATCCACAAATCATAAATATGACCACTTGAATGTTTATATACGTGCAGATTCTTACCCGCCTAGTCCCAAGGCCAAGGACAAGTACACAAACAACTGTAAGTACATTAAAACTGTAAACTTTGTGGCAAGCTAAAGATTTCGGTTCTGCGATAATGTGACGGGATGATGATAACATGCACTAGATGAGGAAACATGGTAACTGGCTAATTCTGATTCCACTTTGTGTTTTGCATGTGTGCAGATGCTCCTGTTGAATTTATCCACACAGTAACGAATACCTGGATGAGCAACGGAACAGCCTCCTCCCGCCACAAGGTAGTTGTCAAGAGCACCTCTTCCAAACCAATTAGACAGCTCAGACTGTCCTTTGAGAACCTCACGGGGCCACTATGGGGTCTTTCACCAACATCGGAGAAGAACGTGTACGAGCTTCCTACGTGGATAAAAGTATTAAATCCTGGATCGGAGTTCAGTTTTGTTTATGTCCAAGGGGGACCTGAAGCTAAGGTTACCGTTGCAAGCTATCAGTAAAACTTCCTAGCAGCACTTTGGCCGGCATCCCTTCATCATTTTTAATTCTCTAATTGTACTTGAGTCTTCTGCTATGTAATCCATTAGTTTTTGTGGCCACATCAGGTATTATACTGCAAAATAATTTGATGAATTTTAGGAGATCTGATAGGTCGAAATCGCGTCCACCATGATTAGAGTTCTTCGCGTGTGATCAGAGGACCGGAATTCAGCTGTTTATGCAAAAGAGAATACCGTTAAGGACGATCCTAGGGATCCCCTTTCGATGTTTAAGTAAAAAAGTTAAAGATCTAAAAAGAGAGCAGAGAGAAATTGGGCTGATTTGAACATACCTTGGCTTGTTAAACTGAGAGATCCTTATATTGTAGTTTTGGGGCAGCTTTCGATACAACTCTAATTAGAAAGCATATATCACCTGAATCCCCTTTTGGGGGTAGTTAATTGGAAAAAAAAAACTACATTAGAAAGGTTAGATCCAAGTTGGATCATTTGGTTCATTGTAATCCCTCAAGAATCGAGGGGGATATCCCACAAATTCGTACCCGAGTCGGTTTCCAAATTTATTTTGATTAGTTTCTGCTAGGGGTCGGGTTGGGCCGATAAAGTTGTATATCTAAGGGGCGGGACCCCGTCGAATCCATCCTAGGAGTTCCATTAGGGGAAGGATTTAGATGCCCCTTTGGTGAGCTGAGATCAACGGGCCGAACACCATTAGTGATGGCAGGGTTATTTTATTGGGCACATCCACAAATCTTACTTTAAGCCCGCATTACTGGACTGGCCCATGGATCGTTTTGGACCAAGTGAGACTTTCATCTATCACTTGCCCCCCACTCTTTGGCGTGCCCTACATGGCAAGAAGTATCTAAACTGATCTCTTCGTAGCCGTGCCCGCGTCTCTTGAAAGGGAGTATATGACACACAACGGTCAAATTCGAAAAGATGAAATGAGGGCTACACCCCTATCCCTCAACGTTTGAAATGACGAAGCGCTTTTTCCGCTGAGGCCCCTATCCCGCAACGTTTGAAATGACGAAGCGCTTTTTTTCGTAGAGGGAGGAACATGGTCTTTCCAACTGTCATGAGCAAATATGATTTCGTATGTCATGTCTGCTCGATCTTCCCGTGCCATTTCAGGCAATCATCCCCCCTTGGTGCGGCCCGTTGCTTTATCTTTTACGAGGCGCTCTCCTCGCGAAGCGTCGAACCACCATCGCTAGGGCAGCCTTGCCTATAAGTGGTGAGGCGGAGACCCTCAAGTAGGACCTTACTGCCATCCTTCTCCTTGAGCAAGATTGTCTTAAGGATTCCTCCTTCTTCTTCCTTGTGAGTCAACGTCCTGCAAAGCCTTCCCTCCTCGCCTCTCTTCCTCACACCCTCGTTGTAATGGTGCGCTACACACCGAAGGACATGCGTTATGCCTTAGCAGTGGAGGAAGACCGTACGGCGCTGGAGGCCATGCAAACTACGGCAGGGCTCTTGGAGAACCTTTAGGCTTCCTAGCAGATCTACGGAGAGTACACCCTCGTCCTGCCATTGGAGAGTGAGTGAATTTTTTCGGGGCGGCATCGTTTCTTCATAGGGTACGAAGCCACATTTAAGACATGCTTTAAATTTCCAATTTATCTTTTCATACAGGAGTTGCTAAACTTTCTCTAGGTTACTCCTACTCAGTTGGTGCCAAATGCCTAGCGGCTTGTCCTCGGATTCTACGTCTTGCCTAGGAGAAGGGATAACTAGTGCAAAACGTGGGGATGTTCTTAAACCTGTACCATGTCAAGTGGTGCAGTGCTAGAGGGAGTCGGGGCTTCATCCAGTTCGAGGTGCAGAAGGAAGTGCCACTGTCCTAGGTGTTGGGTTTTCTCGGTTTCTCCGGATCGTTCAAGCAGCGGAAAATAAAATATTTACAGCGATCCGTTCCCGTTTCGAAATCTAAAATACGATAATCGGATTATCGAAGTTCTCACCGTGTGCGGATTCGAATCCGCAACCGTTCGGTTCCGTCGGTGCGACACCACAAGCCGCGCAAGCGCCCGACCTCTAACGAAGTCCACGCGATCCTCCCCGCGATGGATATCCTCGAGTTCATCGTTCTTCGCAGCCCACGAAGCCTCCGCCGTTCGCCGCAATGATCGCCGCAACGCGCGGACGATTTCCCATCGAAAGGGATTCGGAGAAGCGGCGGAGCAGATCTGGATCTGTCTGGGCGCCAGAGAAAGACAGAAACTGAGGAGGGGCGGCTAGGATTAGCAGCAGCTTGGCCTGCTCAGCCCGTTCGCTATGTTTTATACTAACCGCGCGGTTTTTCATAAAAACCCCCGGTTTGTATAAAACCCACTCATTTATCCATCGCATTGAGAATCATTTGCGTGTGACCCTCTAGGCCTAAGTACCAGTCCAGTTAATGGCCCAACAAGCCCAGTGACTCCTCACTGGCTTTATTAATTAATTAATAACCCTTTATTAATCAATTAATCAATCGAATTGATGTCGCACATCGAATTCGACCGGGACTCCGATCACGTTGGGTGCCAAGCAACACCGCGTGAACCCGGAAGGTATTTGGGGTTAAGTAACCCACTCTTAGAACCTTTCCGCCGATAGTTACCGCGTGGATATAATCCTTCATTCGTACAATGCTCTCGAGTCAACTCAGGGTATGACGAGCTGTCAAACCCTAACCGGTCGACTCACTTGAATTAGATACCGCTGATGAATATCGGAAAACTCTTTTCCCGATATTATCGTCCGCCTTGGCCAGGGACTTTCGCGCATCCTTCCTAAAGCATTCTCTCTCATCGTATCAAGAGCGAATGATTCCTTATTGACACACAATTCCCTTCGACGGTATTCCGCTGTATCCGATCCTTGGCTGTTTAGAATCCCGTGGTTAGAGATTCATAAACCAAGGTCAAAGCACAGAAGTCCACCGACAAGGTGTCTTTGGTGTCTCAGGTCCGAGGACCATCCACGCAGCTGCGACAATAGAATCAAGCTGGTTGACAGTGAGGTACAATACCATCCAGCGATTCAGTCGGATCAGTTCAGTGAACTCATTCTCCAATGAGCACCTACAAATTCGCCTTAGTGTCTCCACACAAGTGACTTATGAGACCAGTCACCCTCATCATATGAGCAGGAGTAATCTGTACTAGTCTAACCGGATATCCGATGTCCTTCTCTGATATCCTCCGACTATGAACGATTAAGAATATGTGTGTTTAAGTGATCAGTCTCATTAGTATGATCTCATCATAATCTGATCACTATAGCACATATTCATGGACTTCATTATGAAACGAGAATTAATGCGATTTACGCATAATGAATATTATGTCATTATATTAATAAATGAACGAGATTTACATTATTAGATTGGCTTGTAGGCCACCTAAAACTAACACTAGGGACCAAGATATTCCATGTAAGATTTAGACATTGAATCAATTTAATTTCATTTATAGATTTTGATTTACTAAGTTCACTTAGTTAATATTTTGTTAATTAGACTTAATTAGAACTCATTAAGATTTAATTAAGCTCATTTATATTATTTAATTAATTAAAAAGAATTAAACCTAATTAATAGTAATTAGTGATATAATAATTAGTTTATAATGGGTAAGTCAACAATGAAGTCAAACTAAGCATATTAAGTCTATTGGTGTCCCAATTAAGAAATTAGTTGGTTTCCAACACTGGTCAAATTTTCGGGACTGTAAATTATGAGAAAGTACTGTTTTGTTAATGTAATAACTTTGCGCACAAAAGTTCAAAAATGACATGACATATATAGTTGAAAAGCAAGTATAAAATAATACAACTTTGAGAAAATGATCAAAAGTTAATTTGGCCATCTAATAGGCCGGATATGAGAGAGTTTAAGGGAGAAAACTCATTTGGCCTGAAAATTTGGATTCCTAATTTGAATTGGAACACTTTACCTTGTTAATTAAGCAAACTATGATTTAAATTCGATTTGGCAACTTTGGAAGCTTAATTTTGATAGAATTAGAAAGCTCAAAGAGAATATAAGGAGACTTGGGGTCGTGCATAAGGCCTCTTATACGCAGTTCAAATTAAGAGATAAGAATATGGTGTTCTTTATACGAAAGAGACTTATTTTGATTTAATTCTCTTTGGCAATTGATTATAATAGATGAATTGTTGTTCTTTGAGGTTTAGAAGTCACGGGAGAAACATTACATCACAAGAAACCGGAATTTAGAGTGCTAGAAAGTGATTGAAAGATATTAGAAAGGAGTGTTCTTCGCGTTCTGAAAGTAAGATATAGGAACCCATTAAATGTTTAATTTGTATTAAACTAAAAATCTATGTTCTGATGTTTCAAAGATTAAAAGTTGTGAAAGCATGTTATTTTAGATGTTTAAAATCTTTTTTATATTGAGAAAAATCTTAAAAATTTGAAAGAAAATGATGAAAAGTGGACAATTATGCGTCTAGTGGGTAGCCAGCCAGCACAATGGCCATCCATACCAGATGGACAGAGCGATGGTCGTATGGCCATCAGACGGCCAAAGTGGTGGCCGTCTAATGTCACCAGAGACGACTAGCCACCAGGCTGTCTGATGAACCAGACGGCCAGCACTCTGATCGTCTGACTAATGCTTAGGATTCTGGAGTTTCGGTCGACTTTCGAAGGCCTGTTCTCTCTCGTTCGATCTTTGTTTCACCTAAAATTTTGATAAATGTTAGTTTAGCAAGTTCGTTTGGGCTTAAAAGTTTTATAAGTCTTTTAATTCAAATGAAAATCTCACCATATTTTGTGGAGACTTTGTCATATTTTCCTTGACCTTTCTGTAAAATTTGAGAATTTTCTAACATTGTTTGACATTTACTTTAACCTCTGTTTTCATTTACTGAAATTTGTTAAAATCTAATCTTCAGATTCGAAGTGAGAGTCCGAAATCATATCAAATCAATCCATAAATTGATAAAATTTTGTCCACATATTTTATTTGACCAATTTGTCATGCTCGCCAAGTTTGGATATTTTTTAAATATGTTTGCTATTTTCGAACCTATTTATTGAATTTTCAGCTTCAGAAATTAGGTTCTATATTTGAAAATTATATTTAGTTGTCCAAAAATTGTGAGAATATTCTTGGAGCATATTCTTCCATCCAGCCTGTTGAGACCAATTTTATTCAGACTTCACATCTATATGACCACGTTGGCCCTTTTAAGTTGTTATTTTGTAAGTAAAAACAAATATTTTGATTTATATGTAGCACTTTGATAATTTAAGTTATAGATTTTTATTCATCTTCTATCACCATTTGATTTCTGTTAATATAATTGTGCAGTAATTATTTGATTTTATTTGGACATTATAATCTTAAGGAGATATTTGGCTCGATTCCATTATAAGGATCTATATTGGATAAGTTATTTTGTTTGGAACCTTAGGACAAATGGATGAAATCATGATTTTCGACTGGCTAGAACCAGGAGACGGCTGGATAATCGTGCAAATAATAAGAATGTTTGGATGGACTAATGGGCACAGATAACATCTATTTATATCATAGAAGGCTTTTTTTGTAAGCATTGGGACTCTTCCACTTTGCACTATAATAACAAAATCTGCACTCTAATACATGAACCGCCTACGTTACTCGACGGAAAGCTTTTGAGACTTTTCTGCTAACAATTCCTTGAAGAACCATACATTTGTGTAAATTCTCGTGACGTTTGGGTCCCACAAAGTCTCGAGTCCTTCGCATTTTTGTAAGCATTGGGGCTCTTCCCCGTTGCACTGTAATAACAAAATCTGCATTGTAAGCAGAGTTTCTAATCCTGCTGATGTGGCACTCTCAGATATTTTTTCTCTAAAAAAAATATTAAACAATTCTTAAGAAAAATTATTCATGCTCATAACTATTATGATTTTTCATTCTCTTTCTCTCACCTCATCTATTTTAAAACCACTCATTAATTGTCATAATTCTCTTTCTCTCTCTCTCTCTCTCAAGGCTAACTCTCTCTCTCAGGGACGAACGTAGGGAGCGAGGCCATGGCCCCGCCAAAATTAAGAAACTTCTTTAATATAAAATAAAATTATTTCTAAATTATTTATATTATAATAAAATATTATAAAATAAACTTAAAATTTAAAATTATATTAGTATTAAGTACGAAATAATATTATTCTTAAATATTTTTCTTATTATTTTATTAAACTTATCTTATAAATTTATTTAACTCAGATGTTATATACTTTTTTGTCATATATTATTTGTATTTATTTTTTATCATGTTAATTTTTATTTGTTAATAATTGTCATATTATATAATATGTAATATTTATAGGCACATAATATTTTTTAGTTACAATATATAGCATATTTATATTTTTAAGTATCTATACTATATTAATAAAATAAAAATTTTAACCCAATTGATCACTCTTCTATTGTTTTTCGTAAAAAAATAAAATTAATAAATAAATAAACAATTCTTAGGAGAAGTCATTAATACCCACAACTATTATTATTGTTATTTCTTCTCTCTCACCCCCACTCATTTCAAAAGAATTCATTGATGACCATCGCTCTTACCCTCAACCATTTCAAAACAACTTATGAACAGTCATAACTCTCTCTCTCTCCACCCATTTCAAAATAACTCATTAATGGTCATAAGTGTTGATGAGGCAGAATCCGGTTCGGCCCATTAAAACAAGCTCAAACCCAGTTCAGCCCAGCAGCAGCAATAGAAGGCCCTCAGGAAGCCCTCGGCCCGTAAGTGGCACAGTAGCCCTCGGCCCAGCAGGCTTCGGCCCATCAACGGCCCAACAGCCCTCGGCCTGTAAGCGGCACAGTAGCCCTCGGCCCAGTAGGCTTCGGCCCATCAGTGGCCCAACCCCCTTCGGCCCAACAGCCGTGTTCGGCCCACTCCGGTGGAGGACTAGGCACTATGACGGTTTACCAATAAGCCCGGAACATAGTCCTATATCGGCTTTCACCGTTAACCATCTTCTATCATTCGCTATAAATACACCGCTATTTATTGCCAAAGGTATGTCTCCGTGACCCTCAAGGACCATAGTCCAAAAAGCATTAAAGCTATTCTTTGCCTTCTGAATCGAATCGTCTTCAGAAGGTAACTTGACCGTCGGAGGGGGTTCCTAAGGGCCGTAGCCCGGGACTCCTACTGACCGGTTTCTTCTTCTTTCCTTCCTACAGGGGCTCGGTTCGAATCATCGCCGACCTTCCCGAGTCGGTCTCGGCCGCCGACCTAGGACTTCTCCCTCCGGTCTCGACGCCGTGCGCCGGCTGCCCCTCGACCGAGGGAGACTCGGTTTCGCGCTGCCCGTTCGTCAGCCGGAGGAACCTCGGCCCCACCTTCCGGAGACAAGCCAACCTCCAACCAAGTGACTCTCGGCCTCGGATCCTCAACCGCGTCTCCGCATCCATCGCCTTCCGGATCCATATCGGGCCTCTTACACCAATCCGACCCAGCTCCATATCCAAAACTTCAGATTCCAGCTTCGGAATCCGGTCGTGATAGCTTCGGCTACATCACGTGGCGCCGTCTGTGACAGACTAAGGGGAGCAAGAGGTCATAACCCCTTAAAATTGAGGAACTTCGTTGGTAATAAAAATATTATTTTAAATTATTATATTATAATTTATTTATATTATAATAACAATACTATAAATTAAATTAAAAGGTTTAATTATATTAATGTTAAATATAAAATAATATTATTCCAAAATATTTGTCTTACTCTATTTTATTTAACTTATCTTATAAATTTATTTAACTCTTATGTTATATACTTTTTTGTCGTCTATTATTTGTATTTAGTATTTATTATATATTTTTATAGTTAATAGTTTCCATATCATATAATATTTAATATTTATAGTCACATATGATATTTTTTATTTATAATATTTTTAGTTATAATATATAATATATTAATAATTTTAAGTATATTAATATATACAGTAAGCCACTTAACAAATAAGACAACTCAAAACTCTAAAGTTAAAAGTATATCTTCTGTATCTTTACTTGAAATCACCTTCATACAGTACCCTTCATGAAAGATCTATTTTTGAATCAGGATGTTGTTAAATTTTTTATTACGTGAAAATATCATAGTCATCCATGTACTTGAATAATATTTTACCTAATTTGTATGTTATTATGATTTTATCGTAGTCCTCGTACAAAATTATGTTTATACTTGATTATTTACTGCATGTTACTGCTTTTCTTTTTCTTTTCTTTTTTCAACACTATTTTAGATCTCTTAAGATCTCTCCATTAAACTCTACTAATACAGTTTAGCATGCGATCAACATTCCTTCATATTAGAACCCTTTGAATTAAAAATTTAATATTCATTATGCAAAATTATCTTTATTTGAAACTAGTTTGCTAATCAACGAAGGTGGAGACGAAGGGTTCAGAATTCTTTGTTGATGGCGAAACACTTTCGAAGAATTATTAACATAAATTCCTCACCGGATGAGCTGGCGACTTCGTTACCGGATGCTAACCAGCTCCCCGGAAAATTTGCTGTACCATGCTTTACGGAGAGTGACAAAACGGCCCTTTATGCTAACGTAATTACCTCTTATATGCACATCAAACAACAAAGCATATGGCTTCACGGACTGACAAGGCAAAAAGCCAAGGGAACATGTGAACCATGAACACGAGAGCGAACGAAATTTGCTGAACCTGAAAAGCGGAGGAAACATGCATTAAAATTTAATTTATGCGGTTAAGTTTTAACCATGGTAAAGCGTCGTTGAAATACAAGGAAATGTTTGTGGTACCGCTTGTTCCTGTAACTTCACACAGAATTATTTTGGAAGTGCATCCAGCCAAGCGAGAGATATCAATTATAAGGGTGATATTCTCTTGCTAACAAGGCGACTTATATCGCAGGGCAGAGAGGATCTTTAGTCCTACAGACTTCATTAGTGCACAAGTGCACTGGGCCGGCGTAATTAAATACCTTACTGTAATCCGTCGTCATCATCATCAAAGTC
Source organism: Zantedeschia hybrid cultivar (assembly GCA_030544215.1). Taxonomy (NCBI): domain Eukaryota; kingdom Viridiplantae; phylum Streptophyta; class Magnoliopsida; order Alismatales; family Araceae; genus Zantedeschia; species Zantedeschia hybrid cultivar. The sequence goes on along the minus strand of JARZZO010000002.1, from coordinate 14,840,230 downwards.
CTATCCCATCATTTAGGGTTGGCATGATTAAACACTTGCGGAGACGTTCTCTATCGTTGGCAACGGTTAGTTTTAAGTTTAAATGAGGGGGTATCTCACGTCGTTTGAATTAAGTTGCACAGGTACATGAAGATGTTTCGGAACAAAATACTTATATAGCCGTGCTCTGCATCTAGAGGTGGGGATTAAAAATTGCCCGTAATCCAACAAGAAAACCAACAGTACATTTTCGGGCACACATCAGGAATAATAGCAGATACTTATTACCATTACTGCCCCTTACTTGTAGTGCAGACATGGAAGTCATCCAGCACCACATCCCCATATAGAGGACCAGGGAGACTCCCACTCTCAACTCTAATCAGCAAATCACAGAATCTCATCGAGGAAACAATATATAACAACTACATTATTTTTTAGTCCAATGAAAGTGTTCAGATGAAGCACCAAATACGCAGAACCAACCCCCTATGAAGATAATTCAACCAGAACATTCAAACAATACCGAATAATCTGAACTTTTATTGTCAATCACGTCATGCTCCTCTCTCTAAGGCTTCCACAGAATGGTTGTGTCGGCTATCATTGAGGTGACGACATACGGATCCATGTTGGATGCTGGCCTTCGGTCTTCAAAGTAACCTGCCCGAGAAAAAGGCATTAAATCACAATGAACTGGAGAGGTTTCACATATTATGGCTGTTTCTTACAAATCGTCCCCTTCTAAGTACGAGTATCACAAGTAATCTGCTGACAAGCATCTAAACAAGCTTTTCCTTCGGTGCAACTAATTTTTCAAGTCGAGGCTTACCTGGTCGGCTACTAGATTTAATTAGCCCTTCGAAGAGGTGACAGTAACTTGCGGACATAAAAGAAGCTAGTTCTAAATCATCGTAGCCATTTCTGTGATATGGTACCAGAAAAGTTATGTCAGACAAGTAAATTATTTACTGCTTACCTTTCCCAGCCTTTTCAGTGTCACGGCCAACACGGACAGAGGCACCGCGGTTTGCAACTCCCTAAAAGTACGAAATAAATGCTCTGATAAGAAAACTGTTGGAATGCCACAGGGGTGGTAGTGGGCAATTTAATAATAAAACATGGCAAAATTTCATACTCCAATTATATGATACCTCCCTATATCCAGAAGCAAGAAGACAAAGAAGCTCTTTGCAGTAAGGTTAGCACGTTCAAAATATTTTGTGGTTATTTACTCGCATGCAAGTATGGTGTTAATTATAAATCATAGAACCAAGTAGATACTTCTCAGTTACGGACAGTTTAACACGGTCTTGCCCAACATGTGAAGAACAATAGATCCATATGCCACTACTGCTTTTTCTATCTTCACAGATAGCACGAACACAAAGTGGCATTAACCATGATCAGAAAACTGTATATATGCATCTTGTTCTTGAATCAATTTAGCTTCCCCCAATTGCACACTGTCTAATGGAAAACTGTATAAATGCATGAATATGGGTGGCATTAATAGTTGCAGCACTCCAGACGACTACTATGTCGGGAAACTACGAAGGAAACTTTAGTTGTTGATAAATTATTTTCACACACATTGCTAGACACGCACACAAACTGAAACTTGGAAATGAAATGCATGACCACAAATGCATTGGATCACCATGGCATAAATCATATTGTAAATTGTAAGTCAGTCTGATTGCCCCCTCACCCCTCACCCCACCCCCACCAAAAAAAACGAAAAAACAAAAAAACGAAAAAAAAACACAAAGGGAGAAAACAATCTCTGTATCCATTTTTCGTCTGCCATCAGATGGAAAGTGAAGAATTCAACATGATGAGCATAAAAAAGTTCATCCATCAGTAATCGTTCAACATAAACATCTTCTACTGCCCTGTTATCATGCTCCAAAAGTATAATTTCTTGTCAGGGAAATTTTCACATCAGAACTAAGAAGATCAAAAAATTTCCCCTCAACATTACGTGTTTTCCTGCTTCTTTTCATATGTTATTCCAATACTATCACACCATATCCTAAAAGCATACATAGAAAACAATTAACAAGCAGTGCATGTCATTCTAGCCAAGAATCCACCTAGACTATGCCCACATATTGGAAACCATACGCTTATCAGTAAATGTTTCTCTTTCTTCTCCACACATTCTAAAAATTAGATTAGAGAATTACATGAATTGATTCCAATGGGGTAAAAACGTATTATGTCAGATGTAGCGTAACCTTATATAGTATGAATAGCATATGAAAGAAAGCATATGGTCCATATATTTCCATTTTGAGAGAGCAGCCAGAGTCTGTTTAAACCAAAATGGCGATTTTTCTTACCCATGAGAATGTATTGATATCTGCAGTTTCATGTCGTCCTGTCAATCTTCTCTCGTTCCCCTCTCCATAAGCTGAAATATGCTCCTTATGACGAAGGCCCAACTTTTCAATTGCATTTTTTATTACATCAAGGCCGCCATCATTTCTCATAGACTTTGTGCTGTAAGAGGAAAATAACAATGAGCTGAATGATCTTTAATCTCCATAAGGCTCTGGTGGAAATGAAAAATCTGAGACGACCCACCTGTAGTTGGTGTGGGCACCAGCACCATTCCAATCACCCTGGTCCAGTCAAAGTGAAACACTTTAGATGATGTAACAGATAAAGCAGAAGTCCATGGGGGAAAAAAGGCATATGAAGCATTTTTACATTAACTTCAACTTCACTGTGTTATTCTACAATATACTGAACAATGATGCTCGAGTACCTGGATCGGTTTTGGATCCAATGAAAGGACAACACCCGCAATTTCAGTAATCCTCTGCATCATGAGGGAGGACACAACAAGTATTTTGAGATGCATGAACCAGCAGTGGAGAAACATCACCTAGCAGGCATATTCTGATGTAGAAAAAGGTAGTTCTAAATTTACCTCTAGGATGTACCGTGCTACCCACAGTTCATCACCAGCAGAAATTCCAACAGCAGGTCCTACTTGAAATTCCCACTGTTCAAGCCACAAAGGATAATTAATAAGTACACACATGCTGAATTTGAAACCACGGCAACAAAGCTTTTAATTTCTCATGAACAACAAAAGCTCAAAAAACTACGAGACCATTTTTAGAAACCAAATGATCATTACCTGACCAGGCATAACTTCTCCATTGATTCCACTGATGTTAATTCCAGCATAAAGGCATGCCTTGTAGTGAGAGTCAACAATATCTCTTCCAAATGCCTTGTCAGCTCCAGCACCACAGTAGTATGGACCCTGAACAAATGCACCGTTACAGAACTTCAGATGGCTTTGACATCTTAAAAATAGAAAATACTTCAAATAGGATAAATTAATGTATGAACTATAAACAGCCATGCCTCACCATCCAATGAGTACCATAAAGTATACAGAACCATCATACAGCTAAGGTAAGCATCTTCCAGATTCACTCAAGTAAATATTTCAGTTCAAGTTATTTAACCAATAAGCTTTATTTCCTTTTTTATTTACTCAAAACTTGGAGATTGGATTCTTAACCTGATTTCTGTACTAGAAATACCTGCTTGTGAAAAAACTTAAAGGTTGGCTGAAAGCTCTCTTAAAACTCTTGAATTTTAACAACCAGGAGATACTTTGTTTCCCCTAAAAAGATGCATAGTTGCATGTATAAACACAAATGCACAGCCATGCACGAATTTAAAATACTGAGATAAAATTCTAAAATCCAGGCCCCAAAGAAGATGTGAACTAAATGGATCTTCATTTCATGACAATTTTGCGAGTTCTTCAGAGTATGCTGGAGTTCCTTCTCTAACTGATGGAAACACATGTAGCTCCAATAAAACCTGAAGATTGAACATTAGAAAATAAATCCTTTCCACTCCCCTTGTCATTGTTGTTACTATTGTTATTACTTTTTGTTCCACTGTTTATGGGGTAATATATAGTACATGAATGCCTTTTATTTTCCCAACAACAATGAACATCATTTTAGCATAAAATAATTGTTTGAAAAATAGTATAAACATTAATGTGCCTACATTATTTGGACTAAAAATTGAACAGGATATAGGACCAAATGAGAGGAGATATGCTCCCAAAAGGCCATTGACATGTTAATCTTCCAATTCAAGCACACACATGGAAGATTTGACAAATTTATGGAGTAAGCATTTGTCCAAAACCAGCGGGCACAATTTGTTCCAAAAGTGGGACACCGAACAAGATATTATCTAGATACCAACTTCAAAGTGTCAACGAGTAATAGACTGTTTGGAAACAACTTTTCTTTTGAGGTCATTTCTCTCTCAAAAATAATCACATTTAGCTTTTCATCTTAAATTTTAAAATTACTGTATTTCAATTCTTTACATGTTTGGCTAATTTGTGACCATTTTTAAAATTATGTTTAACCTATTTGGAAGGACCTCTAAGAAACATATCTACAAAATAGGAGGTTTGGGGAAAAGAAGGTGGCGGCACTTCCTTGGGAAGCTATAGGTCTTCTTAGAGCAGGAAAAAAGGATCAGGTGGGAGAAAGAAGAGGCAATGATCATGTTGGTAACCTCACGCGGACGCCTTTAAGGAGCATGACAACGCTGCCCCCTTCTTGATGTGGATCTTGAGCAGGCTCATCTTGATGTGGATCTTGATGCCCTGCTCATGATCTTCCGGTGATCAAGCTGGGCCAAAAGCTCAAAACGCAGGTTAGGAAGGTCAAGATATGCATGTTGTTAGTTGTACAAATGCTGTATTTGGATGGTCGCCATGGGGTTGTACAGGTGATGAAATCAGTCGGTCTCCATGGCGAAGACGGCTCAGAGGTAGACGGTGGGAAGGCAAGCAGGTGGGACGGAGGGTGGGTGGGGAGGCGGTTACAAGAAATGCTGCCCACGATGTCTCTCTCAAAAGTAAAACAAGGTAAGAGTTGTTTTTTTCTCAAGAGAGTTCTGTAAAGAGTTGAACTCCTTCCTAAAAAATAGGGAAGATGGTATCAAACACGGTTTTTTTGTCTTCACTCTTTCCTCAAAACAAAAATTAAGCGAGAAAATGCTCAAAAAATGTAACCAAACACCCTATAAATCATTTAATAAAATAATTGGAATTGATCACAAAGCCAAGTAATACACTCTGATTAAAAACATGGAGAACTTCAATGGCATTGAATTCATAAAGGAATTTGATTATCGACACCTGTGGACCAGGAAAGCCACCGACAGGCCATCCAAGGGGCCAGTGCACATCCTTCTGTAAAAGCGTGTACTCCTGCTCAATGCCGTACCTGACAGAATTCAGGAGTCACCAACAAGACAAATGAAAGGATAAGATCCAAAGTTGGTCAGCAGAAAGATCCAATCCACCATAACTGACAAGTGTCGCTACATTGGTCACGTCATCTAATTCAACATCTCAACAATCCCAAGTCATCATATCAGATCTCTAAGATTTTGAATAAAAAATGTGTCAAGAAAATTACTTTAAAGGTCAAGGGATACGAAATGCTCTGCAATGGTAGAAACCACAGCAAGAAGGATGATGATTTTAAGATCTTGTTGAAGATAATACTACAAAAATTACAAAGTACCCACCGTGCATTACTGAAAATAGAAATTCATGTGCACCACAAAAACCAGGTCTGAAGTCTGCGCACAAAGCAGAACAAAAAAATTGGCACAAAGGCATGGTCCAGATTTAATGGACCGGAAATTTTGACTTGAAGCTGTCTTGCCTTTGAAAAATAAACCTCAACACAAAATATGGCACAAGATTACAAACAAAAGACAAAACAAATAAGATGTAAGCAATATCTGCCAAATGATAAATAATTAACAGGGCAACAAACTAGAGGAGAGAATACGTCATCGGTGACTACCAAACTTTAACTTGTTGCGCCCATGCATTTCAGTGAAGTGTTATTACTTTATGGTGCTTCTTTGCATCAGACACTCCAAATGCTCCCCAAATAGGCATTCCACTTTTAATTTCAAATGTGAAGAAAATTATCAAAAACTAAAAACCAGAGGAAGAAGAAAGGCCAAGCAGCAGCCGTGCCTCTTCTAAACAGCATGGATAAACAAGTATCAACAAGAATCCAGATCTTACTCTAAGTAAGGTTAACTGCGTCACATTTCTCAACAACTTAGACCATCCAAAGCACCAAAAAGAGAAAAAAAATTACCATGGCTCTTCAGCAACGACGTCAGGGTGGCTAAAGATCTTCGCGGCCGCAAACCTCTTGTTAGTGGGGATCGGCTCACCGCCGGGGGTGTACGCATCGCACATTACCTTATAATATCAAAAAAGAAAAAGAAAAAGGGAAACCGAAACACAGAGACGTGTTAGGCACGACACAAAAACTGATTAGTTTATCTTTGACGATGATCTCATCCCCAACATCAGGGAAAAACAAATATTATAAGTAAATAAGCCAAAAGTAAGTAAAAAATCCAAAACAAGCAATCAAACCAAAAAATGCGGCTCACCAGGATGTTGTTCCCCCTCCTAAATGGATCCCTGAAGATGGCCTGGGGGCTAATCCACGTCAAACCCAATTAGAAAGAACAAAACACATATCAGACAATCGTCGAGTAACAACAACCTGATGATGCGTGTTTAAGAAGCAAACAGAGGAAAAGGGGGAATAGGAGAGCGCTGCCACCACTCACTATAAGATGACTTCGCTGTCTTTCCCCGGGGCCTGCCCCGTGCTCGAACCATCGTAGTTCCACTTGGGCAGCTCCTTCGGGTCGGACACCGGCCCCGGGAGCGTCTGGTCGCCGTACGCCGCGCACACACCCAAGCAAGAGGAAAAGAAGAAGAAAGCCTATTGTTAGCGTTGGACATAACAAACAGAGCGGATCATGCTGCTGAAGAGGCTCACCCTCGCTTTGCTCCTTATGTCCATGCCAGATCCACCGATCCTGCGAGCAAAAAAAGGGTTACGAAACAGAGAGACGCATCAGGCATCACAAATGGTAGCCGCGGTAGAGGATGAAGATGGATTAGAACGAGAGTACACCATGATAGCGATCAGAGAAGAAGCAGAAGGATCAAAACCAAAACCAAACAGGTAGAAACAGCACCGACCGCAGGAATCGAAGAAGAAGAAGAAGAAGAAGAAGAAGAGACCGAATACCATATATACTCGGCGATGATCTTCTCGGTGGTGCCGGTGAGGTTGAGATTGACGAGATCGTTGAGCAGAGACATGGCAGCGGAGGGGGGAGCCGGGAGAGGAACGGGGAGATGGCGAACTGGAGAAGTGGGTTGGTGGTGCAGGCGACAGAGAGGAGACCAGGGCACTCCTATTTATTAATGGAACGGAGCAGAAGGCGACGCCCGGGCCAAGGTTGACGCAGAGTGGGGGGCGCCTGCCTTGGAAAGGCGGGGGGGGGGGGGCGCGGGCGGTAGCGTCTTAGTTGGAATCTAACAAGCAAGAGCCGGCCAGTAACGAAAGCGACCAATCGAAATGGGAAGGGCCACCGCAAATCGCTGGGTTCGGGTGACGACATTTCTAAGGAGACGTGAATCGACCGCATAAATCCTACCGTCCGACGTGGAGCCGGGAGTGTCGCTGTGTCGAGTTCTGATCTCAACACCTCGACGGCAGCGTCGGAGATTTGGACACATGGACGCATCCATTTATGTGGGCATTGTTGCCACTGACAATTGACCACATGTATCGGAACTCGGAGTGCAATTTCGCTGTTACGTATCTAACGTCCCTGCGTCATCTCGGTGAACGTGAACAGGGTATTTGGTGGGTGGGGTCGTGCGTAGTTGACTCAGCGTCATCTTCCAATTGCTGCCCACCACTTCAACCGTACGCCACCCCAGGGGAGTGTTAGCCATGAGATGCCGTGTTGAATGGCTAATTAGCTTCCAAACCCGAATCGCTTAGTAGCGGCGCGGGTTGGGTTGCTTAGAGCGAATTTAGTCCCAGTTAAAATTTGGATCAACACAAAGTTCATTCAACAGAAATTTGATCTAAACTACCTACGGGGCGTCAGGGAGGGCTTAGTTGTTCCATGAGATGATGTGTTGTATGCATGGTTAATAAGCTTACAAACCCAAATAGCATGGTAGCGGGGCAAGTTGGGTTGCATGGCACGAACTAGTCCGAGTTTAAATTTGAATCAACTCATCAAAGTTCATTCAATAGAAATTTGATCTAAAGTACCCTATGGGATGTCTGGTATTGCTTAATCGTTCCATGAGATGCCGTGTTGAATGGCTAATAAACTTCCAAACCCTAGTCGCTTGATAGCGACGCGGGTGGGGTTGCATATATGAACTAGTCTGAGTTTAAATTAGAAATTGTTAGTGTGATGAAAAAGGTTCTCAATTTTTTTACTCAAATGACGTGATTGTATTTGTTGCATTGTTTTCTTAAATACAACATTAACTATTTCTTGTAAAATTGTAAAGAATACCTTCATCCCTTCCTTTCCCTTGATACTCGGTAAAAAAATAATGTAAAAAATTACCTATCATGTTAGCATTCTTCGTTTAAATTTGGTTGAACTCAAAGTTCAATCAATGGAAATTTAATCTAAACCACCAACGGGCGTCAGGGAGTGCTTAGTTATTCCGTGAGATGTTGAGTTAAATGGCTAATAAGCTCCCAAACACAATTCGCTCAGTAGCAGCGCTGGTTGGGTTCCGTAGAATTTTAAATTTGGATCCACACAAATATCATTTCAATGGAAATGAATAGATATCTAAAAGTTGAATTATCGCATTTAAAAGTTGAATACCAGTCATGCTCGAATAAAAGAGATTTTTATCATCTTAAATCTGAGTTATATTTTTTATACGTATGACAAATTTGTACACGCCCTTCACATTTACATAATTACATGCCATTTTCCGCCGTAACACCAATGATGATGCGCATGGACGTATGGAACTCCGAACTGGTCACGAATCGCGAGGCCTGGTCGAGAGTCCGTCTACTTTTTCCGGGTAACGAGACGCCCGGTGATGATAAATAACTCGACGGGCTCTTTTATTTCAGTAATTTATTTCCCTTTTTCACGTGAGCCCGACGCGGGCTTTGACCGCGGTTGGGAGGAGAAACCGGAGCCGAACAAGGGCAAAATCGTCCATTCGATTCGCAGTTACGGGATTGGAAGCGGTGGTAACGTAATCAAGCAAGGCTTTCGGCGGAACCGGACGTCCCGTTTGGCAAAAATTCCAAATGCCGCCGAAATCCTTCGCATTCCGAGCTCCAAGTGCTACCGGGAATTCCCGATTCCTCGGTTCGGGATCTACCCAGAGAAAATTGGAAGAGATCATACGCCTGTAGACCGGACTTCAACATTGATTTTGCTATAATTCAATTCCAACCAAGAGTCCGTAGATCTGTGAATATAACCAGCGCGTTGACCGGAGACCACTAAAAGGGTTTCACGGACAATGCATGGTGACGTTGCGAAGGCTTGATGATCGTGGACCCTCGGATTGATGGCTTTGACAGTGCATGGTGACGTTGCGAAGGCTAGATGATCGTGGACCCTCGGATTGATGGCTTTGCTCCGCATTGAGAAATCTAACGTCATGCCGCTCAAAGTGTCGCCCACAGCCGTTCAATTTTTTTGGCCGTGAGGGAGGACCACAGGATGGTGTCCTTGATCTTAATGGTGGTCTGTCGATGATTACCTATATAACAGTATACCAATTTAATATTGGCATGGCCTTGTTGAATACGTGTGCATATTAAAGTTTGGCATATTTCTGTTTGGTTACATATAAAATGTAATCGGATGAAAAATATTTTCCAAAGAATATATTTAAAAAATAAAAACAAAATTCATCATTTGATGTTCACAAAAACATTTTCAATTTCTTTGGAAAAAAGGTATTCGGACTTATCCCATGGATGCTAAAATCAGAAAAAGGAGAAATCAACGAATTAAGTTTTCCATTGACCAGAGTTTTACGGACTACCAAATGAGTGATTGTAATATATTTTTCAAAAAAAACTTTTCATGTGGCCCATTTTATATGAAAACAAATAGACTCTTAGTATGAGATGAGATCCTCTAGATTTTATTTTTTGAAGTTTTTTGTGTTCTCATTTATATTAGGATGAAAATAAAGAGGTCACTTAGCATGAAAAGATGGGAAAATGCTAGCATGAAAAGATGGGAAAATGCTAAACTTACTTCATTTCCAAGTGAGTGAAGATATATGAAGGTAAAGTCATAGAAAGAGGTCAAAAAGATTTCATCTCTTCAATGTTTGATCTTGGTACGAGCTCATTCTATCTCCTTAAAATGTTAACTATAAATATAATTATAATATGGGATAATATGTGCGGTATTTATGTTGTCAAATACCGTTTATAGGTAGAGTTATATCATGCACCTAATTCTACATTATAAATTTATATGCATCCACTACTAGGACAATGATATAATGGACTTTAGGTAAAAGGAAGATCCCATTGGATAAGAGTCCTATATACACCGAATCTCGATTCACAAATGCATTATGGTCTTTTCCACGGACATGATGATATTGATTTTGCATATGCATGTTTATTTGGTAGCTCCAATCCAAGCCCCAGTGCTCAATTCAATTATGGGCGTGGGCCAATTTTGGGCTTATCTTTGGAGAAGCAAACTTGGAGCAGACTAAAGGGTATGTTTGGCAAAAAAAATAATCAAAATTTTCTTCTGACTTATACTTTTCACATGAAAAAGATTGAGGGAGAGTAGCTATAAATAGTTTTACGCAATTATAAAGTTCATATCTTTTCGTACAACTCCACTTTCCCTCCAATCTTAGAAGCTCTGCTTGGTGGCTCTTGATTGGAAGCCAAAATAAAATCAAAATATTACAGGTTGACTTTTATTTTCTAGTTTATTTCTCTTAGATAATTGGATAGAAGCATACAAGTGATTATAATTAGAAGTTGTGCCACATAGAAGTGCTTCTAACTAGAAGCTACCCAAATACAGCTTAAGGGCATCATTCAGGTAGCTTTTAATTCAAAGCACTTTTAGGTTTCTACCTAGAAGGAGTTAACTCATGGAAGCCATTTGTATAATATTTTGTTTATTCTTTGATTTTCCACTAAAAGCTACAAATTAGAGCTTTTTATATAAGGAAAAAATAGAGTTGTTAGAGAAGATTTAAGTGGAAGCTAAAAGTAATTTCCAGAAGGAGTTAACTCTTGGAAGCCATTTATATAGTATACTTTTTATTCTTTGATTTTCAACTAAAAGCTACAAATTAGAGCTTTTTATATAAGGAAAAAATAGAGTTCTTAGAGAAGATTTAAGTGGAACTTAAAAGTTTTCAACTAATTTTTTTTTTCAAACACACCATAAATCTGGCATTTCTCGATGGACTTGGCCTTGAATTTGTCGATCCCAATTCAATTCCCAGAGGCCACTCCGAAGGCGCACTTAGCTGGATTTAGTTTCATTCTATATTGACGCAGGGCGGAGAATGTTTCGGCTAAGTCAGCCAGGTGGTCTGCAGCGATGCAGCTTTTTACCAGCATGTCGTCGATGTAGACTTCCATGTTGCGGTCGAGCTGCGGAGCAAATATTTTTTTGACGAGACGCTGATATGTCGCGCCGGCGTTCTTCAGGCCGAAGGGCATCCGGATATAGCAGTATAGACCGAGATCGGTCGTGAAGCTGGTCTTGCTCTCGTCGTCCAGATGCATTCGGATCTGATGGTAGCCTGAATAGGCGTCGAGAAAGCTTAGAAGCTCGTGGCCGGAGGTTGCATCCACCACCTGATCTATCCGAGGTAGCGGCAAACTATCCATCGGACATGCTTTGTTGAGGTTGGTGAAGTCCACGCACATTCGCCACTTGCCATCTTTCTTGGGCACCATTACTACATTAGCGATCTAGTCCGGGTGGTGTACCTCTCGGAGGTGCTCGGCGGCCAGCCCTTTTTGAACTTCGGCTTGGATGGCGGACCTCCTTTCCTGATTGAAGGTACGCCGCTTCTGTTTGACCGGGGGCTGGTTGGGATCGACATGCAGCCGATGCTCCGCTATTTCCGGGTCGACCCCGGGCATGTCTGCTGGAGACCAGTCGAAGACGTCGAGGTTCTCCTTCAGGAACTCGGCTAGTCTTTCTGCTTCGGTTTTTTCCAGGTCGGAGCCTATCATGAGGGTTCGTCCCTCGCCTCCCGGAATCGGGACGGCGACGAGTTCCTCTCCCGGGGACGCTTCGGCTGAAGATTCGATCGATAAGGATTCGGTCGCAGCCTTTCCCTTGACCGAAATCATGTAACATTGCCGAGCTGCTTCTTGATTCCCCTTGGCTTCGCCTATTCCATAGTTGGTATGGAATTTCAGCTTCTGATGAAAAGACGAGGGCACAACTCCGATCCCGTCGATTAGCCTTCGGCCAAAGATGGCGTTATAAGCTGAATCAACTTTTACAACAGCAAAATCCGTTTCTACGGTTAATTGCAGGGGAGCCGAACCTATAGTTACAGGGAGCCGGACAATGCCTTCTACTCGGCAGGGCGAGCCGTTGAAACCGAATAGAGGCCCCCGGTGAGGCTTCATCTAGCCTCGTTCAATCCCATCTTTACAAAACAATCGTAAAACAATATATTGGGAGCGCTTCCATTATTAACAAAAATGCGATGAACATCGTAGCTGTTTATTACAGCGTTTACAACGAGGGCGTCGTCGTGAGGAACCTGAATGTCGGTCATATCCTCTTGTCCGAAGGTAATGTCTTCTCGATGAGACCGCTTCGGCTCGACATCAACTGCCGCTACTGTCGTGGAGCTGAGCTGACGACGCCTCGATCCTTCTCCCGGTCCACCGGATATCATCATGATTGATCCAGCACTGGGTCGTTGGTGAAATGTTTCTACCGGGGCCGAGGTAACCTTTGGCGGAGGAGCGGCTTCCTTCTCCGGGGGTTGATGCGGCCTGGTCGTCTCAGGGACGTCCCGGTTCCGCTGCTGCTGAGGCTACTCTCGCCGGTACTGCAGTAGTCTGCCCTCTTTGATGAGGCGGTCGATCTCCTCCCGAAGGTGCCGGCATTCGTCAGTTGAATGGCCGATCTCCCGATGATACTCACAATATTTGCCGGGGTCTCTTCGGCGAGGATCAGTTTTGATGCGCTCCGGCCGCCGGAGCATGCCCTTCACCTCCATAAGCATTCGAGAAGGGGGAGCAAGTAGCGGCAGGTACCGCGGCTGCGGATCCCGTCGCTTGTCTCAGTCCCACTCCTCCCTTCGATATCGCTTACGAGAGGGTTCTTGATCTTCGGATCGAGGGCGGACCACCGGAGGGGCAGGCGCCGGTACTGCTTCGGCTGCACTCTTGCCTTTGGACATCATCAGGGCCTCCCAGTTGATGTATTTATGGGTCCGGGCTACGAGGTCCTGGAAGGTAGAGGCATGGCGTTTCCCGATGGAGCCGAGAAGCCCTTCATCCCGGCACTCGCTGATTACGGCCGAGACCGCAATCGAGCTGTCCAGGTTTGGGATTTGGGCGGCTTCGGTCCGGAATTTAGTGAAATATTCCTGGAGGGTCTCGGTGGGGCCTTGCCGAATGGCTAATAGGCTGGCCGAAGTTTTGCACTGCTGGGTGGCATCATAAAACTGGTCGATAAATAATTGGCCAAATTGGACTAGAGAGTGGATAGAGTTGTGGGCCAATGTCTCGAACCAGGTTAGGACAGTTTTTTCAAGAGTGAGGGGGAAGAGACGGCAGCGGACTGCCTCAGTGACCCCTCGGACAGATAGGTAGGTATTGAACCTTTGGAAGTGGCAGACCGGATCTGACATTCCGTCGTAGAGGGGGCCTTTCGGTAGTTTAAAGTTAGGAGGTACCTCGGTAGCCAGGAGTTCTGGCGAGAACGGAGTTTGCTCCAGGATGGTGCTGGCAAGAGGCGCTCCGTACGGCCGAGACACTTTCTGCTGCATCTCTTTCCTCATTGCCGTCAACCGCCGGTCTAGGTCCGGGGCAGTTGAAATGGTGACCGATTGTCCTCCGGTTCCGGTCGGACAAAATTCAGACGAAGCATAACCTTGCTCCGTTGTAATGCGGTCGGTGCGAGGGACTCGGGCAGGCGGTGCCGAGGGCTCGCTGCGCGTTGTGGCGGTCTCGTCGGGGAAGACCTGCAAGGGTGCCGACCGGAACCTTGTATCTTGGACGGGATAGAGTGGAGGAGGTGGTGCTTGTTGGGGGAGCTGGCCCAGCAATCCTATGCGTTGGGCGATGCCGGATACCACATCTTGTAGGGGCACAAGAGAGGTGACGGCGGCGGCTAACGTCGCCATTTGCCGCTGAAATGCTTCCACCCGGTCGTCTCCAGTAGCGAGGGACTCTGGTATAACAGGCAGAGCCGTGCTTTGCGGTGGAACAGACGGGGCGCCTTTGGAGTGTAGTGACTGCACTGAAGTTGCCCGCGTCTCTGCTTCGTCTTGCCCGGATCGTCGGGTTACAAGACGATGAGACATGACTCTTTGCTTGTTTCCCACAGACGGCGCCACGTGATGTAGCCGAAGCTATCACGACCGGATTCCGAAGCTGGATCAGATCGGAGAAAAGGCCCAACGGGGATCCGGAATGCGGCGAGGGCGGAGACGAGGCCGAAGATCCGAAGCCGAGGGTCGCCCGGTCGGATGTGGGCTAGCCTGCGGAAGGCGTGGCCGAAGCTCCTCCGGAACAGCTGGTGTGAGGCGGACCCGAGGCACCTTCAGGCGAGGACCAACCAACGAATGACGTCGAGACCGGAGGAAGAAGTCCGAGGTCGGTGGCCGAGACCGACTCGGAGAGGTCGGCGAAGATTCAAACCGAGCCCCTGCAAGAGGGAAAGAAGAAGAAAAACCAGTCAGTAGGAGTCCCGGGCTTCGACCCTTAGGAACCCCCTCCGATGGTTAAGTTAGTTTCTGAAGATGATTCGATTCAGAAGTTAAAGAGGTGGAAGAAGCAGCTTTAATGCTTTTTGGACTGTAGTCCTTGGGGTCACGAAGACATACCTTTGATAATAAATAGCCGTGTATTTATAGCAGAGGATAGATGATGCTTAACGGTGGCAGCCGATATAGGACTATGTTGTGGGTTTATTGGTAAACCGCCATAGTGCCTAACCCTCCCACCGGAGTGGGCCGGATACGGCTACTGGGCCGAAGGGGGTAGGGCCTCTGATGGGCCAGATGCCGCTTAGTGGGCTGGAGCCTACTGGGCCGAGGGCTGCTGAGCCGCTAATGGGCCGAAGGCTATCGGGCCGCTAATGGACCGATGGTTGCTGGGCCGTTGACGGGCCGAGGACCACTGGGCTGCTTACTGAGCCGAGGGTTACTGGGCCGCGAACGGGCCGAAAGCTGCCAGTGGGCCTATTACTGCTGCTTTTAGACTGATCTTAGTATTGGGCCTGTTTTAATGGGCCGAATCGGATTCTGCCTCATCAAAAGTCAAGTGTAATATTTAATCTTATAAGATATAATTTAAACTATTTAAATTTGAACTCAAGACCACTACTCAAGGTTAAAATTGGTATATAAGTAGGATAAGATGAATTTTGAGATAAATGATAAATGTAAATGTATGTATAAATGAAGCAATCTGGTCTAAAAATCAGTCTTATCTGATCGGTCTAAGATAAACCAAACCAAAGGCTCTTCGGTTTGATGGCCAGTCTAATTTTAAAAATATTGCATAGAAGCTTTGTATCCCAAGGAATTTTAGACCTGATGAGGCCTACTGAATTTTAGAAAGCCTTAGCAGCAGAATTTTTTAGGGGTATCTTGGTCGATGTAGAGCCTTTTAGTGGGCCACCTGCAGTTATGGATGCTTTTGGCTATTTCTTAATTGAGCCCTTATTGTACTTAACGGGTTCTTCCCCCTTCAACCGTTATTTTGTTGTATCATTATTTTTTCTTATTCTCTTTCCTTCACTCTTTATTCTACCTATTCCATCGATGTTCACACTTGTCATTTTAAAATAAATATTTCATATAAATTTGGCCAACCAATCGTAAGGGTTAGTTTGTTTGCAGGATAAGGATCGAATAGGACGAATTATGCGACTTATTCGTTACGAGAGTGCGAGCGAGTTATTCTTGACACAGACGTATTATTTTTAAAATAAGTAGAGTAAATTATTCCACTTAAAAGACAAAGATCACTTATTCTGTTGAATTACTTATTCTACCTAAAGTAAATTCTTCTTATTATTAAAATAAAAGATCTAAAAATAAAAATTTTAAAATACGTCGTCCACAAAACAAACCGGCCCTAATCGTGCACGACAATAGTCACCACGCAAGGTAGGCAGCTACTTTAGCCCATCTCAAGTAGGCACAATGATATTTCCAGCCCATGGTCGGTCTTGGTCTCCCAACTACCACATAGTCTACCCATATCCCAAAGTGCAACGATGATCACTCACTAATAGCCAAGGTTCATATATATATGTAAATTGTGCCCTGGCTCACTGAGACCCATGGGTGCCGTCCGTGTGGTCCAAATTACAGACACAAATCGCACTATAACATGCCAAATAATTGTCATATAACTAAGCAATACATGCCAAATATAACGAAATCACTACTTAGGCATCCTAAACCCTAAAGTGCCGTTCCATTTTGACAATTATATGATTTTTTGAGTCAAAATCATTCTTCATAATCATGCATAATCATGCGCATTATTAGTCATGACATGACCACTTGTTAGCCAATCAATAACATTCAAATAGAGTTAATTAGTTAACACTATTCTAAGGCATAGGCATGTTCGTTTACTCAATGCATTTACCATTGCAATTCATGAAACACTGAAGCACTTAACAGCATTAATCATGTGATAAACAAGTTGTTGGCATTATCCTATTAACATAATTCATGGTACGAACATGAAGATCGAAATGAGACCGACCCTAAAGATAAAAAAAAAAGACTGCAGTGCCCAGTGGTGCACCACTCCCTGACACTGCAACTCTTTCATTTACGTAAGTGTCATCATTTAATTTTAACGACCAAAATATATATTGATAAGAGAAGGATTATTCTTTAAATTTCACAGTTATTTTAAAACACAGAACAAATTTAAAGTCAGAAAGTCAAAGTATTATTTATAACCTTATATTGCAGCGAGCATTGCTTTGAAGATATATTAAAAAATGCCCCCTGAAAAATCATCAGAATAAAAGCAACCATGCCCTATCTATCCCCTAGCCTTTCAAAACGCACGACGTTCAGCAGATTTGGCAGTTACCCGGGACCGGACTAAGAACAAATACCTAAGAGAGGGGCCTGTCAAGCGATGAAATGCTGCAGCTAGGTCTATTTGGTGATTAATTAATACTGCGGCCAAAGATTATTTGAAAATAATTATTAGTTGTGAAAGTACTTGAATCTTGGAAGCCATTTATCTAGCATTTTAAGAACGTGTTTGACAAAATTTATACTTGAAAGTTATTTTGACTTCCACTTTTCATGTAAAATGAGTTGAAGAAATGAGATTATAACCAATTTTGATTTGTTACAAAAGTCAACTTGTTCATAACAATCTTACTTTTTTTTCAATTTTGGGAGTTCTATCTTGTAACTTTTAGTTGAAAGTCAAAACACAAGTAAGATACTATATAAATAACTTCTAAAATCTAATGACTTTCATAAAAAATAACTAAATCAAAGTGTAAAAATACTTTCAAATGAAAACTACGTCAAACATGGCTTAAATGAAAGCATAAAAGTACTTTCAAATGGAAGCTGCACCAAACACTGTCCTAGTTAGTTACCAAATAATATATATTATGTTTTTGTTTTCTTATGATTTTTTTCCTTGAAATACTTTTCCTCCGCATTTTACCCTCAACTAAACGATTTCTAAGTGGGAGCAGTTATATGCTAAATATTTTTAGCTACATTCGGAGTAAATTATTAATGCACCACCTTATCAGAGAATTTCATATGTAAAATGATAGAGCTCCTATCCATTTAGGAGTTGTTTGTTTCAATGTAAAATTCTATAGTTCATCGGTTTTGAAACCACTGATTTAACCAGTAAAATTTTACGATCTTAAAATCATGAATCATTTGTTTAATTGCTTAAAAAACAAAAGGGTTGTTTGCTTCAATGTAAAAGTCAGTAGTTTATCGATTTTGAAACCGTTGGTTTTAAAATCATGGAGCAGTTGTTTAGTTGCTTATAAAACAAAAGAAGAGAATGTTTAAATCTTCTTATTTTGATTTATAATGGATCTTATATGGAAACCAAAACAAGAAATGGGCCTACCAACTAGGCAAAGAAGGCCCATACAAGATTCTGTTTCTCTTTCACATCATACCAAACATCTGAAAACACTATAAAATGGAACAATTTTTTTAGATCATGCTGTTTGACGTCAAAACAAACAACTTCTAAGATGCATTCAGTTCTATGTAAAATATTTTTCGATGAAAAAGTTTTCTACGGGAATATATTTATAAGAAAAATAAAAACAAAATCAATAATTTGGTACCCATGAAAACATTTTCAAATGTTTTAGAAAGAGCATTCGGACTCAGCAATGGATGCCAAAATAAAAAAAATGGATAGTCAACAATAAATTTTTAGTTGACTAAAGTTTTGTAGATAATCAAATAAATCGTTGTGATACACTTTTCGAGAAAACCTTTTTATGCGGGGCTTACTTTAATGTGAGGCGTTATGCAGATTTGATGGTTTCCCTCGGATAAACGAGGTCCGGGAATGACCATAGGCAATTAGGTATAGAATACCGCAACCAAAATGAGGTGAGCATGATGCCATGTCCTTTCTTTTATCTAACAGGCGGCTGAAAGGATACTTTTTTCCCAAGGCAAATAAAAGAAATTATAAATATTTTTTCTCAAAAAATTATAAAAATGTAAATGTCTAGACATATGGTAGGATGTACGAGTTTTCCTTGTCATAAATAAAAAAGTAACTTTGCACGTACAGAGATAGAAAGAGAAACGAGTGTTATCATGTCCTTGGGCCGTTGGGCGTGACTTGGTCGATCAGATAGGCCCAATCTCCAAAACGTCGTTTACATCAATTAGTAAGAGAATTTCAAAAAGTTGTCTCGTGACCTTCAGTAACTTCATTTCAATATGATCCAACCTTTTAATAGAAATTTACTTTATTTGGCATCATGACGTCTAAATTTGCCAATTTTCATCTCGGAGCGAGAAGAAAGTGGACTAAAAATGAAAAGAAATACATACATCAACAATTACCACATGCAAAAGATCACTATGCATCCGTAAGTGATACGAGAGTGTCCTTCGAACGTATTCTTGTTCAAATTTCAAAATCTCAAAGAACAGGGATACGCTGAAGTCTGAACCAATTTGAAAGAGACGCAAAGCAGATTGTTATTTAAAAAATAAAAATGCCATCTCGAAGGGAAGAGGCCTTCCTTGCAACGGCCGTCCAATGAGGTAATCATTGACGAAGAGAGAGAACACCCGAATTTATCATTTTTGTAATTGTTCGAGACACGGAGACTTCGGGAGAAGGCGGTGCCAAATCCGTGCCGCACCCTCTCGTGCGCTCGGATCGGGCAGGTAACAGGTTTTAAAGCAGGACAATCCGATATGGCATCGTAGACTTGGACAAACCGAAACCCCTCGCCACTATAAAGCCTGGAGCGGGGGGGGGGAATGGAGAGAAAAAATTTCCCCCGTCCAGAAACGAGTCTGGTAGATGGCGAGAGGTTTCCCTCGTGCGACCCCCACGCCTTCCCTGCGATACCTGGTTGTCCGAACCGCCATGGCTTCCCCCGGTGTTTGATCTCGGCAGGGGGCGGCGATGGTGGCGGGGGAAGCCATGGATCCGGCGATGCTGGAGGATTTTGGCCAGAAGGTCGACCTCACCCGGCGGATCCGGGAGGTCCTGGTGAACTACCCGGAGGGAACGACCGTGCTTAAGGAGCTGGTCCAGAACGCCGACGACGCCGGCGCCACCAAGGTGTGCTTCTGCCTGGACCGGCGGTCGCACGGCGTGGCGTCGCTGCTCTCTGAGAGGCTCGCCCAATGGCAGGGGCCGGCACTGCTGGCCTACAACGACGCCGTCTTCACGGAGGTTGATTTCGTTAGCATCTGCAGCATCGGGGACAGCAAGAAGCAGGGCCAGTCCTGGAAGACGGGGCGTTTCGGGTAGTCCTTCCAAACCTCCTCTTGTCTTTATTCGTAATCTCTGTATCAGATGAATGCTGCGAGCTCTTATTAGAGAATCCATCATGTTTTCGCACCGGTGTCGTGTTGTTTGATTACTTAGGATTGTGCCTTGTAGGAATTGGCCTATGATGACTTGCCAATTTGGTTGCGTTGGCGAGTTTCTGACGTGTTCTCGAGTTCCATAGAATGTCGCTTTCCGTGTTATCTTCATTTTATTGTCGAGGGATGCTGGCATTTTAATCCCTCTAATGCACGCATTGCAATTGAGACAATCGTATATCCCCGTCGAAGTAGCAAGGGTGGACAAAAGAGGATTCAGACAACTTCAGTACGGTGAAACATGCCAGTAGACATCTCTTCACGGGCTTTGTGCACACATGGTTGGGTCCATGATGACATGCTATAGCAGAGCGTGTGACCAAGTTAATACTGCTTCCCACCGTTCGTTTCTAGATACCAGTTCTCCTCATAAGAAGAGGAGGTGGAGGCCAATTTGAATCAACTAAAAGACCATTTAGCCAAGAATATTGTGATTGTTACTGTTCTGCTGTGGCTGGTGCTATAGGTGACCCTATCACATCTAGGTTACAAGTCACCCACCTTAGGTCAGAGAAGCGACCATCCATGTGAGGATATATACCATTCCAAGAGCCAAATAACTAGCTACTTGTCGAGATGAAGTCCAACATGTGTTGGCTGGTAGGGGTTCTAGCTTGGGTTACCCTTATGTCAATCAAATATGCAGATTGTGTTGTCACTAGTGTCTATCTTATTATACATGTGTAGGACAGTTTACCAGGTATGACTTGGGTGTCTAGCCTGGAAGCTGCCTCAAACTGTAGCCACAGTGCAGTATGACTTGGGTGTTTGGGTTCAGCCTGTGTTCCCCCTGTGCTAACTCTACTCTCTCTCTCTCTCTCTCTTATATATCCAATAGTACTAAAATCAATAGGATATTTTCTACATGTCAACTATCAAAAACAATATCATAAGTATGTAGTGAAGTATCAAAGACAAAATACATAGAAAGAGTGAATGTTCACTAGCATAGATCCGCATCTTTGATAAGGGTGTAAATCGGGCGGGCCAGCCCATGGTCCAGCCCAACCTAGCCCATATTAAAAGAAATTGGGTTGGCCCAAGTTATATAAATTGGGTTGGGTTAAATGTGGGTTGACATTACTTAAATCATGGGTTGGCCCAATTTAATCTATTGACTTTTACAATAATTCATACAAAAAGTAAAACACTCTAGCAAACCATTTATAAACAGGGCCAGCCCAACCCAACCCAACCCAACCACTATTGAATTGTGGCTGAATTTGGGTTAAATTTGGGCTGAATTTGAGTTGGGCTAAAATTGGGTTATGTAATTTTGAATTTGGGTTGGACCCAAATTATTACATAACCCAGCCCAGCCCGCCCAATTTACATCCCTAATCTTTGATTATATTGGTTGTTGGACTTTCATCCTATAAGGATATTAGTGTGCTGCTATAGTTTTACTCCATATGACACTAATCCATTGAATTATGCATCCACTATAATCAAGAATCACACTACTCAGTAAATCAGGTTGTTAAATCTGAATTACTAAGGTTAATCTCAAAGGGGAGCATAAATCACCCAATTAGATAATCCATGCTTAGAATCTGATCACAAGTTCCTGTTTTCTGATTTTAGGCATTCACTTATGCAAAGCATACCCTTCTATTTCAGATTTTAGCTTGTCCAAATGAACAAGTCTCCATATAAAAACATGTAATAAGAAGAGTCTCAAATGGAGAGCTTATTAAAGCAACACTAGATTTCAGAATGCTTCCAGCAAGATTAAGCATGCTCTTCATTTAAATATAAAAAGTTATTCAAAACCATTACGAAGATCATCCCTCAATAAATGCCTCCACTCCAATCCTTATACAGAGAAGGCTAAAAAAATTCTCTTTTAGTAGCGAGAAACATAAGATAGATTCCGTGAAACATCCTCCCTTGCATATGCATCCTTAAGACATCACAACTCCAAGAATGAAATTGAAATGAGTGCAAGGGAAACTCACTATGACAAGAAAAGAGATGGAGATAGGTAGATATCACTCTACTAGACAAATTTTTCTCGGGAAAGAGGGTCTCCTACAGTCCTAAGGTTTTTTTTTTTGGAAACTGGATAGTACTGCATGTATATATAAAACACAAAGTGAAGGGAATATACAATAGTGTCAACAATCAACTCACAAAAGTTCCTCTATACAAACGCACCAAGATGGTGATTCACTCACAGCCCTCCCAAAGAGACAAAAAGGAGGAGGAGTTATTTCCCAAATTACAAAAGGTCCTCACCCATTCCCTCACTCTATTACAGGCAAATCTAACATCTTTTTCAGCAACTAAAGTCTAATGCTTGAAGATTCTCCTATTCCTTTCACCCCAAATGGCCCAAAAGGTGGTATGCAAAATCAGTCGGCCGACCTTCCCATTCCTGAGGCAAGAGGAATTGAAGTCCACATTTGTAGAAGGTCATCAACAAGATCCACATGCCTGAGATGAACTAAGGTTGATGAAGTGGCCTCTCTTTTTGAGCTTCTCAGCTGGAAAAAGTTTGCATAGCGACTGTACTACTCCTTGCGCCTTCTTTGCTTAAGGGAGGATGAAAAAAGGGTTGTACACAATCATCTCCAGCTGCAACAATCTGATGGGGATCCAAGGACTGGAGAAACGGAGCCTAAGGTCCATTTTATACTTTGTTTGGCCCATTAGAGACCCAATTGATGTATTTTCCTCTTTTTTTTAGGCTTTAGGCCCACTAGTGGGCCCATGTTTGTTTTATATTTTCTTGTAATTTTCTGGCATCTTTTTCTCCTCTTTTAGAGCGTAGGGGCACTTTTGGGCTTTGTTGTACCTAGGGTTACTACCTCTAGGGATCCTGTATATGTAGCCTACCCCACAAAGGAAGGCATTGAATGCTGAAATGGGAAGGAGAAGAGTTGCAGCCGCTGCTTGTGTTCTATGGGGGATGAGCCCGTGAAGGGCAAGTGTGAAAGGGGAGGGTGGGAAGCCCCCATGGCCCTTGTTCTTCTTCGTTCCTCTCCCCTTCCCAGCCTTGTTCTTCCTCTTCTTAGCCCCCTGTCGTCCCCTCTATCTAGGCCTCCGAGCCGTTCATCCGGACTTCCCATTCCCGTCCCGCATCAGATTTGGTAGCAGAGCAAGATTTTTGGGTTATTCTCATGATCCAACGTTCCTGCTATAGAGAGAAGAAGAGGAAGAGAAGGCCGGGGGAACCAACCTACCAACAATCTAATGCGGGACAAGAATGGGGAAGCTCGGATGATGGCTCGGAGGCCAGGAAAGAAGAAGAAGACTGGGGTAGCAGCAGGTAGGGCTGTAAATGGGTAGGATACGGATACGGAAACAGGTGTTTCCGTTTTCCGATCTTGATAACGATAACATGTATCCGTTTTTGATTCCAATAAGACCGGAAAGTGTATTTTCTATTTCCGTTTCTGATAAAATCGGAAAGTCCATTTTCCGTTTCCGATTTGTTTCCGATTCCAATATCAGAATCGGATATTCTTTCCGATAATTACCGAAAATTGCTAATTTATTTATTTATTTGTTTAAAATATATAGAATGAGACCTAAATATAACCAATACGCCTTAGTAATTAGATAATGATTAATAAGATTAAACACAATGAATGTAACCATGTATCCATAAAGTTACATTTAAAAATCTTTAATAATAATCGAAATCGAGAATCGGAAAGTGGATACGAAAATAGGTGTTTCCGTTTCCGATAGCTTATCAGAAATATCCGATTCCGATTCCGATTCCGATAACTATTGGACGGATATTTTTTTTATTGAAAATGGATATTTTTTACGGTAACGGATCGAAAAATTGGATGATCGGGTTTTCATTGACAGCCCCAGCAGCATGAGATGCCGAGATGAAGAGGGGAAGGAAGGGGGGGGTTGGAAGAAGAAACATGGGCTTCTCACCCCTACTGCTCACACAGTCCCATCCTGGCTCTCACGCATACATTGGCGGCTGTAACTTCTTCTTCTCATCATTAGCTCTTCAATGCCCTCCTTTTTGGGAGATGCTACAATATATAGGGTCCCCTTATGGTAGCCCTAGGTACAATAAAGTCCAAAGTGCCTCTAGGCTCTAAAGAGGAGAAAAAGATGTCAGAAAATTACAAGAAAATATAAAAATGAACATGGGCCACTAGTGGGCCTAAAGCCTAAAAAGAAAGAAAAATATGTCAATTGGGCCTCTAATGGGCCAAACAAAATATAAAATGGACCTTGGGCTTTGTTTCTCCAGTCTTTGGATCCCCATCAGGAGACCACCATAACTTTCACAGGTATGGTTGGCAGTACCGGCCGATACCGGTACGTACCGGCCGGTACTGGTACCCTGGGTATCGGCCGGTACCGGACAGGTACTGGGCCGTTACCGACCGGTACCGGACCGGTACATACCGGTACCGGTACCCACCGATACCGGTACCGGTACTGCCATCCTTGTTTACAGGTATGCATCCTCCTGGCTATGTTTTCTTCTTCCAGTTTTTGAATAACTAGTCTGAGGGTGTGTTCATATCACTTTTTGAATCATCAGGCTATCATATTAGACTTTCTATGTGTGTTCTCTACTTGTGTACAATTTTTGAATCACCAAGGGTGTGTATGTAACAGGTTTTATTTGGGATCCGGAAACATTCTGAATTGTCTATGGGTGTGTTTTTGGAATCACAAAACTGCATATCAGATCTTATACTATGGTGTGATCCTTAGTTGTGTGTGTATGTAACAGGTTTTGTTTGGGATCTATTTTTGACTGTGTAAAATTTTGAATCGTCTGTGGATGTGCTTTTTGAATTATTAAACTGTGCCTATCAGATTTATACTATGGTGTGATCTCTAGTTGCATATAATTTTCTTTTATTTACGCTTCTTATGATCACAGTGGTGAATGATTATTTGTTTCCGAAGTATCAGTCAAATTTTTAGTTAACAGTGTGAAATGTAGGAAATTATGAATACATCTCTTTATGTTCATCACACACACATATACAACACTCGGTATAATATTGCGTACTAAAATAGGCAAATTTTTGATTGACTTATTAAAATTTAATTTGAATTATACTCGAACGTATCTTTGCCATATTATACATGTCCCATATTTAACTAACTATGATCCGACCATGCCACCGTCAGTGAGACGCCACCAGCCGCCGCTGCTTCTTCTCTATTTTTCTCTCTTCTTCTCTCTCCCTTTCTCTCTCTACATAGAAGAAGAAAAATTGGAATTGTTTACGGCACTGTTCTGTGAACAGTGCCAAACAGTCCCCCCCCCCCCGGGCCCCTGCAGCCCCCCCTCTCTCTCTCCTATAGTTTCTCTCTATCTTTCCCTCTCTGTGTTAACCGACATGAAGGAGAAAAAGAAAATAGGCGGGCACCGCCCCGCTGCCCCCTTTACATCGGGTGGAACCCTGCGATCGTTGGCCAAGCGAGTTTGGGCCTGATTGCACCTGAGAGTGTTGGGGTCCCTACGGGCTGGGCTGTCGGAGCTGTGGACCCCCTGCCATTGGTCTGAGCCGTTTGTGCCTTGGTTCGAGCCGTCTGCATTGGTCAAGCAAACTAGGGACCAACTGGGATCTGCTACAATACCAGGGCGGTGCACTTGGGCCCTTAGTGCACCACCTTCACTGGGGGCACATCCATGCTTTGTTTTACGTGCTGTTCATACCATTGGCTTCCTCACAACGAGGCCGATTCGTCCAACTTGCCACCACTACTAACATGTCTCGTTTTATGTGCCACCCCTTCATGCACTTTGAGATTAATGCCGTGAGTTCATCTCGGCTCTATTTTACGTGCCGAACGCGTTGTTGGAAACCTTGCTGCGAGTCCGTCACGTTGGGCATGTTATTGCATTAGAGATGCTCATTTTACATGCTGTTACAACATGCTTCCCGAGCCAACTTCGTCGCTAGCTTCATCAGGCATGGGCTGGGTTGCATTTAAGGATGGCCCGGAATGGATCAAGTTAAAGAATGATTTTGAGAGCTTATTTACCAGAATGGCCAAACCAAAAGAGGCATGGCATTGATCGAGGACTATGACAATCAAATGGAAGAGGTAGTTTATGAAGCCGATCTAGCACTGTCTAATGAGTATTTTGACGAGGTCGAGTCTAATATGTTCAAAAAGTGTGATGATGTCCTCTCCACTAAACCAAGCATAGACTTGGTCCCGAAAGACCATTTTGAAGATGGTTAGCCGAAGATTGTTCATGACACTTTCAACCAACATGATTTTGACTAGATATGGAGCGATGTTGAGGCAAACTTTTTGCATCAAGTCAAGGCTCTCCTTAGCATGATGATCTTAATGGCATCACCTGGGCTTCCTTGCTCTACTACTCTCATCATCTCCCTGTTAATATTACCACATTTCAAAAGTCAACAACGAGTTTTCTCGAAACGGGAGAGAATGATGGGGATCCAGGACCAACACACTGATGCATTACACATGATGGAGCACATTTACCGCTGTTGGAAGATCGGGCCAGTGTTTTTGTGGCTTGGAGATAGTTTAGAGCTTGCTTAATGCATGATTTATTTTTAGTGGAGTCCATAAATAGTTTGTTTGACCCATTTGGAGCCCATTTAGTATGTTTTCTGTTTTTTCTAAATTTTACGTGTGATTTTTCATTCTTTAGAAATTTCTGTGCAATTAAAGGATGGCACATAATAGATCAAGTTAAAGAATGATTTTCAGAGCTTATTTACCAGAATGGCCAAACCAAAAGAGGTAGTTTACAAGGCCGACATGGTGTTGATCGAGGAGTATGGCAATCAAATGGAAGAGGTAGTTTATGAAGCCGATCTAGCATTATCTAATGAGTATTTTGAAGAGGTCAAGTCTAATATGTTCAAAAAGTGTGATGATGTCATCTCCGCTGAACCAAGCCTATACTTGGTCCCCGAAGACCATTTTGAAGATGGGTCGGCCGAAGATTGTTATGACACTTTCAACCAACATGATTTTGACCAGATATGGAGCGATGTTGAGGCACTATCTAATGAGCATTATTTTTTTACGGTAGGGATATTTTCATCTAGAGTCAAGTTTAAGGAGTCATTAGGGTTCAATTTCTCTTTAAATACTCATGTAAGATAGTTTTTAAATTTCAATAAATTATTGAGCACGAATTTTGCATATTTTTTGGCTTATCTGAGATGGAGATCCAAAAGCCCTGAGATGGGGTTGGGTGCAATGCCCTAGCCGCTGGTGTGATGTCGGAGGCCGTTATCCCGCCACCAGTAGGATGCTGGAGGCCTCTCCTTCTCTTTGTTCCCTCTTCTTCTTCGTTGTCCCACATCATCCACCCTCACCTTCACATAGGTTTTGGTCTTGAAGGGATAAAGAAAATTAGTATGAGGGTATTGTTCCACCAAGCAGTCAAAGAGGCAAAAAGTATACTCAACCATGTCGCAGCTCGGTGTTCAGGCTTACTTTGTTTGTGGAATAGGGCCGGAATAATCGGTATAAAGGCCCTATTCTGGTTTGGTTGCGGGGATACCTAATTCCCCCAATTCCTCCAATTCCCCAAACTCTACCTGGAATACCTAATTCCCCCATTCCCCCAATTTTACCCTTTATTGCACTCCTTATTCCACTTATTCCTACCAAATCACTTGGAGTAGCGCAGTGTAATTCTCCTTATTCTGGGTGGAATACCAACAACTTACCAAATCAAAATACCTCTTATTTTGGTTTAAGAAATCCCCAAAACCTTATTCTGATTTAAGCTATTCTGCAAACAAAGTGAACCTTAGAACATGTCATTTTGACTACTAGGCATTCTTTTTATAGGTTGTCAAACTCCGGGCTATTGATTCATACAGAAATATAACTCCTTCCACTTCCTATCCAACTCAAGGTCAAAAGTGGTTGGCAACATGGTTTAAAAGAACTGGCCAGTTCAACCCAGAATTGGGTGAATTGAATTGGAACCAGCTTGACCCAGTCTGGTTCCGCCAGTTCCAAGGTTGAACTACCTGGTTTGGTGGCTTAATAATAAAAATATAAATTACTTTTTAAAATAATCTTAACTTGGCCTGAAAAGGGTTTGAATCCTCCTGAACTGGGCTTAGACCGGCCTAAAGCGGTCATTAATAAGCTTAAAAACTTTGAATCGGGCTAAAAATTGGCTTAAAATGAATTTTTTGAAAATTATTATTTTTTACTATTTTATGTTTTTAGTAGTTATTTCTCATTTACTGTCTTACATTTTATACTTAATATCAATAATACAATTATTTTATATAGGTGAGAATTGACCAGTTCAAGCTTGGCTTGCTGACCCTACCTTTTTGATGTCTGGTCACCTCCATATCAAGACTCCATCAGCCTAGAAATTACTCTAATGATAAGAGACTTCTACTATTTAAGGTCTAAGACATCTGACTCACCCTTGTATACTATGATCTCTGACTCACCCTTCTACTATTCATAACCTCATGTCTAATATGAAGAGAACTCGATAAGTATGCTACTTATGCACAAGACTTTATGAGTTGACAATGACTTATATCCTGTTTAATGCATATTATGGACCTCCTCTCGATGATCATCGCCGTCAGGGTCCTTACTTAACCTTCTAACTTCCTACAGGTTATCGAAGTTCTGACCTTTATATGATGTGCAGGTGCCAGGTGGTGCTAACTAACATGCTTTGATTATATTAAAGGTACTGCATGTAATCAATACGAGCAAAGACATAAACTGAACCAACATCAACTCTTCACACTTAAAAACCGGTGGTACTCTGTTAATGTGATCTCATTTAAACCACTATTACAAGGCATTAGATGATGCACAGCAAGTCTCCGCAAGTCTGAATTCGAAAGGGTATTGTTATACCCATCTTCCATATCATCTACATGAAGTAATATCAGGCTATCAGCAGGTTGAAAGTGCTCTCAAACACCCACCAGCTGGCTGCACAAGGTGCAATCCACCCTCCAATAAGCCATTCACAGCCTTTTAATCCTGCACAAAATTTTGACAGCATCTCCCCTAAATAGGAGAGAGATCAAGAGCGGGCACATAATAAGCAGGAAGGGGCAGCTCTCCTAATGGCATGAAGAGCCCCTTGAGCTTGCCTTGATGAGCATCCATGAAGACCATGCCATCCTTCTTTTTGCCCGCAATGTTCTCAGTTGAAGGACACCTTTTTTCTGAATTTCTCTGGCTTTCTCTCTCTTCCCCTGGGGTTTCTCTCTCTCTCTCTCTAAAAACTCTCCCCAGCCCTTATCTCTCTTCCTTCACCTCCCCCCTCTCTTGCGGCGGTTGCTGCTGGCTGGGTATAGGGATGAAGGAGACAACCCACCTCCTTTTATTAGGAGGTGGGATAGACCATTGTAAAGGCCTGAACCGCCACCCTTAATGGGCCTGCTAAGGCCCACTAAAAGTGGCCCAGTAAGTGTCCACTACCCTTATCAATCAGCCCATTAAGGTCCCACTTGGAACCCATTTAAAAATAGACCCAATAAACTACTATTGATCTAAAACACAATAATCAACCCATTAGTTTCAGGCCCAATAAAGGTTTTAGGCCCACGCAATTTAAATAAGACCCATACTTTAGAACTTTATATATCACCCTCAAGATTTTTATGTATGTACATATTTTAGAGGGTTTCAAGTATATGTCCTTCATGGACTATAAAGGTTTTTAATATGGGCCTTAGAAGGGTGCTAGTTTAAAATTTTTAGGGTACATTTAAAAAGGTTTTGGAGTCGATGTTTTAAGGGTGTTACATCTTTTGTATCAGAATCCATGTTATCTGGTCTTTCTGACAGGCAACTTGAGAATTGTGTCACAGTCACAATTAGTGGAGGAGGACCAGGGTTCTCTTCTCCTATGTCTCATCATTATGCAAGGAACATCTGAGTGGATCATTGCTGGTGCCAAGATTTAGTAGACTAGATTCACATTGACTTACAAGACATTCACTTATCATCAAATCCTATCGTCTCTTAAAACCTTTGAAAGGGTACCCAATTCACTGTGTAAGAGCCTTTCAAACATGTAGATCATGGCCTGGATGCAGTTATGAGTGTGTTGGTACCATATCAACAATCTGTTGTAAAGCAAGTTGAGACGATCATTTTCGTCAAGACCTTGTATTCCCCGTACATACAACAGATTAATAGCCTAAACTGCTAAAAAGTTTTGATGCCACTTCCTTGTTCAGGAACAACACCAAAAGGACAGGTTCAACCCCTTCTACGTATAATGTCTCTATCTGAGATTCCATACCTGTGATGAAGTGATAGTTTATGTTATTTGTGCTCATTGATGCAGAGCCTGTGAAGTTGCCCAAGGGATACTAATCACCTTTATTGAGTAGTTCTCACAATTAGTTCCTGATAATCTCTCCAAGAGTTTAAGGAGTTAATGACCAGAACATGGAGTTTTCGTCTCTTTTCTTGTCTGTTTTTAAGTTGGGCTTTGGTTAGCTGATGCTGTTGTAGTTTATAATTTTTTTATCCATAACTTTCCTTCTAAGGAAGAAAGAGAAGAGTTATATGATAAGGGTAAAACTTCGACTTTTTATCAGCTCATACTTAGACATGATTTTGTCTTTTACATGGTTACTCTTATTTGTATCTCTTCACTTTCCTGGTGGAATATGCATCCTTTTTATTGAACAAAGTACATATGACTGATGTTTGGAAACTTTGCTTGTATAGGGTGGGATTCAACTCAGTTTACCATCTTACGGATTTGCCATCATTCGTGAGTGACAAGTATGTGGTGTTATTTGATCCACATCGTGAATATCTTCCCAACGTTTCATCTTTAAATCCTGGAAAACGCCTTGATTTTGTTAGCTCTTCAGCAATCTCATTTTATAAAGACCAGTTTTTCCCATATTGTGCTTTCGGATGTGATATGAAACGACCCTTTCTTGGAACCCTATTTCGATTTCCTTTGAGAAATGCATATCAAGCAGCAGTGAGCAAGCTCTCAAGGCAGTCATACTTGGAAGATGACATTTTTTCCATGTTTTCTCAATTTTACAAAGAAACAATTTTCACGATGCTTTTCCTTAAAAACATCATCTCAATTGAAATGTATGTATGGGATGCTGGTATAAATGAACCACAAAAAATTTACTCTTGCTCCATCAGCGCAACGAATGAAAATATGGCTTTGCATCGTCAGGCAGTTTTAAGACTCTCTAAATCAATCGAAACTGAGAAAAGAGTGTTTGATTCTTTCTCCTTGGATTTTTTGAGTGAGTCTTTCTATGGGGCACATAGAGAGAAGAGGGTCGACACTTTTTTTCTTGTGCAAGCAATGGCATCATCATCCAGTAAAATAGGTGCCTTTGCTGCTGCTGCTGCCGATGAATTTGGTCTTCAACTTCTACCTTGGGCATCTATTGCTGCATGCATATCAAGTGACTCTTCTGAGGTATGTTATCACAGTTTTGAAAAATCAAAACTGGATTTCATTAAAGTGTTTCTTTTCTTATGGGAATTTCAGTTTTAACTTTTTGATGTGTAAACAGATCTTAGTTTAAAGCAGTTTTTGACGGTGTCCTTTTTTTGTTGCTTGTTTTCCTGAATCAAACAGGCAATTTGCTGATAGTTTCACTCCACATTTTATCCACAAATTATCACTGCTTGCCAACTATGCTTTACATTTTTATTTTTGATTAGTTTCACTTGCCGAAATAGACTTTAAAAACTCCTTACTATGTATGACTTTCTCTAAAGGTGAAACATCTAGTAAGATCTGTTACCACTGATGACCATTTGATTAGAACTTTGCAGTGGTTGCATTACGACTTGGTCTACCCCACCTAGCAGTTGGCTTGTGACCCAGGTTTGCTTTCTAGTGCTTGTGAGTTCAGCATCCGCAGGGTGAGCGTACAGGTTTCAACCCTAGGTCAGTGTGACTCCCTTCTCATTAAGAAAGATGACCGAATGCTAGTTATGAGGAAATCCTGTAGCTTATTTTTTTCTAAACATAATTTTTGGATAACTTCAATTTCTCTTTTGTCTAAGATGAATAAGGGATCAAGGAGGGTGGTTGTGGCTAGGGAGAGGAAAAAACTGCAAGCTGGCTGTAAGGAGTTGTTACTTGAGATGGAAGAAGTTGGAAGGCATATTGGAAGCTTGGGGTTTGTCACATGGAAGCAACATCTGCACATCAGAAGAGTTCACTTCCCTTCCTAGTCCTATTCCTCAGTGTCATGCAAACTTGAGCTTTTTCTGTCTTCCGCATGCAATGGTTTCATGGACGGGTATGCTATGGAGTCGGATAGCAGATGCTTTGGATGATTTTTGAGTCAGAGGAAGGTTCTGCAGATGGAAATATGAGACAGAGAGTTTAGAGAAAAAAATATTTTGGTAGATGGATGTGCTTCATGAGAAATCTCGTTGGAAATCTTCTGAAGGTCCAGTCCAGGACTTCCTGAGAATGAAGAGGAAAGAG
This sequence comes from Zantedeschia hybrid cultivar, assembly GCA_030544215.1. Taxonomy (NCBI): domain Eukaryota; kingdom Viridiplantae; phylum Streptophyta; class Magnoliopsida; order Alismatales; family Araceae; genus Zantedeschia; species Zantedeschia hybrid cultivar. Next base: position 14,807,573 of record JARZZO010000002.1, on the reverse strand, counting down.
TTCCTGAAAGCAAGCCCTCTGGATATGTTGAGTAAATTGGTTAGATCTCCTATATTGTGCTGTGCTTTTTTTTTTTTTTTTTTGGTTTCTAAGTTATAAGGTTGAGACTTACATGGCACAGAATCCAGTCAGTGCTTTTCTGTGCACTTTACTCCTCATTTCATTTTGCCGAAGAAAGGAAGAAAAGTCAACAGTGCAGGAAATGTGGATGATAGAGGTATGATCCCAAGTAGGTAACCTTCTGTTCGGGGTCAAAAGGCTGGACAGTTGAAGGTCCTGCCTTGATAACATTGATGATTGGTCTACTTGAGTGAATGAAGATGGTGGACGGATAATCTTGCCAGAGGCGGATGTCCTGCATGTACAGAAGGTGGATATGAAACAATTTTGGAGGACATTAGGTGCAGTTTCTGTGCCACTCGGAATACTTGTACTAGAGCCATATGCTCATGATCAACAGATTTTGTGGGTTGCAGTCCACCTTTGTTTCTTGTCATTTCTCAAATGTAGTAATACTCTTTGGTCATTTAGGAACACAAGAATCATTTTCGGATAATTTAGTCTGTTTGTTAAGGCAACCTAGTTGTAAGGTTACTGAGTGAAAAATCTGCGATATTGCATCGCATCCCTCCCCCTTGTAAGAATCTTGTTTCTCAAATTTCAACCCAAAAAGATGATGGTAATATTTTAAAGTCCTGCAGCTACTCGCTGGCCGTTATCCCTTTGTTATGGAAGGAAAACAAACCAAGAAAGGAGACCCTAACCCAAACACCATTGATCTATCTCTTCCCCTTTTTAAGCCATCTGAACCCTGATGACTAACCCAACAACAACTTATGCGGTTCCCAGTTAGCCAAGAAAAACAAACACCCACAAGTCAAGCACCATAATGCTCATGCCAATGCGGGGCCCAGAGAGGGTCAATTATATGCGGCCTTACCCTTATCAGAGGGTCTGTTTCTGGTTCTGAATGTGTGACCTTGAGGTCACAATGGGGTAACATTACTGTAGCAACAAGGCTCCCCCAAGTTTCATCAAAACCAAACACCACAAGCATAACCTGATTTTCATCTCTCCTAAGCCAAAGCTTTCACACCTGAACCCATTGAGCTGAATACTCTATCACCAGGACTGAACTTAATTTTATGTCTTTTCTCCTTATTTTACATTAATAATATTAATGAAATATCCCACTTTATTCTTGGAAGACCTAATGTGTGAAATTGGTGTTCTCTGCTGCATCGTATTAACTGAATCTCATTGCACTGCCATTCAGGGCAAAACCAATTGCCATCACTATTAACACATGTTTATTCCCTTGGAGGTAGGACTGCAAATGGGTCGGAGACGGAAATAGAAATCGGTGTTTCCACATCTGTTTCCTATATGGAATGTCGGAAACGAAAGGGAAAACGGAAATGCATGTTTCCATTTCCGCATTCATTTTCTATATGAAAGCAAAAACGGAATATCCATTTTTGTTTTTCCGACTCCTCACATATGTTGATACTCGTTAGACATACATAATGTGATGCTTATTATAAGTCATATGTAATATATGTTGCTCCTCACTGAGGGTTATCTAGTACATATGTCATAGTATCTATGTTGTTCAGAGTGAAGATCATATCCTCCTTTATAAAAATACCATCCTTTATCAGACTAAAGCATTAACAATGCATCTGTCAGGGCCCATACAAGAACCCCCACCTACGGTTGTGTTGGTTTGGGGAATCTATACAAGTAGAATGAAGGAAATAACCACACAAGACAAATAGTAATTAAAATGCGCAGGATTTCACACACAACAGATATATCCATTGATTCCACAGTAATGTACGTAGTTGTTCCAAAGTACATGTCCCAAAAAGAGAGACTATCTCACAAAATGTACAACTATAAAACTGACACTAGTCTCTTGATGGCCAACTACCACCCACGTCTCTAGCTACCACCACCACCACCTCATAACCCCGCCATCCACATGAAACAAAACAAACAAGAAAAAGGGCATGAATGAGTTACATGACTCATATAGGATTCTCCCATAATTAATCATTATCTACGGATCAAAATTCATGACTTAAAAGCAATATACATCATCTACCTTTGAGGTGAACTATGAACTGTATCAGCATGGACATGAACAGTCATAAAGCATGATATAGCTAAAAACACTTAACATATAGCTTGTTTCTCAACAGTAAACATATTAAAAGCGACAGGGTCACTAACACTACTAGTTCAGTCGTACGTTTTGGAAGAGTGAAGCTCAACCAGGCACCTACCTGTCAGTCTTACATGGTGCTAGCTCCACAACATATGAGACAGGTTGGTAAGACTAATCGACTTTAATCGCTCGCGAAACTGTGAAGTCCAAAGACCAACCATGTGAGCACACAAGTGAGTGTCTCTCACTGTCTTAGTCAGATAAGCCGAGACTGGACTCGTATCTTTCGGTTATAAGGCTGCCTGAGATCTTGACACACCTCCTAGTCTTATGGTTGGACTAATTCTCCGATCCTTACCCTAACAAAGGTCCTAGTCATAAAGGGGAGCACAACTAGTGTGAGGTTTCGCTTTGCTCTAAATATCAAGAACAGTCTCACGGTCACAGTCATAACAGTGTTTATAGTCTTACAGTCATACAATTTTCCAGTCTCCCAGTTGCACAGTCATGACAATAGTACAATTATACAGTCTTTTACCACGGTTATATGGTTATTCAAGTATACAATGATGCTTATATGAAATAATAAAACCCACATGAAGTAGCAATCGGTTATAACAACGCACGGCTAGACACTGAATGGTAGTGTATCATGTAGGCACACATTATATGACGGCTCTCAAGACCTATGCACATCATGTCATGCATACTAAATAATAACTGTTCACCTGCAGATATAAAGAATTACCATGGTTATGCTCAACAACCCTTTATAACACATGTCGTAATCCCTCCTACTTCAACTATCAAAATAGTTATAAAGACTATCCACATGTTATGTATCCATGTATACAACCTATGCCTATCATGGAATGCACTTAACAAAATCCGACCACAAAATATTCATATGAATACACACGAGTTATCTGTCCATACTAATATTGGTTATAAAACAAGGAATATGAACAAAAGTCCATGACACCAATCTAAAAACAATCCCCTAACAATCTGCACATAACCCCATTTCCATGCACTGCACAACCCAAAGAACTAATCTGAATCATGCTCCAACAAAACCCTCACAAACCCTCATAGTTACACCCTCACACACGCGCCCTCACAGCCACACATATATACCTTCACAGCCACACCTTCACACACCCTCACAGTCACCCTTCGCACACACACACCCTCACAGCCACAGATACGCACCTTCACACAAACACCCTCACAGTCACACCTTCACGCACCCCCCCTCCTCACGGCCACACTTTCACACACATACACTCCCTCATAGCCACACTTTCACATACATACACACCCTCACAGCCACACACACACGCACCCTCACAGCCACACTTCCACACACAGTCACACTTCCACACACACAGAAAATTGGACAGCATCCCCCCTCTTTGGAGAACTAAATATCCCACCTAAACGTGGGAAAAGGCTACCCAAAATAAACAAACGGGAGGCACAGAGAGAAAGGCTTACAAGCAGGTCTCCTACCTCTCTTGGTAGCCTAAAAGAGACTCCTAGGCCCTAACACCACCACCTGCAGCCTTTATGCAAAAGACAACCCTTCAATAGAGAAATCCATGTAGCACGCTACTGTATGCCACTGTAGCAGGTCTCTCTCTCTTTCTTCCTGTTGGGAACGAACAGCCCCTGTGGGCTTTCTTTAAGCTCCCCCTTCTCTAAAGAGGAGGTGGGAAGCTTCTAGCTATGGGACAGCACGCCCCCCTTTCTATTGGGCTTGGGTTGGCCCATTAAATAGGCCCATTAATGAGCATTAAAGCCTCCTCTAACAGGGCATTTAAAAATCCTATCCCACAGCCCACTAAATCAAGTCCATTGGACTTCCCAAAATTTCATAAAAATCTGTACTTTTCATCTAACTATTTTTACACCCTATAAAGTTACAATTATGTATATAGTTTTTCTATATTTACATATATATATCCCAAAGTATCAAATGCCTTTCTTTAAGAGGTTTAGTGTATATATATATATATATTCCTTGGGTTCTTGGGTCTCACATCCTCCTCCCCTTACAAAAATTTCGTCCTCGAAATTTGTATTGCTAATCTGAACATATTCAGATATCACATATGAACACTTAAAACTTACCTAATTATGGGTAAACAAATATGAAAATTGTTCTCTTGTATCATCTTCACACTCCCATGTTGCCTCAGTTCCTGAATAATGCCGCCAAACAACCTTGACCATTGGAATCACTCTAGATCTCAATACATATTCTTTTCGGTCAATGATCTGAATCAGTTGTTCTGGCACAAACAAGTCAGGTTTCACCTCCAAAGGAGCATAGTCCACAATATGAGAGGGATAATGCACATATTTCCTTAGCATGGAAACATGAAACACATCATGGACATCTACTAATGTTGGAGGCAAAGCTAACCGATATGTTGCATTACCAATCTTTTTTAGAATTTCAAATGGACCAATAAATCTAGGGCTCAATTTTTCTTTTCTGTCAAATCTTATCACCTTTTATTGGTGAGACCTTCAAGGAAACTTTATCTCTTTGAAATTCCAAAGGTCTACACCTGGAATTTGCATAACTTTTTTGTCTGTCTTGTACTGCTTTCAATTTCAACTTAATCATTTGCACATTTGAGTTGTTAATTGTTATACTAGATCAGGACCCAATAACTTTCTTTCACCAACCTCATCCCAACATATAGGAGATCGGCAAGGTCTGTCATACAATACCTCATAAGGCGCCATACAGCTACTACTAAGATAGCTATTATTATAGGCAAATTCGATTGAAGACTGTTCATCCCAATTGCCTTTCCATTCCAAACTACAGGCTCTTAACTTGTCTTCTGAAGTTTGGATGGTTCTTTCTGACTGTCCATCTGATTCTAGATGAAAAACAGAACTAAATTCTAAGTTTGTACCCATTGTCTTTTGGAAACTCTACTAAAATATGGAAGTAAACCTAGGGTCTCTGTATGATACAATGGATATAGGAGTCCTGTGCAATGCCACAATCTCATTAATGTATAGTTGAGCCAATATGTCCAAGGACCATGTCTTGTTAATAGGAAGAAAATGTGTTGTTTTATTAAGCCGATCCACAATAACCTAAATTGCATCATGTTACCTTTGGGTTTTAGGTAGCCCAACTACAAAATCAGTTGTGATATGGCCCCATTTTCATTCTGTAATTTCTAAAGGCTACGGTAGTAACCTTCTGGGTGTTGATGCTCAGCCTTAACTTGCTGATCGGTCAAACATTTTGCCACATATTCAACAACTTCCTTCTTCATTCTTGGCCACCAAAAATATCTTTTCAGAGTCTGATACATCTTTGTACTGCCACGATGAATGGCATACCTTGATTTGTATGCTACTACTAACAATTCCTTTTTCAACTCAATCTCATCATGGGCATAGAGACGATTCTCACATTTCACAACTCCTTCATTTATCACCCCCCTTGAGTGCATAAGAATACGAGAGAACTTCTCATCTGCTTTATGAGCTTCCACAATCTCATCATAAATGACATCTTTTACAGCCATATATGCAACAATTGCCCTATGATCTTCCTGATGAATCTAAAATTCTACTTCTGCAACTTCTTGGATTAGCTTCCACTCCTTCACTAACATGTTTGCTAGAAGAGCTTTCCTACTCAATGCATCTGCAACCACATTTCCTTTGTCAGGATGATAGGAAATATTGAAGTCATAGTCCTTCAAATATTCTAACCATCTACGCTGCCTCAAATTTAAGTCATTCTGAGTAAAAATGTATTTCAAACTTTAGTGATCTGTGTGTACTTCAATTGTAGCTCCATACAAGTAGTGTCTCTATATTTTCAAAGCAAATACCACTCTATTGCCAACTCTAGATCATGAGTAGGATAATTCTCTTCATGTTTCTTCAGTTGACGCGACGCATAAGCAACAACTTGACTATTTTGCATTAATACTGCTTCTAATCCCTTCCTGAAAGCATTTGTATAAACTGAAAATCCATCTACACCAGTTGGCAAGACTAACACTGGAGTATATATCAATTTGCTTTTCAATTCCTGGAAACTTTATTCACAATCTTCATTCCAAATAAATTTTACTTCCTTATGGGTTAGCTCAGTCAAAGGAGTAGCTAGGGTAGAACATCCTTCAATAAATCTTTTATAATAGCCTGCAAGACCTAGAAAACTTCTGATTTCTGTCATAGATTTTGGCCTCTCCCAATTTAGTACTGCTTCAACTTTAGTTGGGTCCATTGTTATGCCTGCCGCTAAGATGGCATACCCTAAAAAATGAACTTTTTCTAACAAAAAGACACATTTGCTAAATTTAGCATAAAGTTGATGTTCTCTTAGTTTTTGTAGCACCAGGATTGAATGTTTCTCATGCTCCTCATAACTTGGATAATATATCAGAATGTCATCCACAAACACAATGACAAACTAATCCAGATAATCTTTAAACATCCTATTCATTAGGTCCATGAAGGTTGTTGGTGCATTGGTCAACCCAAATGGCATCACTAAGAATTCGTAGTGACCATATCGAGTTCTAAAAGCAGTCTTGCTGATGTCTTCCTCCTTGACTCTCAACTGATAATAGCATGACCTCAAGTCTATCTTTGAAAACACCCATGCTGACTGTAACTGATTAAATAGATTGTCCATCCTTGGAAGTGGATATTTGTTTTTAATAGTGACCTGGTTCAACAGATGATAATCAATGCACAGTCTTAAAGTTCCATCGTTCTTCTTCACAAAGAGTGTAGGAGCTCCCCAGGGCAAGGAATTCTGGATCAGATCGGGTCCCCAAATCGGGACCCGCCGATCCCGATCCGAATCAGGATCGGATTGGCTTGGATTTGTCGGAATCGGCCGATCGGGACCTGCCGATCCCGATCCGAATCGGCCGAACTGGATCAAGATCGGCCGATTCTGCATTCCATGCCCCATGGTGAAACGTTGGGTCGAATAAAACCTTTATCCAATAACTCCTGTAGTTGAATCTTTAATTCTTTCAACTCTACAAAGAGCCATTCGATAAGGTGCTTTGGAGATACGCGCTGTTCCTGGTACTAAATTAATATCGAAATCAAGTTCTTGAATGGGGGGGGGGGGTAATCCAGGCAACTCATCAGGAAATACATCACTAAAAGTCTGTGACTATAGGAACATAAAAAACTGCTATCTTCTTGTCCTCAACCTTCTCAGATTCAGGTGCTGCTAAATAGGCTTGACATCTAGACTCCATTAATTGCTTAGCTTTAAAAGCAGAAATAATAGTTCTTTTATCAATCAAGAGAGGGTACCTTTGAAAATAAAGATATCATTTCCAGGCCTATAAAAATCAATCTTCTTCTTATGACAATCAATATGTACATAATGTGTCCTTACCCAGTCCATCCCAAGGATCACATCCAAGTCCTGCATATCTAGTAAGTGCAAATCAACTAGCAAGGAGTGTCTTGCCATTTCTACATTTGCTGCCTTCAACATCTGAAAAGACAATATGACCTTGCCTAGTGTCTCTACTAAAAGTGAGGACTCCACAAGTGGCATGAATTTATCTACACTGGCCATAAACTCTTCAGATATAAAAGAATGAGATGCTCTGGTATCAAACAGAACATAGGCTTCATAATTAAGAACATTAATAGTACCTTCCATAACTCCATCTCTGGCAGTCTGAGGTTCTGTCCTTGTCAGTGTAAACACTCTCCCCTGAGTACGTCCTCGAGCCTCTGCCTCGACCTGGTCTGCTTCCTAAAGATTTTGTCCTGGAGTTACCAACTTCAGTGCCTCTTAGTTCTGGAGGTAGATACTAGATAAGAGCACTCTCTAACTACATGTCCTGGCTTCCCACATCCAAGCCCGTGTCTCAAAGTAGCACGGCCTCCCAGGGGTCTTGTTGCACCTTCTGCACATGATATGCTTCTGAGTTGCCATATTTACACTCCGAGACATAGGTGGCTGAGTGAAGGACCCAGACATATGTGATCCCTGTCCTCCTCTTCCTCGACCGCTTTGTTGAAATTTCTTGAAAATTGGCTTCTTGCTTGTATCACCCCCAAAGGAGGCACCTTGCTTTCCTCTTCCAAATGTTCTCTACTTACTGGACCATTTTTCATACTCTTCTTTTACAGCATTTGAACAGCTTCTGCTAATGACTTGGCCCTTGACGCTGTGATCCTTATTCTGATGGGATCCTTTAAACCCAGATTAAACTTTTTGATTCTTTTCTTATCTGCTACAATATGTGGAGCAAATCTGCCCAATTCTGTAAATTTTCTTTCATATTCTTGGATTGACATATTGCCCTGCATTGAATCCATAAACTCCTGTTCTTTTCTTTGCTGAATATGAAATGGAAAGTTAAAACCATTCCAAGTGATCAAGCGGAGCGCCATATCCTTGAATGTAACTCTCCTCGCAGTCTGCCACCACTTGTTTGCACTGGCTCGAAGCTTAAAAGTTGCCAGCTTCACCCTCTCAGACTGAGGACAGTCTAACATTGTGAAAGTCTTTTCCATCTCTTCTAGCCAAATTCTGCTTCCTCTGAACCCCTACAACCTTTAAAGGTAGGTGGATTAAGCTTGAAGAACTGCTCAATCCATATAGGACGCTTTACCTGCTCCTGCTCTTCCACCAATCTTCTGCGTTGCTAAGTTATTCTAAACTGGACCTTAGCTTTTGGTTCTCTTCTTCCTGGTGGTTGATTTCTGCATCCTCTACAAACTAGCTGAAGATATTCTTCTTCTTCTTCTTCTTCCAACTCCTCCACTTCCTCCTCTTCTTCCTCTACTTCTTCCTCCTCCAGCTCTGGTTGCACATTCTCCTCCATTTGTTTAAGCTCCACTGCTTGCCTGACATGCTGAGGCTTAGCCTTCTTTACAGTTTTCCTTGCCATCTGCATGTCATGCAGGAATCAGGGAATTAAAATTAAATTGAACTTCCAGATCAGAGACGTGCAACCATATACTGTTCGAGTTCAAATCCTAGTGGGGTTTACCATCCAACACTCAAAATGTACAGATCGGCTAAACCTTGCTCTGATACCAACTGTGAGGGCCCACACAAGAATCCTCACCTACGGTTGTGTTGGTTTGGGGAATTTGTACAAGTAGAGTGAAGGAAATAACTACACAAGACAAATAACAATTAAAATGTCTAGGATTTAACACACAATAGATATATCTATTGATTGTAATGTACATAGCTATTCCAAAGTACATGTCTTAACAAGAGAGATTATCTCACAAAAAGCAATTATAAAATTGATAGTAGTCTCTCGATGGCCAATTGCCACCCGCGTCTCTAGCTGCCACCACCACCACCTCGTGATCCTGCCATCCACATGAAACAAAACAAACAAGAAAAAGGGCGGGAGAGAGTCACATGGCTCATATAGGATCCTCTCTGAATCATTCTTTCTCTACGAATCAAAATGGATGACTTAAAAGTAATGTACATGATCTACCTATGAGGTGAACTGTGAACTATATCAGTATGGACATGAACAATCATACAACATGATATAGCTGAAAAGACTTAACATACAATCTTGTTTCTTAATAGTAAACATGCTAAAAGTGAGAGTTACCAACAGCACTAGTATAGTCGTATGCTCTAGAAGAGTGAAGCTTAACTAGGCACCTGCGTGTCAACCTATAGAGTGCTAGTTCTACAATAGGTGAGGCAAGTTGGTAGGACCAAGGTTCGCCGTATCGCTGATCCGTATCGGATAATATCTTCCCAGATACGATACGATACCGATCTGACTCGGGCTAACTCGGTCCGACTCATACGAGTCGCACGAGTCCAACCAATGAGTTTGTTAAAATCAATGAGTTGTTTGTTAAAATTAATGAGTTTAAGCCACATTTTAGAGAAATGCACTCTATTAATTGATATAAGAAATTCTACTTATCAAATATAAGAAACTCAACTTAAAACATTCCATTAAGTATGTATGAGTCGGCACGATCTGGTCCGACTTGGTGCGTATCAGAGGATCGGATTGACCCAGATACGAGTCGACTTGTACGAGTCAGCCCGATCCGATACGATACGACAAACCTTGGGTAGGACTAATCGACCTCGACGACTCGCGAAACTGTGAAGTCCGGAGATCGACCATGTGAGCACACAAGTGATTATCTCTCACTATCCTAGTCAAGTAAGTCGAGACTGGGCTCGTATCTCCCGGATATAAGGTTGTTTGAGGTCTTGACACACCTCTCGGTCTGATGGTTAGGCTAACTCCCCTACCCTTACACTGACAAGGGTCCCAGTCATAAAGGGGAACACAACTAGTATAAGGTGTCGCTTTGTCCTAAATATCAAGAACAGTCTCACGGTCACAATCATAGTGTTTACAGTCTTACAGTCATATAATTTTCCAGTCTCCCAGTCGCACAGTCATGACATTAGTACAAATATATAGTCTTACAATTACCACGGTTATACAATTATTCAATTATACAATGATATTTATATGAAGTAATAAAATCCACATGAAGTAGCAACCGGTTATAACAACGTATGGTTAGACACTGAACAATCATGTATCATGTAGGCACACATTATATAACAGTTCTTAAAACCTATGCACATCATGTCATGCATACTAAATAATAACTGTTCACCTGCAGATATAAAGAATTACCATGATTATGCACAACCACCCTTTATAACACATGTAGTAATCCCTCCTAGTCAAGGTTAGCCGTATCGTACCGGATCATGCTGACTCGTACGAGTCGACTCAAATTTGGGCGGACCCGATGCGTTGGCACGGTCGGCTCGCTCGAGTCGCTTTGAACCGCCACCAGCTCGCATCGACTTGGCTTGTATGATTGTATCGGGCCGGATCGCACCGTCTCGCAGCGAACCGATGCGATCCGGCCCGATACAAGTCGAGTCGCTCAGATTCGGCCTGATACAGCCCGAGACGCTGCGATCCGATACGATGCGGGGCTTTAAACCCTTAAAACTGTCCGCAGCGTTTCTGTTCGGACAGAAACGCACCAAACGCAGGAGCCGCACCCTTCCAAACCCTTCCTCCATCTTCTTGCTTCCATTTCTCTTGGTGTTTTTGGAAGATCCAAGCGTTTTTGAAGGTTTGAAGTTGATTTTGTTGGAAAGGAAATGGGTTTTCTAGTTCTTTGGAACGTTTTCATCCAGTTTCAACAAGGTAAGCATCCGAACCCTAAGTTTTTTTTTTAATTTTCCTCTTCTTTTTTTGTTGTTTGATGTTCTTTAGGATATTAAGAGATGAATAAGAGGTAGATCTATTGTCTCTTTGTAAATTTGGCATGAAAAAAATCTAGATTTGTTCAAATTTGAGGTAGATTTTTATTAAATATCAAACAAATACAGAAAAATCAAAAGTAAATAAATAAATGATCTATTCATGTGATGATGGGCATAGATCTATGAGTTTCACATGTTTGCTTAAAATTTTATTTAAAATGTTAAGTTATGAAGATTAATGTATTAATGTAATTATTAAAATATAAAATAAAATATAAAATATAAATTAATTTATAAATTGTCTATTCTATATTCTAGAAGTAAAAAATGATTAGATTTAGATCTATGTTTTAACTTGTATGTTTTAAGTATAAAATTTTTAGTTTGAAATCTTATTTTTAAGTAATTAATTAGTTAATGGTATTATATATTATTACTTAATAATGTTTAAATGTGATACTTGTATATAAATTTTGGACATGCCCTCAACTTATATTTATGTTTTTCATACACTTTAAGTTATGTTTTTATAAATATGTTCAATTAATATTTGTAATTTATGTCATTTGTTAAGTATATATTAATGATTTATTTATTTTCATAATTTAATATTTAATATTTATTTAATACACTTTAAGTTATGCTCTTATATTATTCTTGTTATTTAATGTATTTGTTTGTTCTTATTTCTCTTTTCTTTGTTGTCATTAGATGGCCGCCCCACCCCCTCATCGAGAGTCCGGAGACATCGGATGGCAGCATGGGAGCATGATTGATGGCAGTAGGTACAAGTTTAAGTGTAATTACTATAAGTTTATAGGACAGGGCGGTGGTGTTTCTCGATTGAAGAAGCACCTTGTAGTAGAAAAAACTGTAGGGTAGAATGAAGTGGTTGGTTGTAAAAATGTTCCTGGATGGCTCAACACTTGAAAAGTTTGAAGGAAGTGCGCTTAAAGAAAGTTGCAGACAGAGAGAGGGAAGAACGCATGATCTATGGAGTTGCAGGTGGAGGAGATAATGATGAAGAAGGAGGCTAGACTGAGTCTGATGGCGATGATGATGTTCAGGAGGTACATGGACGTGAGCCTCCTTCTCCACGTACTCGGCGAGTGTTGGAGCTCAGTAGGCATGAGCATCGGGAGAGAGAATTTATGAGAGCTCAGCAGGGTGTTGGTGGATCATCAGGTGTTGGTGGGAGTTCTTCTAGGGGGCAGGCTCAATCTAGGAGGAGTGTATCCTTTTATTTTACTACTGGACCAGCACCTACAACTCAGCCTCAGAAGCACAAATCAAGCACTCCTGTTGAGGAGGTTGACCCTTATATGTTTTTTAGGGAGTATGGGAAATAGACAAGGGTTAATGATAGCTACAATAAGAAGAGTGATCTAAGATACATATAGGGAAGGGCTATGGCAAAATTTTGGCATCATGCATGCATCTCTTTCAATGCAGCAAACAACCCTTACTATTCTAGTATGATCCATGAAGCACAAGCTCAAGGGTTACATGTTAAACCCCCCACTCCAAAAGAATTGGCAGGAAAATATCTTGATGATGACGTAAAGGAGATCAAGCAGTACATTAGTTCTTTCAAGAAAAAGTGGGAGAAATATGGGGTTACCCTGATGTGTGATTGCTGGTCAGGGACTACCAAGAGCAGTCTTATTAATTTTCTTGTCTATTGCGATAGACGAGTGTTCTATCATAAGTCTGTGGATGCATCAAATCAAATACACAATCATGAATGCATTATGCAACTGATGGACAGTGTCGTGGAGGAAATTGGCGAGAAGTACATTGTCCAAGTGGTGACAGATAATGGCTCCGCGTACATGAAGGCAGGAGGGGAGCTAATGCTCCGCATACCTCATTTGCTTTGGACCCCATATGTAGCCCATTGTGTATATTTGATGTTGAAAGAAATTGGACAGCTGGATCTTGTCAAGAAGAATGTTGCCAAAGCACAGAAGATTACACGATACATCTACAACCATTCTTATGTATTGAGATTGATGAGGGATCATACATGGTGAGTTGTTAAGGCCTGTAATCACAAGATTTGCCACCAACTTCATTGCCTTGCGGAGTATGTTGAAACATGAAGTAGGTTTGAAACAAATGTTTAGAAGTGACAAATGGATGCACTCCACATTTGCTGGGACAGACGAGGGAAAGAAGATTGAAAGCTTGGTGAATAACAATGATTTCTGAATTAAGATAAAGCTTATTGTACAGCTTATTGAGCTATTATACGAGGTCTTGCACTGTGTGGATGGAGATCGGACATCAACCTTAGGGTTGGTGTATGCCAAATTGGAGGCTACAAAGAGGAAGATACCTACAATCTTAAGAAAATATGTAGATGAATTATTGAAGATTGTAGAAAAGAAGTGGGACTTCTAGATGGGCAGAGAGCTGCATGTGGCATGTGAACAATTTACATTTCATGACCTTTGGTGATAATGTTAACTTTTATAATGATGCTTGATAGGTGATTTTCTTTTATTACAACATATTATCTCCATCCGGCATTTTAGTACGCTCATTCGTTGGCGTACAATGATGACTTGATTGTAGCTGTGACAATGGTGGTCAACCAACTTGTGGGTGATCCGAATGCAGTAGTAGAGGCAATTAATGAAGTAGGGTGACCAATCTATTATTCTATCATTTCTTTGCGTCTGTTATGCAAAGAAAGTAATAGTTATGAAGTAGGGAGCTCTAGTTCAACTATCAAAATAGGTATAAAGACTATCCACATGTTATGTATCCATCTATACAACCTACGCATGCATTTAACAAAAACCGACCACAAAATATTCACCTGAATACACACGAGTTATCTGTCCATACCAATATTGGTTATAAAACAATGAATATGAATAAAAGTTCATGAAACCGATCTAAAAACAGTCCCCTAACAATCTGCACATAACCCCATTTCCATGCACTGCACAGTCCCAAATCAGCCCAAAGAACTAATCTCAATCATGCTCCCACAAAACTCTTACAGACCCTCATAGCTACACCCTCACATCCACACATACGCACCTTCACAGCCACACCTTCTCACATATACCCTCACACACACACACACACACACACACACACACACACACACACACACACACTCACACTCACAGCCACACATGCGCACCTTCACAGCCCCCCACCCCCCCCACCCCTCATAGTCACACCTTCACACACAACCCCCCTCACAGCCACACATATGCACCTTCACATCTACACCCTCACAGTCACACCTTCACACACACACTCACTGTCACCCCCCCTCACAGTCACACCTTCACACGCACGCACACACCCTCACAGCCGCACACATACACGCCACCCTCACAGCTACACTTTCACACACACACAGCCACACACACCCTCACAGTCACACACACACAGAGACGGAAAATTGGACAGCATCCTCCCTATTCGGGGAGCTAAATATTCCACCCAAACGTGGGAAAAGGCTAACCCAAATATAAAGAAATGAGAGACACATGGAGAAAGGCTTACGAGCAGGTCCCCTACCTCTCTTGGTAGCCCAAAAGAGACCCCTAACACCACCACCTGCAGCCTTTATGCAAAAGACAACCCTTCAATAGAGAAATCCCTATAGCACGCTACTGTATGCCACTGTAGCAGGTCTCCTCTCTCTCTCTTCCTGTTGGGAACGAACAGCCCCTATGGGCTTTCTTTTAAGCTCCACCTCCTCTAAAGAGGAGGTGGGAAGCTTCTAGCTAAGGGACAGCACGTCCCCCTCTCTATTGGGCTTGGGTTGGCCCATAAAATAGGCCCATTAATGAGCATTAAAGCCTCCTCTAACAGGGCATTTGAAACCCCTATCCCACAGCCCACTAAGTCAAGTCCACTAAACTTCCCAAAATTTCATAAAAATCTATACTTTTTCATCTAACTATTTTTACACCCTATAAAGTTACAATTGTGTATATAGTTTTTTTATATTTACATATATACCCCAAAGTGTTAAATGCCTTTCTTTAAGGGGTTTTGGGGTTTTAGTAGCACTTATACATATATATATATATATATATATATATATATGTATATGTGTGTGTGTGTGTGTGTATATACACTATATATATATAGTATACATATACATATATATGCTTGGGGGTTGTTGGGTCTCACAGCATCTACCTAGCTTGTTGAAACTAAGGTCCATAGCATCTGCCTAACTTGTTGAAACTAAGGTCCAAATCCTTGATTATATTAGTTAGCTCTTGTCAGAGAGAAAAGTATAATCATTAATGTATTATCAGAATAAATATCACAAAGTGGATGCAGAAATGAGTATTTCTGCTTCCATGTCCATTTACTTATTGGAAAGTTTGGATCCGGAAGCATTTCGGAGTAGGAAAGAGGCGGCCTTTTTTGTGTTTCCTCATCTATTTCCAAACATCGAACATCGAAAATGGATCGTAAATTGGAATGCCGGAGTACCATTTGCAGCCCTACTTGGAAGTGTTGTTTGTCAGCTGTGCCTTTAGAGCTAGTTGCTTGAGTCGGGAATCTTTGCCTCAAACATCTTTGACAGAGCTTCCATTGACAGATGGTGCTAATTTGAACTCCTCATAATTGCTGGTGTTCTCAGTCGACCATTTGTGTTCATCCCACCTTTGCACCTACTGCTGCTAATTTGAACTCCTCATTGTGCCTAATAGGCCTCGTTCCTTGTCAAATATTGGTCCTTTAGTGTCATTGACTAGCCTACGATCTGCCTAGGCCCTAGGATCAGCATCTTGTCTTATTCTTTTTTAATTTACTTTTTTTTAGTAATGGACATTAGGCTGGATTGGGTCACTTTATATTCAGCCAGGATTTGCTCTCCTAGAGTTGGACTTGCGACAAAGGTAAGGTGGATGTTGGTTTTGGGCTGGCAGACCCCAGACTATTTATGACGACCTTATTCCCCTTCTGTTGGATCACCAGAAGTGGGAGATAGCAGCCAACTTCGTTGAAGAACTTGGAGTGCAATTTTCCACCTAAATGGGAGGAAGGCTTCATTAGAGGTTTGGTATTACTCCTTTTGTTTGATTCACTGGGATTTTGTCCACATAAGTATTTTCTTTACATTTGTACTTTTTTTAGCATACTTTGGCTTTTACTTGCTTTTGAAGGGGATGTTGGAATTCTAAAGAGGGCAAGGCTCATCCTAGAGGCATAAAAAAAACCTACATTATGCACATTCCTAGGACGTCGGGTGTGGACAATGTTGCTAACTTTAGGCCCATCAACTTATTGAATGGTGTGTATAAAATCATCACTGGTGGTGATGGCCTCTAGGTTAGATTGTTAGAGAGGGTGGCTGATAGAATGGTTTCCTAGAAGCATGGAGCTGTCCTTAGAGGAAGATATATCATAAGTTTCTAGTTGCTCATGACTCATGATTGAGTGCATTCGTGCAATGAAGCTTCATGGAAGGGGTCAAGTGTTGAAGCTAGACTTTGAGAAGGCCTATGATAGAGTGAATTGGGGGTGTTTGTTATTGCTGGTACATTTTGAAGAAGATAGGATTTGATGACAAACATGTTAATTAGGTCAAGTCTTGCCTCAGTTTAACCTCCTTTGCTATCCTCATTAATAGGGAACCTACTACTT
Organism: Zantedeschia hybrid cultivar; assembly: GCA_030544215.1. Taxonomy (NCBI): domain Eukaryota; kingdom Viridiplantae; phylum Streptophyta; class Magnoliopsida; order Alismatales; family Araceae; genus Zantedeschia; species Zantedeschia hybrid cultivar. The sequence continues at coordinate 14,790,501 of JARZZO010000002.1, read as the reverse complement.
CTTCTACAGTGGTAGAGGGCTCCTGCAAGGAGATGCTATGCCCCCCTTTCTTTCTGTCCTTGCTGAGCACGTTCTTAATAGAATGTTAGAGAAGGTTGAGGGGACATGCTTAATCACTAGGTTCCAGTTGGGTGGTAATGGTTGGTAGATCTCTCCCATCTACATTGATGATAATATCCTATTCCCATTAGATGATGAGGAATAGTTGTTAATGGCCATACTTATTTTGGAGCTATCTGATGATGTCAATGGGATGAGGGTGAACTTCCACCATAGTCAAGTCATATAGTGAACATGGATGATAGGGAACTTCGTAGGGTGCCATCATTTTGGGGTATTAGATAGGGGCTTTCCCCATCACTTACTTGGGGCTACCACTTTCACTAATGAGTCTTCATTGCAAGCATTGGCATGGAGTGTGTAATATTCAGGTGTTTTTGATACAATTATCGGGTTTGGAATGGTCTATTGGGCATTTCAAGGGGTTGCCTGTCAGATCTTCTTCGCGTCTGGGAAGGGTGATGTGTTTTTGAAACGTGTCAGCCTATGTCGACATCTCTCAAGGTACATGCATGTGTGCCGTATGGCTCGACCCTATCAAGCCCTATCGGGACCCTCTGATTCGTGTCTTCGTTGCTTGACGTGATTTGCAAATGGCGTCAACTAGCATGATGCATTTCAGCATCTTTCTCTATGGATTTTGGCTGCACCATGGGCGCCCTCCGCGCATACGTGGCGCGCCACCGTATGGCGGAGAAGTTGGGGGGGGGGGGGACCATGCGTCCTTTTCCTTCCTTTCCCTCATCATTCTTCCCATCTCTTCCATCTTCTTCTTCCTCCTCTCCCACCTTCCTCCTCTCCGAGACCTCTCCCTCTCACTACCATCCACCAGCACCACCTTCATTTCCTCTTCCCTAATATGGCGCCTATGTATTGGCGGGAGCATAGTAGCGACGACGGCGTTCGTGGCGGCTTGGCGGCGCTACGGCGAAGAGGCGGCGAGGCTGAGTTCGTGGTAGCACATAGGAACTGTGGGCCCCACGGCGTGGGGAGCTCACCGATGGCAATGGCGTCTTGGTGACGGGTCAACCACGCGAAGGGCCCCATTGTAGGCCCGGGAGGAGTTCAAGACATTAGGTAGGGTGATGGTCCCCTCTAGTGCTTAGGAACTCCCTAGAATCCATGCTAGGTTTTGTGAAAAATCCATGTTTTAGAGCATGTTTCATGGCGATTTTCCTAAGGTTTGAGTTGATTCTGATAAGGTAAATGTTTGAGTATGTATGAGGGACTCAAGTTCCCCCCTTCTTGTATTTCTTGGGGTTGTTTAAGGTAGCCGGGAGGAGTTGGGTGTTATCTTGGCTCGGGGCTTGAATCGCGTCAGAACTAGAGGATGCATTTTGAAAGGCATCACCATAGCTGGACGCGATTCAGTATCCTAGGTCCCGAATCGTCGGGTTAAATCTATTTAACAAATAAAAGATTTAGCTGATTCGTGTCACCCTTGTTAGACACATTTCAGACGAATCGATGATCTCTAAAATAGAGTTATCCGAGTTGAATGGCATCATGTCTGGGTGATGCGATTTGAATGGCATCAGCACCAGATGACGTGATCTGAAACAAAAGGTTAATTGTCCCTAAATTGCATCATTGTGTGAAATAACATAAAATATGTATAATCATGTATAAATTATGTACTTCCCTTCAAGTATAATTGTTAATTGTGTTCCTACACATTTGCATGCTTGAATCATTCATGGGGGTAGATTTTATGCTATGTTTTACGCGTTGGGACTGAAGAGTGACACCTTCCACTAGTAGTACACCCGATGCCTTTGTGCATATTGTGATCTATGAGAGCACGGGTCACGGATTATCCCCTTGCGCTTCGGCGTGATTGGGTCTTAGTTGATCCCAAGGCCCTCAGTCGTGTAGCCTCGTCTAGGCATTTGAGGGAAATCTGTCCGTTAGGATAGTAGCTTACTACTTGTGTGCACACGTGACTAGGGGTGTGGACCCGTAGTCCTATTTTTGTGACTCACTGCCTCACCTTACGGCCTCCAAAGCCTTGTAGAGGTGGACAAGCGTGAGTGTTGATTGAGTTGTAAGATGTTGCCTGCACACTCAGCATGACTGCATGAGAGTGGAAAGGAGAGTTAGCGGTAATGGAGTGGGTGCCTCGTTGCTCTTAGGCTAGGTAGCAGGACCATCTGTGGCTATGCAACGGCGGGAGTAGTTCTTACTGCCTGAGGGTTCTGATTGTCTTAGTAGTGTTGTAGTTTCTTACGTGCACTGTTGTTTCAACTCAGTTCATTTCTGTTATAGCTATAGATTTACTGGTTTCCTTACTTTTTTTGCCCCTATTAGTTTGTGTGGGTGTGTGGGAGGTAGGGATCTTATGATCCCTACTGAGCTTGTTGAGTTATGGCTCACTCCCTATCTTTTCAAGTGAGGAGTCTCGGCGGGAGTAGGGACATACTTTTCTCTCGTGTAACGCGTGCCAGCTGCTACAGTTGTTATGGTGTATGCCCTGATGTAGTTGTACTTCTTTCTTTGCGCATGTACTATTTTTTATGTCATTTTGTGGACTATATAGTTATTACTAGACTATACTCGGACCGTATTACTTTATTTCATGCCATGAACTCTTTTTAAATTAGTCCGATATTTTCTTTGTTTAGCATAGTTTGTCATTTACTCAACCAGACACATGCGATTGGACCTGAGTGCAAACCCAAAGGTAATGATCCGATACTCGTGTTGCACCAGTTTCCGAACCGAGGGTGGTGGGTCGTTATAGGGTGATTTAAAAATTTGAGTCTAGAGTTATATGATGAAAAGGCAGGTTACTTTCTTACAGTGACAAGTTGGTGCTTTATTCTTTAGTGTTGGATAGCCTTCCCATCTACTATTTATCTATCTTTAGAATCTCGAGGACGGTGGCCAAATGTCTTGAGGCCATTCATGTGTGGTTTTTCTAGAGGAGCTGTAGGGAGAGTACTAAGAGAGAAGACCATGATATGTCTTATGGTGGAGTTTGTAAAAGTAAGGAAAATAGTGGTGTGGGATCAAAGACGCTTATGATTTCAATGGGATCAAGGACACTTATGATTTCAACCTTGCTCTCATGAAGTGGCTGTGGAAACTTGGAACCTTAGACTCGAGGCTAGTCAGAGGGGTTAGGCAGAAGTATTACTATAGAGGGAGAGCGTGGGACATTTCCTTAACCTCTTTACATGGAGTATCTTTTGTATGGAAAGGCATCCTTCAAGCTGCAGATGTTATTCCGGCTGCTAGCCATTTTTCCCTTGGAGTCGGGAAGACTTGCCTATTCTAGTTAGATGGTGTGATGTGGTGCCACTCTCCATCAGATTCCCCGTACCTTTTGCTATCACCTCCTATCCTTTGGCAGTGGTTTCTTGGATGGCTGATGATGCCTCTGGGTTGGGGGGGGGGAGACATGGCATGCAGAATCAGACATTCTGATTTGGATCTGCAGATTCAGATCAGAATCGGTGCCTAGCGATCCAATCTCAAGGGGGAAATCCAATCCCCCCATGACAAGAGTAGAAAAAGAAAAAAATTAAAATTAAAATGAGTCTGAATTGTCCCTGAATCAGCCTGAATTGCCCAAAAATCGGTCATATCAGCCTGGATCAGGTCGAACCAAGCCGATCTAGGCCAATGTGGCCTGTCAGACTAACACGGGCCAATGTGGCTTGTGAGCTGGTGTTTTAATTCAATGCTATATCATTAAATTCGACTATTAGTGTGTGGTATTCATTTTTTTTCTTATTGTTTCCTTGATTTTTCTATTTTAATTTCATTTTTCCTATTTTTTAAAATGAATTTCATGCCGATCCAAGCATCAACCTTTTTCCTTTGGATTGGTTGATCTGGTCGATCCCTGTCCGGATCAGATTGGGACCAGCCTATCCCATGTTCCGATCCGATTCTACCTTCCTTAGGTTGGGGGGGGGGGAGGGGGGATTGATGCCTTCTTTCATATGGCAGCCACAAGAGTAGGAGATTGTGCATCTAATTCAACTTCTACTACTTTCCAAGATGTCCGGAAGGACCAATCATTGCAATACACTTGGTCTTGGGTGTAGGCAGCCTCAGGATCCTTCTCGGTCAAGTTTGCCTCCTAGGTTATTCTTGATGGGGGATCCCGCCACCCCTTTCATAAATTCATTTGGTGTCTGAAGAGCTTGATGAAAATCGAAGTTCTTGTATAGAGAATCTCTATTGGCAGATGGCCCACATGCGATAGATTGGCCTATTTCATGCATGAACTAGCTGTGGTATGTTGTTTGTGGGGAGGTAGAGAACGAATCACTTGATTACCTGTTTGTACTATGCTCCTACACCTTAGAAGTCTGGCATCTGATTTTTGACAAGTTAGCGATTCGACGCTGGAGGGTACCTTCATTGGAGAGCCTTTTATCTTAAGCGAAGTAGGAATCCTACCTCTATAGAGGACAGCAAGGTGTGTTGGCTCATCCTCTATGCCACCTTTGGGGTTATGGGGAGAGAGAAATAGGATAAAAAAGGAAGCTTCGGTGTTAAGGAGGGTACCTTTAGTGGAGAGCCTTTTATCTAAGTGGAGTAGGCATCTTACCTCTAATACCTCTAAGGAGGGGACCACAAGATCTGGTGGCTCATCCTCCATTCCACCCTTTAGGTGTTATGGGGAGAGAGAAATAGGATAATCTTCAAAAAGGAAGCTTTAGTCCTAGTTAGAATTGTTTTTTTTTTTGGTTTCCTCTAGAGTCAGAAAAGGGGCGTAAGTCTTGTGTGAAGAGGAAGCTGCTAACTCCTCCCTTTTTGTTCATGGAATTCCGAATTGGGGGCGATCCTGATCTGATCCGGATCGGATCGGCCAAATTGCCGATGTGCATGAATCAGGCCAATCCTGGATCGGTTCGATTCAAAAATATTTAAAAATTTTAAAAAAATCATAAAATTAAAAAAAAACTAAAAAAAATAAGAAAAAAATTATGAAAAATGTAAACATGTTATTCAATGAATGCACAATGAAAATGAAAACAAATCATGCACATCCATAAAAAAAGAACATTAAAGATGATTAACTCGCTAATAGTTAATGTTGTAGACTAATTAAAAAAGAGCCCCGATCCCTCCTTAAGAGGGAAGCCGGATCGGCCCGTATTGGGCCGAATCGGGTCTGGATCGACTAGATCAGCTGATATGTGTCCGATTCGGCCCGATATAGGCCAATCCGATCATAAAAAAAGGAAATGCTCGGGATCGGATGGGTTTGGCCGGCCCTGCTGATTCCCACTAAATGGGGGGGGGGGGGACGACGAGTCCTCCCCCCTATAATCGGATCGCCCCTTCGATCCTGAGTCGAATCAACCAATCTGACTCAGAATCGGCCAATTTTACAATCCGTGTTTTTGTTCTTTTGGGAGGGCTTTGAGATCACCATCTCCTTGGAGCTTTATGTATGATGGAAATTTTTGAGGTTTTTGTTCTTCACCTTTATTCATTCCTTTATGTAAACCTCTTTTTTTTAATATACTTTGTGGTACAACCACTTTTCGACATGGTTGGCAATATCTGCCGATAGCGATACGGTGTTTTTTTTTTTTTTTTTTGGGGGGGGGGTTTACCCCGATACGAGTCATGTACATTTAAAAAAATAAAAAAAAGTGTTATTGGCCGGTACTGGGCTGTATCGCCCGATACCGGTACTGCCGTCCTTGCTTTTCGGAAAAAAAATGCTCGTTCAATATTTTTCTATTTGTGTAGATTATCATGCTTTCTTTTCACTTTCTTTTTATTTTCCTACTACTTCCATTTTCTTTCAATTTTGCTGTTTTCCTGTTTTAGAAAATGTCTTGCCTACCTTTCTTCCTCTGAAGGGAGGAAGACTAATGTGTGATGGTAGGAATCCCATTACAATCAGTTCCATTTGGACTAGAAGTAGTTTCAGCTCAACAGGACCTGTACGCTGCAGCACTTGGGGAAATATTGGGCAAAAGCTTAAGATAGGTTGGCAGGTTGAAAAGACAAGCTTATTCCATATGGAGGGAGGCTTATCCTATGTCAATCAGTCTTTTCCTAGCCTGCTGATCTATGTCCTTTCCTCATTCTGTGTTCTGGAGACTCTGGCTTGGAAGCCATTGTCTATTCACTGCAGGTACTTTTGACATGTGAGTGGCAGCAAATGTAGAAGGCAGCATGACATCAGCTGGGAAAGGGTTTGCAAGAGCAAGAAAACATGAGCAGCAGCATTAAGAACATGAGAGATTTAAACCTAACACTTCTAAGTAAATTGGTCTGGAAGATAGGCATGGAGAAGGTTTGTGGCTTAAAATTATCCAATAAAAATATTATAGAAGAGCTAGGTTGTAGGACACAGTTAGGGGCTGTGAGTAACATCTCCACCTTGTAATGTGGTAACCTTCAGTCATGGTGTTGTCAAAACAGGAATAATGGCCACCCTTGGAAATGGGCAACACAGTTTACGGATGATATTAGGAATTTAGGTCTAATTACTTTCAATGTAGAGAAGAGGGGATGCTTGATCTTGTTTCACTGGGTGCTCTTTCTTCCAAGAGTTGTTGTTGCTAGTTCTTGGAAGGGCTTACAACATCTGACTTCTGAATATGGTCGCAAAGATGATCTTAGGATGGCCCTGGAAATGGCCCCTCTAGGGCAATCAGAAGATCTTGTGGCTCATCTTTTTTTGGTGAAACCATTTGGCCCATTTGAGCGGAATAGAACAGTAGGATCTTTGAGAGAGAGTAGGTTCATTGAGGGGTTCTATATCTTCGTTCGTGGCAAGATGAGGAAATGGGAATAAGGGAGTGAGCCTGACTTTTGCATAAAGTGGAGGGATGACATTCATATCTATTTTGGGTTTATTGGTAGAGAATCCTCATCGACTTGATGTGGGTCGTCTTCTGTATAGGGGATTTTGAGAGGACACTGCTGATATATTTGTACATTCCCATCTTTTTTTTACGTATTGTATGACACTAAACATTACCTTTTCTCTGATTATGTTATCTTTTCTTTAGCTGTTATTGCCACATTTCATGAACCAAAAAATATTTTCACACTTCATATTTCAACTTGTCAATTTAACAGGATGATGTTCTTACACACGGTCAAGCATTCTGTTTCCTTCCTTTGCCTGTTAGAACAGGGTTGAAAGTGCAAGTTAATGGATATTTTGAAGTTTCTTCAAACCGTCGTAGCATATGGCATGGAGGTGATATGGACAGAGGTGGAAAGCTTCGTTCCGAGTGGAATAGACTTCTTTTGGAACATGTTGTCGCCCCAGCCTTTAGTGAGCTACTGATTGGTCTATCTGAGGTACTAGGCCCCACTGCGTTGTATTACTCATTATGGCCCTGTGGTTCATTTGAGGAGCCTTGGAACCTTTTAGTGGACCATGTTTATGAGAATATTGTTGGTAGTCCAGTTATTTACTCCGATGTTGGAGGAGGGAAGTGGGTATCACCTCTTGAAGCTTTTTTTCATGACATTGAATTCTATAGAAGCAGTGATCTTGGTGAAGCTCTTATCTCCCTAGGGATGCCCATTGTTTATCTGCCCAAGTTAGTGATTGAAATGATGTTCCACCATGTGCCAAATTTTTGGCAGAGAGCAGTTAATCCTGTGAGTGTACGGCATTTCCTTAAGAAATGTGAACTTCTTGTTTCAGTAAGCAGATATCACAAGTTAGTTTTGTTAGAATATTGTCTTAGTGATCTAAATGATGCTGATGTTGGAAAATATGCACTTGGCTTGCCACTTGTACCATTAGAAAATGGTGGGTTTGCATCATTTTCTGAAGCTTCAAATGCACCCTCTTTTTTCATATGCACTGAATTGGAATGCAAGTTGCTTGAGCAAGTCTCAGATCAAATAATTGACCATAGTATTCCTCCTGAGTTGTTCAGCAGATTCTCTGCAGTGGCAACTACTTCAACAACAAACATTATGGTGTTTGATGCTCAATGTTTGCTCCAGATTCTTCCCAGGATTTTGCCCGCTGAATGGAAATACAGGACAGGAATTCATTGGGATGTAAATTCTGGTCTTAGCCATCCAACTGCATCCTGGTTTATGCTTTTCTGGCAGTATCTTCATAACCACTGTCATGACTTGTCAATCTTTAATGACTGGCCAATCTTGCCGTCCACTACAGGGCACCTATACAGAGCTTCAAGATTATCAAGGTTGATTGATGCAAAACCGTTATCAGATTCATTGCAAAATATACTTGTGAAGATTGGCTGCAAGATCCTAGACCCAAGTTATGGAGTAGAACACAAAGAATTAAACCTGTATGTTTATGAACCTAACGGAGCTGGCATTCTGAATGCAATTTCAGAAGTTGTTCATGTGGATGTTGTCATGTTTCAATTGCCTTTTCGGGATTTCTCTGCAACTGAGAAGAATGAGCTTTGCCAGTTTTTTCTTGATGTCAGGTGGTATTATGGGGGCATTATGGATGAGTCTCAAATAAGCACTTGCAAGAAGTTACCTATATTTAGGGTGTATGCTGCAGGACCTTCCTCGACCATGCTTTTCTCCGACCTGGAAAACCCCAAAAAGTACCTACCACCATATAATGTTCCTGACCATCTACTAGGTGGTGACTTCCTATGCTGTTCTTCCCATACAGAAGAAGAAATTTTGCAAAGGTACTTTGGAATCAGACGCATCGAGAAGGCAATGTTTTACAAGGAATATGTGCTTAACAGAATTACTGAGTTACCATCAGAGATTCGTAATAAAGTCATGCTAAACATTCTACAAGATCTCCCCCAGCTGTGTTCAGATGATCCATCATTCAAAGAATCATTGAGAGACTTGGAATTTGTGCCAACCTTTAGTGGCAGTTTAAAGAGCCCGCAGTCTTTATATGATCCTCGTGTGGATGATCTGTATGCTTTATTAGAAGATTGTGATTGTTTCCCTCAAGGTTTATTTCAAGAACCTGATGTGCTAGGCATGCTGCAAAATTTGGGCCTTAGGACATCAGTCTCAGCTGACACAATCATTCAGAGTGCCCATCAAATTGAGTCACTAGTGCATATTGATCACTTGAAGGCTTATTCACGGGGCAAGGTGCTTCTTTCGTACTTGGAAGTTAATGCTATTAAGTGGGTGTGCAAACTGCCAATTGATGGTCAGAAGAAAATGAACAGAATATTCTTAAAAGGTGCATTGATCGCTAAGCCTCGTGATCTGGAAAGGTTCTGGAATGATTTGAGAATGATTTGTTGGTGTCCGGTCCTGGTTACTGCTCCATGTCTAGCACTTCCTTGGCCCTCAGTGTCATCTATGGTTGCTCCGCCAAAGTTGGTTAGACTACAAGTTGATCTGTGGCTTGTTTCAGCAAGCATGCGTATATTGGATGGTGAATGCTCTTCCTCTGCCTTGTCATCTAGCTTGGGTTGGTCTTCTCCACCTGGTGGGAATGTACTTGCAGCCCAACTGCTTGAATTAGGAAAAAATAATGAAATTGTGATGGATCAAGTTCTTCGTAAAGAACTAACTCTAGCAATGCCAAAAATATACTCTCTACTGATGAGTTTGATTGGATCAGATGAGATGGACATTGTTAAAGCTGTTTTAGAGGGTTGTCGCTGGATATGGGTGGGAGATGGGTTTGCAACTGTGGATGAAGTAGTTCTTAGTGGTCACCTTCATTTGGCTCCTTACATACGTGTTATCCCTATTGATTTAGCTGTTTTCAGAGAACTGTTTCTGGAACTTGGTGTGCAGGAGTCTTTAAAGCCAATTGATTATGCTAATATTCTTGATAGAATGAACAAGAGAAAAGGCTGCAATCCCCTCGATCGTCAAGAGCTCAGTGTGGCTATGTTTGTCGTGCAGTATCTTGCTGAAGTTCATCTCCAGGATCTGCATGGTCAAATTTATTTGCCAGACTTTTCATGTCGAATGTTTCCTGCCACTGATCTAGTTTACAATGACGCTCCCTGGTTGCTTGAACTTGGAGATAGTTTGACCAGGAAAACATCAAATATCGAATTGTCCTTGAAGAACAATGTTCACAAATTTGTCCATGGTAATATCTCAAATGATATCGCAGAGAAACTTGGTGTCCGCTCATTTCGTAGAATTCTTCTTGCTGAGAGTTCTGATTCAATGAACTTAAGTTTATCTGGGGTTGCAGAAGCCTTTGGACAGCATGAGGCTTTGACTACCAGGCTTAAGCACATCATAGAGATGTATGCGGATGGACCTGGAATTCTTTTTGAGCTGGTGCAGAATGCAGAGGATGCAGGAGCTTGTGAGGTAGCTTTTCTCTTGGATAAAACTCATTATGGGACCTCATCTATTCTCTCTCCAGAAATGGCTGAATGGCAGGGGCCTGCTCTTTATTGTTTCAATAATTCCATTTTTAGCTCACAAGATCTTTATGCAATCTCAAGGATTGGTCAGGATAGTAAACTTGAGAAGCCCTTTTCGATTGGAAGATTTGGGCTTGGCTTCAATTGTGTTTACCACTTTACTGACATTCCAGGGTTCGTTTCAGGGGAAAACATCGTGATTTTTGATCCTCATACTTCTTATCTGCCTGGAATATCCCCAAGTCATCCAGGCCTGCGAATAAGATTTGTTGGGAAGAATATTCTAGAACAATTTCCTGATCAATTCACGCCATTCTTGCACTTTGGGTGTGACCTGCAGACTTCATTTCCAGGTACTCTCTTCCGCTTTCCGCTCCGGAGTGAAATTGCTGCTTCTAGAAGCCAGATAAAGAAAGAGAAATATTCACCTGAAGATGTACAATCACTTTTCTCCACATTTTCTGAAGTTATACCTGAGGCCCTGCTTTTCCTTCGCAATGTGAAAACAATCTCTATTTATGTGAAGGATGGGGCTGATCGTGGAATGCAACTTACTTATTGTGTTTCCAGGCATAAGGCCAGTGAACCTGAAAAGGAACTGCATCCTCTTCATGACCTGGTTAGCTTTGTTCATGGAAATCCAAAGGGTGTTTTGACTAAACAAAAGTTCTTTGATAAGTTAGGTAAAACCCTGGACAGTGATCTACCATGGCACTGTCAGAAAATTGCAATACTGGAGAGAAATTTATCTAGTGAAAAGTTGCACTTTTGGATGATCAGTGAATGTGTAGGTGGCAGACTAGCCAAAGCAAAATCTCTTTCATTAGCCAATGGATCCCACAGTTTTATTCCTTGGGGTTGCATTGCTGCATATTTGTATTCTGTCAATGCCAAGGAACTTGTTGACAGTCATAGTATTGAACAATACTTTAATCATAAGGCCATTACTAGACTTCAGCCTCCTGAATATTTCGTGAAAGATGTGGCAGAGTTTGTTGGCCGGGCCTTTTGCTTTCTACCTCTTCCAATTAGCACTGGTCTTCCAGTGCATCTGAATGCATATTTTGAATTGTCTGCCAATAGGAGAGATATTTGGTTTGGTAATGACATGGCTGGGGGTGGAAAAGTACGTTCCGAGTGGAACAGTTCCCTTCTTGAGGATGTTATTGCCCCGGCTTATGCACGTTTCCTTGGTGTCATTGCAGCAGAGATCGGTCCATGTGATCTGTTTTTTTCATTTTGGCCTACTTTGCTAGGAATAGAACCTTGGGCATCATTGGTGAGGAAAGTCTACATGTCTATTGCTGACCTGGGTCTTTGTGCATTATATACAAGAGCAAGAGGGGGTCAGTGGATTTCTATGAGACAAGGCATTTTCCCTGATTTCACTTTTCTGAAAGGAAATGACCTAGCAGAGGTATTATCAGAAGCTGGTTTGCCTTTGATAACCATTCCTAAGCCTATTATGGAGAGATTTATTGATGCATGTCCATCTGTTCATGTTTTGAATCCTTCCCTGCTGAGAAAGGTGTTGATTAGGCGCAAGCGAGAACTTCGCAACAGAGATGCAATGGTTATGGTATTAGAATACTGCTTAAGTGACAAAGAAGGATCTGTATGTTATGATGATTTGATTGGCCTACCCTTGATTCCTCTTGCCAATGGTACATTTACGACATTCAAGAAGCACAGAGAGGGTGAGAGAATATTCATTGCATGCCAAGAAGAGTATGCTCTTCTCAGGGATTTAGTTCCTTATCTTCTAGTTGACTGCACTATTCCTGAAGCGACTTTCAAGAAGCTGCAGACTTTGGCTGAATCTGGAGAGTTGAATGTATCATTGTTAACATGTCACTCACTTGTAGAACTCCTTCCAAGGATTCTTCCACCAGAGTGGCATGATGCTAAGCAGGTACCTTGGAACCCTGGACTAGGAGGCCAACCATCTGCAGAGTGGATTCAACTCCTCTGGAGCTACTTGAACTCATGTTGTGATGACCTTTCAATGTTTTCAAAATGGCCCATTTTACCTGTTGGAGATTGTTATCTCTTCAAACTTGTCAAAGATTCAAATATCATTAGAAATGATGGTTGGAGTGAAAACATGTTGTCACTGTTGCAGAAACTAGGATGTTTCCTCCTGAGGTCTGATGTACAAATACAGCATCTTCAGTTGATGAACTTTGTGCAGGATCCAACTGCAGCTGGTATCTTGAATGCTGTGCGAGCAGTAGCTAAGTTGCCTCAGGACATTGGGGGCCTTTTCATAAACGCATCAGAAGGAGAGATACATGAACTAAGGAGTTTCCTTCTCCAGTCTAAATGGTTCTTTGGGAATCAAATGGAAACACAACACACGGACTTGATCAAGCTCTTCCCCATGTTTGAGTCATACAGAAGTAGGAAATTTGTTGGTCTGACTAGTCCTACCAAGTGGCTTAAACCTGAAGGCATACATGGTGATCTTTTGGATGAAAGTTTCATTCGGACTGAATCAGAGAGAGAAAAGACCATTCTCAGAAACTATCTCGGAATTAGAGAACCTTCAAAAACTGAATTTTACAGAGATCATGTGTTAAACCGTATGGGAGACTTCCTTCAGCCGATGGTTCTTTCTGAAATTTTAGTTGATTTGAAGCATCTCATTGATAGTGACAGATCCATGAAAACTATCCTTTCAGAAACTCCTTTTGTTTTATCAGCCAGTGGATCTTGGCAGTATCCTTCAAGGTATCTTTTTTTACTCAAATTATGCTTTATTCCTGGTGGCCAGATGTCGCAATAGATAATTTTTTCCCCTTCAAAGCGTGCAGGTTCAAGTGACATTTTCCAAAACACACTTTAGAGGACGGTTGTCTTTGTAGATGTGCCAGTCTTTTGCATTTCAAAATTCAAATTCTTCAGTCATTGACGCATGCTTCACCTGAAGCTATCTAATTAATTTCTTTCTCCAAACACAATCTGATGTTTCATTGAGTAAATCTGTTTCTTATATTATTCGCAAGCAACTGATTGTTTATTATTGAACCTTTGGTTTGCTCTCCTCTCTCTATACATACACAGACACATACTACACACACGCTATATAATTGGTGATACAACCACCTATCTCAGAAGAAAGGAACTCTTGAAGTCTTGATCAAACTTTTCTTCCAAGGACAGTGGGGCAATGAATGTTATATCGGAAGGCCAAAGAGGAGATCTCGGAGAGTTTGGGAATTGTGGCTAGAGATTATGATCTTATTATGTTTCTAAAAAAGCTTTAAATTTTATGCATTTAGTCATTCAATATGATTACGTTAATACAATAATAACAAGAACAAAGCAAAAGCATATTTACACACCTAGAAAAATTGTTTTCTTGAATATCAATGCTATCGCGGTGTGTTGGAATGCTCCTCCTCGATCATCATCCTTATCTCCTGCTCTCCTTCTCCTTCTTAATCCTACTTCTTCCCATTACTTCTCCATCTCCCTATTCTTGATCTCCATAGAGACTTCATCTCGGGCCCCTTGGAGAGAGAGAGAGAGATTCTCGAGAGATCTTGGAGATATTGGAAGAGATGGCAAACCATGCAGTGGGGCATGTGCCACCTCGAGTGTTGATTTCAGTTATTTTGGACAGTGTGCCACTTTCTGTCATATGCATCCTAATTGCAGAAAACTGAGAGAAAATGACCATGTGAAAGTGCGAAGTATCACATGGAAGACTGGATTATTAATACATAGGATACAACATGGCATGTGTGAAGAATATAGGCTCTTAGGCTGTCTGGTGTCTAATGCTTACAAAAAATGGAACTATATTTTTTCCTGGAAAGAAGTTGTTGATTATACCAACAATTTTATTTCAACAAATAAATAGAGGTAGTACAATCTTGGAAAGAGGAGAGATTCCTCACTTCCAGTACTGCTCTAGAACAAGCTACATCAACTTAAGAAAAATGAGCAAATGAAACACTAAAATCTCTTTGCAGATACAAGAGAACTTTTGACGGAAGATAATCTACTAAAACAAAAAAAGTTAGGCTTTACTACTAAGGCAGTCCTCTTGAAGTGAGCCTGAATCTCCACGACTCTGAATGAACATGCTTATGTCCGCTGTTGTTTTCTAGTGAAAGATTTTGGCAACATTACTAACCTCATGCAAATGAATCTCCAGTACTGCTCTAGAACAAGCTACATCAACTTAAGAAAAATGAGCAAATGAAACACTAAAATCTCTTTGCAGATACAAGAGAACTTTTGACAGAAGATAATCTACTAAAACAAAAAAAGTTAGGCTTTACTACTAAGGCAGTCCTCTTGAAGTGAGCCTGAATCTCCACCACTGAATGGACATGCTTGTGTCCGCTGTTGTTTTCTAGTGAAAGATTTTGGCAACATTACTACCCTCATGCAAATCCTTCCATAATTTATGATAGTACCCTCCTTTGTTAGTAATTTCAATACCCAGAACGCGTGCCCTCTCCACAAGCCATCATCATTCTAATTGGATAAAAACTTTACAGAACTGTGCACACCACCCTGCTCATTACAAATTCTATGAGAACATCTGCCTTCCTTGGTTTATTACTATTTTCCCGGTGAAAGATTTCATACAAGTTGGAATCATTCTAACCAATAAGTGGTATATGCCTAACGTTTAGAGTTCCTTCATCCTGTTCAGTAGCATGGGCCTACCTTTTACAGTTGCTCACCTCATTTGTTGCAAGTAGAGATGAGAACAAGGTAGGAAGAATCGAGGATCGGGCATGGATCAGCCCGGTCCAGACCAATCAGATCGGCCGATCCGATCCAATCCTGACCGATCCAGGCTGATCGGGACCAGTCCCCCATTTGTTTGAATTATTTAGAAAAAAATGGTCCAATCCCAGTCCAATCTTGGACCAATCCCGACCAATCCCGTCCGATCCCAGTCCGTTCCAGCCGATCCCGGCCTAGACAGGTGGATCAGGGATTGGGATCAGACCAGTTCGGGTTAAAACCAATCTGCTTGGCCGATCTGATCCAATCCACGACGATCCTGTCTTCATTAGATAAGAATAATGGGTGCTTGCTGCCTAATTCGTTGAAGTGCAGAGTGATCCGAGAGCTGGTACAGGGGTTAGCATTCTCCTCAGCAGAGGAGATACAAAGAAGAGTAAGGGTCCTGAAGATAATGCTGATCAGAGGAGATACAAGGAAGAGTAAGGGTGCTGAAGATAATGCTGATCAGAGGAGATACAAGGAAGAGTAAGGGTGCTGAAGATAATGCCGATGGGCAAAGTGGCAATCAACCTTTTCATCCATTCATAAAAAGGCCAAATTGTTCACAATGTAGAGATCATTCTCATTGTGACAATGTAAAGGTGTAGGAGCTGATATTGATGCAAGATAAAGAAGAAGACATCAAAGTTAGACAATCTTATGCTGCATTTGGGAACCCACCCGAAGTCCTTCTAAAGGACTTCTCCTTTTGCGCGAATGACTTCCTAAAAATTAGGACACATTTGGATTCCTTTCCGTTTTAACTTATACTTCACGTGGGAGGAAGAATCCCACTTCTTACAGAAGGAGAAATTTTCTACTTCGCCATGGAGTGGTTTCCTCTTTTGCGTGGGAGAAACAGATAGACACGAATGTCCTTCGTGAATAGGACTCTCACACACCGCTCTGCTTCTCTTCTCCTTCATGCACGGACTTCTCCTCTTCTCCTCACGCACAGACTTCTCCTCTTCTCCTTGTCTCATTCGCGCGCAATCAGCTCTCAGCCGGGACGTCATCTCCCTTGCACTTCCAAGCAACAGTGGGCTTCTCTTCTCAAAGGTACATGGCTGTATCTTTGTTTACTCAAAGGCAGCTCCGTTAGTATGCTGCTTGTCTCCTTTCAAAAGGATCCATATGGAATCGAAGGGGGTGCAGTGGGTTTGTTTTTATACCATTCTTCATTTGTCCTTGATTCATTATTTATTGTTCATTTGTTCATGAATGATGCAGGGCTATCTTATACCTATCATCTGCGGGTATATAACCTTCCAAGTTTCATTTTCTCACTTTAATATTTGATCTCATGTTTCCAATGCCTTTGCACATATGATTTTATACCCAACCTCTTGTTGTGACTTCCAATGGTATTATCTTAAACATCGTTTCAGTTTAAGATTTTGATGCGGGACAACAAGGGGGGGAAGGCCGGAAGTAGAAAGAAGAGAGGGGTTGGAGGGGAAGAAGGATAGGGTTCCCGTCCCGTCTCGGGAGAAAACGTGCAGCGACTGCTTTCATTCATTTCAAAATCTTCTTCAATGCTTTCCCATGAGGGGATACATGACAATATATAGACTCCTCAAAAAAACCCTAATAGAAAAATTACTAAACTACCCCTAGGACTCCGAAAATAGCACAAAAACATGTGAAAAATTACAGATAAAATAAAAAGACTCTAAATGGGCCCCTAATGGGCCAAATAAACTGCACAGTGGATCTTTGACTCCATCCCAGCCGTTCCTGGATCCCCATCATTCTCCCTTGGTTCGAAAAAATTCGTCCTCGAATTTTAAAGTGTGCTAGAACAAATATGCAGACGACTGGGTCTTCTGGAGGAATCTTCAAGCAGAGAATCATATCAACAATCACAAACTGATCTGCTGCACGTGAATCATAAAAGGCCTGCCATATCATGTCCACTGGAGACTGTAGCAAATCATATGGGCCATCGTGTAGGATAGCAATCATCACACTCTCAGTAAGTGTTGGACGAAGCTTTGAGTCAGCAAAAATATCATCAGCAATAAGATCTAATCTTGCCTCAACAAATAACTCTTGATCCCATGAGATAATACGAACTGGTGCATCATCAAGTAAGCCATAGCTAAATACATCTTCAGAGAGACGATTCAATCCTGACCGTCTAAACAATGCGTGATCCCAGCTGTCAACCATATATCTGACATCAACCTCGAACACTGTATCAGCGATCATATGTAGTCCTGATGCCATGAATAAGTCGTGATCCCAACCAGTAACATGTGATGATGTCACTTTAGGGAAACAAGCTAAATACAACTGTTGAAACCTCTCTCGATCCTGATAAGTGGCATTGAGAATACGAAAGGATGCTTGGTATCCCTCGGGTCGTATCAGACAATCCGCCCAGTAGGATCAATCACAACTTGCCGCTCGTCTATCCATTCTCTACCCAAACTGATATATGAACCATGTGGTATAATCTTACACCATGCATCATCATAATACCTGACGGATCGGGAAGCACTTTTGCTCTTTAAGAGATGAAAAAATGGCACATAGACTCGGTGTCCAGAGACAATTACATAGTCCGTTTGGGAGATAGAATCCACAATAGATTGTGGAATAACATTGCCGAACGAAGTTGCCTCAAGATACATCCTAGCTTTCACAGAATTGGGTAGCTCTACCGCAAAACTAAAATCCATGATGAGGAAACGTACCACTGGCTAAAGAAATGATGGATGAGGTCCGTCTCGCTGCAGGGATGCCAACAGTACGAACGACGCAAGAAACGGAGCTCAAATCACCATCCTCGATATGCGTGCAAAAAGTGGCACGCAAAATGAGGTAAAGTTGGCACTGGCTGCTGCGAAATTCATGCACCAGGAGACTGGCACGCAAATCGAGGCAGCTGAGGGTGGCCTCAGGATGCACGATCAAGAGTCCTCGGTAGGCGTGCAGAAGTGGCACGCAAAACGAGACGAATCTGGGATACAACACACTGGATCTGAGTTGGCCTCGTCAAGATGAATCCAACAATGTCGACGGCACGCGAATCGGAGTCCGGAGCAACCTCGAATGGTGAGCCAAAGTGTTCTTGTAAAGCGTGCAAGTGCGGCACGTAAAACAAAGCACTGCTGTCGGACGGAATGTACAGCGAGGTTGGCCTCGCCGATACAATCCCACCGACACAAACGGCGCACAAATCGGAGCATGGACGAGCCCCGGGCGCTGGCGATGCGATAAGAACCCCTAGTGCACCTCCTGTGCACTGTAGCAAATAGGGCTGCCTTGAACCGCGCTTCAAGGGAACCAGCCCACCAAGAGAGAGGGAGATTGGATCGGCCCGCATGAACCGGTACTTAAGTCAAGTGGATCCGCTCTTTGGGTCCGAATCTGGTGCCTCCAGAGGTGGGCTGCCTCGAACCAGTTCCTTAAATTATCCGGATCCAACCGGTTGGATCCGGATCTGGTCCGCCTCAAACCGGACAACCCAATATGTGGGTCGTCTTCTTCAAGCCGCTCCAAGCCCTAATAGAAACGAAGAGCAGGCGGGGAGGGAGGCAGCGGCGGAGCGGACGGCGGCGATGGCGCGGCGGGGCGGCGACTGCGACAGCGCCGGCAGCGGCGGGATCCGACGATGGCAGCGGCAGCGCAGGTGTGCCGGCTCTCCTCTGCGGCCTTGTCTTCTCCTTCTTCTACTATAGCGACTGCCACGGCTGAGGCCAACGAGGGCGGTGGTGGCTCCGGTGGAGCCAGTTGACGGCGGCGATGCAAGCGGAGGAGGCAGAAGCTGCAGGTCTTCCGAAAGCCCGCGGGATCACCGGCGGAAGCTTGCGACGACAGCGGGAAGAGGCTGCGATGGCGCCGGTGGGGCCAGTGGTAGGCTGCGATGGCGCCAGCGGCAGGCTAGGTGAGTCCACCCCCTCTCCTTCTCTTCTATTGCTGCAGAGACACGAACCGAGGGAAATAAGGGGGGGGGTTAGGGAGTGGCGTGGTGGAGGTGCCGGACTCGGGTTGTGAGAACAACCCAAAGAGCCTTGCTTTGATACCAAATTGATGCGGGACAGCAAGGGGGGGGGAAGGCCGGAAGTAGAAAGAAGAGAGGGGTTGGAGGGGAAGAAGGCTAGGGTTCCCGTCCCGTCTCAAGAGAAAACGCGCATCGACTGCTTTTATTCATTTCAAAATCTTCTTCAATGTTTTCCCACTAGGGGATACATGACAATATATAAACTCCTCAAATGGATCCCCATCAGATTTCTAGCAAGTTAGATCATCGTATACAAATGACATATGTTGACGTTTTGGGTTAGTATAGTAGTATATTTTTATTTTATAATTAAATTTATTATTGAAATTGTATTATTGTTGGAGACACAAGTTCTAATAACTAGCACAGGGGTATGTTGGTCAAAATTTACGAGGTAGCAAGGTTCGCCGTATCGCTGATCCGTATCGGATCGTATCTTTCTAGATACGATATGATCACGATCTGACTCGGGCCGTCTCGGTCCGACTCGTACGAGTCACACGAGTCCAGCCAATGAGTTTGTTAAAATCAATGAGTTGTTTGTTAAAATTAATTAGTTTAAGCCACATTTTAGAGAAATGCACCCTATTAATTGATATAAGAATATAATTCTACTTTATCAAATAGGAGAAACTCAACTTAAAACTTTCCATTAAGCATGTATGAGTCGGCATGATTTGGTCCGACTCGGTGTGTATCAGAGGATCGGGTCGGCCCAGATATGAGTCGACTCGTACGAGTCGGCCCGATCAAGTACGATACGGCAAACCTTGCGAGGTCGTGCTTCTAATGTTGGGTCCATTTGTATTCCCAAACTCCTTTCACTTCTAAGTGAAGAAGTACTTCTACTCGAAGTCACTTCTGTCTGAAGGTACTTCTGTAAGAAGTACTTCACAGTGGGTTTCCAAATGGAGCATTAGTAGAAGCATCAGCCATAGGCATAGTTTAAAATGTCTTGAGGTGGTCATGAGGCACTTTGCAAAAGTGTCATAAGGTGTAAGCCATCAGGCATAAGCCTTAGTCCTCACTAGTTACAAAAAGATTCTTAAAATTATTGAAAAACTTAAATAATATTGATTTTTCATGTGATAATGCTATCTCAAATTTATGATAGCCACGGAAGTGAACTATGGGGTGGAAATCATGGCCTCATAGTTGACATTGGAGCAATACGGGCCACAATTGCTGCCTCTCCTTTGGCATTGGAAGTAGAATAGTGGAGTTTAATCCAAATCCTTACATTTTGTTTATCTAATAGAATTATCATGATCAAATCATATTTAAGAAAAGAAACCTCATGTAAGTAGTCTAAGGTTCATGTCTCAAGGCATTTTTCAAGTACCTTGCCTTAAGGTGTATGCGTTAGTGCCTTGAGGCTCTAACTTTTTAAACATTGGCCATATGCATACTAAGCCTTGGTACTAGAGTAAGAGACAGCTACCTGCTTCTCAGGAAATAAATGAAGTACCCCAGAAAATGCAGAAGCCTGTGGTAGAACAGCATCCAACAGGGTCTCCATCCCATATAGCATTGAGAAAGGCTTTAAGTCAAGTGAAGAGCTGATGAACATGAATAAAGGGATTGGGTAGCAAAGAATGTGAAGAACAGCTGCAATAATGAACAGATACCAGAGGCATTGAAAAATGAGACTCATAACATGCACCACATGAGCAATTGGGATGAAAGGTAGTTAAGAAGACTAGAGCTCCATCTGGCCGTTTATAACAAGTCACATCTACTAAGAGAATCACAATCTTTTGGATGAAGCTTCAAGTAAAGGTCCATCGATGACTAATGTTTGAGAATCAGAGAGAGCAGCATTCTAGGAATGCCAATGTTCTTATGCTAATGCACGAAGAGAAGGCAACTTCAAGGCCAAAGAAGTAATGAAGAGGCCCAAGGTCCTTTATCTCAATTTTCCAGTGAAAATGCTGTTTTAGATAGGCAATGGTGGAAGCATCATTGCTGATGGAGATCGTGTCGGCCACATGGAAAAGAAGAATGGCATGGAGATGTAAGGCAATACCGGAGAAAATCGAGCTTAATCATGACCACTCTCAATGAAGTGACACCAAGGACAGCATGGCAAAATTGCTCAAATGAGGCCTGTGATGCTCATTTGAGCCTGTAAATGGTTCGATGAAGATGACTGTTAGAGCGCCCAATATTCACCACCAATAGGTGGTGAGTTGAGATGCCCAAGATGTTCTAAAGCCATCCATAGCCAGCCATACATAGTTGATGTGGCACCATTTAACTAGCAAGTAGCAACCACTCACATCCATCCCGATTTACAAATTAGGCTATAGCATGACTGAAACCTGATTGCCTGCACGTGAGACAGGAGACAAATAGAGCTGAAGCAGACGCTGAGGGTGGGACATCACGTTGCATTGGATGGCTTTACACTGCAAAACCAATTTAATGGTGGGTGGAGTGGCCCTACACTACATGAACAACGTATGCATAAATTGACTATGGCTTCATTTGGGATCCTACTATTCAGATTTACATGCTCCAAAGTTGGCACAAATTTCGTTAGAGGCAAAAGTTCTTATATATATGATCCCATAGATCATATATATAGAATTGATGTATGATTAACTCATTAACTGAACTAACAGGAACAACGTATGCATAAATTGACTATGACTTCATATGGGATCCTACTATTCAGATTTACATGCTTCAAAGTTGGCACAAATTTCGTTAGAGGCAAAAGTTCTTTAAACGAAAAAAGTGAGTTCAGATTTCCAAAAAAAATGGATTGTGTTGTTTGAACAAAATTGATCACCTCATTCATATTAGGGTTTTACCCTAAGCAAACCTATGTATATTAGGGTTTATGAATGCATGCATGCAAAACAATGGGAAGCTAGGGTTTTTCCCTAAAATACGTACATGTAATCAAAACTAGGGTTCATGAGCCCCACCCCATGCATGCAAAACAAACAAACATGCATGGTATGTATGTGTGCATAAGAAAAAAAAGGGGAAGAAAAAAAATATACCTGCAATAGAAGCACAAAGAAGCGGTTGCAGCAGAGGCAGCAAGGCACAACAGCGATAGCCGGTAGGGGAGTCCATAGGGGACCCAATGCCCCCTGTTCTGCACAGAACAGGGGCACAAACAGCAACACAACAGCAGCAACAAAGAAAAAAAGGAAAAAAAAGAAGAGAGAAGAGGGGCTGTGGTGGGTAAAAAAATCAGAAAAAAGAGAGAAAGGGATGGGACGGTTGAGAGAGAGAAGGCCAGAAAAGAGAAGAACCAGCAGGGAGAGAGAGAAAGGGCCAGCGGTGAAGAGAGAGGCCACCGCTGGCCTCCACCCACCCCCCAACCGGTGGCACTCACCGGTGGGTAGGACTGGCAATGAGCTGAGCCGCTCGCGAGCTACTCGAGCTCGACTCGACTTTAGCTCAGCTCGGCTCGACTCGAATGAACCAATGAGCCAAGCTTGAGCCCCAGCCAAAGCTCGCATAAGCAAACGAGCCGAGCCCAAGCGCAACCAAGCTCAACTCGACCGGCTCGCGAGCTAGTTCAGAGTCTTCAGACTAAAATATATTATTTAATTTATTTAAATTCCAAGTTATTCTCACCTTTAAAACTCCCGAACAACTATAGTCCACACAGTAATCGCACCATAAAAGCATCGTTGGGCCCAGTTGGGCATCAAAGTTTGTTGAAATGTTACTGGATGTTAGCTATTATGAGGCCCAAAAAACTTTTTAAATCCTCGATATCGGACTAAACAATCCAAATGCCCCAAACCCTAAGCCTGTACGCGAAGTTCGAGACCGCTGACTGTCCCTTTTAGTCCGATATCGGGTGCATTCAGAAGAGCTGGCCCCAGTTTCCCTTTAAAAATGCTGGCCTCCCGCTTAGTTTGCATCACTCAACCATTTGAATCGGCACAGGACTAGGTTGACTCGGATTTGTTGCTGAGTTGATCTGGTTCACGAGCCGAGCTCAAGTTGAGCTCGAGCTAAGATATTTTTTCTCGAGTCGAGCTCGATCTCATAAAATGAGTTTAATGCCGGCTCAGGCTCTGACTCGATTGTTTTTGATTGAGTCGAGATCGAGCGAGTAAAAGGTCGGCTTGGCTCGGCTCATTGCCACCCCTACCGGTTTGGGGGGGGGGGACCACCGGTGGGTGCCACCGGTCCCCCCTTCTCTCCATCTCTATCCTCTCTTTCTCCCTATCTCTATCCTATTTCTACCCACCGGTGGGTAGGGCTAGCAATGAGTGGAGCCGCTCGCGAGCTACTCGACTTTAGCTCAGCTTGGCTTGACTCGAATGAACCAATGCGCCAAGCTCGAGCTCCAGCCAAAGCTTGCATAAGGAAACGAGCCGAGCCCGAGCACAACCAAGCTCGGCTTGACCTGCTCGTGAGCTAGTTCAGACTAAGATATATTATTTAATTTATTTAAACTCCAAGTTATTCTCACCTTGAAAACTCCCGAACAACTATAGTCCACACAATAATCGCACCATAAAAGCATCGTTGGGTCCAGTTGGGCATCAAAGTTTGTTGAAATGCTACTGGATGTTAGCTATTATGAGGCCCAAAAAACTTTTTAAATCCCCGATATCGGACTAAACAGTCAAAACGCCTTGAACCCTAAGCATGTACGCAAAGTTCGTAGACCGCCGACTGTCCCTTTTAGTCCGATATCGGGTGCATTCAGAAGAGATGACCCTAGTTTCCCTTTAAAAATGCTGGCCTCCCGCTTAGTTTCCATCGCTCAACCATTTGAATCAGCACATGACTAGGTTGACTTGGATTCGTTGCTAAGTTGATCTGGTTCACGAGCCGAGTTCGAGTTGAACTCAAGCTAAGATATTTTTTCTCGAGTCGAGCTCGAGCTCATAAAACAAGTTTGATGCCGGCTTGGGCTCAGACTTGATTGTTTTTTATCGTGTCGAGCTCGAGCGAGTGAAAGCTCGGCTCGACTCGGCTCATTGCCACCCCTATCAGTGGGGGTGGGGGGGACGACCGGTGGCACCCACTGGTGGGAGGGTGCCACCGGTCCCCCCTTCTCTCCATCTCTATCCTCTCTCTCTCCCCATCTTTATCCTATTTCTCTCTATCTATCTAAATCTCCAAGCTGCACCCCCCTTCTTCTTTTTTTCTTTTTTATTTTTGTTGTGGCACCGGTGGGGGGTGCCACCGGTCACCCCCACCCCCACCGGTGGCCACCATAGGCCTATAAATAGGCTCCGTTCAAGGCCAAAAACACACACATAGAGCTTTAAAAAAAAAGGACAAGAAGGGAGAGCTTTGCTGGGAATTTTCTGAAGAGAAAGAGAGAACAAAGGAGGACTTCTCAAGATTTCTGTGCCTGGACAAAAGGACACAACAAGGACCATTTATTTATTTTTGTTATCCTTGTAATATTATTAATAAAAATACTAAGGAGTTTATTTCTATTAGTGAAATTCGTATGGTTTACTCTTATTGGTAAAGTAACCATGGGTTCGTTAGTTCGTTCTTAATAGAATGGCCATGTTGTTATTTGTTCTCTCTTATTGGTAGAGCAGCCATATAACACATGGATCATTCTATTAAGGTGATCAAAGTTGTGTAATGTGGATCCATTAACGGAAAGATTAATATTGTTGCCTCATTTCATAAATTCTTGTGGTTCGTTCATACTGGTTGGACGGCCAAATTATTTTTGGTTCCTTTATATTAGTTGAAGGACCATTATGAAATATCCTCAAGTGTGTGGTGGCTTTCATGTCCCATTAGTTGAGGATGCCCTTTATGTTCCTTTATCCTCCTAAATGAACCTAAGAAAGGGGGGATATGCTGTCCAAAGAATCTCATATCCTTTAAAAGGATACTTAAAGGATATCTTTAATTATTTTATTTTATTTGAGGGGTTCTAATGAAGATTATGTCCAAAAGACATATCTTCTTAGCACACTTAAAGATCCTAAGTCCTCATGAGAAGTTTTAAAAAAATCGTTCTAAGGACCCTTGCAGGATCCCCAAATAAATAAATAAATAAACCTATCTTTCATGTATGGCATCAAAACAATTTACTTGTTTTATTCTTGTCGTATTAATGGGTCTTAACAGACGGTTAATCAAGGGTTGCCAATCAATGATTGGCTTAATTAATATTGACTGAGATCAATGGGGAGAGGTTAAGCACATGGATCCACACTTGATCCAAAATCTTATACTTGAGGACTAACCCTAAGTTCTCAAAGTCTACATCAAAAAGGAAAAGAGAAGACTACGTTTTCAAAACTCCAAGAATTCTCTTTTTAAACAAAAAAAAATTCTTTTTCAAAAAATATAAAAATGAAGTCTCACATGTGTTCATTACGGAGAAATCGGACCATTGTCCTGGTATTTATGTCATCTCAAAAAGCAACATGGCACAAGAATCCACCAATTGAAAAATGAAGTGTGTATATTGTTAGAGCAGTCTTACATTGAATGGAGATAAAAAAGAAAAAACAAAAAATGGTTTTTTTAGCTTTCAGTTCCTACAATCTTTTAATTTTTGTATAAGCCCTTGTAATCTTTATATTCGTTTATTTTTTCATACATACCCTATAATCTTTTAACCCTCATGAAAAGGCCCTCTGGTTAGAAATGGAAAAGAGGAATGTACTAACATTTGCAAAAAGATTCCAAATAGAAGTATGGTAGGTGGCCACATAATACTCCTTCATGATGGGAGGCTACGGAGATCGTGTGGGAGTCGGGGAGTGGATGGAGGTCTTCAGCAGGAGAAGGTCCAAGACTCGCCATCTTCCTTCCCCCCTCCACCTCTCCAATGAGGAACGACCTCTGCTACTGCTGCTTAGGTAGGGGTCACTGGGCTAGTGAAATGTAGAGAACCAGTCAAGTGTCTCTTGCCACAGAGTTGGTTACAGAAGCATTTCATGCATGTTTAGTTCTCCTTCAACTGCTTAGGCACTACTTCCCTGGTCCCCTCCATTGGCTCCGTCTTTGCTTTCACATATCCTCCCATCTCATGCGTTGGTCCCTTGTAGTAGTAGAATCCTGTTCCAAACTTGAGAACTATTTGGTTTTTCCTTTGAAGACTTCGGTTACCTCTATTCCCTTCGCTGATGCCAGATGCTCTATTTTGAGGATCCCCACTCCAATTGGCCCTCTGCTACAGAATGATAGGTCAGGGAATTGCAAGATGCTTCCTTTATGGTTGCCTTTCCTTCCTCTTCCTGGAAGGAAGACGCTATTCGCCTACATATTGTCTCTGGGGGCAATTACACCTTATTTATTTCCCAATTGTCCATTTGCTCTGCCAAAGAGCCGGACCCTGAGGGTTACAGAGTCTGGTGTTGGCTCTTTGGCATTCCACTTCACATTTGGAATGCAGACTCCTTCGCTGATGTTGCTTCTATAGCTTTGGGATCTTGAGAGAAGTGGATCCCATGTCTCTCGATCGGGTCCTCTTAGAATATGTCCGGGTCTTGATTGAGGTTGACAACCTGACCGCATTCTATCCCTAATCAAACTCATCATCTTGTTCGGAGGCCGTCAGTTTTGGATTTGCATCACTCAAGAATCAGAGTCATCTTCCAAGTCTATTTCTCAAGATTGGACCTGGGCTGAAGTCGTCGTTTCAGTATAAGAAGTTCAAGACCTCCAAACTCCAGGCAAGGACATCGAGCCTTCCTCCTGAAGCTTCAGAGTCTTTTGGGGCAATCGAGTCAACTTAGTTTCGGG
This sequence comes from Zantedeschia hybrid cultivar, assembly GCA_030544215.1. Classification (NCBI taxonomy): domain Eukaryota; kingdom Viridiplantae; phylum Streptophyta; class Magnoliopsida; order Alismatales; family Araceae; genus Zantedeschia; species Zantedeschia hybrid cultivar. Next base: position 14,763,672 of record JARZZO010000002.1, on the reverse strand, counting down.
TACCGACTCGTTCCAATCAAGCTCCCAAGAAATCGGTGCTCAGTTTGGAAGGCGATGATGGTAGCCACAGAAAATATAATAACATAGTGTTACTTAAGTAGTAGATTCATGAACACACATGCACACACATATGCTCAAAGAACAAATAGTGGCATTTCATTCATTATTTCGGCATAATCCCGTCTTATAGAACGGTGATTTTACAACATAAATTTGGCAGAACTTCCCCTTAGGAATAAACCTTAGGAAGAGAGCCGTCCAAGAAAATATCTCCTTCAAATCGTAGCAAACCCGGGCAAGAGCACCGGATTTGGTCTTCAAATTGGCAGAGTTTCCCCTAGGAAATTTTGGGCCAAATGGGCATAGCCTTCTTCTTACCCCTTGGGGGGTATTTATAGGCTTGAAAGCCTTAACCGGTGGGGGGTACCCATCGGATACCAAGTGAGAGAGAGAGAGATTAGAGAGAATAGAGAGGGGGAGGGGGCCCGGTTGGCACCCCCACCGGTTCCCAACCGGTGGGGGGTGCCACCGGTTGGGGACCCAAACCGGTGGGGGGTGGGGGGGGGGGGGGCTCCCCCCTTTCCCCTTTTTCTTGAAAAAGGGTTCCAACAACGGCCCATGAATCATCGTGCGCAGGAATGCTCCAACTTGAGGAGGAAAGTGCGCCTCCACGTCGCTCCATATGTGGTCAAAATCACGCAGACTGGTGACATCTCGAACGACCTTCGGCTGATCGACCACATCTCCAAGCAACTTTCTTGTCTTCGGCTCCTTCTCTTTAGTGAGGAAGAGCTCCCCCAAATATTCATCTTCTAGTGCTAGATCGGCTGCATAGTGTATCTCTTTCATTTGACTTTCATACTCCTCGATCATCGTCGGGTCGGCCTCATAGACAACATCCTTTGGCTTGGTTAGCATGGTGCAAAAGCTCCGAATATCACCCTTCAATTGGTCCCAATCATGCTTCTAATCATTCATGAAGTTGTTCCAATCATTCTCTAAGTTATCCTATCCAAGATCCTCAGACATCTCCTAATGTCTGCTCAAGTAGTCAATAGCCATCGCCTCGGGAAGCAGTGAAAGTGGCATGCAAAACGATGCGCCACTGACTGAAGGAGCACGAGACGAGGTCCGCCTTACTGCAAAGATGCCAACGGTACGATCGGCGCAAGAAACAGAGCTCAAACCACCAACTTCGGTATGTGTGCAGAAGTGACATGTAAAACTATGCAAGTTGGGAAAGATGTGTGCTGAAACTAGATGGGCCTCGTTGAGACGAGATCAACGCCGTTGACGGCGCTCAAATTGGATTCTGTGACGACCTTGAATGGTATGTATAACCGTCCTCGTAAAGCGTACAAGTGCGGCACACAAAACAATGCTCTATTGACTGAAGAAGTGTTGAACGAGGTCCGCCTCGCTGTAAGGATGCCAACTGTATGATCGGCACACGAAATGGAGCACAAACAAAGACCTCGATAATGTGCAGAAGCGGCACGCAAAGCAAGGCATGTCAGATACGTAGCGTGTCGGATCTGGGTCGGCCTCGTCGAGACGAATCCGACGGTGCGAACAGTACGCGAATCGGAGCACGGACGAACCCCAGGCGCTGGCGGTGCGATAAGGCTTCTTAGTGCACCATCTGTGTGCACTGTAGCAGACCAGGGTGTATACCGGCTTAAACCTGGTGCAAACCAAGGGAGGCCCGGTTCGAGCCAAAATGTCCTCAGGTGGTTCGGACCACCCTAGACCGGCCTACCTTGAAACGAAAGAGAATGGGTGGTTGAACCGATTCAGCCTGAAGTTCTAGATCCCCCTAACGGGTATGGATCTGGTATACCCCAATCAGACCGGGTTAGTGGAACCGGTACGGACCCAGTTGACTTAAAAGGTAACGGGTCCGAGCGTTCGGATCTCGTCCGGTTCGGCTAATCCGGTTGCCCGAAGTGATGTGTCGGGGTCTTCTTCTCCTAAACCCCTCCAAACCCTAACAGGGAGTAGAGAGAGATAGCACAAGGGAGGGGGAGAGAGGTAGGTAGCGGCGGAGCGGCTGGCCGGCGGCGCCGACTACGGCGGGGCCGATGGAGGGCGGCTACGGCGGTAGCTTCCGCGGCGAACGACGGTGACGGCGTTGGCGGCTATGGTGGAAGGCAACGACGGGGTGGATAGGGCGGCGCCAACGGCCGGGGAGGGAAGGCGCAGCCGGTGGCTGCGGCGCCAGCTGATGACGGGGACGGTGCCCCCTGTGGAGTTGGGCGTCGGCGACAACGGCGCTGGGTCCTAAGCCCCTCCTCCTTTTCTTCAACGACGACTGCGACGGCCGCTGCTGGGGTTGGCTGTGACTACACCGCCACCGGCAAGGGCTGGCGTGGATGGCGGCGGGACATCCACCGGAGGTTGGCGAGGGCGACGGTGGAAGCGGCTGGCAGCGGCAACCCTTGGTGGGGCTAGGCGACAACGATGGCGACGACGTCAACTCAGGTGATGGTGATGGTGATGGCAAGGGTTGCCGGCACCACTAGAGGAGCAGTCAGAATCGATGGTGAAGCAGGTTGGTCTCCCCGGCCTTCTCTTCCTCTTCTTTTTTTTTTTTACTGTTTTGCTCTATGAGAGAAGGGGATGGTGCTGGCCCGAGTCCACTCCTATCTTCTCTTCTTCTACTTCTTTCTCTACTGCAAACCAAACCGAGGGGGGAGAAGGGAAATGGGAAGAAATTCAGACAGTGGATGGAGAAGGGAGGCAGCGGTGGAGGTGGATCGGGTTTTGGCTCTGATGTCAAAACTGATGCGGGACAGGAATGGAGAAGCTCAGATGATGGCTCGGAGGCCAGGGAAGAAAAAGAGACTGGGGTAACAACAGGAGATGAAGAGGGGAAGAAAGGGGGGGGGGGGTGGAAGAAGAAACAGGGGCTTCTCACCCCTACTGCTCATACAGCCCCATCCGGGCTCTTACGCACACAGTGGCGGGCCTGACGGCTGCAACTTCTTCTTCTCATCATTAACTCTTCAATACCCAAAAAGGGGAGAGTACGTGGGGTTTATATAGGCCCCAAAAGGAAGCCTTAATAGGAAAATTACCAAGATCCCCCTAGGACTCTTAAAATAGCATAACATGCATCAAAGTTACAGAAAAATAGAAAAGACCTAAATTGGGCCTCTAATGGGCCAAATACAATATGCAAGGGCTCTTTGGTTCCATTTCTACAGGTCTTGAATCCCCATCAGAGTGCCTCATCGCTGAGCTCGATATTTGTTCACCGAGGAAGGACGATGCCAAAGATGACGAGGAAGATGAAACAACAAGATGAAGGGGTATCTAAACCTAAGGCCCAATCATCCATATAGTCCTATTTACATTAGGATTGAGTCCCAGTGGACCCAATTTGATTGGCCCATAAACTAGCGGAGGCGTTGCTTAGGTATCTAGGCGCTCCTAAGCATGCCTACATGGTGCCCATGTGTGCTCTTTTTAGGGTCTAATAAGGCATTTAATTGCCTACACCTTGAAAATAAGTCTTGTAGCCTAAGCGGTGCCTATGCGTCGCCTAGACGTTAGCCTTGACAGCTATGGTCTATAGGGCTCAAGTCACTTGGTACGCGTCAACCAGTTTCGGGACGACTGAATGGTCTAGTTCAGAGGACGGGCTGAGCTCCCTAGTCCCCCGGGCAGACCATTTGAATTTTAAATGAGGCGGCCCGATTGTGCTATGACCCCCCTTCCCCCGATTGCCTTCATCTTCCTCCTCGCGTCGAGTACCTTGAAATCCTAGGCGGCATGAACTCAGCAGCGCAGGACTTGCACAGAGATGGGGAATACCCATCCCTCCATCGAAAGGAGGATGCAATTAGGAATGTCTTCTTTACTGCAAGCGGAGAGCACCCCTTCAACCTATAACACATCTCCTTTGTAGATCACTGCCAGGCTCCCAAGCTCCCACATACCAATGTCACTCGAGGCAGAGCGCATCCCGTTATGATCACAGAGGGTTATGGGGACTCCCCGCAGCCGAACCCTCACCTTGGAGAGTCTGGGACCTGGATAGTGCCGTGTCCGAGGTCCCACTTGAGGAGCTGTAGCACACACCCTCCCCTGCCAGAACACCAACACAAACAGCTTCTCTAGCTGCCCTCTCAAAGGGTGAGACCCCCAAGAGCCAGTCCCCCAGGTCCACAACCTCCCACTCTGCCAGGTCTTCTCCTCCTCTCAGAAGCAAAGCTTTCACTTAGGGGATGGACGGCTGCCCGACGACCACACAAATCTGGACACACCTCCTAAGCCTAGACATGTGTGGGGCGAGGAAATCTGGTGCAGGTGATGAGACCGCAGCAAACCTAGGCTATCTCTTGCGCACCTGATTGGTATTCTTCTCCCCAACAACAATCTCTACGAAAGACCTTCTCCCCCACCACAAAACCTCCGGATGTGTCCGCTCCTCCACAATGTAGACACCTCACCAGAGAAGAGCAAGCTCTGGCGAGGTGGTAGAGGCAGCAAAAGCAGAATAGATCTCTCTGGTTGGGACTTCTCGGCTGACCACGAGAACCTTGCCTTCCGCTGTTACCAAGGGGCACTCTGTTCGCCCCAGAGGCGAGAGGAGGCAGCCCCATGGTCTCCCGAGCCAAATCAAGCATTTCTTGAATGTAGGTATGATACCTGGAGCAAAATCCATCTTACTCTCAATTTTCGATAGATTCACAACTCTGAGACAACATGATACTTAGAAAGTAGAAAAGAAACAACTCTGTAGTGACCTAGGCATGAGCCGTACTGTAGAAAAGGGCTGTTTGTAGGAAAAAGTTACTTGTAAGGTAAAGCAGTGTAGAGCCGCCACATCGGAAAGTGGGTATCCTTTTTCTACTGTAGGAGAGGATTACTCGTAAGGTAAAGCGGAGTGGATTGCCACAATCTGGGGCTGGGGTAGGAATGAATCAGCTATATTGGAAAGTGGGAAAAACTAAATATGAGAGACTCAGATCCATAGCTTGTGAGGTGCCTTTTGGGGCCAAAATCGTGAGGGCTTAACCCAAAGCAAACAATGCCTCATAAGGGTTGTTCAATCGTTGCATCATCATAACAATGTAGGACCCGTATAGTATAATACGAGTTGGTTCAAGGATGTACCTTCCTATGCAAAAGCTGCTGGTCCTATATTGACCCAGTCACGAGCTACGCAATAAGAAAGGGCAATCTATATGAGAAGGGTACCTGTGACGTGATGTGGCGCCACCGTTGTCTGGAGGCTGAGGTAGGAACGACTAAATTAGTTCCATTCTAGAAAGTGGAGTAAACTTGTTAGGCCATATATGGGGGGCTTTAATCCTTGGCTTGTTAGGCACCTTTTGTGGACAAATTATGCAGGGGCTTGACCCAAGGTGAAGGTATTGTCCTCATGCAGGGCTTGATCCAAGGTGGACAATACCTCATAAGAGTTAGATTAGGTTGTTATAGGTTTTGAGTTCTGTGGTCTAATGATTTAAATATAGTATTAAAACTAATAGTTATGCTCCTAGGCCATGCACCATGTTTGACATTTTCCATATGACTAGGTTTAAGTCAGCCTGCATATGGGTGGATGCGTTAAAACAGTCCCACATTGACTGGAGATTAAAAAATATAAGCAAATTATTACACTTTGATTTCTGTACATGTCCCATCTAGTGGATGTAAGAAAGGCAATTTTCAAAAGACCTTGATCCATAATCTTCTCCAAGTGGCCTTCCGATGGAAGATTCAAAAAGATGACTGACATCTAGAATTGTATCCCTTCTGATGTAACCCAATAATTTATAAATGGATAAGTTTCCTGAATGCCACTATATGCATCAAAGCTTTTACATGGTATACAAAATACATAGAATGACAAAGATTTCACATGTTATGACCATTTATCTCTCAGATATGTTCATTTCCTTAAATGCATTGCATATCATCATCAGGTCTAGTAGATTTATGTAGAAATATCAAAATAATGAATTTCATGTGGTTTGTTTCCTTGAGTTCACATGTGAATGCTTTTGGTGAGGATTCTGATATCATCTTTCTTGAAAAGGAATTGCATTTCCTGTTCTAAATAGAATTCTAATTATTTTCAGGCTTTATGATCCGCATATTCCTGGATTAAAGAAATTACTTCATAAAGATTACTTTCCTTGTGATAACTTTTCAAATCCTGAAATACTCGAGACACTGGTATGCTTGGGACTTAAGCGTACTTTGGATTTTACTGGTTTTCTGGACAGCGCCAAGTCAATTTCTGCACTTCATGATTCTGGTGATCCAGATGCACTAAATTATGGGAGGAGATTACTTTCTTGTTTACATGTTCTATGCATTAAGCTGGCTCTGTGCACTGAAGAAAATCAACGTGAAAGTAGTGACCGTACATTTCATCATAACAATGATTTTCCATTCACGGAACATCCAGAAATAAATGGTTATGATGACTGCATGGAATTGGTTGAGGTTTGTGCTTGCTTTGGAGATGTAAAGGATGAATGTGCAGATCAATTTTGGGCAGAAATGAGAAAAATTCCCTGGTGTCCTGTCTATACTAGTCCACCAATAGAAGGATTGCCATGGTTCAATTCAAAGAGCCTTGTAGCATCTCCAGACACTACAAGGCCCGAATCTCAAATGTGGCTTGTCTCATCAACAATGCATGTACTAGATGCTGAATGTTATTCAACCTACCTGCAAAATAGACTTGGTTGGTTAGCTCTTCCAAAAGTCACAGTTTTGTGCACTCAGTTAGTTGATATCTCTAAAATGTACCACCAGATTTTGCTGGACTCTGAAAAGAAATCTCATCTTGATATTGAGTTACAGAAGGAGATCCCTGCACTTTACTCTAAATTGCAGTGCTTTATTGGTAGTGATGATTTTGAAATTGCAAAAGCTTCTCTTAATGGTGTTCAATGGGTGTGGGTTGGTGACAATTTTGTATCATCCACTGCTCTTGCATTTGATGCACCCATCAAATACCCTCCATACTTGTATGTTGTCCCATCTGAGCTATCAGAGTTCAGACCTTTGCTTTCAGAATTAGGTGTCAGATTGACTTTTGAAATTCCTGATTACTTGCATGTCCTGCAATGCTTACAACATGACCTCAAAGGCGAGCCATTATCACCTGAGCAACTGAACTTTGTTGTGTGTGTCCTGGAAGCTACTGCTGACTGTTCCACAGAGAAGTTACTGTGTGATGCATATATGAGTTCACTACTAGTTCCTGATTCTTCTGGAAGTCTGATGTATGCAGTGGATATTGTGTATAATGATGCACCATGGATGGAAAAGAATAATGCTTCTAACAAGCATTTTGCGCATCCAAATATTAGTGATAATCTAGCAAAACAGCTAGGATTACAGTCACTACGTTCCCTGTCCTTAGTTGATAATGAGATGACTAAAGATTTGCCATGCATGGATTACGGTAAAATAACTCAGCTGCTTGCTTTGTATGGAAGCAATGAGTTTTTGTTGTTTGATCTACTAGAATTAGCTGACTGCTGCAATGCAAAGAAAGTTCACCTGATATATGATAAACGGGAGCATCCCCGGCACTCTTTGCTTCAGCACAATCTAGGTAAACTATGCTTTTCTATTGATAGCAGGTTAATATTTTTTTAGATCAGATCTTGAACCTGTTATTGAGATTCTCTTAAGAGTTCCTTTGCATATGTGTATGCAACATTATGTCAAACTTTCGCATTTCTTGGTTAAGCGGTTAGCTAATTCTTTGAATTTGAAACTGTACAGGTGAATTTCAAGGTCCCTCTCTCCTAGCAATTATGGAAGGGGTTATCTTGGGCTGGGATGAGCTGTCTACTCTGCAATTTTCTCCTCCATGGAAGCTCAGGGGACTAACTGTCAGCTATGGTTTAGGATTACTTAGCTGTTATGTTGTATCAGATCTTCTGTCGGTTCTTTCTGGTGGCTCCCTTTACATGTTTGATCCACTTGGTTTGGCTTTTTCTCCTCATTCAACTACTGCACCTTCTGCAAGGATGTTCTCATTGATAGGTATGACATTTGATCAAGCAGCAATGCATGATTGGGGAAACATTTATTATTTGCTCTTCATATGTTTTACCCAACAAGTTAGATGTGACGATCCTAGAAATTTTGCATGAATATGACCTTTGTTCACCTATATAATGAACTGAGTAAGTAGTTCTACATGAAGTTGCTCTCATACAAAGAAGCATATGAACTTTGGAGTCAAAGTAAGGTTGACATTTAGTCACACAATCTCCAGTATTCTTTTTTCCAATGTTTTGGATCCTAAAGGCCTAATTATGCACTCATAGTTCTCGATATGGGTTTTCATAATTTTACTACATGGTTTTCTAAAGCAGAGATGAAACAAGGAATAACACAGGGAGAGGAAAAAGGAAAAGAACGAGGAGAGAAGGGAAGATAAGGCATGCGTGGGGTCGAGGCAGTCGCAATATGCCTAGGGATGCAGGATGAGGTAACTTGGAGGGGCGCAATTGGTGGGGATGCACCTAGGGTGTGGGGTTGTGTGTGCAAGGAGATTATGGAATGCAGTGTCTCGAGTGCCTTGAACACTAGTGCGGAGGTCGGTACTCCAAGAAGGGTGTAGGCACTAAGGCACTTGCGAATAGGAGGTCTTTGTGACCCTGCGTGTTTTCCTCCCTCTTGTACGATGCAGTAGAGAACTAAGAGAGGTTGGGAGAAGGGGAAAGAGAGAAGGGATAATATGGAGGGCAAGGAAAGAGAGAGAAGGTGATGTAGGTATGGTAGAAAGGGGAGGGGAAGGGGTGCGGATTGAGGAGGAAGAAGTAAGAAGAGGAAAGGGAAGGCAGCAGCGCTTTGCGTCATCTTGCCTTTCCCTAGTCGGGTTGCTCCTCACAAACCTCCCATCTAGGGTTCTTAAAAAGTTTCTTTTCCTCCTTGCATTGGATACCCTTTTGCATTACATAGGACCCATTTATAGGGAAACGGATAAAAGAAAATGACGATACTAACCTCATGTTTCATATGAAGACAGAAGACCTAATAACTACATCAAATAAAAGGCCCATTAATAAATAGAAAGGCCACAAGTAATAAGGACAAAATACGCTTACTTAATAAAATACAAATACACAATAAAGGAATAGTGATGATCTACTCTGGCTCCTGCTAAGCACATAAATCGTCCCAAAGCCACACTGATGTTGGACTTGCCTCAACTTTACTCTATTGGGGGTACACTTGTGCAAGGTCGAATTGGGCTTGAATGTGGGTGTCCCAGCTGCTAAAGACTGATAAAATGATAGTATGTGGGAAATGGCTAGAATAATCAGCCCCCTTGACTGAAAGGCGGACAAACATGTGGTACCCAAGCAGGCTGCACACAATGGCCAAAAATAGGGGATTGGTTCCCTGACCAGAAGCCATAGGTTCTGGGCAGACTGCTGTCTACTTCACATGAACCAAGTGTGTAGAGTAGTAGAGCCATTCTTAGGGTCTTTGGAGTCAATTTAAGATCCTGAACTTCAGGACCCTGCTTCCCCCACTCTGATGACCTTCCTCCTAGGCTAGAGTCCCTACCAACCCTCAAGAAGAGTTGAAAAACTTCTTCAATTTGTGGATAAATTGTGTGATCCCTATGTAGCAAGAAAGTGCTTTGATATCATGTTGAGTCATGTAGTTTTATGTAAAGAATAGAGAGAAGTAAAGAGACAAAGAGAACACCCAACATACCCAAGTTTGTTGTTCATTATGTTCAACTCAACTCAACCAAGCCTTAATCCCAAATTAATTGGGGTCGGCTATATGGATTCTTCGTCTCCACTCTAAACAATTTTAGGCTACCTCTTCTGAAAAGTTTAAAGCCTCCAAATCATATTGTACTACCCTCTTTCAAGTTAATCTAGGTCTACCCCTTCCTTTCTTCTCATCTTTTATCCTAATATGCTCCACTCTTCTAACGGGAGCCTCCCTAGGTCTACGCCGAACATGTCCAAACCATCTCGATATCCCTTCTCTTAGTTTATCCTCAATTGATACCATTCACCTTTTTTCTAATATACTCATTACAAATTTTGTCTAGTCTAGTATGTCTGCACATCCACCTTAACATTCTCATCTCGGCAACACTCATCTTAAAGACGTGTTGTCCCTTCATCGCCCAACACTCGCTACCATACAATGTTACATGTCTTATCGTCGTACGATATAATTCAGTTTCGTTGGGATCTTGCGGTCACACATGACTCTTGTGGTAAGTCTCCACTTCATCCATCCTGCTTTAATCATATGGCTAACATCCTCCTCGCACCCTCCGTCTTCTTGGAGGATCAAACCAAGATATCTGAAATGGGTGCCTTAGGGTATTGCCATCCCATCCAAGTTAACTCCCTCTTTTTTGCAAATCCGACCTTTACTAAACTTACAATACATGTATTCTGTCTTAGTTCTACTTAACCTAAAACCTTTGGACTCTAAGGTGTTTTTCCAAAGCTCTAGTTTTCATTAGGTTAATCACCAAAATCATATGACAACTATGCCCCTGAACTAGAGAAGCCAACCAAAAAGTCATAAGGAATACAAAGATGCACTGCTCAAACAGGTGTAAATGACACTTCTACCCATATAAGACTTTCTATTTCCTAGAAAATGTACTTTCAGTAATATGAGCATGGAGCAGGAGCATTTAATTATGATTGATGGACAGACTATTATTCTCAGTAGTAGTTTCTGATGATTAAAATTTTTTCTCCAAAGAAGGGTAGACTGTGCCACCAATTTTATTAAAATAAATAATGGTAGTACAACCGAATTGGTTAGGAGATATCCGTAACCACAAATGAAGAAAAATAAATCAGAATAGAGTAATTTCCCTTTTCCAACCTTCAGAGATGACCAATAAAAAATGTCTGCACCAATTAAAGATCAAAGTAAGAGCTGTAAGACAAATATTTTCCAGATAAATATTACTTGCCTGAAAGATTGCAGCATTCCTCTCTTGCCATAGGCTCCAATAAATAGCATGCGGAATAATGCTGAGAATTTGGCTTCTATGACATTTTCTCATCTGATTCTTCAATCTTATTATATGAATCCACATACATGGATATTATAAGATGTGGTCGGGAATGAGAGAAGATGTCCAAAGACTCTCCACCTGATACTTAAGATTTATTATCAGGAGAATAAAACATCTAGCAGGTTGTTACATATAGGGTTGAGGCAAGTTGGTTGAAGTAGAGAAGTATGGCTAGAGTCCTTTGCGATTGGATACCCATAGGACGTAAAAGGGAAGTTCTGTGTAGCTGCTGTGAGACCTCTTTTGTCTTATGGGATTGAATGTCTGGCTGAGAAAGAAACATATAAGATAGTGGTTATTAAGGGACCTTTATAACGATTTGACATTTGCACAATCCAAGCTGTTTAAACATGACTGTTAAGAAGACTGTTTTTTCTTCATTATTTTTTGTTTTATCAGGAGTTAATGGACTTGTATAACATCCTAGTACAAAACATTCTTGTCGACTTGGTTTCCAAGTCCATATTCTTTATGGAGGAGAGATGTTGATGTTGAGATGGACATGTGGAAGGACTAAAAAGGGACAAGATTCAAAATCAGTGTTTTGCATGAGATATTTGGAGTAGCCTCAGTCGACGTTGAGAGAAGTCAGAGAACATATCCTTAGCCCCCGTATGGTAACGAGTTTGTGACTCTAAATTTTGGAGGAATTCAGATTCTAATAAGAGCCACATCATCATCTCTTGAATTCAAATTTTAGGAGAAGTTGTTTACTTTTTAGAATCTCATTTGGAAAGACTGAGAATTCAAATTTGAACACACATCAAAAGACACTTGTATCCTTATTTACTCTCTTTTAGGAACTTTAGGAGAGTAAAAAGGGAAAGAAAGAGAGTGTTACTTTTTAGAATCCTCAGATTCCCCTCTTATCCCCTTTAAATTAGATTTGCCAGGAATCGATAAGCGACCCTTTTTCAACATAAAACAAAATCTGGATTCTCAGAGAATCCATCTACCCTTTTCTCGTTTGGAAAAAAAATTGCACTTTTCAGATTCCCGCAGAATCTGAGGAACTCCGAATCTGAGGTAGAATCGTTACCAAACGGAGCCTTTAGATGGTTTGGGCACATGCATCATTGTCTAATCCAGCACTGGACAGAAGGTGCAATCAAATCCAAGTGGGAGATGGTAAAAGGACAGGGAGAGCCTGACATGAGATAGTTTGGTGTAATTTCAAAAAAACACAGCTTTTAGGTTTAACTACACTGGACATAATAAAATGGCGACAAAGGATTTATGTATATCATCCCAACTAAATGAGATGGAAGAGAAAGGTTTCTTTGAATGTTTCTCCATTCATTCAGTTGGGCCCAAGGTCCGCCGACTCGACGAGTAGGACCGACTCGGATCTCCCATGATCCAGTACGAGTCAGGTCGACTCGTGCCGTCTCGTACGAGTCACATGGTCAAATTGTACAGACTCGATTGAGTCGCACCGACTCGGGTTCGTCCTGATACGGTACGAGTCGCCTGAGTCAGCACGAGTCGATCTGGTACGGCAAACCCTAGTTGGGCCACAACATATTTTACAAGAATCTACATCTTTGGAGGGGGATTCTTAAAATGTGAAATTTAGAATTTGCAGAGGGCACTACAGATGCCTAATTCTTCTTAAAAATACCTTTTGGTGGGTCTTGCTTCCTACAAAAATGGACTATGGGAGTCCATTCTGAGAATGTTCAAACATGTATTCATTGTTGTCAAGATTCATCTTTGTTAAATCATGAATGGGGCCCTGAGGTTGGGTAACAAATATGCCTAGCTAGGAGATTTGAGAATCTAAATAGGTGCATGCAAAAGGCTTCTTATTCATAGTAAAAATAGAATAAACTGTTAACTTTATGATCAGCTTTGTCTCTGCACCTGAGAGCTCTCAGAAATTCAATGGGAAATCATGCAAACTAGTTTAGTGCACACTGTTAATCTGAGTAAGCTAAGTGTCCATGTTGACAGTTGATTGATTGTTTACGAATATATGCTAGAATGTTCCCTCAATAATTAGAATCATATAAAAATTAACAATTAGTTCAATGGTTCTGTTCTTTTACTGTAATAATCGTATTGATAAACATCTACTTTTTCAGGTACTAATTTAATGGAGAAATTCCGGGATCAATTTCATCCAATGCTCCTAAATCAAGATAATCTGTTCTCCTCGTCAGATTCCACAATTATCCGGATGCCTCTATCGTCAAGATTTGAATTCGAGTCTTGTAAGAAGAAAGTAAAACAGATTTTTGACGGATTTATGGATCACTCACCCTCAGCACTTCTGTCCTTAAAGTCTGTCTTGAAGGTAACACAAGTCATCATTTTATCATTTTTTCTGTGAGATCTCTGGCCTTGACAAATTAAACATTTCGTTTATGTTTTGGCTCCTTTTGTTGGGCTCTTAGCTATAAGCTGTTAGTATGAGATCTGTGTTTGTTTATCTGGTTCTCTGAATTTCATCGAAATTAATTTTGAGATACAATAGACTGGTTCATTGTGGATAAAATTATCAAAGGCTTCATCTCAGCTAAAAGTAGACTTTATCTGAAAAAAAATGGACAGGAGCATGTACGGTTTCTTGATTCAGGGACTTTGAAGTTGGAAAGGGGACACCATCTTGGTGTGCTGTAAATAAAGGGCCTTTTTGTGAGTGTTACTGTCTACATCTTCTGCAACTTATTTTTTATTGACATTTTCCTGGTACTGACTGCTTTCAAAAGAAAGAAATTGGAATGGGGACTGCAGCACCACTCGTCTCCTCCTCAAGGACTCTTCTTCTCTGGCACCATCTGGAAAGTGCTGCATGCAGCCCATGAAAAAGCCTGTGAGGCTTATTAAGTGACAGAGAACTGATTCTGTCATGGCAGAACTGCTTCAGACTTCTACTGCCGTAAAAAGGGACAGAGAATGTGGACAAGGCTTGATAGTGCAGCCTCCTTCTAGGATGGGAGACACTTGCTGTCCCATGTTCTATGCCTCTCTTGGAGGTGAAGAGTGACTTGGAACAGGAGAGGGGTGAGATGGAAGAAGAGTGCTGGTCAGGTGGTGACCATGAAGTCAGAACAGGGCAATGGTAGGACAAGCGATGAAGAGTTTGAAGGGGATAGAAGGTTGAGAGAGGAGAGCTGGACGAAGATTGGGGGTTGGGGCCAAAGGACCTAGAAAGTTCCTGGAGGTTGTGGAGAGGACTATGAAAGAGTAAGTGAAGGAATTAGCTTGTAATGTGGGTGGCTTTTTGCATAGAATGGACATTGATGCAAGGGGTTGTGGCAATCCTAATTTTGGTCATTAAAGCCAATTTGGAGCCGTCACTATGGCTATAACAATGATGGTTTATGAGTCTCTAAAAGTTGTAAAGTGAGGGAAATCACAATAAAAAATTAGGTTACAAGAGATCAGCTCCACTTTCTAAAGGGGCCCAGGTTGTAGTGTGTGAAGTTCTGGAGGCTGATGCACTGGAAATCAGGTGCCTACGGTCAATGTCTCTGATGTCTCACAGACTGAGGGAAGGGTGGAGACTTCTCTTCTAATCTCAGCTTATTCAATGGGACATCCGTGATGCTCTCAGAGCCAGTGGAAGATTGGATAGAGGATATAATTAATTTTGGCAGGAAAATTGGGGTATCATTCCAGGGGAAGGAAGAGTTTTTTTTTGTTTTTTTTTTAAAAGTCAGGGGAAGGAAGAGTTAGTGAAAAGCTTCATTAGAAGACTCAGAAGATCTGACAGCTTACAGAATTCTGTGAAAAAGGAAAGGTCAAGGAGGTGGAGTGAAGATTGGGAAGAGGGAAATCAATTTCATGAACAAAAATGAAGTTATTGATAGGGCCAAGAAACAGGGGGAAGTAAACTGTGGAAATGAACATTTGCACTTGGAACATAAGAGCACTTAACGGGGAATTCAAGCAAAGGGCAGTGAGAGATTATATTAGGGCTTTTAAAATGGACTTTGTTTGTTTGCAAGAAACCCAAATGGAATGTGTTGACATGCAGCTAATCAAAGCAATTGGAGGCTCAGTATTGACAGAATGGGCTACTATTCCAGCAGTTGGGTCCAGTTGGGGTCAGATTATTATGTGGAATGGGAGCAAATTCAGAGGTATGATATGTAATGAGGAACTATTTAGTATTTCTGTCAGTTTTTCATGTGTTGGCATTGTTGAGAGATGGGTCATTACTTCAGTTTATGGACTATGTAATCGGTTTCAGGATGGCTGGTGTGTACTTGGGGACTTAAGCTAGATACCCTTGGGAGAGATCCGGATATCATAAATGGATGACAGATATAAATTTTTTTGGTAATTGGATCTCTGAATGTGGACTGATGGATTTTGAACTTCCTAACAGAAGGTCTACCTGGTCAAATCTGCAAGAATCCAGTATTCAGTATTCTATCTAGGATTGATAGAGTTTTGGTATCTACAAACTGGATTAAGCTTTTCCACTGTCACAAGCTAAGGGTTTTAATAGGACTATATCAGTCATATTCCAATACTTCTAAGTACAAGGGAGGAAAGAAGGAAATATAGATTATTCTGGTATGAATTGGCTTGGCAGACACGAGGATTTTAAGGATCTAGTCATAAAGTGGTGGAAGGAAGTGCGTCCATCGGAACAGGCCGCTGCTACATTCTCCAAGAAACTTAAAAGGGTTAGATTAGGTAGCAAGAAATGGGTTGTCAGATTTTTGGAGAAGCTTCAAGCATTAGAACAATTCCTTCAAAAAGTGGATGAACCTGAGGCAAGAGCTAATGTGTATGAATTGTCTCCTGAAGAAAATCAAGAGTTACTCAATCAGAGTATAACAAATGGCTTCTTAGAGAAGAGATTAACTGGAAACAAAGGGCCAAGGAACAATGGTTAAGAGAAGAGGACAAGAACACAAGATTTTTCCGCCAAGGAACAATGGTTAAGAGAAGAGGACAAGAACACAAGATCTTTCCATGCAGTAGCTAGTGCAAAGAAGAGATCTCTGAAGATTGCGGATATTAAGGTCAAGGTTTGCCGTATCGTACCGGATCAGGCTGACTCGTACGAGTCGACTCGTATCTGGACAATCCCGAGTCGCTGGCGCGGGCGGATCGTACTAGTCGGGCTGGGACGCTTCCGGATCGAGCCATCTCGCATCGTATCGGACTGACTCGTGCCGGATCGCACGATATGAACACGAGTCGCTGCGATCTGGTGCGAGCCAATCATGGTTCGGCTCAAGTCGGTGCAATCCGACTCGATAAAGTGTGATCCACTCTCTTTAGTTTAGGTGTACTACTTTGTTTTGTTAATTGAGATTTGACGTTTCTAACTTTCTATGAGATGTGGTATACCACTTTCTTTTGCAAATTGAGATCCCTAGACTAAATTCCTCTCAATTAGTATCCTCGACTAACTTTTTTACAAATTTAAATCCATTAAATTAGAGTATTTTCCTAAATGTGACTTATAATCATTCACAGTAACGACGGACGTGGAGTATGATATTTATAATTAGGTAACTATTCAAAAAAATGAGAGATTTGTCAAAAAAAAAAACTAGCCTACATTGGCTTGAATCAGTCCGACTCATGCGAGTCGGCCCGAGTCGGTCCGAGTCGGATCGGATCCGACTCGTATCTAGCCAAACCCGATCCGATCCGGATCCACGAGTCGGCAAACCTTGATTAAGGTTGATAATCAGGTTATTGATTTTGGGGAAGCCATCAAGGAAGTGTTCATCTCATTTTATAAAGAGCTCTTTGCAGAGAATGAGTGGTGAGACTCATCTGGAGGGTGGAGTTCTTCCGAGAATAGAAGACGGTCAGGTTGTTGAACTATGTACCCCTTCCAAGAATAGAAGACAGTCAAGTTGTTGAACTATGTACCCCTTTCAAAGAGGAAGTCAAAGAAGCAGTATTTAGTATGGATGCCAACAAGTCTCTTGGACTAGATGATTTTTCTATGGGATTTTATTAGTTTTTCTGGGGTATTATTAGGGAAGATCTCATGAACGTGGTGGAAGAATTTCAGGATAGACCACTCGGTATAAAAGGCTTTAATTCCATATTTATTGTTCCCATTCCTAAACGAGAAGGTGCAGAGACAGTGCCAGAATATAGGCCTATCGGCTTATTGAATGGATGTTATAAAATCATCACTAAAATGATGACAAACAGATTGAGAACAGCCTACATAATTATCTCTCAGCCCATGAAGCCATTCATTTCCAGAGAAGTAGAAAAAAGAAGGGGTGGTAGTTAAGTTGGACTTTGAAACAACCTATGATAAAGTGAGTTGGCACTTGGCAATGCATTCATAGGACTCTTGGTGCCAAGGATGGCAGTACCGGTACCGGTATCGGTGGGTACCGGTACCGGTACGTACCGGTCCGGTACCGGCCGGTATCGGCCCGGTACCGGTCGGTACCGGCCCAAAACCAGTCCGGTACCGGCCGGTACCGGCCCGGTACCCACGGTACCGGTGCCGGCCGATACCGGTACGTACTGGTATCGGCCGGTACTGCCATCCATTGGTGCTATGGGATTTAAAAAGAAATGGATTGGCTGGGTTGGGAGTTGCATTTCAACTGCCAGATTTTCTGTCTTGCTGAATGGGGATCCTTGTGGTTACTTTGGTAGTTCAAGAGGGTTGAGGCAAGGTGATCCAATTTTTGCTTCCTCTTTTTATTATCATTGGCAGATTATGAGCACTCTTTGGGGAAAAGCTGTAATTCAAGGGCTTGTGGAAGGATTTTCTGTGGGAAGAAATAGATTCTTGCTGTACACTTGCAGTTTGCTGATGATACACTCTTATTCTCATCGGGAAATGAAGATACGTTATGTAATATAAAGAGGTTATTGACCCTAACAGAGGCCATTAAGGACTGTCAATCAACTTGGAAAAGTAAAAAGTGGTAGGGATTAATTTGGCTCAAGATAGAATGTTGGACAATGCTGCAATGTTTACATGCAAAATCTCACAGTTTCTCATCAGATATTTGGGGCTTCCCCTATCCTATGTTTAATGTAAAGTGAGGGGCTGGGATAATCTTATCAAAAGGTATGACCAGATTGGAGGGAAGGAAAGCTATATTTCTATCAGCGCGAAACAGATGGGTTCTCTCCAAAACAATCCTCTCTTCTTTGTCTAACTACCATCTCTCAATACTCAAAATTCTTAAAATGGTTAAAAGACTGATTGAATCTGAGAGAAGCTTCTCCTTTTGGGAAGGAGGAATCAGAGATAGGAGAGGTCTCCATCTAGTAGCATGGGAAAGGATTTATAAATAAAGGATCAAGGAGGTGTAGGTTTGCTCTTTGGGTCTGGAGAATGGAAGAAAGGCACCTTCAACAAAGCTTTATTAGCCAAATGGGTCTGGAGAATGGGAGAGGGGATGCTCTTTGGGTGAAGGTCATTAGGGAGAGAGATTATCCTTATTCTTTAGGATGGACTTTACTTCCCTCTACATTTTCAAACATGTCACTTCTTTGGAGAAATATTACCAAAATGATTGACCTTGCAGTCCAGCAGTCAGAGTCCTAGTTGGAAATGGTAATTTGATCAGATTTTGGGAAGATAAATGGTGCAGTGAGGTACCTTTTGCAATGCAATTTCTTTTCAGCTTCACCAAATAGCAGAGGATAAGGATAGCTGCTTAAATTTACTCCTTTAGAGATAGTAATCCGTGGAATATTAGATTAAGAAGAAATCATATAGGTTTGGAACTTGAACAATTGATGTCATTCTGGGAAATCATTTATGGAGTTAATCTTAACAATGATAGAGAAGATAGAATAGCCTGGGCTTGAAGTTAATGCTCTTTCAAAGTGCTTAATAATGGTGGAATTAGAGTCACATGGGAGTACTTAGTGTGGTCTAAGTTTTTGCCAAACAAGATCAACATCTTCCTTTGGAAATTGGCTTTGGGAAGGCTTCCGACCATGGATAGACGAAAACAGTTTATTCCATATTCAGAAGTCTTCCTATATTTTTTGTGGATTCTTTGATGAAAGCTCTGATCATTTGTTCTGCCTTTGTGGGATTATCAATGTTTTGTGGAGATCACTCTGTACGATCTTCTAGATTTTATGGAAGGAACCTCAAAATATACCAAGTTTGATGGAGTGGGGTACCATCTGTCCAAACCATTCAGAGAACCAAGTTTGATCACTTATCTTACCAACTATTCTGTGGGGTGTGTGGAATGAAAGAAACTCCAGTAAGGTTTAGCCAAAACTATAACAATGTATATGATATCATGAGAAATTGTGTGGGTAGACCACATATCTATCCCTATGACTCAACGATGTCTACTGTGATCAAGTTTGCTGTGATGTTTTACTCATGGATGTGGCACACTTACTGTTAAGGATCCTGAGAGGTCACTATATCTATTACTACCGACCTCCTATCTTCCCTTGGAGCCGAAGAAACCCATCCACATACTCACTTAAGAAGCAGTTTTGTCCCGAGGATGAGGAATAAGGTATGCATTGGCATGAAAAGCAAGCAAGTTCCTAAGGAGGTAAAAGTAAAACAAGTGTTAGTTGAGTTTTCTGATGTTACACCTGATGTATTTCCTCCTTTGAGAAAGATGCAACATGTTATTGATATTGAAAAGGGGTATCTTAGTCAAATCTTCCTTAGTACTGAATGCCTCCAAGTGAACATGTTGAGGTGGGAAAATAAGTAGATGAGTGGATAAAGAAAGGCTTTGTCAGGGAGAGCCTTAGTCCATGTTCAACACCTGCTTTACTCACTGCTGAGAAGGATATGTATAGTTGGCAAATTGGTCAACTAGATCACTGTCAAATACCAGTAGGTTGGATAATGTGCTTGGCATGACGACCAGGGCGGGTGTATTCTCAAAGAATTTGAGAAGCAGATTCCACTAGATCCATATTTGCCTAGTTGATGAATGGAAGACTGTCTTCAAGTCTGAAGATGGTCTATACGAATGTTTGACCATCCCCTTTAGCTTGATGAATGCACCTAACACTTTTATGTGCATCAAGAATCAGGTGTTAAAACCATTGGTTGGGCAGTTCCTGGTGGCGTATTTTGATAATATTCTGATTTACAATTAAGTCTGGGATGAGCATGTGTTGCATTTTCTTGACATTACAACGTGAGAAGTTGTATATGGATTTGACGAAGTGCACTTTCGTGAGGTGTTTGCGGTCGAAGATTTTTTTATCTCTAACCCTCGGTCGCGACCTGACCTAGACATATCTCTCCTCCTATGTCGGATTATTCGGAAATCCATTTTTTTGTTTATCTAGAGGAATTAAGGTCGGCTTTATATTTTTTATCGGATTATGAGAGCTTGGGATTAGCCCTCAGGGAATCCGGGACTTCGAATCAAGCGAAGATTCGAGTATATGACCTCTCTCCACTGACCTCGGTCAGTGTTAATTACGCTGAGCGACTGCTCGGCAACCCTTGATTAACCGTCCGTATGATGCCCTTAATCATGCAAAGCTACTACTATAGAAAGCGCATGCATATGCAGATGAAAGTATATTTTAAGTTGAATCCTTAACCTCACCCTGGTTCGGAGACAATTTTTATGTGATTTGGGATTGACTCCCGATTATTAAGATTGGTTCCAAGTTCGGAGGATTAATTCCAAATTGTGCGGATTGATTCCTGATTTTTAGCCTTACAGGGACTTTTTTGTAATTTTACACCTTGAGGGGCTTTTATGTAATTATGGGCGCCTTGCGAGAGCATGACAATTTGTAAGTATATGTAGGATGGATTTTAAAAGGTTCCACACTCTATGGGGGTTATGGAATCAATTTTAAAGGCATGAGGGGTTTTTTTGTAATTTTCCCTTAAACTGGGTTATCAAGTTTTAAGGTTTGACATTGAGGATATTGGTGAGAGATTTCACTCATAATCTGATTTTTAGGGCTTTCGGGGTTATATATGTAAATATTACTCATAGGGGTATTTTGGTAATTTTATATTTATGTATTGCGTTCCTTATGAACGGTTTATGTTCTTTCAGATTTTTACTTTCTGATTTCTTACTGCTTTTACTGATTTTTATTTATTTTTATGATTTATTTAATTTATTTATTTAATTAATTAATTAATTGTTCATATGGGGTTATCTGGATTTATTATAATTTTTCACAGATTTTTACTGTTTTCTTATGGGTTTTCCTGATTTTTACTGGTTTTTCCTGATTTTTTAATTGATTTTCCCGAATTTTTATCAATTAATTAATTATTAATTATAAATTACCTTTTGGTTTTAGTTATAATTTTTTTATGCAGTTTTCTGAATTCATATTTTATTTGTTTAAGGGGTGAGGCTAAGAGTTAGGTTGAAGGTGCACTCAAATTTTTAGCTTTAGAAAACTATATACATGCATATTAAAAAATGTGATAATTATAAAATTTAAATGATACACACATGGGCACAGAATTTCTGATATTAATTCAGCAGCATTTCGCCTTATAATAAGACCATTTTACAAATAAAATTCGGCAGAGCTTCCCCTTAGGATAGAACCTTAGGAGAGAGCTCTCCGGGACGAAAAGAACTCCCCAAATTCGCAGCAAATCCGGGTTAAGAAACCCGAATTTGGTCTTCAATTGGCAGCACTCTCCCTCCCAATTTCACCACAATCTCCCTCTATATGTGGGCAGCTTGTGTCCTTACAGGGTGCACTTGTGGTGTGCCTTGTGTATATGTGTGTGTTTTTGCATTGGGGACCCTTGGGGTCCTATTTATAGGCCCAATTTTAGGCCCGGTGGGGGGAGCCACCGGATGGAGCAAGGTGGGGGGAGCCACCGGTTGGAGCCTCTTTCCTCCCCCATTTTCATTTTTTTATTCCTCATTGGCCAATAGATGGCAAGAGAGGGTGAGAGAGAGCATTGGGGGGAGAGAGAGGGGGGGGGGGGCCCGGTGGTCACCCCCACCGGTTCCAACCGATGGGGGGATGGCCACCGGTTGGGCCCCCCACCGGTTGGGAACCGGTGGGGGGTCTCCCCCATCGGTTTGGGAAACCGGTGGGGGGGTCTCCCCCTCCCCACTCTCCTTTTCCTTCTCACTTTTGCTTTTTTTGGGGGCCCATTAAATGGGAGATTCTTTTCAGATTTTGGGGGTTTGGGTTTAGGCCAATGTGAAAGGGGTTTAACCCCATTAACTTCATGCTTGGGCTAGGTGAGCTCCCTATTTGGGCTTTCTTATTGGGCTATCCATTGGGCCAACCTCCCTTGTTATTGGGCCATCATTTGAGGTCATTTTGGACAAGCTTGGAGGCTGTTTTGGACCCATTCCGGGACTGGTTCGGGCCTATTCCGGGACAGATTTTGGCCTGTTAGGGGTGCCTATTGGGCCTCTTTTTGGGCCTCTCCCTTGGGCCATTTATTGGGCCTAACTTTCCCGACATTGGGCCTCCGTTCCGGGACTGATTTGGGTAAGTTCTAAAACTGATTTTTCCTTATTCCGTGACAGATCCCAGCCCACTTTTGGGACTGAACTTGGGCCCATTTGGGGGCTTATTGGGCCTCATCTTGACCCCACCCATAGGGCTGCTTATCGGGCCCATCTCCCCCACTATTGGGCCTCCATTTCGGGGCCATTTTGGGGGAGTTCCAGGACTGATTTTGCCCCATTTCGGGACAGATTTTAGTCCATTTAGGGACTGATTTTGACCCTTGTTTTGCAGCGTTCGGGATCCCATCTATCGCTGCATTTGAGGTCTCCCATCGGGTCCCATTATCGATCATTGCAAGGGCGGTTCGGGAGCTGGTTTCGGGAGCCGAAGCAAGCAACTTGGGGCTACCTCAGGCTCCTGAAAAAAAATCTGATTAAGGCCTTTGCGGCCTAGGTATGTCTTTTACTCCGCTGCCCTCGTAATGCGAGCCCATGGTTTCTTATGGGTTTCTATTGTTCACCTATATCGTAGGCGTGCATATTATTTTGTATGACATGGTCTTTCATGAACTTATTGCCATGCTTATGCATGTGTATTCTCATATGGGAATTTCGCATTGACGCGAGCATGCGTCGTATATGCATACTCATATAATGCAAATCTGCATATCCGTATATGAGATTTTTTTGGGTTCAACATGAGGTCTTTAGTAATCTTCATTGGGTTTGTTGTTTTCTTCAGAAGGCATCTCCTCTGATCCTGAGATGGGTTAGGTTCATGAGGTTCATAGTTTCCATGGCTTAACCATACCCTACCAATGTTTTATCAGAGGATTCAGCACCACAACACCTCCCTTCATAGAAAGCATCAGGTAAGGGTAGTTTGTGAAAGCCAAGTTACTCTTGAAGGCCTTCACTGAGCTTAAGCAGAGGATGACAGAAAACCTTGTGTTACACCTTCCTGCCTTCTTTTGAGGTCTTTGAAGTATTATGTGATGCCTCTAGAGTTGGCATAGGTGGAGTCCTGAGTTAGGAGGGATATCCCATTGCATTCTACAATGAGTAGTTGAATAATGCCAACCAACAATATCCTACCATTGATAAGGAGGGATATCCCGTTGCATTCTGGTAAATCATCTATACACTTCCTATCAGATGTAATCTTCTGTTCTTTCACTGATTTCCGACAGTTTTAAACTAAATCGCAATGTCACCTATTAGTGCAGCAATCCTCAAAAGATGCATTGTTTACTTTTGATAGCTTATGTCGTTCGCCTGCAACTTGTACATAATGTCAAGTACATATGCAACTTACTGCTGTTTATAGCTTTGATATATGCTTCAGATGGTGATCTTGTATGAATGATTATATAAGAAAACACTAAACATGAATTCATTTTGATCATTTTACTCCTCCGTTGATGGTGTCAAATACTTATTATCATTTTTCTCATATCATTTTTTTTCTTATACTCTGTTCTTGGATGTTCTCATTTTATGAATCATGTATCGACATTTCCTAGTGTCATGTTTTTGTTCTTTGTTGAAGATTTTTTAGGTACATTAGATTTGGTATCTGTGGTTGGACCTGATTTTCTATCAACTTGCTTAATTGGATAGCCATTTCTTCTAGGTTTCCTTGTCGACATGGGAGGTGGGAAATCTGAATCCATCCTTGGATTATTCTGTGTCTATTGATCCAAGATCTGCAATTATGAGAAATCCTTTTTCAGAAAAGAAATGGAGGAAGTTCCATATATCAAGAATTTTTGGTAGTCCAAGTGCTGCAACAAAGTCTCATGTTATAGACTTGCATGTTTTTCATGGAGGAAATGTGATCATTGATAAGTGGCTAAGTGTTCATAGTCTGGGATCTGGACAGACAAGAAACATGGCCCTTGATAGGTATGCCTATGTAGTGTCAAAATGCTCAGAAAGAAAAAGGAAAACTATTACTTTATTTGGAACTTGCATTGGATCTGAAGATGGGGAGTTAATCCTTAGAGCACTCAAATTTGATCATGGGAGATACAAGAAATATGTACACTTCTTAAAGTTCTTGTTTGAATTTTCTTTAATCTCATTTGCAGGAATATATGCACTTCAAGGAGGATAGATGGTTATTGATTATTTTTTTCTTGACAGACAGAAGCTATTAAGAGCAATTTCTGCAAAAACTTGAAAGTATCACGATTTAATTGCATTTTTTCTTCACAAACTATTTTTCTCAAAAATGATGATCTATTAAAAAATTAAAGCCTTTATATTAAAAAGATCTCGGTTTGATCACAATTTAATCGTGTGCTTTTCAAGAAAAATCATGATCATGATCTGATTGCAATTTAACCATGTAATTCTTAAAAAAATCATAATTTCTCAAGAAGTTTAAAAACCCATAAGTTTTAAAGAAAGCTAAACCCTTCCTTTTACTCAATACATTTGTGATTCTGCACTTTGAAAAAAAATAGAAATTTAACTTACTTTTATTTATGTTATATATATATATATGTATTTGTTTTGTGGAATGTTTTAAAACTATTTCCATCTATCAAAATCTTGATGATAGTCATGAATTTTTCATGAAGTTTTCCTTTTTTCGCTGATTTTGAGTACTTTTCCTTGATTCTTGACTTGGTGACATTGGCTGCTAGAGGCTAAATGTGGAAAACTTTGTTAATTAGTTGGGGGATAACATACTATAGAAT
Source organism: Zantedeschia hybrid cultivar (assembly GCA_030544215.1). Lineage (NCBI taxonomy): Eukaryota > Viridiplantae > Streptophyta > Magnoliopsida > Alismatales > Araceae > Zantedeschia > Zantedeschia hybrid cultivar. The sequence goes on along the minus strand of JARZZO010000002.1, from coordinate 14,738,557 downwards.
GGGATGAATTTAAGCTTAGTAGCTATGATCTTGCTAGGCTAAATTTACGTAATATGATAAGGATGCATGACTCTTCTATTTGTTCCGATGAATTGTGGCCCTTGTGTTCACCTTCCGGAGAAAGGTGTTATATGCTGTCCTTAAGTTTTAAATAGTTTTTTTAATTATTCTGTTGTGTTACTGATCCTTCATTTATTTTTCAGGCGATACCTTGCTTATAACCTAACACCTGTAGCTGGGGTTGCTGCACATATATCTCGAAATGGGCAGCCCATCAGTCAGCATTCATCTAGCTATGTTTTGTCTCCGCTTCCTCTCTCTGGAAGGATAAGCATGCCTGTCACTGTTATGGGATGTTTCCTTGTGTCTCACAGTGGTGGACGTTACCTTTTTAATCAACGGAATGATGCCAAAATTTCAGAACATCTCGATATCACAAAACAACTCATGGAGGCTTGGAACAAGGAACTAATGTTCTGCGTCCGTGATTCATACATTGAAATGGTGTTGGAGCTCCAAAAGCTCCGAAGAGATCCACTGAATTCTAGCGTCATTTCAAGTGGCAGTGCCCCCTTGAGTTCTATTCTGCATGCTTATGGTGATCGGATTTACTCATTGTGGCCAAGGTCAAAAGAAAAATCACCTTCTAATAAATCTGATGCCAGAAACAATGACACTTGTCCATCAGAAATGATTGAAGCAGATTGGCGATGTTTAATTGAACAAGTAATAAGACCTTTCTATGAGCGCCTTGTTGACCTTCCTGTCTGGCAGCTTTATTGTGGAGATTTAGTTAAAGCTAATGAGGGTATGTTCCTTTCACAATTGGGGAGTGCTACAGGTGACAGTTTGCCCCCTGATAGTGTTTGCAGCTTTGTTAAGGAACACTACCCTGTATTTTCAGTCCCTTCAGAACTAGTCAGTGAAATAGAGGCAGTTGGAATTAAGGTGAGAGAAATCAAGCCCAAGATGGTTCGAGACCTGCTTAAAGCTACAAGATCAGTTGTACTTCGGTCTATAGACACATACACAGATGTCTTGGATTATTGTTTGTCTGATATCCAGCAGGCACTGTCAATTAATACAGAGGGAGCTGATTCGTCTGAAGAACATGTTTATGTGGAGTCGATGGGCAATATTCAACCAAAAAATCATGCTAGCCTTACGAATTCAGCCTCTTCTTTGACAAATCCAGATGACCGTAGAACTCATCATATCATCTCCCAGAATGTTCCCAGTAATGATGCACTGGAAATCATGACCAGTTTTGGTAGAGCATTATATGATTTTGGCCGTGGGGTTGTAGAGGATATTAGCAGGACAGGAAGCCCTCTAATTCAAAAGACTTCTGCCATAGGTGACAGAGCACATTCTAATGGGCCCTTACAATCAATAATTCTTGAGCTAAAAGGATTGCCTTTTCCAACTGCTGCAAAGAATATTGCTAGGCTAGGAATTGCTGAGCTTTGGATTGGAACTAAGGAGCAACAATTGCTAATGCATTTGCTAGCAGATAATTTTATCCATCCAGATTGCCTGCAACGTCCAAATTTGACTGTACTTCTTCTAAATGATGCAATTCATAACATTTTAAAACTTCAGCGTTTCTCTCCTTATTTATTGTCCAAACATATGAGGTCTGTTTTCAGTGAGCATTGGGTAAATCACGTCCTACAATCTAACCAGACTCCTTGGATTTCATGGGAAAAGAAAACTGAGTCACAGGATGGACCCACACCCGAGTGGATAGAGCTATTTTGGCAAACATTCAATTCCATGAACGGGGATCTTTCACTTGTTTCTGACTGGCCATTGATCCCAGCTTTTCTCAGCAGACCAGTCTTATGTCGTGTAAGAGAGTGTGACATGGTGTTTGTCCCTCCAGTCAGTGAAGCAGCTCTTGTTGGAGTCCCATTAAGTACGAATTCTGAACGGAATGAAACGTTCAATTCCTCGGGGAACAGTTCCACTGCATCTGACTTGATGAAGTCGTATATTTCCTCATTTGAGATGATCAAATCAAGATATCCATGGTTGGTGCTGTTGCTGAATCAGTGTAACATACCTGTGTATGATATTGCCTTCTTGGAACACGGGGCACCGCGTACTTGTTTCCCTGCACCTCATCAATCACTTGGACATGTAATTGTGTGCAAGCTACTCGCTGCCAAACATGCTGGCTATTTTGCTGAGCCAGAACCATTTTCGCAGGAAGATCGTGACAGATTGTTTAACATCTTTGTATCAGATTTCAAATCATCAAGTGGCTCTTTTTACAAAAGAGAAGAGCTTGACATGTTACGGGCACTTCCAATATATAAAACGGTTTTGGCGAGCTACACACGGTTATACAGCCAGGATCAATGTCTTATCCCCTCAAGTGCATTTTTTCACCCCAACAATGTGCTCTGCCTTTCTAGTTCAACGGATGGAAATCTTTTCTACCATGCTCTTGGAGTCACTGAGCTACATGACCATGAAATATTGATGAGATTTGCATTGCCCAGGTTTGAAGAGAAAACTCCAGAGGAACAGGAGGACATTTTAAAGTATCTGTACATGAACTGGCAAGATATACAATTAGATTCAAATGCAATTAATACTTTAAAGGAAACTAATTTTGTTCAAAATGCAAATGAAGTTTGCTCCCAATTATTTAAACCAAGGGACCTTCTTGATCCCTGTGATGCATTACTGGCATCAGTATTCTCTGAGGAGAGAAACAGATTCCCTGGTGGGCGGTTTACCGCCGATGGATGGCTTAGAATATTGAAGAAAACAGGGCTTCAAACATCTTCAGAAGCAGATATGATAGTTGAGTGTGCAAGAAAAGTGGAACTTCTTGGAAGTGAAGTTATGAAATATATAGAAAATCATGATGATGTGGGGGTGGAATTTTTGAATTCCTCAAAAGAGATCTCTGCAGAGTTATGGTCATTAGCAGAATCCATTGTTGAGACTATATTTGCAAACCTTGCAGTTCTGTATGATAATTCCTTCTGTGGTTTGTTGAGCAAAATTGCATTTGTGCCTGCTGAAAAAGGTTTTCCAACCATTGCTGGTAAGAAGGGAGGGGAAAGAGTGCTTTCTTCATACAGTGAAGTGATTCTATTGAAGGACTGGCCTTTGGCATGGAGTTGTTCTCCTATCCTTGTTAGAGAGAATGTCGTTCCTCCTGAGTTTTCTTGGGGAGCATTCCACATTAGGAGCCCCCCACCTTTTTCTACTGTATTGAAGCATTTAAAGGTAATTTGCATACTTTTTAGGTTTCTGAAGCAGTTAGTTGCGTCTTAGCTTATGACAATTGCTCCAGGTTGTTGGAAAGAACAATGGTGAAGAGATTCTTGCTCGCTGGCCATCATCATTAGGCATGATGACAATTGAGGATGCTTGTTGTGAGATTCTAAAGTATTTGGACAGGATTTGGGGATCTCTTTCTGCCTCAGGTCAGCACTCTTGTTTTCTTGTTTCTTTTCCTGCTTATGTCATGTGCTACTTGTAAGTTAAATATTCCATCCTTTTCCAAATGTTACTTTGGTATCATGTACTGGGAGCTGTTGACATGCATGTAGGATATGCAGATTTTCCAAGAACTCTGTCAACCCTTTGTGTCAAATGTAGATACAAAGGGAACGCCTGGAACATAATCCTTTATGAAAACGAACTGAGCATCTTTATGGCTTTACTAAGCCATGTGAAGAGTAAATATTTTCTGTATTGGTGTGTCAGCAATCTTCTGAAATGAGCCTCCTTGTTGACAGTGGCTACCACTTTAAGCCTTTGAAATCATTCATTTTGCTTCAGGATCTTATCATGCAAAGATATCTTCTAAATTCTTAAAATTTAGACGTTCATGACATTAGTGGTTCAACCATGTGTGGTTTCATGATAGATGATGCTGCACCACTCTTTTCTGGACAAGTGCGTATTCACACTTGATGCTTTTAGCTATTCTTTGACTGATATTTTATTATTCCCACAAAGGGATTGATGTGGGACAACTACCAAAACCTAAGAAAACCACTAATGTGGGCAAAGAGATCAGCAAATAGCACCATGAGACAGCAATAAGCACTAAAACGTGCAGTAGACCTGCAAGATAACTATGCCAAAATAACAGAAACTAGGTCTGAAAAGTCATCCCTCGCAATGAGAAACTGTGAAACTATTGGTAGTCGAGGAACTATCGTAAGTCTTAGGGTATTGGTAACCACATGCAACGTTCAGTCAGAACCTTCAGGACGGGGTCTCACACGCTCAACTGATAGCGATGTTATTTGCCCACTAGGAATCCTACTTCACAATTAGCGACAGATGAAAAGCAAATAGTAATAAAGCAAGTGCTGAGAAAGAGAAGGAAAATGTAAACCTCCATGCTGGTGCATGGGAGAAGACTGCCCAGCTTTCACATCCCCAAGGAGTGGGAATGAAGGGAGAAGTATAGTAGTAAACAGCCCACCCCCCTTGTATGGGGATAATAGGCAAGAGAGAACAAGGTGAAGGAGGATGGTGAGCGCGTGATGGGCCTGCAAATGTGGAATGGACATGGTGATGCTATCCACGGGCGCCACTGATGATGGATGTGCACAGCAGTACAGACGGACGCCAACAATGTAGGGGTGGTCGGAATGATGGTGAAGTGCTAGTGATAGTGCCTGACTCACAAATGCATCAGCAGCACCCTAGGGGCAGAGGACTTGCAGGAGATGGCACGTAGGAGGATGCCCACGGACTGGGTGTGCAGGACAGGGGGCCTACAGAGGGCCTATGTGTGCAAGATGAGGGCCATATGGTCAGGTAGGCATAAGAAGAAACCCCACACCACAGGGCTGGTGCATACTGTTGGCCCAGTGCATCACACGTGCATGGGCGCATTCATGCGTGCGGCCCAGCGAGACCAGGTTCTCCGGTGGATGGCATGGGGGGGACTATTCCTGCACAGAGAGAGAGAGAGAGGGTAATGGTGGCAAGCAGTGAGCGTCAGCACGCAGTAGCGGCCATGGTGCGGAGGGTGGCTCATGCACACCCAACCCGTCTTAAGTGTCCCTTCTCCATCTTAGAGAGGAACTTAGAAAATATCAAAGATTCGTATTAATACTTCATTAAAAAAATAAAAATATCTTACAACAAACATTTAAAGGGAAAACAAACCCTAATGGACCCCTAAACATGAATCTAGGCTAAAGTACCCCTAGACTCGGAAAATAGTGCAGAAATCGAACGAAAATACCTAACAAATAGGAAGGCTGCCTAAATGGACCTTCAAATGGGTCAAACGAGATATCAATGGACTCGTCGTATGAAGACCCCCATGTCAAGCATCTCTGGAGTCCTTGGGCCATAGGGAAGCTGGTGTGGTCCTTTGATGACGGTAAACGCATTCCGGGCTGAAGTGGACCCAAATCTGGTGTCCTCACAAGGAGTGCTTGTGTTGTGGTAGTGGAAAAACCCAGGTTCGTTAAGTGTATGCAACAAATCTATGTAAACCAGGCCTTCCATTGTGAAATAGTTGAAAAAATTGAGCCTTACAGCTAACGCATTGCCCAAATCTTTAATATGGATTTTTTTGGGATGAGGAAGTGTGGGTTTGTTATTTTATTTATTTCTATTTTGGTTAGACTTTGAGAACTTAGGAGGAGCCCTCAGGGAGTCTAGAACTTTGGATCAGGTGTGGATCCGTGAATTTTACCTCCTTACTGACCTGCGTCAGTGTTAATTACCTCAATCAATGATTGACAACTCTTGATTAACCGCCTGATGATTCTCTCTAGAACACTTCTTTAATGGGTCTTAGTGAACCATGTTTGATGCCTATTAAGTGTCCTTTATGTTAATAGGCTTTTGCGGGTTCACTTAAGATCCAAAAGGCTCAACAACAAAACTTGTTCCAATCAGTGAAGTTTTTTTTTTTTTTTTTAAAGGTGGCTAAAGCCACTTTTCATTCCAACAGAAAGAAGGTACAGATGGTCACAGAAGTACACAAGGTGATGATAAAACCCTTCACCTTGCACAAAAAGTCAAGAAAGAAAACACCCATGGTTTATCAAGACAATAAAAGGGGCAACACTACGAAAAACTAAGGCCCTAAATTGTTACATAATAAGGGATCTATGGCTCATTATAGACATCAAAGGATCACTCTCTCCTGTGTCAATGTTGGCTGCTTTGCTCCAGTCGATTACCCATAGCACAACTCTTCTGAAGATGCAATGAATATTATTCCAATTAGTGAAGTTATATACATGTATTTCATGAAATAACATGGATCACTAAATGGACTCTATCTTGAATGTTCTTTCCATGATAACATTGATATAAGATTAAATCATACTTGATTAGTGAGACATGCCCTCACTTAATCAAAGAAAAATAACATTCATGACTTCGTCATGATAGAGTCATGATATAAGAATGTAATGCTCAAAAAATATGTGAGCAAGCATAAAGGATCACTCAAACATTATGAGTGCATCCATGGATCCCTCGAGCATTATGAGGCATCCTCCTTTTTTTAAAAATGCATAGTCTTCTTGGGCTTCTTGCCTTAAGACTTGAGAGAACTTGAGAGCTTTTTTTTCTTTCTTTGGAGACTTGGAGCTTTGATAGAGTCTCTCTTAGCCTTCACTGGCTCCTCTTCATCGTTTTGCAGCTAGCCCTCTGGGGGGTGTATTTATAGGGCGGAGGGGAGCCAACCGGTGGGGGTAAGGATACCAGTGGCACCCCCCCATCGGTGCGGGTTAGCCAATGAGAGAGAGGAAGATGAAAGGGTAAAAGGAGATATTTATGAGAGAGGGAGAGAGAGGAGAGGAGGACCGGTTGGCTCAACCAGTGGGGGGTGCCACCGGTGGGTACACCACATAGTTGTCAAGGCGGTAAGGCGACCAAGGCGTGCTCGAGGTTCTGAACCGCCTAAGCGCTTAGGCGCCCGCCTAGGCGTCGCCTAGGCGTTAACTTCATAATATAATATTTTAATTTAGGATATATATATACATATATATATAATATATATATATATGTACACACATATTACATACATACATTTAGATACATATATATATATATACACATTTAGATTTACACACATATTACATACATACATTTAGATACATATATATATATATATACATTTAGATTTACACACATATATACATACATACATATATATCTATGTATAAATGTATGTATGTAATATGTGTATATGTCTAACTATATAATATATACATACATATATATACACAAATATATTTAAATGTATGTATGTAATATGTATATGTATATAGATGTATATATATATATATACATATTTGTATATATATATATATATGCATATAATATTTTAATTTAAGATATATATATATATATAATATACATACATATATATACACAAATATGTCTAAATGTATGTATGTAATATGTATATATATATATATATATATATATATATATATATATATATATATATATATATATATATATTTAGATTTACACACATATATATACATACATACATATATATCTATGTATGTATGTAATATGTGTAAATGTCTAATTACATAATATATACATATATATACACAAATATATCTAAATGTATGTATGGAATATGAATATGTATATATATATATATATATATATATATATATATATATATATATATATATAGATAGATAGATATATATATATACACATTTTACATACATGATACATATATTTAGATGTATACATATACATATATATGCATGTTTGTATATATAAATCTAAATATATGTATGTAATATGTCTATATATATGTATTAGTATGTATTTATATAATTATATGTGTATATATATACATATATGTATATATATAAAAAAAAAGGGGCAAGAACCCCAGATTTCAAAAATCTGGGCGCCTTAAGCGCCTAGGCAGGCACCTTGGCGCCTTGGGCGCCTTGGGCGTCTTTTCACATGTTGGAAAGGCGCCCAGCGCCTTGGTGCTTGTGAAAGCGCCTTGGCGCCTAGGCGAGCGCCTTGACAACACTGGTACACCACCACCGTTGACCCCTCCTCTCCCTTTTTTCTTCTTTCTTTCTTCTTTCTTTTTCTTCATTTAACGGGGAAAACCCCCCATCGGTGGGGGTGCTATCGGCGGTGGTGCCCATCGGTAGCCCCCCTCCTCTTCCTTTTTCTCTCTCTTTACCCCGCACCGATGGGGTCTCAATGGGAACCGGTGGGGGTATTTTTTATTTTTTTTCTTGCCCTTTTCCCTCTCATTTTGCCTCCATACCCCTATTAAAAAAGCATGTCAAACAAATGCCTCCCACGGGACATATGTTAAAGGCAAAGATGGAGGCATGTGTCCGGTACATGACATGCTTTTATTGGCTTCATTACGTGTGTTTAGCTTGCGTTTATCTCTAACACTGGGGTTTTTTCTTTGACTTGGGGATTACAAACCTTAGCTTGAGCATCGGGACACCTTAGAAATGTTGCAATCTGTCCGAACCTTCTTGGAACACTGGGAATAAATCAATGATGTCAGCCCACTACAGTTTTGCCCCTTTCTGGGGTCTGCATAAACCCTATTTCAAGTGTCCTGGTGAACCAAAGGAGTCCAACCAGACCTATATTTGCGGATTTTGATTTGTACCCGGCTGAATAACCTTAGTAGGTCCAGCCAGTGTCTTTTGGGCCTTTCAAAGCTCTTATCTAGCTTCTTGGATACACCAAATAGCATCATGACCTTTTGAAGTCTTCGGATCTTCGGGTCTTCATGGCTTGAGGACCCCTTTGGGAATGTTAAGGCAACATCCTTTCTCTTTTGACATCTGCCCAATTTTCAGATTTAGGATGCGAACCACCCCTTTTCGGATTTTTCGGGTACGCTGTGCAAAGTGTCATGAACTGGCCAATGCTTTGAATAAGCTTTACGAGTCCCACATCGCGTTGACTCGCTTTGTTTCCCACCCTCTAGCGACATTTTCGGAGCATAAAATACTCTACTTTTTTATATGACCAACAACATCCGACGTAATTCGACTTTTTGGGGTCTTCTGGTCTTCATGACTTAGAGACCTCCTTGAGAGTGTTTAGGTAATATTCTTTTCATCTCTTCCACACCCGCCCTTTTTTAAGATTTTGGAGCTGGAAGCGACCCCGTTTTAGCTTTTCCAGGCATACTATGCAAAGTGCCTAAACTGGCCATGGCTTTGACTCATGTCAAGCCGATCCAGTCTTTACAAGCTTCAGACTACATTGACTTGCTTTATCTCCTGTTGTCTGACAACATTTGAAAATTTCAGACTCCCAGATACTCTTTCGGCTTTCCAGACACGTCAAAAAGTGTCCGGAGTAACCTGAATCTTGTGGCTTTCCAGCCAATTGGGTTTGTGAATGTTGTGCAATGTTGATCCTTCATCATTTTTCGGCATTTGCCCAAACTTTGGAATGTTTGGATATGGAGAACCCCCCTTTTGGCTTTTCTCGGGCACCCCGTGAACATGGCCTAAACTGGCCGGAGCTTTGACTGTATCGAGCCGAACTTTGTAATTTCGCCATAGTCCGCAGAACTTCATCTTGCCCCTTTGTGTTTTAGTCTTTTTTTCCTTTTGCATGTAGCTCGTTTCTTTCCTCCTTTGTGCCATGGCTAAGGCAGGAGGCTCTCCAATGGCACCCATGGACAGGAGCATGGCATAGACTATGGAGAGGCTGAGAATAGTCTTGTTGTTTTTGCGGGCTCTATATAGCATAGTGCTATTGTCCCTCCCTTTTTCTGAGGTTGATGGATAGTTTAGGCCCCTTGCTTCTGAGAGTATTGACCGATTTTCTATTTTAGTGACTTCACCAACATAGTGTTATATTTCCTTCTTCTGGAATTGCTAATGAGCGTGGGACACCCTACTCTTGTGATGCTCGAGATTGTTGCTTCCGATTAGTCAATCTTCTTCTCAATTTGTTTTCTTCTTTTTCTGTGTTGTACTTTATCATCCTTCTTGAGGGGGGGCACATCCGCGTTATAGACGGGCCAGCTATAATGCGCCCAGGGGTGCATCTAACTTAAAATATTCAAATACCATATATATATATATGGGGGTGCCAAATAAAGATACAAAGAAATACATTCATAATACCCTAAATTTCATAATTATTAACTAAAAATTAGGACATACTTTAAAACAATAATATTTCATCATCATGATCATAACAAATATAATTAAAAAATTAACATAGATTGGTGGATTGAGAGATCATGACAATCCGATGCGGGGGACAGTGATGATGGAGGCCTGGATGGATGGAACACAGAGAAGAGATGAGTGGACAAGGAGGTTCAGCTCTTGGTTGCAACATGGAGACATTAGAGGAGCTGACGTAGAAGATATTCCAATGATATATTGGCAGCAGGTACGGTGTGTAGGGAGCCGCTTGTATTGAAGGAAAAGAATTGGAGGGTTTTCTTTTTTGTTTTTGGTTGTGGGCTGTTTTTTGTTTTGTTTTGTTTTGTTTTTTTTTTTTTTGGGGGGGGGGGGGAGGGTTGTCAACAACTAAAACAAATATGAGGGTGACTTGAGAAGAAGATTGACAATGGATGGAGAGTGGAGATGGGGGAAGAAGTTGTTGGCCTAGCAGAGAGGGGACACGGGAGGAAGCAGCCAGCCATCAAATGACTCAAATGTGCACCAAAGAACAGAGAGGCGGTGGGGAATTGGGGAAAAGGGTTGCCAGTCTCCCTCTCATGACTTTTATGAATGGAGGGAGATACAAGATTGGGGCGGGTGAGGCCCATTAGAGTTTGACAGAGAGGTAGCTTCAGTGCACCGCACTGTGGGGATGCAACTCGGGATTGGGACTTGGGATTATGGGTTCGGAGGGTTTGCTGTACAATAACTAAAACAAATATGAGGATGAGGTGAGAAGAAGATTGACAATGGAGGGAGAGTGGAGATGGGGGAAGAAGTTATTGGCCTGGCAGAGAGGAGACACAGGAGGAAGCAGCCAGCCATCCAATGACTCAATGTGCAGCAAAGCAGAGAGGCAGTGGGGAATCGGGGAAAAGGGTTGCCAGTCTCCCTCCCATGACTTTTATGAATGGAGGGAGATACGAGATTGGGGCAGGTGAGGCCCATTAGATTTTCCAGAGAGGTAGCTTCAGTGCACTGCGCTGTGGGGATGCAACTCGGGATTGGGACTTGGGATTATGGGTTCGGAGGGTTTGCTGTACAATAACATTCATAACATGGTAGGCACATCATACATGTTTTGAACTTTTGAATTAAAAAATGTGTATAAAAATGTATCTTTCAAAGTGATTCATGAAACAGACATATTTCTAAAAAATATGTTCAGACAGGTATAATACATTACAATACATGTACGCATTAACTAACTATGATCATAAAGAAGTTGTAGGAAGAAAGTCCGTGAAGGCAAAGTGCACAAGGGCCTTCATAGGGTGGGTTTTTTCATGACACTCCTCATGTTCTTCTCCTTGACTCCTCCCATCATGCCATCATCATATTCTCGAGACAGGGAGGCCTAAGGCAAGAGATCAGGAGGAAGGTTAGAAGCAAATGATTTATTGAGCATAGTGTGACAAGCTATAGGGGGACGGGGTGTAGTGGAGTGGTAACCCGGGCTTCGGTTGGTAACCAATCCAACAGCTAGTCGGTTCGATCCTCACCACCCCCATGGGTTGAACTAGGAAGCCGTGCCTTAACCCCCCGCATGGTGGCTTCCCCAGGGTTCACCGGGCAACCGGGTTTCCCTCGATACTCAAAAAAAAGAAAAAGAAAAAAAAAGAGACAATCTATTGCTTGCTAAAAGTACTTGCAAGTTCAAGTCACAGAAAGCATCCTGATTCCATAGATTACCCACTTAAGAATCCAGTTATCATTTCTGCATAAAGTTTTGTGAACATGAATTTTTTTTTTTTTTTTTTGAACAAGTGAACATATGAACCTTCAATAATCATAGCATGACTACCTCTAGTGCTTAAGTGGATATCATGTATTCTGTAATCAATCATGGTTATCCACATCGGGAAAATGGAACAAGCTTATGTTGCTCGGAAAAGATTGCAGAATAAGTCCCCCCTTTTTTGGACATCATATCTTTTGCATTACTGATTACACAATTAATTACATACATCAACAGGATTCTCTGTGTTGCCATATAACTCAACTGAGGTATCTTTATATTGTGAAATTTGAGCTATATAACTCTGGAGCGCTTTTCTTCTGTAGATGTATTAGAGTTGCAGAAAGTGGAATTCATACCAGTTGCAAATGGCACTCGTTTGGTTACAGCAAACTCTCTGTTTGTTCATCTTACGGTTGACTTGTCTCCATTTGCTTTTGAACTTCCTAGTCTGTATCTTCCATTTGTGAAGATCCTCAAGGACATAGGGATTCATGAGCTTCTTTCGGTTCCATATGCAAAAGATCTTCTTTTAAACATCCAGAAATCATGTGGATACCAGCACCTGAATCCAAATGAACTCCGTGCTGTCATGGAGATTCTGCATTTCATTTGCGATGGAACTAGTCAAGCAAGATTAGATGGATTAGAATGGTTAGCTGACGCCATAGTTCCAGATGACGGCTCCAGACTTGTCATGGCAAGATCATGTGTATATGTCGATGCTTATGGATCACAGTTTCTAGGCAGTATAGATACTTCCACTCTGAGATTTGTTCATCCCCAACTTCCAGAAAAGATGTGCCTGGCATTAGGTGTGAAGAAGCTTTCTAATGTTGTCATGGAGGTAAGTTATTTTTGCAATAGGGTTTGTTCTTTCTAAAATCTTAGGAAATGTTTTTCAGAAGCAAGATTACTTGTTTGTCATAGGATTTCTCTACTTGTTCTATGGCTTAAAAACATTCATCTCAATTTGGTGCAGGAACTGGAAGAGCATGAGCAATTAAATTTTAAGGATGAAATTGAATATGTCCAATTGAAGCACATAAAAGATAAACTCATGAGCAGGTCACTTCAGGAAGCACTGTGGGTTGTTGTCAGTAGTTTATCTGATCACATTCCGTCTTTGGAAGGCTTGACATGGGAGCATTTACAGAGATCACTTCAATTTGTTTCTGAGAAACTGGAGTTTGTTCAATGCATCCATACTCGCTTTCTTTTATTACCAAAACTGCTAGACATTACTCGCATAGATAAAGCCTCTATAATTCCTGAATGGGAAGGCACTGCAAGACACCGCACAACCCACTTTGTGGACAGGTCGAGGACTCGTGCTTTAGCTGCTGATCCACCAAGTTATATGTCGATTTATGATATTTTGGCTGTTGTTGTGAGCCAAGTGCTGGGTGCAGCAGCGACATTACCCATTGCACCTCTTTTGTCCAGCCCTCCAGGCTCTGAGAAAGCAATTGTCAAGATGCTTAAAGTTGGTTCTGAAAGGAAAATTTCTGAAAGAGAGGATAGGAACAATACATTGATAGGCAAAGAGCTATTGCCCCAGGATGCTCTTCAGGTGCAGTTCCATCCATTGCGACCATTCTATGCTGGGGAAATAGTGGCATGGAGGGCGGGAAAAGATGGGGAGAAGCTGAAGTATGGTAAAGTGCCTGAAGATGTCAGACCGTCTGCTGGTCAAACTCTTTACAGGTTCACTGTGGAAACAGCATTAGGAGAAACCCAAACTCTACTTTCCTCTCAGATCTTTTCCTTCAGAAGTCTTTCAGTGGCAAATGGAAATATGCCATCTCAGACATCTCAGACAAGGATGGAAAAGATGGGTGAACAGGTGCCGAAAAATGTGGTGCCTTACATAACATCACCACGGGTATGATTTTAATATTTGTATGATCTGTCTACAAAATGCAAGCAAAAGTACTCATTTTGAAAGGGCATTGTCTATGACAGGTAGCTACAGAGCTGCAGTATGGGCGAGTATCTGCTGCAGAGTTGGTTCAAGCAGTGCATGACATGCTTTCAACATCTGGGATCAGCATTGATGCTGAGAAGCAAACATTAATGCAGATGACTTTGACTCTGCAAGAACAGCTTAGAGAGTCTCAAGTGGCTCTTCTTGTTGAGCAGGTCAGCACATATATTTCCATGAATTGAAAATAGACACTGTAGGGTTTATGGGGTGTTTATAAAATTTTGTGGTATGTGTCAACTGCCTTCATCCTGTTTGGGGTGCTCCATGCATTTGGTGTGAGCTCAATCTAGATAAGAAATATATTCACATTTACTCTTTTGTTCCTTTATGCACATTTCTTGGCTAGTATTCGAATAACAATGACATTTTGCAGGAGAAGGCTGATTCAGCTGCCAAAGAAGCCGATGCAGCAAAGGCTGCATGGTCCTGCAGAATTTGCCTTGCAGCTGAGGTTGAGGTTGCTATTATTCCTTGTGGCCATGTCCTTTGTCTCAGATGCTCATCTGCTGTCTCCCGGTGCCCATTTTGCCGCCTCCAGGTCTCGAGAACTATGAAAATTTTCCGCCCATGAAGGCCATAAGCTTGGAACTCCGTGTCTAAAGAGGTTATTGTGGATCTTAAGGTAACATCAGGTTAGCACATTGCTGGAATTACTTTTATCAATTTATTGTTCTGCAATCTATCTGTTTCTCACCATTTTGCGTAAGGCGCAGACAGGTGACCGTGTATGAATGGATAACTGCAGAGTCATCTGAAGTGAATGACAATGCAATTTTCACCCCAAAATAAATGATTTTTTGCCAAAAAATGGCATTGTGGATAGTTATACGATTTGTCGAACATTAAAAATAAACTGATGGTTTGGTACGAGAATAAAGTGTCATGCACTATGTTCAAAGAATAGAAAAAGAAGGCCTAAATATTCTGAAGGCAAATGTTCTAAGATGTGCAGTGGCTTGTATCAGTTGGATATCAAAGGGAGACGCCTTGTTTTGTAGTAAAATCTATCGAAGCATTTTGTGTGGATGGCCACTGGCTTTACACTGTTACATGCATCCCAGTACCAGCCACAAGCAGGTCGATCCGAAATTCCCAATAGTGGGTCATTTCTTGTGTGAATTATGTACCTCACTAATAAGAATCTTTTCATTATGTCCCCCTGTTTCTGGCTTGCCTTGTTACATCCGTCAATTAAGCCTTCCATTATGTATGTTGGTGTTAGTATCCAATATACATTTTACGTATGAAATCAAAGCATAGTCCTTTTGAGGTAGGCTGGAGCAAATTCCAAACTAACGTGTGCTTTATGTATGAATACGAAGCAATTGATGTGTATTGGATAGAAGCTGGTGAGGTATGGTTTCCTCACCTGCAAAAGGGTACACATTCCTGTTCAAAATGTACCAAAAGGTGTGTTGGACTCGCCCATCTGGCTTCAAAACGATACATTGTTTCCCAAAGTAGATCTCTCAAACAATAGGTTCCCAACTACTGTTTAAAAAAAAAAAGGTTCCCAACTTTTTGGCTCAAGATTTTGCATAACTTCTAATCCACTCAAATACCCATGTTTGCTTTTCAATATCCTCAGGAATTCTCGTTTAGATTCACCATATAAAAAATTGCGTGTCTCGAGAGGCAGGTGTATGTTGCTGGTCAAAGGCTTCGGTCCAAACACGAAATGGAGCACAACAACCTACGT
The DNA here is from genome assembly GCA_030544215.1 of Zantedeschia hybrid cultivar. Taxonomy (NCBI): domain Eukaryota; kingdom Viridiplantae; phylum Streptophyta; class Magnoliopsida; order Alismatales; family Araceae; genus Zantedeschia; species Zantedeschia hybrid cultivar. The sequence goes on along the minus strand of JARZZO010000002.1, from coordinate 14,722,976 downwards.
CAATGTGTCAGGCCAATAAGAAAGAGTCGTACCTCTTCGGCTGCACCTTCTTTTTTTATCAGTAGTCCAGTGGAATTGGGGCACGGTGCCCAACTCGGAGGAGCTGGGATTGAGCCGACTGGAGGTTTAAGATTTTTCTTTCAAGAAAGATATTTTTCTCCACTCGATGTGAAATACTGCTGTTTGAGACAAACTTTTACGGAATATTGCGAAATTCCTCCTAATTAGGATAGAGATCTACGGGATCGAATCCGCAATCAGTTCCCGAGCGAGAGTACGACGTCTTGCCCAGCGCCACTGTGCTACAGGCCTACGGACTCTTCGGCTGCACCTATTATGGGAAACCGGGTGAACCTCATATGGCTGTCGACGCGATGCGTTGCAATTACGGACACATTCTAGTAAAAGATTGATATGGAGAATCTATTCTCAAGATAATGACAAACGAGAAGTCAGATCTGCTCTCAAACTTTTGGGTGTATTTGGCAGAACAGTTCGGATTCCACTTCTATCATACAGATATTATATGTGTAGACGTAACCTTATGTTCCCCTAATTTAAGAAGTTTCTAATTTGAAATTTTATTTGAAAGACGAAAAATCGTACAATTCGTGGGATCTGTTATGTCCACTTAGAACTGTAAATAGAATGAGTAAATCTACAGTCCATTCTCCTCTAATCCCGATTCAGTAACTTCGATTTGGTTAGTGTGCGGGTCAAACTTCTCACCTACATTTCTATATAGATTGGGTGATGGGTGACCCTAAATAGAAAACTAATCCGATCCAATTAACACTTTAATATGGATTGAATTGGATTTCTTTCTAATTAATCTCAATCTGATCCATATAATGTCTATTTGTTAGTTCATCGGAACAACTCTATGTTTATTACTTTGTAGTATTTTAGGGACTTGAATATATTTCTTCTAATTTTGAGGATTTCGTTCAGAAGTTTGAGTTTCCATTCAATAGTGTTGTACATCGTTCAGCAACATTTCTCTGCTTATAACCATTTCGCAGTGTTTGTACATCGTTCAAAATTAGCAACATTTGGCTGCTTATAACTTGACCAAGATTTGTCATAAGAAATTTCAATTTAGTTACAGTTTTGAAGGTTACGTTTATCAAGTTTAACTTTCTTTATGACTTCGATGGCCTCACAATGTGTTCAGATTCATAAATTATTCGTATACATTTTTTTTCTTTCCTTGACTTCATCTTCTTTTTTGATGGGTGTGTATTTTTTATCTAATCGATTATTTTTTTAATAACGATCTAGTAATTACTATTTTGTGACTTTTTTGAAGTTGTTTATACATTTATCCAATTTGATCTGTATGATTCGTGTACAAGCCTAACAAATAAATTTGATCCGTATGATTCGTGTACAAGCCCAACAAATTTTATTCTTAAACTAATTTAATCCAATCTATCATAACCTTGGGACAGTTTTAATCTCCGATTCGTAATTGATCATGTGTGGACTACGATATCCATCGATGTGGTCTCATTTGCCGTCCTATCTTTCCCTTGAAATAACTCTTTAAAACGAAATGAAAACTACGCCTAAGTATGCCTGTTTACTTTGTCTGATTCGGTTACATTGGCTCGACAACACAGCAACAAAAAGGCGAAAGAATGAAAAAGATTGAGTATGCATACCCAACTCCTAATAATAACGTCAGTAGCTTCATGCTTAGAAAGTCATGAACGAAAAATTAGATTAATCGTGTGAGACCAATGTCTATCTTGAAAAGATAAGGACTTCTTAGAAGTCATGCCCTAGAATCTATCATGTTTAGGGATTTTCTCTAAGTTTGAAATTTATTTACAACTGCTCACACTTTCATGTTACTTGGTAAGCCCAAAATTGGACATCAACTCTTCAACCTTTGAGAAAAATCTATCAAAGAAAGTTCATCAAATAAACGTAGATTATGAGGGATTGTGAACTAATATCAGCATTATTAGAGAAGTTAATCTCAGATATGATAAATTATAAGGGCAGTTTCTAAATATCCCAACAGAAAATGACTCCATTGTAGCCATGTGATGGGATGATGCAACATGATGAGGTTCAATCAACATCATACACGTCATCTAATCAACAGGGACCAATGAGATTGGAGGAAAGATCTATTGATTTGCTAAGCTTTGAAGTCCAAAACGTCTTCCAATACTTGATCAGTGTATCCTCGGGTATGAACGGATTTGTTAGAAGTCGTTTAGAAAGTTCCCTTAAATCAATTTAAGCTCATGCAGTTTCGGTGCATTTTTTTTTTTTTGATCGGTGGCACATTGGCCAACCATGTATATATATATATATATATATACAACTGACCAGGGATCGATCTCGAGATATCTTCCAGAATTGGAGATAGTTCTGCACCGATCGAGAAGTCCACCTAATTAGGTAAGAATTTCAAGTCCGCCTGATTATTCGGAGAACTAATCCCACAGATTAGGAATAAAGATCCCAACAACACTATAGACTGTATGGTTAGAGAGTTTTTAGGCTTCAATCAAAATCGAATATGAGATCTCCCAATTGAGGGGCAAGTGGTGAACCAACTGCTCTAGGCAGCTGGTTCAGTTTTGGTGCAATCTAAACTATCAATTGGGTGAAGATAGAATTGGATCGGATCAGAAACCGACTTTGGTAAACTCAAGTTACCACGACCATCCCAAATCCAGAATCGAACTCTTGGATTTGAGTTGGTAACCCTGGTGGTCACGTAATAGAAAATGTCACTTATACAATGGTATTTAACATACAAATATTGCGTGTACAGAAATTTCACAGTTTTATCGGATTTTTTTGAGCCACAAGCCGTAGGCTTATCTTTCCCCATGCTCAGGCGTCAGAAAGAACTGAACATTTGGCATTTTCTTTTCCGATTAATGGCCGACAAGTAGACTAAGCGGGGCTTTGGCAAATACGAAACAATTACGCACACCAAACACCAAAAAATATATCTTACTATATTTTACCTTATTTTGCAACACACCAAATAATACTTGTAGGGCATACGACCAACATAAGCAAAGAGTGATCCACAATGTAATCATCAACTAATGATAGGATTACATGTTAAAACGAGCAATCATGAAATCCATTGCTACAACTATAGCTGAGCTCTTTCTTTCTTAGTATCTTATATATGAATGATGACTTTATTCTTCTTCCCTGGGCCCAACCCCAATAATTTAGATGCTCACATTGGCTGTCGTTTTCTAATCCCAGGCTGTGGGCTATGCCAAATGCGTCGGTGGGGAAGGAAGAAAGAGAGATATCAGACGTGTATTTGATAGGAGAATAAGAGTAGAATAAGAGATCTTATTTTTAAAATAAAGTTAATTTTAGTTTGACGGACATAGTAAATTTATATCGCATTAGAATTACTTATATCATAATAAAACGAATAAGCAATTCGACCTTAGATCTAAGAATTACTTATTTTTCTTATTCCATCAGTAGATCTTAGAAAATTATCAAAATTAAATATATTTTATTTTAATATATGTTATTCAAGATAAATACTTTTAAATAACTTATTCTACAACCAAATTAGAACTAAAACTATTATCAAAGGCTTAACAACTACGAGTTACAAAGGTAGAAAGCCGTCCCACGGCAATTCCCCGCCTCGAGTATTAAGTACTCGGGTTGGCAAGATGACCCAACTCTGCAGATACCATACTCGTTACCTAACTGGTGGCGACCAATTTAGACTACTTTTCTGTCTGTCTTTTAGAATAAAGTCGGGCATGTTTGAGTTTTCTTATGTTTAGATTGTTGTAAATTATCATATGTTATTTTTTTGTCATAAATTGTCATATTTAAAAATCACTTGACTCCTATAATATTTCCTTTAGTGGATTTTTATTTTCAGCCTAACATAATAGTAAACCAAAATTGATGATTTTAAAATCAAGATTTTTTTATTTTCGCTAGTTTAAAATTAGTGGTTTTAGAACCTGAATTTTATGGTATTTTACAACACATCAAAGGAGTTATATTAGATTTGAATTAGGTAATCGAGAAACTATTTTGATCATCAGGAAAATTAGGTTGCAGAAGTCTATTAAATTGTTTGTTCTTAAATTCTATCAGATCTGAATCAATCAAAACCTTTATACAGAACAATCATTTCGATCATATAATTCTATCACCCAATCAATAAAATTATAAAACTAAGGAGTAGCTATCAATTTTGCACCTTGAGAGTCATTTTTAAGGATGAATAATGTTATTATGCCTCATTTTCATCATTTTTTTATCACACTTATTGAGAGTCATTTGATCACTTGGTCGAAAAATTCTTGTCAAACATAATACTTACCAAAAAAAATTTAATCACAATAACTTTAATGGGAAGTACTAAATCAAATGATCAAACAATTCTTAATGACTGCAGTAAGAAAAGTGATAAAAAAAAATCCAGTATAACAGTGTTCCTTCTTTTAGGATAGTTAAAAATGGATTATGATCCTTTTTCATTCTTGAAATCTTTACATCCTTCAACACTCATTAGTCAAAAAGCCTAAAAAAATTACTTCATTTTTTTTCGTTTTTCAGATAATTAATGCACCAAATATTCTAAATCCAGATAATCTCAGCACAACCAGGAAGGGCCCTCGCTAAAAACTTTATTATTAAAGAATAGGCCACCCAGATTACGCCACGTTTGGCGCGCGGGTACAAACCGCGTCGGCAAATAAATAATATTACAACATCTCCGAGGACCTTCCTCAACACGTTCCTCTCTCTCTCTCTATATATATATATATCTATATATATATGTATCTCTCTCTCTCTCTCTCTGGCGTACCTTTCTTGGTTTCTGCGAATTCCCTCCGACTTCTCGGCGAGGGCTCACTCGCTCTGATGCGCTAACACCACGATCCCCGCCGAAATCCTTCGCATTCGATCAAATCCTTGCTCCATCCGATCGCGGCGCGCCCCGGCATTCCACGATCGGCGCAAATTTCTCTCGATCTGCCGCCGCGTTCTTCCTGTTCTTCTTCCTCTTCCGGCATCAATCGGCCCCGGCAAACCTGCATTAGGGTTTGATAGAGATTTGCTCTCTAATTTGGTCCGCCCGCGAGTTCGGTGGTTGCATGCCGTGCGAGATGCAGATCAGTCGGAGCAGGCGGAGCGCGAGTTCCTCTCAACTCTCCGAGAATGGCTTGGCGGCGGTCGGCGCGGGGGAGACCGACGGGTTCGCCTCCTCTTCTTCCGCTTCGTCGTCGTCGTTCTCTTCTTCCTACGCGTTGTCCTCATCCGTGAGATCGGCCGCATACGTGAACTATATAGAGCACCGGGTTTCCAAGATGGATACCCTAGCCGGTGTCGCTATAAAATATGGCGTCGAGGTAAAATTTTTGGTCCTTCTCTCTCTCTCTCTCTCTCTCTCTCTTGCGATGGTGTGCCCAAATTAGCAAACATTTATATCAGTTGGAGGTGAAAGCTGTGATTTTTTATTTTTTACTGTTTTATTTTGTGTGTGTGTGTGTCTGAACGTTTTTGCAATGGTATTTTTTTCGCCGGAATGTGCAATTTTCTTTTAACAGATGCGGATGTTAATTTCAGGTGGCAGATGTTAAACGGATGAACGCGTTGGTGACGGATCGTCAGATGTTTGCGCACAAGTGGATAAAGATCCCTCTACCTGGACGGCACCCCCCTTCTCCCATTGTGTCCAATGGTTCCGCATGTAACGGGTATCTCTCCGCCCTTGGTGTTCTCAGTTTATTGGTTTGCTTGCCAAGTGCCTTTCTTTTAATGCAAATGTGAGATCGGCTATCCTAGTGGATAGTTGTTCTAATGCCAGTTTGGCTTGAGATTGTATCGCCAAATGAACTAATATTTGGCATCATTTGCGAGGTCGAGGAAATAAATCGACCGCTTATTGATGCTGTGATGCATAAAACACGATTAGGGCACGGCTTTGGCTATTTCTGTTGAGGTTCTAGTGTACTCTTGCCAAAGGTTAGGTTAGTTTGATGCATCCTCATCCCCAAGTTCTTCATCCGACACAGCAAAGAGTTGTTGTCTGCTTGCCTGTGTTCTGTGGGATAGCCACCATGTTTGCCTCAGGAGAACCCGAAATTGTGGTTTCAACAAAACCTGGGCTGAATTGGTGGTGCCCTGTTATTCCAGGTGCCTTATCTGGCACCAGCTAAGGTTTTCCTGGACATCACAAATAAATGTTTCTTTTTTTATCATGAGAACTAGAAGTGTTGTTGGTCACAAACAAATGGTAGAGGATGCATTAATTCACTACCCTTTTCTCCTTTTTCTCCCATTCCTTTAACCTACAGGGTTAGTGAAATATGTTACAGTTCCACGAACCCCAATTGATTCCTAGTTTGATCATTTGTACCTTTTTTCTCCCTGGCCTGATTCACTTGACTTATGGTCGTTGTCCAGCATTTTAGAAAATGCATCCCTTAATATCATGTTTCTATAACTTTAGAAACTGTTTGATATGAGTAAATTCTCTGAAGTTTAATCAGCAAGATTCTTCAATGTTGAGAAATTATCTGACAATGTTCTCTCCTCCACATAGCATATTTCCTTCGGATAGATGGAATGGAAGATTTTTCTTTCAATTTTTATTGCCTCATCGGCTGGTCATAAAAGTTGCCGATAGACATGCTATGTCATTTCCGTTCTCATAAAATGGTCATGGATGTACTTTGACAGATGCACAGCCTTCCACTTTGTTAATCACTCTTGTTTTTTTTTTTTCTACACCTTTACAAAAAGGGGCAATGTATCAAGAGAAATGCTACAGCCTCACCTAAGATCTTCATCATGGCATTCCCCCACACTTTTGAGAAAATGAGGGAAAACTAAGAGAAGTATTCTTTGCACAATTGCACACTTACAAAAGAGCCCTGACAGCGGGTGTTGTTCGAACTTCAAAAATTGGTGGGTCAAGGGGCACACAGTACCACAAATATGTGTTGGATCATTAGCTGGTTCACCTGCCTGTCATTTGTTCAAATTGGTAATCGAACAGCTCCTGCTAGCTCTTGTATATTGGTGCATGGTGTTAAATATATCACATTAATGCGCATATTCATGTTTAAATTAAGTGATTTATCTATCTGGACTACTGTGCCTATTTCTATAGTTCCTTACCCTACTGCAATATGTCAGGGATCGATCTCCAAGATATCAGTCTGAGAGAGACTTGTTTGAATCTTTTCAATCCCCAAAGTTGAAGGCTCCTCAAAAAAGAGTTAGTCCTGCCATGAGCAGTTTGCAGGGATACTATGGTCTGGTGGCTGCCAAAAGAATCCCAACGGCTGAAGGAACAGAGATGGCAGTCTACAGAAGCAGCAAGGTACTGAATTTTGAAGATGAACCACTTCCAAGAGTTTCTCCAATCTCGGATCTGCCTAACGGTATTCATAAGTCAAGAAGTGTGGTCAATGGGTTTTCACTAGAAAATGGAGATTCAGCTCAAGCAGCCGCCGTTAGTGACGAAAATGGTGAAATTGACAGATCCAATGCAGAGAAGTCCATTCGGAGACGCCAAAAGAATGATGTCGATTCGCATTGTAGAGCACCTGAGTTATCGGAGGATGATGGATCTGTCTCCGTTAGAACAGGAAAGGGCCTAGGACCCAGATCCAAACCTGGTAGTCGGACTGACTTGGAGTCCAGTTTTGTAAGTGCCATTCCAACTGTGGATTCATTTATGGCAAATGGTTTTCTGCCAGTGAGAAGATCATCGAGCACATCAAATTTGCAGGAGTCGGACAATGGTTCCTCAATGTGGCCGACATCCAAGTGGTCCTTGAAACCTGATGTCATAGCGAAGCCTTTGTTTGATGGCTTGCCGAAACCCATGACGGTTTGGAGGAACAAAGCAGCTCTGGATTAGCTATTCCATGGCTTCTCTGCCAGTGTATGTTTTCAATATTTTGTTCCATGCAGATTCTTGCAGCGGCTTGTTCAGGTAGAGAGATTCCTTAGTCACGCCTACGTTCAATCAAAGTATTGTGCACAAACAGCTTTGTAGCAGATGAGAAAGATATAGATGAATAGGAAAAATTACTTCGGCACTGTAACTTGTGTTTAAGAGTGATGTTCCCCAAACTTTGCGATGGATTTACACTTGGGCTGTAACTTATAGGTCAATTCAAAAAGAAATATATCAGGATGCGACAAAGTGTATCAGGCATGGTAACTATGCTGCTCCCTCGTTGCCTTTGCTCGTAATACATTGGAAGCGTCAGAATAGTTCGTAGATTAAAATGTTTATTCGTAATGTACATTGTATTTCATTGAAATTGATAAGACAGTCTAACTGGTGCATTATTTCCGAGACATTGTTACAATGAACTGAAACTGCGCAAACAAAGTTTAACTTGCACATCAGTGGCTCAGTTGGCATCTCATGATCTTCAGAATTTTAACACTGTCCAATGCATAAAAGTGCTCTTGTAGTGAGTCATACAGTCCATAGAGGTCTTTTTTCCGGATGATGACTTGGAATCTGAAAACGTGTACAGAGGATTTGTTTGTGCAAAAAATATCATTATTAGGGGAAAACAGTATTTGCTGCTGTAAATTGAACTCTATATTTGAGAGGAATTGTATATATTTTGTCAACCAAACTACCAGACAGGACAAGGTATTAAGCTGTATGATAATCTTTTTTTGTCACGTAAATTGATAGTATTTTGAAATTCTGCAAGCTAGAGTAATGTGATATTTTACTACGTTTTGCAGTACACAGACTTGCCCTTGGAAACTGAAGAATCCGGATCCTCTGTACTGCATGCGAGACATTTTCTTTTGAAAAACTGCCTTCCCTCTCTCTCCATTGACAAGTCCCATTTTCTGAGTGCACACCGAAGAGTCGGATTTGAAACTGAAAGGATTCATATGAAAGGCACAGGAGCTGTCCAGCTGTCGATATCAAAAGCCGAATTATTCGTGTCAGTCATTTCAGGGTCAACTCATTGCTTTGCTTGGGTTGTGTATCGTTCTGTACAATCAATTAACAAAACTTCAAGAAAATTATTTAATGTAGATTTATGAGTGCTAGTTGGTGCTTAGTGTTCATATAGATTGTGTCGCAGCCACCTTAGGTCAGTACAACCATCTAAAGTTGACATCAATAAACCATTTAAGAATTATGCTTCAGTTTATATTTTTACTGATGGCTTTAAAAAAACACACGAAACGTGTCTCTTCTGCTATACTGACGAATCTTTAGTAATGTTCCCCTAGTTTAGTTTATGCAATAGAAAGCTGGTCAACCACCCCCTAACGTCATGAGCCACAAGTATGGTCCCACTTTGTAGAGTTTTGCGAAGCCAACTGAGGTTGTCCAAGTCATCGATCGTGCCTACTCTCCTCTCTATCACATTAACCCATACTTTCATGCAGACAAAGCACCGCCTACCGAACTGGAGTTCATGACATGAAGAACCCTGAATCATTGTACTAAGTTTCCCTGACCCTCCAGAAAAGCGAAAGAAAAGCACAAAATTGGGTATCACCAATAGCGAGTGCCATATGACTCATGAGGAGTGCCAAGGCGAGAGCACTTCGATTTTACCAATACTACAGTTCGGATAGGCAAATAGCATCATTAAACTCTACTTTGTTTGCAGAATAAGTTATTACATGGGATTTACTGACAGAATAACATATACTAAAATTAGGAGTGTTCCGATTTAATAGTTTTGTAAGACTTGCTGACGAAATAAAAAGAATAAATAATTCTTGGATCTTTGGTGGGATGACTTATTTTCCTTATTTTCTGAGTCAGTCTGCGTGTCAAAGTAAAATTAAGTTTATTCTCCCTTTATTCGTTCTTATTCTTCTCCTATTCTCCAACCAAGACGAGAAATTGGAGGAGCCTGATTCTAATCTCGAGAGACAACATTCTCCTGATCGAGCGTAGCCAACATCATATTATCATGTCAGTGTTATCAACTTCCAGGTGCCCCGGGCAAGATACCAAACATAGCATTTCTCACCAAGACGATGCCCATTTCATTACAATTCCCTCAATTTCAGAAATTGAAACTGCCATCAACTCCATGCATCCTAGAAGGGCCCCCAGTCCCGATGGCCTTTCTTCCAGGAATACTGGTCCACCACCAAGAACCAAGTAGTGAAGCTCATCCAAAATTTCTGCAGTAACCCTGTCATGCCCAACAAACTCAACCATACCTACACCCCTCGACCAGTCCCGACCACTTAGGCTCATCAGTCTCTGCAATACTCTCTTTAAAATCACTACCAAAATCCTTTCCACCAGACTTGAAGCCCCTCCTTCCCAGGCTTATCGCCAACACCCAGGGAGCTTTCATTCCGGGTCAGCCCATTACTGACACTATCATTGCTGTGCAGGAATTGACTCATTCTCTTGGGACTAAATCTGGAAAGATAGGTGTTTTTTGGTCTCAAGTAGGATGTCTCCAAGGCGTATGATAAGTTGGAATGGAATTTCATCCTGCCCATACTGCAGAGGTATGGTTTCGCACTGAGAGCTGTGAAGTTGGTGAGCCAATGCATCTCTACTGTATCCTACTCGGTGCCATTGAATGGTGAAGCCACTGGCATTATCTATCCAACCAGAGGTCTGCACCAAGGCTGCCCATTGCGCTGAAGCTTTTTCAGCCTGCCTCGAACAAAGTCTTATTGAAGGCAAGATCAAAGGCTTTAAAATCACTATTTGTGCTCCCACGGTCACTCATATAATGTATGCTGATGACATTTTTCTCTTTGGAAATCAGAACATGGTGAGATGCAGGAATTCATGAAATGCCTTCAGTTATATGACACATGGTCTGGCCAGGCATTTAACAAATCCAAATCGGGCTTCCTTTTCAGTAAGAACACCCCTCAGTCCCCCAAAGATGGCCTCTGCAACAGTGTGGGTATTCCACCCTTTCCCAAAGATGAGCTGTACCTTGGGGTTCCTTTGTGGACTGGAACAGGCAGAGTTAAACAACTTAAATACCTTGAGGAAAAGGTCAAGAACAGGATCAAGTCCTAGAAGATGGATACTTTCTGACAAGCTGGGAGGACCATGCTTATCAAGTCTGTTTTATCTGCCCTGCCTAATCATGTCATGGCCTCAGAGCTCAGCTCCTTCCCAAGCATACTCTCTCCAAATTATCACAACTTCAATGTTGGTTTTGGTGGGGAGAAAATACTGGGAAGAGGAAGATCCATTTTATAAGTTGGGATAAGGTTAGACAACATAGAAGCCTAGGTGGCCTACGCATCAAAAGTCTCCAATTATATAATCGGGCCGCAGTCATGAAGCTGACCTGGAGGTTCTTGAATGAACACGATTCTTTGTGGTCGGACCTCATCTGAGCAAAGTACTTATAGCAAGGATCCTTTTGGGATGCCCAGAAAACTAATTGCAGCTCTCACACTTGGAAATCTATGATCAACATCAGGGAGGACTTGAAAAGGGCGACATTGTAGACTGTTAATAATGGCCATCTCATTAATATTTGGGCAGACAAATGGGTCCCAAGTATACCTGGAAGAATTCAACCCAGACAGGATTTTAATGGTGCAATGCCTCAAAGAGTTCGGGAACTCACATCTAATGGGCAGTGGAATAGTCCTTTGATATCCTCTTTAGTTGATGCCGAACCTGCCGATCAAATCAGCATATAGATTTCTTACTGAAGGTCAGAGACAAGCATCTACCTCGATGCCAAACCAGGTCTGGATTTCTATTCGGAATCCATGGCTCACCAAACTGCTCCGCCTAAGGTGATATTGTTCTTGTGGAAGTGTGTTAATAGTGCCCTTCCACTCAATAGCAGAATGGCCGAGATCCTCCATTCAAGAACCAAAAATTGTCCGATCTGCAACCAGGATTTTGAATCTATCCAGGATCTCTTTTTTGACTGCCATCAGGGCAGAGCAACCTGGTTATTGTCTCCACTCAATTAACACACCGACAGAGATAGAAATCTTTGGAAGATAAGTTGATTGAATGGCTATCCCCTCCTTTCTCAACAAACAACAAGGATATTGCTCTCATTTGATGCGTTGTGTAGTTGTGCTCTAGAATATTTGGGAAGCCCAATGTAATATGGTTTTTAAGAACCGTTCAGCGCCCCCGACATTAATTATAAAGAGATCTCAGCAGGATCTCAGTCTTTGGAATTCCCCCATTATTGATCCCACTCCCCAGGCACCTCCCTGGAATAGATGTTGGGAACCGCCTCCCATTCACCAACTCAAAAATTAATGTCAATGGTGCTACTACTATTGGCTCAGGAGCTATTGGGATCATACTCGGAGATTGGAAGGGAATCCCTATATGCAGCCAAATCTCAAAGGTAAAGTCTTTGGACCCCCTGATAATTAAAACCGGAGCTATATATGTTGGTCTACTCTTGGCTACAACTCAGAACTTGCAAGTTGTGGTGGAAAGCGATGCTCAGAAAGCGGTTAATTTGATCACCTCAATGCGAGCTCCACCTTGGGCAATTCGATCACGTACAACGATATCAGACTTTCTATTTTTCTCTTCATCAAATATAAGGTAACCGGGCAGAGCACCTCCCTACTTAAATTGCACAAACCAAGAGAGTTTCTTCACCTTAACTGGCTTCTATTTCTTGGCACCTTAAAATGGTCTCTATTGTCCTCCTGACAGGGTCCCCAATGCAAGACAACTGGTCTAATCTAATGCAGATTTTCTCCTTTTCATGCACAGATTTGAAGCTAGAGGCCCTTAGGATGTAACCCCAGTGATGACTGAGTTGACTGGTAATATGCCAAGTTAGGAAATATCTACCATTTAGACCTTATTATATCTGACTAGACCTTTGGGAGTGCCAAAGGAAAAAAGGATGCAGGATAATAGGTCCCAGACTAATGTTAATGGAATATTGGCATTTCATAGGTTTCAACAGTAGACACAGGCTGCAGCACTCTTAGCAAGTTGTGGCTAATCCATAGCCAATGAAACAGAGGAAACCAGAACCAGAGCCAGTACCTATCTTTTGGGATGCCCAGAAAACTAATTGCAGCTCCCACACTTGGAAATCTATGATCAACATCAGGGAGGACTTGAAAAGAGAGACATTGTGGACTGTTAATAATGGCCATCTCATTAATATTTGGGCAGACAAATGAGTCCCAAGTATACCTGGCAGAATTGAACCCAGAGGATTTTAATGGTGCAATGCCTCAAAGAGTTCGGGAACTCACATCTAATGGGCAGTGGAATAGTCCTTTGATATCCTCTTTAGTTGATGCCGAACCTGCCGATCAAATGAGCATATAGATTTCTTACTGAAGGTCAGAGACAACCATCTACCTCAATGCCAAATCAGGTCTGGATTTCTATTTGGAATCCATGGCTCACCAAAATTGTTCCCCCTAATTCAATAGTACATAAAGGAAAGAAAGAATGCACAAAGTTAAAGCAACGGAATGCAAGACTAGAAGGGAGATACCAAGCAAAGAGCCCATTGACTTGGATGCCATATTTGATGAAAAAATCCAATCTATGAATGAGTGGATGTAATAAGAGCTTTGGGTCCACCGGAGTTTGACTTAGAAAATCCTCAATGGAATTAAAAGTGAGTATAATGCTGTCCTCGAGTTGCAACTCCCAGCCCCAAACGATCAGATGATAAAGATATTTGTAAGGGCCCACACATAAAAATATGAATAATTTTCACAATTAATAATGTTTAATATTTAAAAATGAATGGTTAAGAATATTAGTGCTTATTTAAGAATTTCCACCCTCTGAATGAACTAGAACTAGTGACTCTTGAGTAGGCTAACTTTAGGCCCTCTAAACGACCACTGCCCAAGTTTGTCTAATTCTAATATAACCTTAATTTGGCAAAGTACCATCAATAGGACAATGATGCTCGTTGGAGAAGTATCATATAGGTCTATAATGGGTTTTTAAAGGAGGCCATAATGGGGCCATTAAAGAGGTGGCGAGGTGATGGCGGTAGAGAGGGGCTGAGATGGTGTAGCCATAATGGGTTTTCATTCAGCCCAAAGCAGGCACTAAGGGGTCTATTAATGGCTCATTATGGCCTTTAATGGCCTGACTTTCAGCCTATTATGGGCCTTTTGACCTAGTAGAAACCCATTATTTGGACTGATTTTGTTCTCTGTTGCGGCCCATCAAGACTCGTCACTCAAAGCCCAATAAGGCTTTAAGACCACCTTATTTCCCTGAATCTCATTTAAACAAAGGATTTCCATATACTTAAGATATTACATATAAATAGTGGAAGCACTCACTATCCATCCACCCCTAGGCTAGGTAGGGAGAGAGCAGGAAAGAGAGGGAGAGAGGAAGGAAAAAGAAGATGATGAGATGTGGTGGAGAAGAACAAGAAGGGAGCAAGAGGCAGGAGGTGGCTCAAGGTGATCCAATGATGGCCTGATGATCGTTTGATGGTGGTAAGGCAGCAGCTTAGCAATACCTCAGGCATAGCATCTTGTCTTTTAGGACAGGTGAAACATTCATGCTCCTCCCTTTCATTTTGAAGGGAAATTATGAATGTAAAGGGAAACTCTATCAAAATGATTTCTACTTTTAGATGCATATGACATAATAGAGGGAAAGGGTTTTGTTTAAATTAAAAGTATTATCTTAGCATTATCATTTCTGCATGTCTTGGTCCTATTTAAGATAAGTGATTAAATTGTAGGAATCCCTATTAAATAATGTATAAATGTACATCCCTGATAAAGAATAAAAATCCTAGTTAATTGTATTAAGTTATTAAGTTCTATAATTCCAAATGATCTGGTTGACTTATCAATTAGATCTATTAATGATCATTTATAAGAGATCAAACACCGTACTTCATGATAAAATCATTATTATGAATCTAATTAGTCCTTTTATGACCTCTCATACCCTTTGACCTAAGATTACATGACCTGATGAAAGCATGGTTTTCTAGGATAGGTATTTGGTTGATTTATCTTGTAAAGCATGTATATACTTCTTGTATTTAGTGCAAATGCACCATGGTCTATTCTTGATTAACAAAATGAAAGATGACATGACAAATTGGCAATCATGGCTACCATGTATAGAGTGCCCTTTACAAGGGCACAAAGACATGATTAAACACCATGAGTCTATGATTTAAGATTGATTACAATGCATATGGTTATGTACATGGTATGACTATGTATGCATGTGCATGTATGCGTGCATATATATAAAAGTAGAGTGATACCACTTCATTGGTGGGATGGGCCCAAGTGATCAACTCTTGGGGATAGGGGACATCAAATTAGCTCTTTATGGTTAGTGCTACAGTCAGAGCACAAAGCATTCCTTTCTTTTACCGGTTCTAAAGTCCAGACTCACGACATCACCAAACCAAAGCAATGGGTGGAGACCCACTTGAAGGTACTCATGACTGGGACAAGGACCATGTAGGTCAGAGACCCAATTCTGACCCTCACCACGGAGTATCCAAAGGCTCCCCGATCGATAGGCAAAAACTTTATGATAGCTAATGAGTAGCTATCTCTATTATTTACCAGAAATAAAATGGACCACTATAGTCGTAAAGGCAGTTGAATGTATATGCACAACGGCATAAAATCAGATTTCAATTGATTTGATTTAACAATAGCTGAAAGCCAGTTATGAAATGATATGATGCAATCAAAGGTGCTAGAAGCTGGTTAGGAGACGGAAGAATGTGATGATAAATGATATGACTAAGATGGCTTATTTGGCTATGAATAAAAGATTTGTGGTCCATCTCTCTATTCTTATGATGAAATATGTGACGAGTATAAAAGAGTTAATTATAAAGGAAAGAAAGTAAAGTGTGTGACAACTATGAATCAAAAGAATAAGTTATGAACTCATGATGAAGAACCATGTTTCACAATTATTATCGATTATGATTTCTAAAGAATAAATACCTATAATTTTCACGATTATTATCAATTATAGTTTCTAAAGAATAAATACCTATAATTTTCACGATATTATCAATGATAGTTTCTAAAGAATAAATACTTATAATTAAGAACCTTGATAATGAAACCAAGCATGCAACCTTTTATGATTGTTTGGTGATCTATATGATTTGAATGTACTTTAGTTGTGCTTGTCATTCTTTGATAGATCATAGAAGATATATACATATGTAGGAAAGATATGCCTTAGTATTTACTTCGCAGTATAGAAATGATAAACATATGATGTATATTGTTCATGTCAAGAATAAGCATGTCTTAGCATTTTCATTTCAAAATACAGAAAAGTTTCAGAAGTATAATACTAGAGGTTGAAGTAGGGCACAGGTGACCCTTCCTAAGCCTAATGACTATATTGGCTCATATCGTTTCATTTAATCTCCTTTTTTATTTTAATCTTCGGTATTAGTATGGAGAAGGAAAGAATTCAAATAACTCAAATATACCTCTTATATATTGTTAGTGAACATTTTCATTGGGATATGAACTTATATATTCTCTTCTTGGTGTTATATTAAGCGGCTTATTTGCGGCTTATTATCATGTTGTTTTGGAACTGCCGTACTAATGACAATGATACAGGGCCAGTATGGCGAAGGCCGAAGCGAGAGGTTGCCACGCTTTCCCATCCATTTAGGCATTGCTTGTTTTGCCATGGTTTACTCCCCCAAAATTACTCCTACTCCATGTTCCTGCTCCGACACAAAAACTAAATTGTAGATTTTTATTTTTTTTGAGGAAATTCTGGTGCAATAGTACATCCTTAAAAGTCGAGGAGAGGTTCCTCAGACTTGGAAAACAAAACAAAAATTACATAAATTTCATAGCTTTAGCCCACTCTGCAGCAGAGATACCCAAGATAAACCTGCTCCACTGATTAAGGAGAGATGCCGCTTGAATACAGATGTTGTCAATATTACACTCGAAAACCAAACCAAACCAGCCGGTTCAACTGGATTGAACCAGAACCAGCAGCTTTAACGGTCTGGTCAAAAGGAAAACCAGTGGACGTTTTGAAACCGTTCGAACTGGACGGTTTTTGGAATAAGCCGCATGAAACCGTGGAACCAGGCGGGTGGAAGCGACTCCGGTTGTTTTGGGCTGCAAATGCCAGGTTGCTGTAGCACAGGATCTTTTCTTTGAGTTATAAGCACAGGCACCGTCAACAACTTGCAGAGTTAAATTGGATAGTAGCACTTCTCGCTTTTTCTTTGAAACTTTGTTAGCCGGCCACTATAAATACCACTGCACTCCAAAAACCTTCCCTGGACTTCCATCTACATGCACAAATGCCACATTCAAAGTCAAGTATTATAATGATATCTTGCCTGAGGATAAAAGCCTTAACTAGAAGATAAAGAGGTTAAGGTATTTGATTAAGACGCATGCTTTTGTTATGAATAATCTCAGTTTTTAATTGTTAATTCTTTTCCATTACATGGCTAGATTTGCTTGAGAACCAAGTTTGATCTTAAAAGCTAGAAAACGTTTGTCAAACCTTTGTTCTTGATTCCACATTCAGCTACTTTTGAGTTTTAATCATCGGTTTTTCTCACTCGGTTTTAGATCTAATAATATTTTGATAGCGATCCGGTCGGTAAAATGGTTATAGACCAGATCAGTTCAATTTAGCCCAGATCAGAACTCTTGCGGGTTTAAATGTTCGGTCTGATTTTTTAAACATTGCTTTCAACACTGTAAGCTTCCTAACTATTTGTCCAAGTACCCACATCAACATTGGCATAAAAAGAATACAGACACCACTAGTGCCATGCACATCAACTTGCGATGATGATGGAATAGCCATTGGAAAAAGACCTAGTCATGTCTTCAAGCAGTCCAATCTCATGCAGTCATCGATCTGTAGCTACTTTTGGTATAAAATTAATTTGAACTTTAGGCTGGGCTTGGGGCTAGCTTTTCTTAGTCGGGTTGGGCTTTACTATACCAAAAGCCCAGAACAGCTCGTTGACACTGCTAGTTTTGTCATGTTACTGTGGCACTTTCGGAGAACTATAGCAGGATGAAGAGAGCAACGATTTAGGTACTGGAGGAGGAAATGGAAGTGGAGAGGTTGGAGGAGGCAGAGGGGAAGGAGGAAGAGGAAACCGTCTTAAGGAGACAGAGGTGGAGATAGAAGTGGAGGAGAAGCTAGAGGAGGTGGAGGAAGATTCTCCCTTTACCCCCTTTCTCCTCTTGTAGATGAATTGACCAATTTCGCCAGATTGGCCAAATCGATGCCCTCTGTGTCAGGATTGGCTAGTGCCAGTCAATCCAGTAATGCAATCCTTGCCATTTGCCAACCATAGAAGCCTTTCCAACCAAAGGAAAAAAAAAACAGGTTTGACCGTAGATTCCGTCATTTCACCAAATAACTATTAAACAAGCTAATGATGAATCCCAGCATTTGAGAAGAATCATGTGATTAGAAGTTCAAGCAGTTCATCCTTTCAAGTTCCGATGGACGAAAATGATAGACTTTGTGAAAGAAAGACAACAGAACGCAAACTGTATCATCAATCTTGGATATCATACATAAACAATGTAATAGGACTACAGGCAGGTGAGGGATGAACAAATTGAGTCAATTTGGCATTGTTTCATCTGTTTATGCAGCACCGAATTATGCCTATATCTGCATACTGCTTTAGATATCATGTAGAATTATGGACGAAGCCCACATCAGAGAAGTCATTTAAAGCAGACACATATAGCAGTAGCTATTCCAGAAAATAAATGATTACTTTCATTACCCCCTAGCACTCAAATTTCTGCATCTACAAGTGGAAGTTACTGAAAAGGAAAAGGTAATGAAGCACAGACTAGATCCAATAAAGAGTCAGGGAAGCATAAACAACTAGAGCAAATAAGAAGAGATAGACATTGCATCAGCTCAAAACCAGGATTACTCCAAATGTCTCGGAGGCATCACATCACCATACAACACCAATGCACTAGGTTGATGCAAGTGCAAATGGAAGGTCACCGGTGCAGATCATCATATGCAAATGTCAAGAATGTAGGGCTTCTTGTGCACACCAAAATTCCCGAGACATTTATCACTTGTTCATATCCTTGTATAGCCATGTGTCTAATTTTGTTCCCGAATGTATCAAACTGATCTGCCATTAGGCACTTTTAAAGCCGAGTAACCACTCCCAACAACCTAAGCAACAAGCAACAAGATGAAGGATACCCCGAGCTTAGGTAAGCTTGCATAAAAGGTACTCTTCTTGGCATGAACCACTGGACACTGGGGATTCACTGGCAACTTCAAATAAAACTTGAGCATCTTAATGTTTATTCATGATTCTTTGCAAAGCAAAGAACTATTATAGATCTATTGTGCTGTTAAGCAATAGCATAGAAAATCACAAGTGAAGATTGATAGCATGGCTTCTTCACACATGAAAAAGATGAGAAAAAGTATAGGCAATTTCTTCCTACATCCTTGTATCATTCATTTTTATACATATTCTCTTTCCATATCCTCACTTCTCCATTTTCACTTGCTACTACTGATCCTTTGTTGAGTGAACTATTCTTGCTGGTGTGCAGAAGCATGCAGTAAGTTCTAGTGTTGGTGCCAGTGCTGACATAAGAAGCTGATACAATTGATCGAGTTCATTATTGTCATCGCTATTTTGAAAGGCAACAACCTGAACATTTAACACACCATCTTAGCCAATTTTCCGAAGTTTTTGAAATCATTTGGTTTCATAAAATATCAATCCAAATGCTCTTAAGAAATAATTAACATGGAATTTTTACTTTTCAGTGCCCATAAGAAATAAATGAAAGAAACTTTGGACGCTAACTTGCAGGATATTCTTTTTTCCTTGCTGCAGCAACCTCCTTCCTCAGATTGTTCACCATTGCATGACAAAAAGCAGCAAGGGAGAGCATTGGAGCAATGAAAAGTTGTGTAGCTATGCTTTCCTTTACTCGTCCGGTTTCGTTCCTCTTTCCCTCTTTGAAGAAAAGGCCGCTGAATTGGGCCTCTTCTTTCGCACTTGAATAATTTATTTTCTCTTTTCCTAACAGAGAAGACTCACAAGCTACACATATTTAAGTATTTTCCTTTTTAGGCTTATCATTATCCTTCAAAATTTAACAGACTCACTAAAATGAGCTCTTAACTGGTTTTTTCCCCCAAATGAAATGTGGATTGCACCACCAATTTTATTGAAGAATAAATAGAGGTAGTACAATCAAAGTAAGATAGGTGAGATACCAGACAAGCAAAATAAAAGAATAAGGAAAAATAACGAACTACAGAAATTCTTCAGTCCAGTCCTCTGCTAAGTATATGCCTACTCCAATTGTGAAGGAAAGAAATGACAAACAATGCAATATTTTCGATGTAAAGTCTACTTCCCCAAAACAAAGTAGCACTCCTTTCCTTCCAAATACTCCAGCAAATAGCATGTGGTAACGTTTGAAGAATGCTCCTATGAGTTCCTTTTGCCAAGTGTAGACTTCATCCGATTAAAGCAAAATCCCCCAGTCTTGCATATTGTTGAATGTTGGGTATATGAAAACACTTCTTAATCTTATTCCAAACCCTTTCACTATCATTTTTATTTTTCCTTTTCAAAAGAAGATGCATTGTACCACCAAATTTCTGAATTACTAACAGGAGGCAGTACAACAAAAGGTGGAGAGTTCCCTCCAAACCCAAAAGAGAGTCCCATTATAAACATCATTCCTCTCACTTGAACTTTGTAAGCAAGTTCCTAAACTACACTAGTCCCATGACAAAGTAAGCTTTCCCTCTAGTGTTACCATTATTACCCAAAATTTAGTAGCCATCCCACTGCGGACACATCGAAAGCTCTAGACAAAAAAGGCTGTGAAGACTCGGCTCCCAAAATCTTCCAATGGAAGCAGCTAACTCAGCTGCCTGTTTGCAAAATACTGCTTCGAAGTTGGAATTATTACCAACCTGAGCTCACAGACAAGAACTGCACGACAAGATTGGGCC